>JBBGZY010000637.1:2947500-4162500 GCA_037952925.1 Lithobates clamitans
TAAAGGTTTAGCCCCCTGATCGCCCGGCGGTGATATGCGTCGCCCCAGGAAGCGTCAGATTAGCGCCAGTACCGCGAACACCCACGCACGCAGCATATGCCTCCCTTAGTGGTATAGTATCTGATCGGATCAATATCTGATCCGATCAAATCTATACTAGCGTCCCCAGCAGTTTAGGGTTCCCGAAAACGCAGTGTTAGCAGGATCAGCCCAGATACCCGCTAGCACCTGCGTTTTGCCCCTCCGCCCAGCCCAGCCCACCCAAGTGCAGTATCGATCGATCACTGTCACTTACAAAACACTAAACGCATAACTGCAGCGTTCGCAGAGTCAGGCCTGATCCCTGCGATCGCTAACAGTTTTTTTGGTAGCGTTTTGGTGAACTGGCAAGCACCAGCCCCAGGCAGCGTCAGGTTAGCGCCAGTACCGCTAACACCCACGCACGCACCATACACCTCCCTTAGTGGTATAGTATCTGAACGGATCAATATCTGATCCGATCAAATCTATACTAGCGTCCCCAGCAGTTTAGGGTTCCCAAAAACGCAGTGTTAGCGGGATCAGCCCAGATACCTGCTAGCACCTGCGTTTTGCCCCTCCGCCCGGCCCAGCCCAGCCCACCCAAGTGCAGTATCGATCGATCACTGTCACTTACAAAACACTAAACGCATAACTGCAGCGTTCGCAGAGTCAGGCCTGATCCCTGCGATCGCTAACAGTTTTTTTGGTAGCGTTTTGGTGAACTGGCAAGCACCAGCCCCAGGCAGCGTCAGATTAGCGCCAGTACCGCTAACACCCACGCACGCAGCATACGCCTCCCTTAGTGGTATAGTATCTGATCGGATCAATATCTGATCCGATCTGATCTATACTAGCGTCCCCAGCAGTTTAGGGTTCCCAAAAATGCAGTGTTAGCGGGATCAGCCCAGATACCTGCTAGCACCTGCGTTTTGCCCCTCCGCCCGGCCCGGCCCAGCCCACCCAAGTGCAGTATCGATCGATCACTGTCACTTACAAAAGACTAAACGCATAACTGCAGCGTTCGCAGAGTCAGGCCTGATCCCTGCGATCGCTAACAGTTTTTTGGTAGCGTTTTGGTGAACTGGCAAGCGCCAGCGGCCTAGTACCCCCCGGTCGTAGTCAAACCAGCACTGCAGTAACACTTGGTGACGTGGCGAGTCCCATAAGTGCAGTTCAAGCTGGTGAGGTGGCAAGCACAAGTAGTGTCCCGCTGCCACCAAAAAGACAAACACAGGCCCGTCGTGCCCATAATGCCCTTCCTGCTGCATTCGCCAATCCTAATTGGGAACCCACCGCTTCTGCAGCGCCCGTACTTCCCCCATTCACATCCCCAACCAAATGCAGTCGGCTGCATGAGAGGCATTTTTATGTCCTCCCGAGTACCCCTACCCAACGAACCCCCCAAAAAAAGATGACGTGTCTGCAGAAAGCGCGGATATAGGCGTGACACCCGCTATTATTGTCCCTCCTGTCCTGATAATCCTGGTCTTTGCATTGGTGAATGTTTTGAACGCTACCATACACTAGTTGAGTATTAGCGTAGGGTACAGCATTGCACATACTAGGCACACTTTCACAGGGTCTCCCAAGATGCCATCGCATTTTGAGAGACCCGAACCTGGAACCGGTTACAGTTATAAAAGTTAGTTACAAAAAAAAGTGTAAAAAAAAAAAAAAAAAAAAAAAAACACAAACAAAAATATAAAATAAAAATAGTTGTCGTTTTATTGTTCTCTCTCTCTCTATTCTCTCTCTATTGTTCTGCTCTTTTTTACTGTATTCTATTCTGCAATGTTTTATTGTTATTATGTTTTATCACGTTTGCTTTTCAGGTATGTAATTATTTATACTTTACCGTTTACTGTGCTTTATTGTTAACCATTTTTTTGTCTTCAGGTATGCCATTCACGACTTTGAGTGGTTATACCAGAATGATGCCTGCAGGTTTAGGTATCATCTTGGTATCATTCTTTTCAGCCAGCGGTCGGCTTTCATGTAAAAGCAATCCTAGTGGCTAATTAGCCTCTAGACTGCTTTTACAAGCAGTGGGAGGGAATGCCCCCCCCCCAACATCTTCTGTGTTTTTCTCTGGCTCTCCTGTCTCAACAGGGAACCTGAAAATGCAGCCGGTGATTCAGCCAGCTGACCATAGAGCTGATCAGAGACCAGAGTGGCTCCAAACATCTCTATGACCTAAGAAACCGGAAGCTACGAGCATTTTATGACGTAGATTTCGCCGGATGTAAACAGCGCCATTGGGAAATTGGGAAAGCATTTTATCACACCGATCTTGGTGTGATCAGATGCTTTGAGGGCAGAGGAGAAATCTAGGGTCTAATAGACCCCAATTTTTGCAAAAAAGAGTACCTGTCACTACCTATTGCTATCATAGGGGATATTTACATTCCCTGAGATAACAATAAAAATGATTTAAAAAAAAAAAAATGAAAGGAACAGTTTAAAAATAAGATAAAAAAATAATAATAATAAAGAGAAAAAAAAAAAAAAAAAAAAAAAGCACCCCTGTCCCCCCTGCTCTCGCGCTAAGGTGAACGCAAGCGTTGGTCTGGCGTCAAATGTAAACAGCAATTGCACCATGCATGTGAGGTATCGCCGCGAAGGTCAGATCGAGGGCAGTAAGTTTAGCAGTAGACCTCCTCTGTAAATTTAAAGTGGTAACCTGTAAAGGCTTTTAAAGGCTTTTAAAAATGTATTTAGTTTGTCGCCACTGCACGTTTGTGCGCAATTTTAAAGCATGTCATGTTTGGTATCCATGTACTCGGCCTAAGATCATCTTTTTTATTTCATCAAACATTTGGGCAATATAGTGTGTTTTAGTGCATTAAAATGTAAAAAAGTGTGTTTTTTCCCCAAAAAATGCGTTTGAAAAATCGCTGCGCAAATACTGTGTGAAAAAAAAAAATGAAACACCCACCATTTTAATCTGTAGGGCATTTGCTTTAAAAAAAATATATAATGTTTGGGGGTTCAAAGTAATTTTCTTGCAAAAAAAAATTATTTTTTTATGTAAACAATAAGTGTCAGAAAGGGCTATGTCTTCAAGTGCTTAGAAGAGTGGGTGATGTGTGACATAAGCTTCTAGATGTTGTGCATAAAATGCCAGGACAGTTCAAAACCCCCCCAAATGACCCCATTTTGGAAAGTAGACACCCCAAGCTATTTGCTGAGAGTCATGTTGAGTCCATGGAATAATTTATATTGTGACACAAGTTGCGGGAAAGAGACAATTTTTTATTTTTTTTATTTTTTTTTGCGCAAAGTTGTCACTAAATGATATATTGCTCAAACATGCCATGGGAATATGTGAAATTACACCCCAAAATACATTCTGTTGCTTCTCCTGAGTACGGGGATACCACATGTGTGGGACTTTTTGGGAGCCTAGCCGCGTACGGGACCCCGAAAACCAAGCACCGCCTTCAGGCTTTCTAAGGCCGTAAATTTTTGATTTCACTCTTCACTGCCTATCACAGTTTCGGAGGCCATGGAATGCCCAGGTGGCACAAAACCCCCCCAAATGACCCCATTTTGGAAAGTAGACACCCCAAGCTATTTGATGAGAGGTATAGTGAGTATTTTGCAGACCTCACTTTTTGTCACAAAGTTTTGAAAATTGAAAAAAGAAAAAAAAATTTTTTTTCTCGTCTTTCTTTATTTTCAAAAACAAATGAGAGCTGCAAAATACTCACCATGCCTCTCAGCAAATAGCTTGGGGTGTCTACTTTCCAAAATGGGGTCATTTGGGGGGGGTTTGTGCCACCTGGGCATTCCATGGCCTCCGAAACTGTGATAGGCAGTGAGGAGTAAAATCAAAAATGTACGCCCTTAGAAATCCTGAAGGCGGTGCTTGGTTTTCGGGGTCCCGTACGCGGCTAGGCTCCTAAAAAGTCCCACACATGTGGTATCCCCGTACTCAGGAGAAGCAGCTAAATGTATTTTGGGGTGCAATTCCACATATGCCCATGGCCTGTGTGAGCAATATATCATTTAGTGACAACTTTGTGCAAAAAAAAAAAAAAAAAAAAAAAATTTGTCACTTTCCCGCAACTTGTGTCAAAATATAAAACATTCCATGGACTCAACATGCCTCAAAGCAAATAGCTTGGGGTGTCTACTTTCCAAAATGGGGTCATTTGGGGGGGTTTTATGTCATCTGGGCATTTTATGGCCTTCAAAACTGTGATAGGTAGTGAGGAGTAAAATCAAAAATGTACGCCCTTAGAAATCCTAAAGGCGTTGCTTGGTTTTCGGGGCCCCGTACGCGGCTAGGCTCCCAAAAAGTCCCACACATGTGGTATCCCCGTACTCAGGAGAAGCAGCTAAATGTATTTTGGGGTGCAATTCCACATATGCCCATGGCCTGTGTGAGCAATATATCATTTAGTGACAACTTTTTGTAATTTTTTTTTTTTTTTTTTTTTTTGTCATTATTCAATCACTTGGGACAAAAAAAATGAATATTCAATGGGCTCAACATGCCTCTCAGCAAATTCCTTGGGGTGTCTACTTTCCAAAATGGGGTCATTTGGGGGGGTTTTGTACTGCCCTGCCATTTTAGCACCTCAAGAAACGACATAGGCAGTCATAAATTAAAGGCTGTGTAAATTCCAGAAAATGTACCCTAGTTTGTAGACGCTATAACTTTTGCGCAAACCAATAAATATACACTTATTGACATTTTTTTTTACCAAAGACATGTGGCCGAATACATTTTGGCCTAAATGTATGACTAAAATTGAGTTTATTGGATTTTTTTTAGAACAAAAAGTAGAAAATATCATTTTTTTTCAAAATTTTCGGTCTTTTTCCGTGTATAGCGCAAAAAATAAAAACGGCAGAGGTGATCAAATACCATCAAAAGAAAGCTCTATTTGTGGGAAGAAAAGGACGCAAATTTCGTTTGGGTACAGCATTGCATGACCGCGCAATTAGCAGTTAAAGCGACGCAGTGCCGAATTGTAAAAAGTGCTCTGGTCAGGAAGGGGGTAAAACCTTCCGGGGCTGAAGTGGTTAAGGATGAATTCAGGGGTGTAACTTCACACCACAGGAACTATAGCAAAATCTTTATGGGGCACCCTGGCAACATCGGTAGTATCGCATACCTGGGCTACTACTTTTTACGGGCCCTGCCTAAATGCCTGCATCTTGTCGGTCTTGAGCACTAAGACCTTCTGCCCAACCTGGAAAATACGCTGTCGGGCCCCCTGATCGTACCATGTCTTCTGTCTCCCCTGGGCCGCATGGAGATTCTCCCTTACCATCGGAGACAGTTGCTCCATGTGGTCCCTGAGTTCCAGAACATAGGGCACTATGGGGGTCCCCTCCTGCTCTGTCTCTCCCTTCCAGTGTCCTCTAATGAGATCGAGGGGTCCATGGACCCTTCTCTCATAGAGTAACTCGAAGGGAGAGAACCCAGTAAATTCCTAGGGTACCTCTCTGTACGCAAATAACAGGTGGGGCAGGAATCTCCCCCAGTCTCTGCAAGCATCCGAAATGGTCCTCAGCATTTGCTTGAGGGTCCCGTTAAAGTGCTCGCAGAGACCATTAGTCTGGGGGTGGTAAGGTGAGCTCAGCAAGGGCTTAATATTGCACACCTTCCACAACTGCTGGGTGAGCACAGCGGTAAACTGGGTTCCCTGGTCAGAGAGAATCTCCTTAGAGAACCCCACTCTAGTAAATATCTTAACCAGGGCATCAGCTACTGTCTCTGCTTCAATGTTGGACATAGCTACTGCCTCTGGGTAACGGGTGGCGTAGTCCACCACGGTGAGAATATACTTCTTCCTGGATGGACTAGGCCTGGCCAAGGGACCCACAATGTCAACGGCTATGCGGTAAAAGGGCTCCCCAATAATAGGCATGGACATAAGTCTGGTCTTAGGGTGGTCCCCCCCGCTTACCTACTCGTTGACATGTGTCACACGTTTTGCAGTACTGTCGCACATCCTGGTTAAAATTGGGCCAGAAGAAATTCTGTGTAATTTTATGGGCTGTGCGACGGGACCCTAGATATCCTGCTAGTGGTACATCATGCCTGATTCGCTGAATCTCCAGCTGGTATTTCTTAGGTACCACCAGCTGTCGTTTCTGCGAAGGGGCTTTACTTCTCAGGGATGGCTTAGGGATCCTATACAGTCTATCCCCCACCCATTCATAAAGCTCCCCATCTATTCCCCTTTCCTGAGTATCTGCCTTAGCCCTATAATTGTGTAAGGCCAGGTCTTCCCGGGTTTCCCTACCAAATGCCTCTTGGGTATCCCAGCCTAGGGGAGCCTGATCTAAGATACATGTCGGGGAAGATAGTCTTACCTGGGTCTCAGTGGCAAGCGGGCCGGTTCCAACAGCACGGGTCTGGGCACGGGTAGTCACTGGGTTGGCTTCAGTGGGGCCCATTGGGGCGTAAGCAGAAACGATGGGGGGGGCAAATCTACATCCGGTGGCAAATCCTTCATCACCCCCACATTCACGTGTCCTGAACCAACCCCCTAATCCAGGTGAACACAGGCAACGGGTAGCCAGAAAATGGTGCCTCCTGCTACCCTTACGGCTACAGTGTCTCCAGTGTGTTGGCTCTCTGGGATGAGGTTCTTCTGTAGTATTGTCATGGTGGCGCCAGTATCACGTAGGCCATTGGTTACCTTTCCATTAACGCAGACAGTCTGCCTGTGTTACTGCCTGTTGTCCTGGTTAGCTGCTTGTGCTTGATCAGCTTCGTGCAGGACGCCCCAATTCTTCCTCCTCAACGCAGTGAGCCGCAGGCATGAATGTGCGGGGATTCCCCCCTGCTGGCTTTCTCCACGACTGGGACTGCCTGGCTGTATTCAACGGACAGTCTGGCTTTTTGTGCCCTATCTGTTTACACCCGAAACACCTGATGGGTTGTGAGTAGTCTTGGGAGTTGAACCTGGGCTGCTGAGAATAAGTGGCTGCTGGAGGTGGTGCTGTAGGGTGGTACGACTGTGGATGTAGGCGCCAGCTGGAGGGGGTGCCGCTGATCGATAATCCACCCGAGCTGTTGTCTTGACCACAGGGTTATCCAGTATATTATCCAGTATATGTGTATTCGTCCGCCAGGCGAGCTGCTTCAGGCCAGGTGAAAGGTTTTCAGTCTCAGACCAACTCAGACTTCTGGGGACAGCTTGTCAAAGAAGTGCTCCAGCAGGAACAGCTGCAGCACCTCTTCCCCAGATACTTCTTGGCATCCAGCGACATAGTGGGATGTCGTGCGATGTAGGCGGCATGCCCACTCAGTATATGAGTCTCCAGTCTCTTGCTCGTCTCTCGGAACCGCCTCCGGTGTGACGGCATACCTGGCCAAAAGTGCTTCTTTTACCAGCCCATAGTTCATAATCTCCTCGTCTGGGATGGCCCTGAACGCTTTACTGGCCCGACCGGACAACTTTCCAGACAAAATGGTAACCCATTCCTCTGTGGGCACCCGGTGCAGGGCACATTGCTGTTCAAAATCGGCAAGGTACCCATCAATCTCCCCTTCTGTTTCGATTAAATTTTTAAAAGCAGCAAAATGTACCTTTCTTCTTTCAGTTGGTGCTGCTGTGACTCCTGCTGCTGTAGCACCTCTTTGCTGTAGCCAATTTGCCTCCACAGCCACTATAACTCGGACTATGATCTCCGCTGTAGGGTTAGGGCCATAATGTGCCAGTCTTATGTTAACAGCCCGATCAAAACTTGCCTCTTCGGGTGTCCTGTCTGTTACGCTGGGCCTTTCAGTTATGTTGGGTCTTTCGGCTATATCCATTTCGACTAGTTCTGCGATAATGTCCCTCTTACGGTTGTTGGCGGGTCGGCCCCGGTTCTCCAGTAAGTCCTTGAGGGTAGAGCGCTTTAGCCGTTCATACTGTGATTCCATTGGCCTGTGTCCTTTTGTAGCTGTCCTTCTGGGCTGTGGAAATCATCCCGCTGCTTGCCACCAATTGTAACGACACCCCAAATATGAAAGGGGTTAAAGCCGTTTAGGACATTCCATTTCCGAACACAAAGGCAGCTACCGAACACTCCAATCAGCTCAACAAGAAACCCATACGAATAATTCTTCCCCCAAGTACGAGACAAGGCTCTGTACGGAGGGTCAAATAGGAATCGGACTCTTATTGAAACTAATGCAGGCTCTTTTTATACACTTGAGAATACTGCAGGCGCCACATGAACAATGACCCGGATCCACCCACAACATCACACAATGGTTACATAACGAGCCCCCAATACACATTATTCTGAGTGTCAATACCTCCCCAAAAGTGACTCCCGTCACACTCATCATAAAATATGCCAACATCAAGGCCAGGTAGTAGTAAAGCTGACAGTGTAGTAAGTACACTACTAAATACCAGTGCTGTGGCCATAAGTTGCCAAGAAAAATGGGGGTAGCAGTCTAGGAAGTTACAGTATACAGTATCTCACAAAAGTGAGTACACCCCTCACATTTTTGTAAATATTTTATTGTATCTTTTCATGTGACAACACCTGAAGAAATGACACTTTGCTACAATGTAAACTAGTGAGTGTACAGCTTGTATAAGAGTGTAAATTTGCTGTCCCCACAAAATAACTCAACACACAGCCAATAATGTCTAAACCACTGGCAACAAAAGTGAATACACCTCTAAGTGAAAATGTCCAAATTGGGCCCAATTAGCCATTTTCCCTCCCCGGTGTCATGTGACTCGTTAGTGTTACAAGGTTTCAGGTGTGAATGGGGAGCAGGTGTGTTAAATTTGGTGTTATTGTTGCTCTGCATAAAGATGGCCTGGGCTATAAGAAGATTGCCAAGACCCTGAAACTGAGCTGCAGCACATCGGCCAAGACCATAGAGCGGTTTAACAGGACAGGTTCCACTCAGAACAGGCCTCACCATGGTCAACCAAAGAAGCTGAGTGCACATGCTCAGCGTCATATCCAGAGGTTGTCTTTGGGAAATAGATGTATGAGTGCTGCCAGCATTGCTCCAGAGGTTGAAGAGGTGGGAGGTCAGCCTGTCAGTGCTCAGATCATACACAGCACACTGCATCAAATTGGTCTGCATGGCTGTCTTCGCAGAAGGAAGCCTCTTCTGAAGATGATGCACAAGAAAGCCCGCAAACAATTTGCTGAGGACAAGCAGACTAAGGACATGGATTACGGAAACCATGTCCTGTGGTCTGATGAGACCAAGATAAACTTATTTGGTTCAGATGGTGTCAAGCATGTGTGGTGGCAACCAGGTGAGGAGTACAAAGACAAGTATGTCTTGCCTACAGTCAAGCATGGTGGTGGGAGTGTCATGGTCTGGGGCTGCATGAGAGCTGCTAGCACTAGTTAGTTCATTGAGGGAACCATGAATGCCAACATGTACTGTTACATACTGAAGCAGAGCATGATCCCCTCCCTGTGGAGACTGGGCCGCAGGGCAGTATTCCAACAGTGTTAATTTTAGTCTTAGGACTAAAATTGCATTTTAGTTTTAGTCCCATTTTAGTCTTCTGCAATTGTTTTAGTCGTATTTAGTCAACTAAATCTACAGTACATTTTAGTCGACTAAAATGTCTTACGTTTTAGTCGACTAAAATCTCCAGGACATTTCAGTAATTGCAATTTAGTTTTACTCATAGTCTTTTGACTAAAATGGCATTTTCGTTTTAGTCTCATTTTAGTCGTAGGACTAAAATGGCATTTTAGTTTTCGTCTCATTTTAGTCTTTTGATTAAAATGGCTTTTAGTTTTAGTCGTATTTCAGTCATCTCAATTGTTTTAGTTTTAGTCGTATTTTAGTCGACTAAAATAGTATTCATTTAGTCGACTAAAATGTTTTAGTCATTTTAATCGACTAAATTAACACTGTATTTCAACATGATAACGACCCCATACACACCTCCAAGACGACCATTGTCTTGCTAAAGAAGCGGAGGGTAAAGGTGATGGCCTGGCCAAGCATGTCTCAAGACCTAAACCCTATTGAGCATCTGTGGGGCTTCCTCAAATGGAAGGTGGAGGAGCACAAGGTCTCTAACATCCACCAGCTTCGCGATATTGTCATGGAGGAGTGGAAGAGGACTCCAGTGGCAACCTGTGAAGCTCTGGTGAACTCCATGCCCCAGAGGATTAAGGCAGTGCTGGAAAATAATGGTGGCCACACAAAATATTTACACTTTGGGCTCAAATTGGACATTTTCACTTAGGGGTATACTCACTTTTGTTGCCAGCGGTTTGGACATAATGGCTGTGTGTTGAGTTATTTTTGAGGGGACAGCAAATTTACACTGTTATACAAGCTGTACGCTCACTACTTTACATTGTAGCAAAGTGTCAGTTCTTCAGTGTTGTCACATGAAAAGATATAATAAAATATTTACAAAAATGTGAGGGGTGTACTCACTTTTGTGAGATACTGTATATGAACCAAGTGCACAGATTTATAATATTGCAGCTTACCATTCCTTTTGTGTGTTTAGTTTATTATCCCTTTTTTCCTGCTAAGAAAATTTTCTTCAAGTACAGAAATGTAGCTGTTGATGTTGCCTGAATTGCAGTGTCCTTGTCACTTCCTGGGAGCTTAACTAAAATTACAAACAATGTTAACTTTTACAATGAGCAAAAAAAGGGGGTGAGTAAAAGAACTAGAACACTCTGTGGTTTCAGTAAGGCTAATAGCAGACTTAGGGTGAGGTCCGTACAAGTCTGCATGTCTCCCCCCCTTTTTTGATAAATGTTAACTTTTAAGCTATCTTCTGTAAACCACAATTCTCCCCACACCCCATGGTAAAAAAAAGAGGAGGACGAGATATAGTCCAAACCAGGAGAGAGCCTAGGGTGCCAATGCTGCTTCTCAATAGATACAGTAAGGTGAGTGAATATAGTCACCTTAGGACAGGAAGAATGTTACTGTCGGGATCACCAGGTGAAAATAAAGGGGGGGGGAGCCTTAAAAAGGAAAACTAATGCAGCCACCACATCTAAGGACTGGTATTGCTCAGCAAATCTCATGAATTTATATTTTATTCACAATAGAAATAGAAAACATCAAATGTTTAAACTGAGAAAATGTACAATTTTAAGAACAGAAAAAGACCGTTTTGAAATTGGTGGCAGCAACACTTCTCAAAAAAGTTCTGATTAATTCCTTTGCCTCCTTTTCTTGCAGTAATAATTGTTTCCACAGGAATAGTCTAATTTTCTCATGTGTTGTACAATATTGCAAATTAAAAGACATTTTGACATTTTTTTTTCTTTTTTTTTTCATTCCAAATTCATAGTTGAAAGGCAGTAAAGTGCAGCTTTTTATCTGTTAAAATACCCGAAGAAGGAAGTTTAGAGCTCAGCAAGCTTATTTTTTATTTCTGTTAGCCACTAAACGTTGTCCTCTTTGGCAAAATACTTTTTTTTTCCTTCTCTACCTGTAAAACACTGATCTCCAATGAAATAACTGCATTAGAAACCCCATATAGTAGATGCAAACCAAAACCTGTGAACATCAACCCTTAAAGCGGACCTTCAGTCATTTTTTTCATCTATTAAATCTTCTGCCCTTGTTGTTTTAACTTTGGATAGTAAAACTTTATTTTTCTGCCAGTAAATACCTTATACAGCCCACTTCCTGTTTCTTGTCTGGCCATTAGCCTAGACTTATAACATCATGCACAGCTGTCTCCCTCACTCTCGTGAGAGTTTGCCAAAAGGGAGGGGAGATGAGTCATAAGAGGGCCAATGAGAGTTGCAGAGCTGGAGGTGTGCTTCGGTGTGTCTGTGTCAATCCAGGAAGTGAACAGGCAGCAGCTGCCCGCAGTTAAAAATGGCTGCAGCCAGACTTAGTGGAGGGAGATTTCTGCAGCATATTTGGCAAGTACAGAATCACAGTATATAGAAAATAATATGCAAAGTGGTTGGAGGGAAGCTTCAGAATGGCAAAGATGTTTTTATTACAAATTATGTGAGCAGACTCTTTAACTTAAACAGCAGCTCCAACAGAACAATGACCTGCAGAGCAAGCTTACATTACTAAGTTAAATGTCTCAGTTGTAGGAGCATTTACATATAATTTAATAAATGTTATACAGTAGGTAGCTCTGTGACTTCTAATAGCATTTTATAATAAGTTCACAGGTCAATAAATAGAGCTAAATGGAAGGAGCCTTTTCTTTTTCTATCTTGCCTTCAATTTTATAAGTGGATTTCTTCCTAAAATGTTGCAATTTTATCGATTGGAAAAGAAGGGTTAACTGGGTTTCAGACTTCTTCAGCCTCCTGGGATATGTGACAGGGAGGCTGCAAGAGCAGGGACATGTCATTCTTGCCTAGGTAAGATTGAAGGTGGGGGGGCGAAGTAAAAAAAAATCTGTTCTTAAAAATAGCCGGGAGGGAAAGGGTCACGGTGGGGAAAAGTTAATTTGAGGAATTAATCCCCCCCCTTCCACCGACGCCCTCTGGTGCTTCCGGAGAAGGAATCCCCGGCACCAAAGTTCACCATAGAGAATATCATGGACCAGATGGTCCCCAGCAGTCTCTATGACCTTTTGGAGGCCGGGCACGACGTTATGACATCACACTTGGCCTCTGCAGTTGTAAACACTGCTGTTGCCTGGGAAGCCAAGATTTTTTAAATTTTTTTAATTTTAGGCTTTCCAGCCTAGAGGCGAGATCTGGGGACCTATAGACCCCAGATCTCACTGTAAAATGGACCTATCATGCCCCATTCCTATTACAAGGGGTGTTTACATTCCTTGTAATAGCAATATAAGTGATCAAAAAAATTGAAAAGGAAAGTGTCAAAATAAAAAATAAAAGTAAAATGAACAAAAAAAAAATTAAAAATGTAAAATTCCCCTGTACCCGTGTGCTTGTTCACAGAAACGAATGCATACCTAGGTTGCACCCACATATGTAAACAACGTTCAAACCCCACATGTGGTGTATCGCCATGAACAGTAGTGCGAGAACAATAATTCTAGTACTAGACCCCCTCTGTAACTCTAAACAGGTATCAAGTTTGTTTAAGCAGTTGATCTGGGTAAAACCAACTTTTGAAAGGTGATACATACATATACTGTTTCAACCAATCACCATGTGAGCCCTTAGATGGCGCAGTCCACGTGACCAGACCAAGACTATGCAAAAGGAAGGAAATGAATACTACAAAGAAGGTCACCTAGCAGAACACCATGGTTGAATAAGATACATTTATTATAGAAAATGCACCATCATAATTCCAAAAGAAATAATATTGAAATCCAAGTAAAAAACAATCTTCCACACAAATTTAAAAAGACAACTTTTGCCTTAGGACCGAATGCAGCTGCACATGCATCCATACTCCAGTAATCGCACTAGTGTTTGGTGTTTGAACTAGGTGGTTGAATAAAAAATGCAAGAAATTTGGCAAAAAATTGCATAAAAATGCAAATAGTAAGAGCTCAGTAGTTCATTACAATTCCTAGATGGTACTAAAGTGTATATATTCACTGGCGTGGATGTTCAAGAGTAGCTTCAGGTTGGAATAGTCCAGAACAGGACTACCATAAGTAAGAGACTATTTTGTATGAATATTTCCTTAGTCTTGCGATTTCCTAAAGTGGCATTGCATGGTCAATTTTTATTCAAACACCTAGATTAACTAGTGCGATTGCTGAAGTGTATAGATGTATGTGCAGCTGCATTCGGTCCTAAGACAACATTGTCTTTTTAAATTTGTGTGGAAGATTGTTTTTTCACTTGGATTTCAATAATATTTCTTTTGGAATTTATGATGGTGCATTTTCTATAATAAATGTATCTTATTCAATCATGGCGTTCTGCTCGGTGACCTTCTTTGTAGGACTCTAAACAAGTAACCTGTAAAAATTTTAAAGTGTTGCCTATGGGGATTTTTAAGTACCAAAATTTGGCACCATTCCACATGTGTGCGCAATTATAAAGCGTGACATGTTAGGTATCTATTTACTCTGAGTAATATCACGTTTAACATTATGCAATAATATCAGGCTAACTTTTTAGTGTGTGTGTTTGTTTTTTTTCTTTTTTTTTTCTTTTTTGTTTCCCCCCATAAAAACACGTTAAAAAAATAACTGCGCAAATAGCGTGCGAGATAAAAAGTTGCAACGAGTACCATTTTATTTCCTAGGGTCTCTGCTAAAAATACAAATATAATGTTTGAGGGTTCAGAGTAATTTTCTAGCAAAAAAAAAATAATGATTTTTACATGTAGGAGAGAAGTGTCAGAATTGGCCTGGGTGGCAAGTGGTTAAACAAAGATTGAAGATAAAATTCTGAATAAACGACAGCACTGTTGAACACTGTTCAGTGTTCTGTTCAAATGTATATCGCACATATTTTTCTAATCATAAAGTACCTTTTTTTTTTTTTTTTATACAGACGAAGGAGAAGATTTTTTAACAATGGGTGAATGTCAGTACATCATTAAACACGAGCTGGACAATCTTAGAGCGCAAGATGAGACTTCAATTCCAGGTTACTCACAGGCCAAGCTTTACCCTGGGAAATCGATAGGTAAGAGCATTTTTATTATAGACGTTTCAATGTGATGGATCATGAAACCTTAGAAATACTTTGCTGTCTGCAAAAAATAAAACTATTATTTAAAACCAATTTTTTCATTCTGTATAGAGTAGGGGAGCGTTAGAACAGCTGTCAATTTTCAAGCTGCAGCGCTGTAATGTTCTGTAAAATGCAATGCAATATGGTTTAGTGGTAATTCAGAGATTAATAGTGAATATTGAAAGGTGATATATATGAATATAAAATTGGCTAATGATATTGATAATAAAAGTAAATAAATGTCTCTAGTAGAGAAAAGGTGCAATCTTGAATACACACAAAAGTTCTAAAGTGTAGAAAAAAGTTCCAGAAAAATGGAATATTCCAAAACTTTTCCACTGCCTCTAAGGCAATAGACATTATCCATGTAATGATCAGTCTGTAAGTGGAAACTCTTACCAGAAGATGTGGACCTCCTGTAATAGCGAGGTCAGAAACGCTTGCAGATATAGCCCTCTGCGGGGTCAGATGGTAAGCCTCGTCTCCAGAGCTCACTGGCAGTCAAGGACAGGCATCAGTGAAATCCAGCTTGTACCCAACTCTCATCCGGAAATCTTGATGGATCAAATGTCTCGGAGCGTATGGAAAATTGAAGGCTCCAATAGTGTGTTCTCATTTAAAAGGTTTCTTTTATTGTTAAAACCAAACATCGATAATCACACAGCAAAAAATGTATGTGGATAAAAAAATGTTTGCCGGCAAAACAAAATACAAATCACCCGCACTTCCGGGGTCTCGTGGGGTGCTGATGCCTGTCCTTGACCGCCAGTGAGCTCTGGAGATGAGGCTAACCATCTGACCCCACAGAGGTCTATATCTGCAATCGCTTACGACCTCGCTATTACAGGAGGCCCACATCTACTGGTAAGAGTTCCCACTTACAGAGTGATCATTACACCGATAATTTCTTTTCTCTTGGTGGCATTGGAAAAGCTTTGGAATATTCCATTTTGCTGGAACTATTTTCTACACTTTTCGAACGTTTGTGTGTATTCAAGATTGCACCTTTTCTCTACTAGAGATATTTATATACTTTTATTATCAATATCATTACCCAATTTTATATTCATATATATCACCTTTCAATATTCACTATTAATCACTGAATTACCACTTAGATATGATTTGTGGTTTATTTTGAATAAGCGCGGCTTTCTGCATTTTTATTTTCTCTTCACTATTAGGATATCTCATTGTTTTCTCATTGCTGTTCGCATAGTTTGATTGTCTAGCGCGGTATACCTTTTTTATAGAATGCAATATGGTTACCTGGAGATGTTCTGTACACTAATAGTGTACAGAACCCCCCCCCCCCCCAGATATGTAAGATTGGCTTACTGATTTTTCCCAGAAGTCTGCACTAATATATGTTAGATTTTGGGCATCCCCTATAACCAAAATATAATTTTTGGTGATATATTCCCAAAGGGAAATCACCTCTAGGGATGCAGACGCTGCCACTTTCCTCATTAGAGCCTTTCAAGTGAAGCAGCTGATTGATAATTATGAAATCACTTCCATTAGCTTCACTTTCCACATGGACACAGACAAACATCTATTTCTTCAGAATAACAAAAGGTAGGAATCTGCAACAAAGTTTGTTGAAATTCTTGCAATGTACACGGACCACCCAAAGGGAAAAGTGGAGTTAATCTTTGACTGTTTTTAGATGTTGTGGAGGAAGAAATTACTCCAGCAAGGAACTTCAGCCATTTGCAGAAAAATTAACAGACAGCAGCTGATTTTTCATAAACAGGTGCTCCCTGACTTTTAATAAACAGGTACTTCCCTGCCTAGAAATCCAGTGCTGTCATCACTGGGGCCAGTTCTTCACCGGTCTTCAGGTCCCCGAGGCTGCCATCTTGAATCTGAGTAGTTAGCTGTGACTTCCTACTGGCCTGAGTGGACCTGTAGCCTCCTGGGACCTGGGACACACCCCTGGTGGTTGTGGGCAGAGGGGGGTGGGGGCTGAATTTCTGCTAGGATTGCCTAAGCGATCCGAACTGAAGTGGGAGCAGGTACCTATCAAAACTAGGCACCCAATCAAATCTTTCCGTTAATGGTGGGGGGCCGGAGAGACAAAAATAAAGGATTCACCCTTGGGGCTTTAAATGAGGTGGGCACCATTTGGCCAAAAAGCATCATAACAGCAATTGAAGTATAAAGTATATGCGTTTATTCAGGTAAAAATCATGCATACATTAGTATTATCGGCAACGGCCAATTGTAAAATAATATACATATGAATTGAACAATCGGTACATAAATGAGTAGTAGACATGTAATACATGGGCATCTAATGTACCTTAGGAGTAAAAAATGTGATACACGGGCATCTGATGTACCCGATGTGTTTCGCGAGACCCAGCTCACTCTTCAGGGGTTGATGCGTGTATGGATGTACCTAAGATGAAAGAATATAAATGGGTAGATGGTATAATATTGATAAAGTAGTTGCAGGGCGTGGGGGCCATAATGTAAAAGCCTATACTCACTGCTAAATGAGGCCAAAATGGCAGGTGTGCCATTCCCAGAGGCAGCAGCAAGTGTCTTACCCGGGAGCTGAGGAGGCGGAGCCAAACAGGACCCCGGTGGGGCAAACCAGAGGACAAGCATGGTGCGCATGTGAGAGTGTGTCCCCAAGAATCTCACTAGGTCCATATGTAATGAAAGCTGTAGGCGTAAATAATTATAATAATACATTAAGTACTAATGATATGTATGTGTCTCTGTATGAATAGAGTGCCTGAGCCAAAGGTAGTAAGGATAAAGGGGGAAAGGAAAATGGCAAAGAATTGCCAGCAAGTGGGGAGAGTCAAAGGAATAGACAAGAGAGAGAAAAAAGGAGTCAAAAAAGCCAGATTAAAGTTGAAAAAATGGTGACAAAAAAGCTAAAAATAAAATGAATGCTCAGAGTGAGCCATGTGCGAGTAATGAAGTGTACCTGGAGTTGGTGGAAGATAGGTGAGTCTGGTAAGTCTGGCAGGTGAATCAACAGGTGTGTGTGTCCTCTGTGATGCAAAGACTGGAATGCACACCATGTCATCTCTCCAATAAATACCCCCAGGAAATCCAGCAGGGCTGTGTCCCCAACGCCATGAATGGATGGCTCACACATGATCGCAAGAAGTGCCCAGCGTCATAGGGGGGCGTGCAAATTAGGGGTGCAAAGGATCGTCATCGATCCGTGATCCGATCCGCGGAGGTTGATCCGATCCGCGGAGGTTGATCCGTACGGGACACCTCTGTGGCCTCGGCCATAGGAAAGGCCGCGGCTTTGGCCTAGCTCCGGAGCGGCGGCCATCTTGGTACACCCGGCGGCCGTTTAGCACGTCGAATGACGGAGCGATCACTTGTAACAAACCGGCGTCATGTCATGACGCCGGTTCCTCTCTCTCTCCCCTCTGTGTACTGATCTGTATAGTGGAGGGGAGAGATCGGATGGCAGCAGTGCCAATACTCTGCAATGCCCTGCCCCAATACCCTGCTGCAATGCCCTGCCAATACCCAATGCCCTGCCCCAATACCCTGCTGCACCCTGCTGTCCCTGCCAATATCCAATGCCCTGCTGCAATGCCCTGCTGCAATGCCCTGCCGCAATGCCCTGCCAATAGGGAGATTGTGGATATTACTGTGGGGGAGATTTTTTTTTTTGTTAATCCGAAAATGATCCGAACCGTGACTCCTGATCCGAGGAACGATCCGAACCGTGAGTTTTTTGATCCGTTGCACCCCTAGTGCAAATGCACCCCCCGTGCATCCAGATGGCCTAATGCGTCCAGCTGCAGTGACATCGCAAAATCGCAGACGCCATGCGATCAGTACATATCAATGGCGTCGAGGTGTAGGTGTCCCCACCCGCTCAAAGAGCAGGCAGGGACAGGCAGGGCCGGACTGGCCTACCGGGATAGCGGGAGATCTCCCTGTAGGCTGGTTGCCTTGTGGCCGCTGTCAGGTAGGAGCTGTGAAGAGGAGGCGGGGCTGGCTGAGGAAATGAATTCTAGAAGCGGAGGGACAGAGGAGCACGTGGCTATCATGCGGCAGGCAGGTCTGTGCTCTGCAGGAGGATAATTCAGGTGGGAGGGAACATGGACACTGTGTGTTCTCTGGGCAGCCACAGCCAATAACGCTGCTTAGGGAGTACAAGGGAGGACTTGCTTCTCCTCCCGTCCATCCACAGCCAATCAGCAGGCAGTGTAGCCCTCCCCCGCTCACACTGACTGTAAATGCTGGAGTGAGGCTGAATGGGGACGCCAGGAGGGAGATACAAGAAGAAGGTATGACTACAATAATGCAAGTTCTCCAGTACACACAACTCTGGCTAAAAGGAAAAAACAGGATCGTCTGGAGCACAGTAACACCAGCTGCAGTGTATTCCAGATATCTATGTGATCAGGCAGTGTGCAGGTTATCGATCAGTCTCCCCTCATTCATGTCTCCCTGGTTACTTTTTTTTATCTGCCTAACCTGACCTGCACATTGTCTTATCACACTGATAAGATCTCTGGAAGACTCTGCAGCCCATTCTATGAGACCCGGGACACATGGCTGTTAACTATTTCAGCTTACAATCAGCTCTGTAAGTGCTGCACAGATTGTTTGATGGGTTTTTTTTTTTTTTTTTTTTTTGAGGATTTACTGCTGGATCAGGCTAAAAGCTTCACAGACCTATTAAATGGTTACTGTCCTCATCTAATCTTGAGCAGTTCAGTGTTTGCAAGAAAATTTGTATTTTGGAAACTGGATGTGATGTTTTCTTCTGTCACTTGCTTGTGCTTTCAAAGGAAAATGACTGACTTGATCTTGCAGAGATGGTTTAAATAGAGTGGAGAAACCCTGCAATACTATATACCTGTACACTGAATTCAGCTTTAAATGCAGTCTCTGACCATCTCCTGAATCAATTATGTCTGCAATCCTTAACTGTCCCCTGTACTATGTCTGCAGTCTCTGACCACCTCCTGTACTATTTCTGCAGTCTCTGATCATCTCCTGTACTATGTCTGCAGTCTCTGATCATCTCCCGTACTATGTCTGCAGTCTCTGACCATCTCCCGTACTATGTCTGCAGTCTCTGATTATCTCCCGTACTATGTCTGCAGTCTCTGACCATCTCCCTACTATGTCTGCAGTCTCTGACCATCTCCCGTACTATGTCTGCAGTCTCTGACCATCTCCCGTACTATGTCTGCAGTCTCTGACCATCTCCCGTACTATGTCTGCAGTCTCTGACCATCTCCCGTACTATCTCTGCAGTCTCTGACCATCTCCCGTACTATGTCTGCAGTCTCTGACCATCTCCTGTATGTCTGCAGTCTCTGATCATCTCCTGTACCATGTCTGCAGTCTCTGATCATCTCCTGTACCATGTCTGCAGTCTCTGACCATCTCCTGTACAATGTCTGCAGTCTCTGACCATCTCCCGTACTATGTCTGCAGTCTCTGACCATCTCCTGTATTATGTCTGCAGTCTCTGACCATCTCCTGTACAATGTCAGCAGTCTCTGACCATCTCCCGTACTATGTCTGCAGTCTCTGACCATCTCCCGTACTATATCTGCAGTCTCTGACCATCTCCTGTACTATATCTGCAGTCTCTGATCATCTCCTGTAATATGTCTGCAGTCTCTGACCATCTCCTGTAATATGTCTGCAGTCTCTGACCATCTCCTGTTGTATGTCTGCAGTCTCTGACCATCTCCTGTACAATATCTGCAGTCTCTGACCATCTCCTGTAATATGTCTGCAGTCTCTGACCATCTCCTGTAATATGTCTGCAGTCTCTGACCATCTCCTGTACAATATCTGCAGTCTCTGACCATCTCCTGTACAATATCTGCAGTCTCTGACCATCTCCCGTAATATGTCTGCAGTCTCTGACCATCTCCCGTACTATGTCTGCAGTCTCTGACCATCTCCCGTACTATGCCTGCAGTCTCTGACCATCTCCCGTACTATGTCTGCAGTCTCTGACCATCTCCTGTACTATGTCTGCAGTCTCTGACCATCTCCCGTACTATGTCTGCAGTCTCTGACCATCTCCTGTATTATGTCTGCAGTCTCTGACCATCTCCTGTATTATGTCTGCAGTCTCTGATCATCTCCTGTACTATGTCTGCAGTCTCTGATCATCTCCTGTACTATGTCTGCAGTCTCTGATCATCTCCTGTACTATGTCTGCAGTCTCTGACCATCTCCTGTACTATGTCTGCAGTCTCTGACCATCTCCTATACAATATCTGCAGTCTCTGACCATCTCCTGTACAATATCTGCAGTCTCTGACCATCTCCTGTACAATATCTGCAGTCTCTGACCATCTCCTGTACAATATCTGCAGTCTCTGACCATCTCCTGTACAATATCTGCAGTCTCTGACCATCTCCTGTACAATATCTGCAGTCTCTGACCATCTCCTGTACAATATCTGCAGTCTCTGACCATCTCTCCTGTACAATGTCTGCAGTCTCTGACCATCTCCTGTACAATGTCTGCAGTCTCTGACCATCTCCTGTACAATGTCTGCAGTCTCTGACCATCTCCTGTACTATATCTGCAGTCTCTGATCATCTCCTGCAATATGTCTGCAGTCTCTGACCATCTCATGTACTATATTTGCAGTCTCTGACCATCTCCTGTACTATATCTGCAGTCTCTGACCATCTCCTGTACTATGTCTGCAGTCTCTGACCATCCATTACAATATCTGCAGTCTCTGACCATCTCCTGTACTATGTCTGCAGTCTCTGATCATCTCTTGTACCATGTCTGCAGTCTCTGACCATCTCCTGTACAATGTCTGCAGTCTCTGACCATCTCCTTTACAATATCTGCAGTCTCTGACCATCTCCTGTACTATGTCTGCAGTCTCTGATCATCTCCTGTACTATGTCTGCAGTCTCTGACCATCTCCTGTACAATATCTGCAGTCTCTGACCATCTCCTGTACTATGTCTGCAGTCTCTGATCATCTCCTGTACTATGTCTGCAGTCTCTGACCATCTCCTGTACAATATCTGCAGTCTCTGACCATCTCCTGTACTATGTCTGCAGTCTCTGATCATCTTCTGTACAATATCTGCAGTCTATGACCATCTCCTGCACAATGTCTGCAGTCTCTGACCATCTCCTATACAATATCTGCAGTCTCTGACCATCTCCTGTACAATATCTGCAGTCTCTGACCATCTCCTGTACTATGTCTGCAGTCTCTGACCATCTCCTATACAATATCTGCAGTCTCTGACCATCTCCTGTACAATATCTGCAGTCTCTGACCATCTCCTGTACAATATCTGCAGTCTCTGATCATCTCCTGTACTATGTCTGAAGTCTCTGACCATCTCCTGTATTATGTCTGCAGTCTCTGACCATCTCCTGTACAATGTCTGCAGTCTCTGATCATCTCCTGTATTATGTCTGCAGTCTCTGACCATCTCCTGTACAATGTCTGCAGTCTCTGATCATCTCCTGTAATGTGTCTGCAATCCCTGCAGGAGAGGACACACACATGATACACACACACACTGTATACACTTCCCCACCTGCCACAGCAGAAGTATATTACAGCCCCCAGTCCTGGACCAGTACAGAGGGAGAATGCTTTATGGTGGGCACTATGGCCAAGGCACATTTCACATTGGAATCCACCCTCCCCCAAAAGACAATTATTTATTCGGTGCAATATACATATAGGTGTAAATACGTACAGTGTATGTGTGTGTATAGATATAGAGGTGAGAGAGGGAAAAAAAACAAAGAGGAGGAGGAGAAGGAATAAAAAGAGGGAGAGGAACAAAGAAAGTGGGTGAGAAAGAACATGACAGATGGATAGAGAGCGATATATAGGGAAGAAAAGGAGAACAAATAGAAAGAGTGGTACATCCTAAGAGGTACCATAAGGGTACCTTATGCTAAATATACTGTACGAGTGGAAGGGACTCGGAGTGCTAAATGTCCGTGGGTTAGTGGCGCAAATTACTTGCCTTGGGTGCGGACAACCAACGCTACGCCACTGGGGCTGCTATGAAATTATTTCCAGGGCTGGTTTTTATGCCCAGTCCGGCCCTGGGGACAGGTGGAGACAAGAAATCTCCCTGTATACACCTCGCAGCTCCCAGGCAAAACAGCAGTGCCGCTGCCACAAAGGAACCACAAGTCAATTAAATAAACCAAATAAAAACCAGATAAAAAGTGTATGTGTGTGTGTGTGTGTGTGTGTGTGTATATATATGTGTGTGTGTGTGTGTGTATATATATATATAATATAAATATATATATATATATATATATATATATATATAGTATATCTACATGGATACATGTAATGGCTGCGGAACTCCACCTTGTAATATTTGTTAGTGTTTATAGTCATGATTGTAAACTGCATCCATCAAGCTTCACACCCCATAGAAATCGATTTCTAAAAGTTATTTTCTGGGAATCTTTGCCTCTAGCTAATTTCTAGTCACAGTGGGGATAATTTGTTAATGGCAAAAAGGCTTTACAAAGGAATTTTTCTCATAGCTTAATAAATATGTTGAACACTGGAGTACCCAAAGATATGCAAGGAAAATGTAAAAAAAAAAAACAAAAAACACATGCACATGATTGAAAGACTATAGTCAGCAGAAAGTCACCTAAGCTAAGAGAAAATTCCCTTGCAAAGTAAACAGCCTATATGTCTTTAGCAAATCTACCCCAGTGTTTGCACTCAAATCAAATAGCTACAAGAAAAGCAGACATGTCAGGAATGAATATACGATTGCTGTCTCCAATGCCTGTTACAATCATCTGCTATTTTGGCAGAGTGGAACTGTCGGCTTGTGTTTTGAATGACTGCAGCTAGAGAAAAGGGCTTTCATTCAAAAACACAAGCTGACAACAGCACACACCTGCTACTACACTTGTCTAAGACCAGCAGGTGTAGTAGATGGATTGTGCTGTTTTCAGCTTGTGTTTTTGTGAATGAAAGCCCTTTTCTTTAGCTGCAGTCATTTACAACACAAGTTGACAGTTCCACTCTTTCTGTGCCCGAATAGGGGGCTGCAGCTCCATATTCTGTGTACTTGACATTTGTGCAAATATCATGCTTTCAGAAAAACTAAAGTTGGTAAATTAAATTTCTAGCAAAAAATGCTGATTTTAATTTGTGTGTTAAAAATTAAAAAATTGCCCTGCATTTTAAATGGTTAAACCATATGAATAAAAAATGAAGCACCTCTGGCAGTTTGTCCAAAACCCTGTAGCTGCCAGTTTTGCTGGGCAGCTTGGTCTCTTATAGAAAGAGGAAAATAATGGGCATACTAGCAGGATCAACAGGTAAAAAAACTATTTTCCAGTAATAAAAATTTAGAAGGATTTTAAAAACTGCTGTGTTAATGTAAGAGACAGCCTTTATCAAATATGTAATTTTATATTTGCCTATATTTCCCTTTTAAAGTTAAAACCCAAATTATCCAGCATACATTAGTGTAACTTTTTTGACATATACCTTTTTGTAGAATTTTATGTTTTCTCTTTTCTTTTGTCTTAATATAATTTTCACTATTCCCCTTTCAGTTCGAAGAATGCAGACCAGTGGTATTCTGCTCCAGATATTTCCATTACACGACAGAGAAAAATTAAAAGTGTTGGCTAAAAATTGGTATGGTCGGCCCACTATTTCTCAGCAGCCTGTAGGTAAGAACATTCATTACTTTCCACCACTAATGAAACTAGCTTATCCTTTTTTCTGAGCGAGATATGTATCAACCTGATTTTTTAAGTGCAGATTACCAAGTTAAATTATATTTTTAATACCCAGGTAGGTTGTGAAATGTGTTTTTTTTTGGGGGGGGGTTTCTGTAAATTTCAAGGCTTTGTATTTCAGTTGCTTGCAGTTTCGCCTATTGTGTGCCCACTTTGTGCAGAAGCCCTGTTAAAAATGTAGCCACTTCAACTTTAGTGATAGCTTCACAGCTCTTTAAGACCAGTGTCTTTCCTTTAGCGTTAGAACCGCTTCTTTCCCCTTTACACGTCCAAGGGAAAGAATCTACTGTGGTCTAAGTGCAAATGCTATGAATTCTAAATTATTTTGAAAGCTTCTAAAACCAATATTTAAAGTATGCTGCATTTTCCCATCAAAGTCCTTTAGCACAGTTCCTTAGAGTTGACTCCAAACAGTTGATTGACTGAGATGATTACCAGCTTTTAATGGCTGCAAGTTCTGGGCCAATGGTTTACAAGAAAGGTTAAGGGTGACTGGCCTAGGACTTGCACCATCAGAAACGCTTGACCAATGGCAGTCCCATATTTATGGGCATACTAGCAGGATCCCTTCTCTGCTCTCTCCTATTGTTGGCAACCCGGCCTTCAATCCTGGACTCAATGATCCTAGATTTCTTGAGTTGAAAAAGGTCGAAGGGTGACAGGTCCGACACTTTCTCATCAATGGCCAGTGGAAGAATAGACAACAAATTAATGATGATCCAGCTCTGGCGGGGCTCTCTTTTTGGCAAAAAATACAGCTAACTCATTTTATTGGCTCTCTGCCCTCTCCGGTGGCTTTCAGAATGCAACTAACCTCCTTTGAATTGTTAAGCCTGGAGCAGTCTCCATTGAGACACGCTATTTCCCTGACCTATCAACTACTGCTCAACCTGTGGACTTTAGACCTTCCTATATTGCCAAATAGGAGCGGGAGCTGGGAGTGCAATTTACAGAAAAACAAATTGATCGCCTCCTTTTTTCCCACAAAACTGCTATATGCGCCCGACATCGGGAAGCAGGATTTAAAACACTGTCCCGGTGGTACTACACTCCGGAAAAAATCCACAAGATGTTCCCTCAGAGTACCGACCTTTGCTGCAGATGTGGGGAAGCGGTTGGATCGCTCCTTCACGTCTTCTGGTCTTGTTGTATCCTTCAGCCCTTTTGGACAGAAGTGCATGGCATAGTTAAAAAATTCACTGACCGTGAGGTACCGGTCGAATTACGGAATTCCTCTAAAGGTTTATAGGAGATCCTTTTTGCCTCTCCTGCGAAAAGCTGCATCCCTTTACTCTGGAAGCAGACACAGCCCCCGTCGGTGGCCGTCTGGCTGAAAAAAGTAGCGGAGATCAACGCAATGGAGGACTTGGTGGCCACGGAGAAAGGCCTCAGCGAGCAATTCATTTCTTCCCTTGTGTACAGCTATATGGGGACCAGCTTCTGTCGAATGGACAAGCTGGAAAACCAGCATGCAATCAGTGTTAGCCAATGGCACGGCGGGGGGGAGATCGCCGCACCAAGATCTCATGTGTTAGTACAGCGATTTCTCTTTTTTTTTTTTTTTTTCAGCCCACTGGGTTGAACAAAAAAAAAATTCTAGTGTGTACCCTGCTCTGGTATGGCTTGACAACCAGTGTATACAACAGGGTTATGTGTAGCCCACTGTCTGCCATGGACATGTCCAATATGCCATTGCACTCAAAGGTTTAGCACAAGCTCATGGCAATAGCAGGGGTGAGCTTGTTTTAGGTGGATGAAACAGACTCTAGGCTTTTAAGTAAAAGTGATTGCATTTAAATCACGTTTGTGTGTTTTAAAAATAAAATATAATAAAACAAAAGGGCAAAAAATAATTAATTTTCAAAATCCCATACCTACGAATTGAACATGTCCTTTAAAATGTGGAAGCAGCTATAACTAGCAGAATATAATGATACTACTATGTTTACATGCTTGGGGAATTGAAAGTTCACTTTATTCTTGTACTGTTTCTCTCATAACTGTAGACATCCTTTCAGTGGTACTATAGGCTGAAAAGGACATTTATGATGCAGTTTTTGTTTTTCTAAGCACCCCCCCCCCCCCGTAACATAATATTTACTACCTGTTAATCATGCCGGTATATCCGTAATTTTTCAACATCACCTAATAGGGTGATGGCTGACACCTAAAACAACTATGGCAACGTGTTTTTTTCATTTTGGAAAAAAAAGTTTAAAGTAGATGTAAACCTGAAAATTATTTTTTTTTTTTTTTTTATCATACTGTAGAGTATAAGATTTCCTATCATTTGAGCCCAGTCTTGCCACACAGAGTTTAATCCATCTCTGAGCAATCCTCTTTTATTGTTCAGTGAGAAAAATCTTGACAAACTGAGAAAAACTTTGTCAAATCCTTCCCCTTGCTGTGAGTGACAGCCTAATGCCGCGTACACACGGTCGGACTTTACGGCAGACTTTGCCCGGCGGACGGGATTTCGTCAGACAATTCGATCGTGTGTGGGCTCCAGCGGACTTTGTTTGCTCAAAAGTTGGATGGACTTAGATTTGAAACATGTTTTAAATCTATCCGTCGAACTCGAGTCCGGTCGAAAAGTCCGCTCGTCTGTATGCTAGTTCGACGGACAAAAAGCCACGCTAGGGCAGCTATTGGCTACTGGCTATGAACTTCCTTAATTTAGTCCGGTCGTACGTCATCACGTACGAATTCGACAGACTTTGGTGGATTGTGTGTAGGCAAGTCCGTTCATTCAGAAAGTCCGTCGTAAAGTACGTCAAAGTCTGCCGTAAAGTCCGACCGTGTGTACGCGGCATAAGACACAGGCATGATTTTTTAATTCCCTCCCCACTCCTTTCTTCAGCAGCTCTGCAAGGATTGGCTGTTCCACACCTCAGCATGATTTGGCATGCTGAAGTCATGTGGTTACTTTCCTGTCTTTTCACTGGATGTTAGAGATCATAGCAGAAGTTCAGTGTTAGAAATAAACAGGAGAAAATGCATATTGACAAGGGGAGTGTGGAGGTGGGCGGGGAGTCTACTGACATCACGACTCCACCCACCGAGCTCCAGACAACAGACCCACCCACAGAATATGCAGTTTTTCGGGTCTCATAACAGACAGAGGGGAGACATTTGACAGGTAAAGATACATGCAGGAGCCATGTATATCCTTATAGATAACCTCCATGGCAGTAGTTTAGAAAGGATGACATTGGGTTTTCATCCACCTTAAAGTATAAAAATGGGCAAAATATAAACATATTTTTCTGTCATTTTACTTCAGATTACATCCTATATGTCAAGACAGAGAATGTCTGTATATGTTGTTGTTTTTATTTTACAGTCTTTAGAATATGCTATCTACAGTATACACTTCCATAGATCTCTAATGAATTATACATTTCCTTTGCAGATGAAATACGGCATTATTTTGGAGATACTATTGGTTTATACTTTGCCTTTCTAGAATACTTTACTTGGGCCTTATTACCAATGGCTAGTGTTGGACTTCTTTATTATGCATTTACATGGGAGAACTATGACAACTATGTGATATTTGCTATGTTCAATCTGATATGGGCGACTGTTATCCTGGAGGTCTGGAAACGTTACAGTGCAACACTGGCCTACCGATGGGGTTCACTACTTATGAAGAGGCAGTTTGAGGAACCCAGGCCTGGCTTTCATGGTGTATTGGGTACCAATCCTGTCACAGGAAAAAGGGAGCCAACTTACTCAAGTTTGAAAAGACGCCTTAGAACATATCTAATTTCTGTGCCTTTTGTGTGCCTCAGCTTGTATATGGCCCTTCATGTGATGATGATTTACTTTGATATGGAAGCCTGGGCCTTAAACTACAACCGCGAACATCAGACATTTTCTAGCGCAGTATTGACATATGTGCCCAGTACAGTTTATGCCATTGTGATTGAGATCATGAATCGTATTTACAGATATGCAGCAGAGTTCCTGACAAGTTATGGTAAGATTTATTTTGTTCTTTGTATAGCACAGTAATGCTAAGCACTGACTGGAGTGAGGGCTTTTTTTATTGCTTTGGTCCTTTTTCACTATAACCTGTATGGTTATACTGTCACTTTTTTCTCTGTTATATCAAATCTAATTAGAAATGTCTCCCTTTAACTTTATGCCAGAAGTTCTTAACCTGTTTCCAATTGTAGACTCCCAAGGGATTGCCCAATATGTGGCCATACCCTCTTCATCAGACTGTCAAAATCCTCATCATCACCAGTCCTTTAGATATCAGTATGATTACATGTAGATAGCTAAGAACAGAACAGCTGAAAGAATATTAGAAATATTTTTATAATAATTATGTATTAAAAATGGTAAATCACAAAAAATACAAACTGAGTGATATGTTTTGTTGTTTTTAAATAACTAAAATATGAATACATAGTACAGGTACTGACAATGTTACTGACATCCAATATCAAGCTGACTTGATTTAAAGTTCAGTAAAATTCAACATATACAAGCACATGCTGTCAATCTTACAGGAAAAAAATATTAAAGAGACACAGAGTCGCCTTGCATGTGCAGGATGAAGTGACAGTGTCTCTGCAAAGGGCATCCCTTGACATTACCAGCACTCTCTTCCAGATTTCTGCTTCCCCACAGCTGGAAAGAATACATGGCACTTGAAGGTAAGGAGGGACGGCATGTGACCTGCTCCTCTATGATTATGCCCAGGCCGTGACCGGGGGAGTCAAATGCCTGCTCCTCCAATTCACCAACACTGCCCATAGTAGAGCCAGGCGCAGAATATCAAGGATATTTGGGGAATTGTTGGAATAGGAGTGGATGGATGCCCTTTGCAGAGACACTGGTACCTTGCCATGCATGGGTAAGGTGACAGCGCCTCTTTAAATATTAGCTAATATTTTGTTTTGTGTGTTTAAGAACTACAGGTATTTCTAAACTCACATAGTAAGGCAGCTTGGGAACATAGTTTAATTGTATAGTTATTTATTAACATTTCTGTATCCCTGCAGTATAGACTATTTGTGTTCATATTGTGTCTAATTCTAAATTTTCAGATTTTGACTTTTGCCATAATGGATATGTAGATGTGATCATGCTCTGTCTGTGCTAGAAGTCTGCTTTGAATAGCTCTAGAAAACGTCATACATTTGTGTAAACACCCCCCTTTTCCCCTTCAGAAAAACTCAAAAAAACAGATATTAGACATGTAAGTTACTGTAGTATAATGGAGTGATTTTAACGTAGGTGACAGAGCTAATTTTTTCACTGTCCTGCCTTAAAGTCTAAGTTTACTTAAAAAAAAAAAAAAAAAATGGCCATTGCCTTGTGTGGTTTCTCTGCCCTTTCTATAGCTCATGAGGTCCCAGAACTTGAAACCAGATGCTAGCACCAACTCGCTTCCTACACTCTCTTCCCAAATCTCCTATCTCCATTGAGGAGATATGCTTAAACGTGGGGGTGATGCGCCATACACTATTACTCTCTAACCAAATGTCCTTTCCCAAAAGGACCCAGGGTTTATTCAGAAATGAGAAAAAGAGTTACGCCTCGCATTTATGGAGGATCAGAAAAACGGAATACTGTTCTTTGACCCTAAGACCGCAATCTGCAGTAAAAATCAAATGATCTCTTTTAAGATTGTGACCAGACAGTATAGGACACCGTCAATTTTGGGCAAACGTTTCCCACAACATAGAGAAGGGTGTTGGTGTTGTGGTACACATACTGGATCCTTCTTGCACATCTTCTGGGTGTGCCCTGCTCTACAACCCTTCTGGCAACCAATTATGGAGATCATACTGCAACTCGCAGGTTTCTCTCTGATAAACCTGCTGCTGTATTTCTTCACCATACACCCATGTCCCAAAGGAAATACAAGAAACTCATATTTATTGAATGCTGCCAAGGCCTGTATCCCTAGCTCCTGGAAAAGCTTGAACCCACCAACTCTTAGACAAAGGTTGGCCCGAGTGAATGACAAAAGATGGAAGACCTTACTGTGGCCCTCAAAAACAAGATCTTGGATCAAAATACAAATTGGCAATAATGGGGTGTCTTCACTGAACATTGTGGGTCTACACATCTTCCACACCACGTTTATGCCATCCAACATAATAGTATGCCATATATATTTATACTATGCTCCTGATCAATGACCTTTTATTTACTGTTAAAATATGAGGAACACTGTCAATTTTGACTTTGTGAACATTCCAGGTGTTTGAAATACGTTCTTTTTTGGATGTGGTAAAACCCTCATTTAAAGTGAAACTAAATCCTCCTTAATTTTTTAATAAGAAAAAAACAAACATATCATACTAACCTGCTCTGTGCAGTGGTTTTGCATTGAGCAGCCCAATTCCTCCTCTTCTTGGGTTCCTCTTCGCTGCTCCTGGCCCCTACCTCCAGCAGAGTGCCCCCACAGCAAGCAGCTTGCTGTGGGGGCACCCTAGCCGTGCCGCTGCTCTGTATCTGCCCCGCCCCCCTCTTTTGCTCATTGGCTCACTGACCTTGATTGACAGCAGTGGGAGAACAGCAATGAGGCAATGATGAGGGGTGCTGCTGCACATAAAGGGTTTTTTATCTTAATGCATAGAATGCATTAAGATAAAAAAATCTTCTGACTTTATAACCACTTTAAATAAAGAATATTTAAAAAAAAAAAATCAGTGTCCCTAGTGCTGCTGGCTGCTCTCTTTAGCTGGCTTCACACTGAGGCGGTTTTTGGGCGTTTTAGCGCTAGAAATAGGCTAGCTCAATAAAGGAAAATTTGGGATTTTATATGAAGCATGCGATAACATGGAAAACAAGTATGTCTGACAGGTAGCTTATAATCGTATAACCACTATATAACAAGGTAAACAAAGCATGATTTGTGTATAAAACAAATTGATTTATTCCATACATGTAATACCTAAAAGCATCATAGCATAATAGTAATACATAATAAGGGCAGACTCATTTGATCCATGTGAGTAAAAAGTAAAGCTATACATCATATTATCAGCATAATACTATTATGAGTTTGTAAGATGTTGATGCAGTGTAAACACGTATTTAGCATCCAGTTGCTTGATGCATTTCGAATAACTCCACTCATCAGGAGCAGATGCATTGTAAAAAATCTAAGGAAGGTAATAAATAATAGTAGTCATCAATAGGTCTCAGCATGGGAGAGGGGGTACAAGGAAAGAAAGTAGTGGAAAGAAACCCCCTCTCTCTCACGGTACAGCATTTTTCCTGACTAATTGTTCCCTGATAGTTTGTCATCATATGCCTTGGGATATACCACCTCAGCTCCCGAGACTGATGAGTACCCTGGCTGGCCTTTGGCCCTCGTCACTATTTACCCAGACTCCGACTTGATCCATGGCAGGGTGGATTTCTTTCCACTACCCCCTCTCCCATGCTGAGACCCATTGATAACTACTACTATTTATTACCTTTAGATTTTTTACAATGCATCTGCTCCTGATGAGTGGAGTTAGTCCACAAAACGCGTCAAGCAACTAGATGCTAAATACGTGTCTACACTGCATGAACATCTTACACACTCATATTGTATTATGCTGATAATATGATGTATAGCTTTATTGTTTACTCACATGGATCAAATGAGTCTGCTATTATCATGTATTACTATTTATTATGCTATGATGCTTTTATGTATTACACGTATGGAATAAATCAATTTGTTTTATACACAAATCATGCTTTGTTTACCTTGTTATATAGCGGTTATACTATTATAAGTTACCTGTCAGACATACTTGTTTTCCGTGTTATTGCATGCTTTATATAAAGTCCCAAATTTTCCTTTTTTGAGCTAGCCTTGCAATTTAGAGATGGAGGTTATGAACTATCATGTCCTACACCTCTAAAGTCTATAAAGAAAAAAGCCTTTAAAGTCCCAAACGTTTTTAATCCTTTCAAGCGCTAGAAATAGCCTCTAAATAATGGCTGAAAAACTGCCTCATTCATTTCAGTGTGTCATTTTTCACACTGGGATGATGTGCTTGCCGGACATTCTGAAAAGTCCTGCATGCAGCAACTTTGTAGCGGTTTAGGAGCTCTGTATACAGCGCCTCCAAAACGCCCTGCCCATTGAAATGAATGGGCAGCGCTTCCAAATCGCCGCAACACGGGCACTTTTAACCCCTCCTTCGGCCACTAGCGGGGGTTAAAAGCGCCCCGCTAGCGTCTGAAAAGCGCCGCTAAAACAAGCCGACTATGCCCACCCTTTCCGCCATCCTCCTCTCTTCATAGAAGCTGTAATATAGCTTCCATCAATGAAAAGCGCTTTGAGTCATGGAGATGAAAGTTTTATTCATCTGCACATCCTCCATTCATAGAGCACTTTTCATTGATGTAAGCTATAGTATAGCTTCTGTGAATGGAAGAGAGGGGCAGAAAGGGTGGGCATAGTTGGCACTCTTGTATCATCGTATTAACTCTCACAGCACAGGAAGATTATTGGTGTGAGTTCATGTGGGGAGGGGGGTGAAAGACTTAAATTTCAACTAAGAGAGCAGACAGGAGCATAAGGGACACTTTACATTGAGTATAAGTACTGTCCCTTCTAGCGATGTAAACAAAATTAACAAAATGTAGGCTTTAAAATGTCACATTTGTAGGTCATTATTAAAATGCTTTTCAAAGCATGGTTTTATACTATAGCTACTTTTACTTGCACCTTTCTGGGAATTATGATTTACTTATCAAATGATGAGTGTTAATGCAAATATGTTCTTTGTGCAGAAAATCATAGATTAGAGTCAACGTATCAAAACCACTTGGTGCTCAAGGTGTTGGTGGTAAGTGTCCATTACATTTGTTGTTGATTTGCAATGCGTGGTATGATAGAGTTTAATGTAATCTTCATAAGTTTGTGACTTCTCGCCTCCGTTCTTGTTTATCTAGATTAATGCAGTTTTGTAGAGCAGTATTTCCTCTGGTACAAAAGTGAACCTGCTAATTTTATCATTAATGGTGTGAACACAACGCCTAATACTGAGAACATATATTGCTGCCTGCTCGTTTGTCTCTCAGTATGTGTGCCAATCTCTCATTTTAAAAGATAACTTGCAGCAGGGTTAGCACGCGGCCTTCTTCCTAGTGACCTAGGCTGCTGCATGTAGACCAGAGGATTCTAAAATTATAACAGGTGTGGCTCACCTGAACTTCCTTGGCTAGAGGAGAAGAGTGCAAATAAAACTTCAAATTAATATCAGCGAGCTGTAAACTGGAAAGCAACAGTAAACATACTGTAAGTACAGAAAGGTTTGACCAACGTATATAGAATAATACAATTTACCGAGTTCACCATGCTATAAACAGTTACTTGCAATATGCATCCACCAATGGTGTTTAGAGTGTTATAACTATTTCACTAGGATCCCAAATAAAAACTGATACTCCAGAAATGAATCAGAGGTGTGGCCTGGGTGGAATCAGGCTGAAGCCGTCTTGTTGATTTACCTTTCGGGCATGGGTTGGTGTGCAGAAGTGTTTCTCTCTTTCCAGTGTATGATACAGAGCCAATGGACAGGCTCCTTAGCCACCTGCACCCTGGAGTAGGAATCACCTGCACCCTGGAGTAGGAGTTGAAGATTGATTGTCTGTAGCGGCACCCCAGTTTTCCTAGGGTTACAGAAACAATTTACTGCACTAATAGGTGCGCTTGCTGGGCATGCTGCATTACATATATGCAGCCTTAGCTATGTAGAGTATACAGCTCTGTGTTTCGACAGTGGGACAGAATCTTCCCGTCCCACTCCCAGAACAAAATAGAGTTGGGCTGAGCACTGCTCAGCCATTCACAGAAACCTTTGTATTCTATGAATGAATATGAAGCTTCTTCTGATTGGCTGACCTGAAGTTCATGAGGTCATCTGCCCTACCTCTTCACCACCAATCAGAGGAAACTTTAGGGTTGATTTATTAAAACTGAAGAGTACAAAATCCAGTGCAGCTGTGCATGGTAGCCAATCAGCTTCTAATTTTCTAGCTTGTTCAGTTGAGCGTAGACAAAAAGTTGGTACCTATGTAAAATTGCTTCAGATTTTGCACTCTCTAGTTTTAGTAAATCAACCCCATAGTATTCATTCCTAGAATACAAAGCTTCCTGTAAATGGCTGAGCAGCGCTCAGCCCCACTCTCTTTTGATGGGTAATACAGTGCCCACCAAGCGCACCTGTTAATGCAGTAAACAGCTTGGCCCAAACTAACTATTTAAGAGGACATTAAACATGGAGTTAGGCTACTTTCTCCATATTTTTGGTGGCTTCCATTCACAGATGTGTTGCTTTCCTCTGTGTAGCATTAACGTTTTTATTTTAGTGTCAAAGTCCCTCTGCAAGACACAGCACCTCTTCACATTTCTACTGAGCTATTAATCTCTCCCCCAGTAAAAAGTTTAATGCCAATACTAGAGATTGTACAGAACACAATTGTCATTGAAAAAGAATCGTCAGTTTCTTTATTGGTGTCACAAACATGAGCCAGAATGGGGTTATAAATCAACCCTTTCTTCAGAGTTGGTTCATTAATGGTTTATGTGATCTTGCAGTTCTGATGAAGAGGGTTATTTCTTAATCTAGAAACATTCTGGCTCTTGTTTTTTTGCCATAAATTGGTACTTCATGAATTGTTAGCAATTCTCACCAACTTATGGTACAACTCAGAAGTGCTGCAGTAGAATCCATCCCTTCACAAGTCAGTACACCATGCCAGAGAGAATTAAGCAGGCTGCCATTACTGACGTTTCGCTTTGGGAATGCTCAATTGCTAATTCCCTGACTGTCATGCTGATACTAATGCTTCATTGCTTTCTGCATCACTAATCTGGAACCAGTATAGAAATAAGAAACTCTGGCAGTGATTTACAGCATAATTGTTTTGGTTTGTGGCTGAAAAGTATTGAAGCCATACACCACCAGACAACTAGCGTTTTCAGAGGAAAACCAGCAATGGCTGCCAATCAACCTTTTGCCCATGGAAAGGTGTACTTTAGGAATACTCTAGCAACCTACTTTAAGTTCCACAGATCAAAAAAAATCCCTTACAAGATCCTCCTTTTATATCCAGCACCACCCATTGCACCTCGAAATATGATTGAATAAATTCTCATGGTACGCATGAAAAGGTTCTGACCGTGCCATGACTCAGAAATTAAAGTCTGTAAGGCCCCTTTAAAACGGAGTGGAATTCGTCAAGCGGATCTGTCTGCTCAATGGGAGATCTCTCCGCTGATCCCCATTGAGCAGGCGGATGACAGGTCTGTGTCCACTCTGCCTAGCCTGCTGTTCTCTAAGGGGCGGTTCGATGACATCCAACTGTCATCCCATCCCTATCTGTCTGTTTTTAGCGGACGGGATTGGATGCCAGGGGGTGTCATTGGACATGTGTCCACTGACATCCGACGCTCCATAGAGAACAATGAGTGGTCCAGTCAGGTCTGCCTGAAAAACAGACAGGCTGATCCAATCAGTACGCTGGTGTGAAAGGGGCCTAACTGCTATTACAATCGTATGACAAACTTCACAGTATAATTAGGACTTTTCTTCATTATGTGTAGTGACTGGGGTTTTCCCGCACAGGATCAACGCTAGTCATTGCAAGGTTAGATGGAAAACAATTGTTTTCTATGTGCCCTGTTCAAATCACAATGCTGGTGTGATGAGCAGTGTGGAAAAATGCAGACCTGATGGCAGCTCCGGTCACTGCACTGCAGCTCCTCCCTGGTAGTTAGACATTAATGAAATGTTGCTTTGACATTTCAATAAAGTTTCAAAAGAAAAAAGTAAACAATGCCTTGCATTGTTACAAAACACAGCTGGCACAGAATGGACACCAACCTGCACAGATCGTTTTAGAATGCTGGCATGTGTGAACAGGCCCTTATAATAAAGCTAACTATAACATTCCCCTATTACATGCAATGACATTTTTTGTCATCATACAGCTAATGATCCACACACAGATTTTATTTAGTACCGCATCCTGATCAAGTATGATGTAATATGCTCTTTTGCATTGGTATTTACCCATGCAAGTGTGTATGTGGTAGTTTCACGGACGCAAAACGTACACCATATGCACATGCAGGGGTAAATGCTGATGCAAAAAGCATTGGCATTGACAAACTGTGCGTGACACCTGCAGCTCCCCAGACGCAGAAAACTGCTGAGCCTTCTAAAGTAAAAGTACTTTGTGCCTGCAGATATTTGTGTGCATGTACCTTGATACTAACACAAATGATGAGATGAACTGTAGAAAAATGTAATTTAAGATTACATTTTTTTTTATTTTATTTTTTTACATCAAACAAATGTTAATGTTTTTACATTTGTAAATTATTGATTGTTGTATTAATAATTGTTTATCTTTTCTTCCAGTTCTTTAGTGTTAACTGCTTCTCATCGCTCTTCTACATTGCCTTTGTTATGTACGATTTGGCGCTGTTAAAACAGGTGAGTGCATTACACAGTGATTTTCCTTTAGGCCCCTTTCACACTTGTGCGACCTGAAAGTCGTGTGATTTTCCTGTGACTTTGATGTGATTTGAAGCAATGCCTGTGTAATCTTGAGGTCTATGGACCTCAAGTTGCATCAAAGTCGGACCAAAGTAGTGCAGGGACTACTTTGAAGTCGCACTGATATGAATGGTACTCATTGGAAATCATGGGGTATGACTTGCTATGCGACTTTGCAGTCACAGGACAAGTCGCACAAGTGTGAAAGGGGCCTTAGCTCTTGGATGATCAGTGAATACACAGTGCATCAGTTATTGACATTCCCAGAAATTCACAAGAACTGGGAAAAAAAAGATAAAATTAAAGTAGAACTATGGGCAAAATAAAAAAATGACATAATGGTGCAGTCTGTTAATTTCACAGCAGTTTTTGTTTATCTGGGTCCCCCTGTAACATAGTTTTATTGCCTGTATTGTTCCTGCAGTAGATCTATTGTTTTTCCATTTCTTTATCAGGATGAAAAATGCAGTCTGTTCTGCACCAAAATTACAGCAATGTCACTTTATGGAGAGGGTAGTCTTAGATGGACATGTAGTTTTAAATGAACTGTAAGTCACAAACAAATTAAACCCCAAGCCCAGCTAACATTTTTGAAGCAGTAATTTTTTCTTTTAGTAAAAACTCATACTAGCATGTCAGACTGCTTGTTTAATTCGGGAAGATTTGCGAAAGCTAAACGGACCTTGTTGCTCTAGGCCAGGGGTAGGCAACCTTAAAGAGGTTGAGATCTACTTGAACAACATGGGAGAAGTCGAAGATCACCAGGCACAGTGTCGTCTCCTCACACCAGTTTTAAACCTGTAATTGTTGTACTATCGGGTCGCAATTGTGTGCATTGCACGGCAATCATGGGTTTAAATCAAGTGGTGAGGAGGCAACATATTTCCTCCTCACCACCTGTCAAACACACTCAGATCACTTTTTAGAGGAGCAGCAGTGCTTGCTGCACTTGTAAATGAGCCTTTATTTGCATTCGGCAGGGGCACTCTTAGGGCTCGTTCACATGTAAAACCCTGCGGTTGAGTTGCGGTTTTACTGCCCTAATCCCTACCCACTTTAGCTGCTGAGGCAGCAGCCAACAGTGTCCACATGCTACAGCAGGAATTAAGCCCCCTGTTGCTTTTGGTGCATGCTACTGCCTGCCAATCACAACCCATTCAAGTAAATGGGGCCACTCCTTATGGGACAGGAGCCAACACTACAGAGGAGGCATCGGCCTATGGGGCTGTTGCCTCCTACTACAGCTCCTTCTTTACAAGTAATCCTTCTGCATTTCACTCTGTTTGATGCTTTGGGATGGTGGGTCAGCAAGCTGTCACCTGTCCGCGATCTACTGGTTGCTGACCCCCGCTCTAGGCAGTTGCCTCATTTTTTCTTTTCTTGCAGTTGTCATGAATAAGGCCCATGACCCATTAAATCCCACATAAGGCAGGCAATCCTGTCATTGGCACAATAGAGCAGTAACACAGTTCTCTGTTGTCGCTCCTTTGCTGATCTAAATGCTGCAGACTATTGCTCGCCAGTGATTGTCCAGCGACAGAAAGTGGCGTTGCGGTTCTAGCCAGCAAGGGAACGACATCGTAGAGCCAGGTGGGCGGTTTCTTTACTTTCCTCCTATAATATTGAGCAACACAATGAAGATACTAGGCTGGTGAAGGCTCTTCCTTATTTGAGCTATTTGATACCTTGGCTAGATGATTACATCTATAGCAATAGACTATCTTTCTATTCCTGAGGGTTACGCTTGGCCACAATGATACAGAGACTGCTACGCCAATGTATACCTTGAATACTAGGATTTGGCAGAAAAAAACAGTGCAATGTAATCAAACTCATGTGATAGATTTTCTGACACATGTCTAAAAAGAGCACATCACTGCCCTTCAATATTTCTAGTAACGCATATAAACCTCTTATAACATGTGAATATAATTTCAAGTGCAAATTACAAAACAAAAGTCCGTTAAACAATGCTGTATTGATATACAATGGCTGTGAATTAAAACCACTCCTTCAATAAATCAAAAAATCACCAGAATGTTCATAGGTGAAGAAAGTGTAACCAACTAAAGGTTCCCATCCAACTCCTTTTAAGAAATAGTGCCATAGTGGAAATCAGTTAAGCTTGAAAGTGCTTGTGCATCCCCACCGTGCCCTTAGAGAAAGCATGGTCGTTTACCAGACCCATAGATCCCAAAAGATCATATGCGCATGTTAGATATCTCTGTTGCAAAACCACAGCTCCTTGCAGACCACTCTCTGGGACTCGAGGTGAACTCAGGCTCCTGACTTATGGAATGTTTGGAGTTAAAAGCAATAGAGAAGACTCATAGTGCATTACCATTTAAAAACAAAATTTTATAAAACATGTTTTACACTTACAGAATAATCACTTGTGTTTAAGCAAACAATATCATGTCGGCACCTCCGCCTGCAGCGTGGTCTGTGCGTCCTGATGTCACACCAGTGGCTCCTGCCTGCCACGTTTCCCCTAAGAAGACGTCAACTGGGATTGGAGACAAATGCTTAAAATGAACTTTCCAGTATTCCAGACCCTAAACACTAACTTTAAAGACCCTTTCTATTCAACCAAGACTAATCTAAAGAACAGAATGTTTTCTAATAGACATTACCAAAACACCACTACCATCTCTCAGCTTATAAGTGCACTGCAGCCACATTGCCCAGGGCACATTATCACAAAACAGGAGGAGCAAGCCTGTCACTTATTCCTGTTTGTCCATTGCCAGCTCATATCTAATACAAGTCAGTGAATGCAGTGCCACTATGTAAGAGCATACGGACAGTGGGATTGGATGCATGGAATAACAAGGACCAATACCTCTGCCTCATGCCTTAGTACAGCACATTACTATAGCAAGGGGTGCGTTTAACAGCTCTATACAAGTTTACCTGAATGGTCATGGGAAATTAAAAAGGCCAGTTTAAGTTAACCAAACCCTGAAACTTAACCAATATCCTATACTTAGAGGGTCTGGGCTGTAGAAGCTGTACCTATTGAGGGCAAAGGACTAGTCACTAGTAGTGCCAGTAGGGTCTCCGCTGCTGCTCTTTTCCCATTACTAACTTTATAAAACAAAGTTGCAGCGCTAAGAATGAAGCAAAGAAAGGTCTCCCTATAGCCCCACTTCCATGCTGTCCTTGGAATAGGTGTATGAGTTGCAACCTCAGCCTGGACTTCGACCAGGCCATGCCTCCAACGTGTTTCGCTCCGCCCCTCATAGCTTAGTCTTGGGGATCACAAGCTCCCTCCCATGCCGGCACTCCTGGCGGCGGTTGTCTGGGACTCGCACCCCATTTCAGAGAGTCTGAGCGGCACACCAAGTAGTTCTTTGAATGGCAGCGCTAAGCACGCAACCTTAGATTTGGTAGAGTGAAGTGGCAGCCAAGGAGTAATTTGATCTATATTATTAAGTACTAAGAAATTGACTACTTTTAAATGATTTTCAGATTAAACCACCATTCAACTTACATATAAGTGAAGTACTACCACTCACAAGGCATTCTGGCCTCAAAACATATAGAAGGCAAACCAAACGTAATATATGTGCATCTTCGCGTATCCGCTGTGTGAGCCGACAAGTTCCATGAGGCATTGCAAGGCTGACAGTTACAAGCATGACTCTCACGGGCAGAGGCATGATGGGACTTGTAGTTCCACAACAGCTGGAGTGCCACCAGTTTGACACCCCTGGAGGTCATCACTATCAGCCGGAAGTTCAAATGAGCACTCACCAGAATGTAGGACCTCACTGCATATAAAGAGGTCAAAACGTACTTAGGGTTCCAAAAGACAAGGTAATCTGAGTGCTGCCATTGCTTATTTTAGGTAGTAGTTTTTTTTTTTGTTTTTACATGAATATAGGACAGGAGTGCAGAATTCTCAGACTTGATGGTATTGAAGTTAGGGTGGTGATGACAGCTCTGGATCCTGAACATTTAAAAACATCCAATTGAGTCTGTTTCCTTATTTCTGTCTCCAAAGGTTCACTTATTTATGTGTAAGGCAGAGTAGAACCAATACAGATATATATTTTGTGTTTCTTGCCGGAGAAACACTAGAGGGGGCTCTTTACATAGACTTTACACTGCGAGCATCTCAGATCCTAATGGAATGATTTCTTGTCATTGCAGCACTCCTGCTTCTCTATACATTTCCATAGATAGTGGTACAATTCATAATTTCATTACATATACACTCATGCCATCTATGGGTATGTGTTCTCATATATATAACATAGCAGATGCACATTGTTTGTAATACAGAGAAACCGTGAGTATTTTTAATCTGAACTCGAAGCTTCTGCAAATTCTTACCCTGCTATTTACAAGCTAAATTCCTCTAGCCATCAGTTTCTTTATAATTTGAATGTCCCTGCAATTAAGCCTTTTAACGTAGAGGCTGGTGTTTGTATTACATTACACCCCTTATGGCCAACCTGCTGTCCAAAGGCTAAATGTGGCCCTTTGCTACTTATAGTGACCCTTTCAGGACCCTGCAGCCAGTAATAAGAGCATTGATTTGTAAAGGGGCTGTAATGGCAGTGATCTCTAGTAGTCTAAACAAATGACCACTGCCCTCACCTATAACTGGCCTTTGCAGCAAGGAGCACATGAAAGGGCAACATATGCGTAACAAAACCAAAGAAATTCCCAGCTCAACTTGCCAACCAGCCTGCAACCAACAGATTTATCCCGTCTAACAGTATAAGCCATGTAAGCTGCAGAGCCCCATCAAGGCATTTTCTGTAGTCCTAACTCAAAATTTTGAGAGCCTCCACAGTGGAAGCACATGCATTATAATGGATAGGCAGAGGGCAGGTGGGCCTGGAAGGAGCCCACCCCTCCCTAAAGGCACAGGGGCACATTGGACACCCAGCACATAGCACCATGGCAGCAAAGGTGTCAATTTCATCCCTAGTGCGGTCTTTTGTAACATTCCTCCTGTCTCTAACAGTTCCCTGCAGCATGTCTTAGGGCTGGGGAAAAATCCAATTTAAATCTTGAATCGAGTTGAGAGGTCAAATCGATTTCAAATTTAAACCGATTTTTTTCTCACTGCGCCGGTCCTGAGGCGCTGCGGGCATGAGTTTTTAGGCGAGGCCGCGGCTTCGGCCGGATGCCGCGGACTAGGCCGAAGCCGCGGCCTCGCCTAAAAACTCATGCCCGCAGCGACTCAGGACCGGCGCTGACACCGCGCCGGTCCTGAGGAGCTGCGGGCAAGGAGCAAGAAAATCTCCCAGCCCTAGCATGTCTCCAGCCTTAGGCTACATTCATACTGGCGATTAAGATGGTGTGAATTGCAGCAGCAGCAATCTTTGGTTTACAGCTACAGATGAGAGCGGCTGGGGGCAGTCGCCGGATCACTATAATGACAGGTCACCAGTCGCCGCACCAGCTATTTGTGGTTCTATGCACAGCTAGCAATTACTTGTGGTGACAGCTGCTGGACGTACAGCGATCACCACAGGTAATTGCTGGCTGTGTGGAGAGCTACGGATAGCTGTGGTCTCAGGCGAACTGTCAGAGTGAATGGGGCCAGCGGCTGCACCTGGTCGCTCTCATCTGCAGCTGTAAGCCAAAGATTCCTGCCGCTAACATATACCGCCCTTAAAAGAGAAGTATGGGTTTTGCATTTTTTGCAAATTCATGCTTACCTCGGTGGATGCAGCATCAGATCAATACTGCAGCTGTCCCCCCTTAGTCTCTGCACTGAGAACCGAGCCACCGAACATCACTGATGGCTCAATTCTCACTCCTCCCCCAGCGGAGTGATGCTGACTGTCAGTGAGCATCGCTCCTGCTCTGATCCTCCACTCTCATTAGAACGCTGAGCTGTGGAGGGGCAGAAGCGGCTGTCTCAGCGGCACGCTGAGACTGCCATCAGTCAAGGCAGCTGGTGGATCCAGGCTTGGGAAGTCGGAATGACGCGCTGCCTCGACTGATAGCAGTGACGTCGGCGGAGTGCGGACTTCAGACCGCTCTCCGCTGAAAATGGGTCACAGGAGTGCAAAAGGAATTGCACTCCTGTGACCCATAGGAGAAGCCCAGCATAAAAAGCTCAGGCTGGACTTCTAATCGTCTGTGTAAATGTAGCCTGAAAGTTTTATATGGATAAATAAAATTTGTTTGTTATAAGCACCCCTGTCACTGTTAAATGGTTTGCCACAACCCTGTAACTGCTGCATCTGTAGGACAGCTTGTTCTGTTGAAAAACACAGACTTACTAGCTAGATCACCAGGTAATAAGAAAATAAAAGAAAAAAAGCCTTAAAAAAAGAAAACTAATGCAGCTATCACATCTAAGAATTGGTAAGCTGCAATATAATGCTTGCTTTTGGGTTTATTACCAATTTAAGGTTGAATATACAGTGCTCAGCATTAATGAGTATACCCCTTTTGAAAAGTAAGATTTTACTCAATATCTCAATGAACACAAAACCATTTCCAAAATTTTGACAACTGAGTTTTATAGAACATTTGTTTAGCTCATTACATCAAAATACGGTTAATAATATAACAGATCAAAAAAAATTCAGTTTTACTCAAATTAGTTGATGCAAAAATTATTACACCCCACAACAAAAATTACTACATCTAGTATTTTGTACGACCTCCACCTCTTCTAGGCATGGAATGAACAAGTTGGCAACATATTGCAACATCTATACTTTTCCATTCTTTAAAAATGACCTCTTTTAGAACCTGGATGCTGGATGGAGAGCGATGCTCAACTTGTGTCTTCAGAATTCCCCATACTGTAGGTGTTCCCCGATTGGGTTCAGATCAGGAGACACCTTGGCCACTGAATCACTTTCACCCTGTTCTTCTTCAGAGATATTACACTGGTCTTAGATGGTGTGTTTGGATCATTGTCATGTTGGAAAAGTGCACGACGGCCAAGAGCATGAAGTGATAGTAGCATCTTATCTTTCAATATAGAGCAGTACATCTGTGAATTCATGATACCATCAATGAAATGCAGCTCCCAACATCAGCAGCACTCATGCAGCCCCACAGAGGGACATTGCCACCACCATGTTTCACTGTAGGCACCATGTATTTTTCTTTGTTCTCACCTTTGCGATGCCATACAGTTTTGACCCCATCAGTTCCAAAAACATTTATCTTGGTCTCATCATTCCAGAGTACAGAGTCCCAGTAGTCGTCTTCTTTTTCAGCATAAGCCCTGGCAAATTCTAGGCAGGCTTTTTTTGTGCATGGGCTTTAGGAGAGGCTTATTTTGTGGCTGACAACCATGCATGCCATTCCTCTGCAGTGTACGCCATCTTGTGTCACAGGAAACAATCACTCCAGTTTGGATTTCTTCTACTTAAGCTAACTGCAGTGAACTTGCATGGCGATTTTCTTCAACCTTTCTCATCAGAAGAAGCTCCTGTGAAGGTGTTAACTTCCGTGGATGAGTTGGAAATCTCTGTGAGATGGTTGCAGTTCCATCTTTGATAAATTTTTGTATCACTTTTGCCACAGTATTCTGACTGATAAGTAAAGCTTTGCTGATCTTCTTGTGGCCTTCACCTTTCTTGTGTAAAGAAATTTTTTTCTTTCTCAGGTCTTGTGACATTTCTCTTCCATTGCTGACAGCATGAAATGGGAAGGGGTTTTCTTTGTAAGGCCCCTTTCACACGAGGCGGACTCCGTTTCCACGGAGCCCGCCTCGGTCCGCCGGCTCAGCGGGAGATCAGTCCGTTGATCTCCGCTCAGCCGGCGGATGACGGGTCCCTCTCTGCTCACTGAGCGGGGGGCGGCTTGTCAGTCGCCGCTGCCGCCTATGGAGGGATCGGATGAAAACGGACAGCATGTCAGTTTTCTTCTGATCTCACCCGATCCGATCCCCCAGCGACAGACCTGGACGTAGGGCCATCCGTCTGTTGTTTGCGGATCGGACTGGGTCGGATGTCAGCGGACATGTCTCCGCTGACATCCGTCGCTCTATAGGCTAACATGGAGCGCCTGTTCAGGTCCGCCGTCAAAACTGACAGGTGGACCTGAACGGTCCGATCGTGTGAAAGGGGCAAAAGTAACGCCCTTTTATAATCGACTGTCTGCTGGGCACCTGTTTAACGACTAATTACACTCACCTGTAGTTGAATTCTTGTTAATTAGGATTTTGTTGTCTAAAATGTATCTTTTTGCTCTGAAGACTTTAATTGGAGTCTGTTCATTTTTGCAACATTGTCTTGAATGAATTTGTTAGGAAAAAAACTTTTTTCGTGTGTGCAAATTGACAAGTCTTGGTCACAATCGATGGTTTGCATTTGTGGGAGTATTTTGTAGTATAGTGTCCCATAGAAAACGTTGATTCTGAAAGGTAAGTAAAGGTTTTCTGACACATTTTTTGGAGTGTACTCATTTATGCTGAGCACTGTATATGTTGCTGTATTGCTGTTTATGGAAGTATGAGGATTGTTAAACTAATTGCTAAGCAAAGCTCACAATATATCCTGGTATTGCTGTGTTGCGTGTTCAGCCATTGCATAACACATCTTAGGGAACCATTACTATAATGCTAGAGACTAATATAAAAACAGTTCAAGTTTATCCTACAAGCAGAAAAATTACATTATTTATACATTGTTATAGGTCTGTTTTATTTCTTACTATATTACTTATTTGTTTTTTCTGCAGAGTCTGGTCTGCTTGCTTCTGGTCTCTCAGTTCTTTAATCAGATTTTTGAGACATTTCTTCCATACTGGATGCAGAAGAGAACTAACAGACAATTGGTTGAAAAAGCAAAATCACTGAATTCAGCCTCTAAGTACACTTTGTTGGATCAAATTTGCCTAGAAAAGGATATGTACACTTATTTGGTGAGTATTAGTATAACCACATGTGGAGCCTCTGGCATGAGAAACACCGCAGGGAATGCGGTATAAATACATTGTGATGTAACTCTTTCTGAAAGTGTAAATGGTGCAAAATAAAAGCAAGAATATAAAACATACTGATTTATCATTTAGTTATGTTGCTCTTTATCGAGAATGCAGTTGACAAGGCCAGCCATAGACGGTTCAAATCTTGGCCGGTTCAGCAGGAACCAGCTAAGATTCGAACTATTAATGGGCAGGCTGAATGTACCAAGTTGATCGATTGATCAACTTGAGTACAACCAGCCTGCCAGACTCTCTTGCGAATATTGCTAGCGGCTGGTATAGCCGATAGTGATAGTCACTGCCTTCTCCTGGCAGGGACAGCTTCCGCCGCCTGTCTGTGTTGATGGGGGAATCAAGAAAATTTCTTTCCTGCAACTCGTGGTTGCAGGAAAGAAATTTGCTCCATGTATGGCCGGCCTAAGAATGGTTGTAACATTTGGCAAATAAAACAAGATAATAATAACCATGTACATTTTGTTATTGCAGCTTGGGGATTAGCAAGTGGCACTGGGTCTAGGGGAGAATAGAAAGAAACACTTGGATGGATGGCGGTTGGCCTCAGTCAATAGGTTACAAAACATGTTACGGGTTAACTGGGGGGTAAGCCGCCAATGGGAGGGTCATTGGTTAATAATCTAGTTTGGTACCACTGGGTGTATTGGAAACATTGTACTATATTGATTGTTGAGTACCTAAGAGCACAGTTTGAATAAAAGATTCCCAAACCTCAAAGAAATTTTGGACCTGTGAGTCCTTAAAGAGGCCTCCACCCATTCCAAATAGAAAACATAAGATAATTTAGCGCTTAAAGTGGATGTAAACCCAATGTCATCCTTTCTAAACTACTGCCATAGAGGTTATCTATAAGGATATACGTGCCTCCTGCATGTATCTTTACCTGTCAAATGTCTCCCCTCTGTCTGTTATTAGACACGAAAAACTGCATATTCTGTGGGTGGGTCTGTTGTCTGGAGCTCGGTGGGTGGAGTCGTGATGTCAGTAGACTCCCCACCCACCTCTACACTCCCCTTGTCAATATGCATTTTCCCCTGTGTATTTCTAACACTGAACTTCTGCTATGATCTCTAACATCCAGTGAAAAGACAGGAAAGTAACCACATGACTTCAATCAGTTTTTCTCAGTTTGTCAAGATTTTTCTCACTGAACAATAAAAGAGGATTGCTCAGAGATGGATTAACTCTGTGTGGCAAGACTGGGCTCAAATGATAGGAAATCTTATACTCCACAGTGTGGTAAAAAAAAATTGGGGGTTTACATCCACTTTAACAGAGAAGTGGTGGGGGTCCAGGGTAAATCCACTGATGAAGAATTGCTTTCCATGCCACAAGTGACATAACAATAGGAAATTGTTTACATCATCTATAGTTTGTACACCAGTAATATGGTGGCAGAAGTAAGGCAATTGCAAATGATTTTCTATCTTAATGTTTTTTTTAAGATTATACAGCTGACATGTTTTCATATGGTTTTCATTTTTATCTAGCCACTGAGTCTGCTATACTTAGATACTTCAGTTGGGTGGTGAAGTAGAATAGTAAAGTATCGAACCAGGCAGAACTTCAGCAATGCAGGTTTATTAACAGCTGATAACATACAGGTTCATGTTCAAAATATTACAATATACAGGTCTAATTTATACAGTTTCTTACAATGCATGCATATTAGATATAAATATTCAAATTGAAACAATTGTGAAGTGTTCTCACCTTGAACCAGAATGGGTCTTTACTGCCAATTCTTGGGAACCTCTCACCTGATAGGGACCAGCCTGATCTGCCGGTGGTCTGGTCCCCTCACAGAGTTCTGGGTTCCAGCTCGACCAAGTTCTTGAGGGAAATTCACCTGAGACCACACTCTGGAACAAGTTAAGAAGTCTTCTATGACTCGTACGAGGAGACAAGTTGTGGACAGATACTTGCCCATTGGTTCTGACCTCTATGACCCGTGCAATAGGGCAGCATACACAGAGTTCAGCCTTATGAGCTCCTATCTGACTTGTCCGAGGGGACAAGTTAGGACAGATACTTGCCCATTGGTTCTGACCTCTATGACCCGTGCAATAGGGCAGCATACATAGAGTTCAGCCTTATGAGCTCCTATCTGACTTGTCCAAGGGGACAAGTTAGGACAGATACTTGCCCATTGGTTCTGACCTCTATGACCCGTGCAATAGGGCAGCATACATAGAGTTCAGCCTTATGAGCTCCTATCTGACTTGTCCGTCTAACAATTGCAGAGCTTGCATTTATATACACTTTTACAAGTCTTATCTCAACTTATATCTTACATATGATTGGTCGCTAAGGTCTACATCAAAGTAACCAACCATAAATCTGACATCTGTTCTACAACCAGATAAACTTAATTATTCCCAAAATTCCTATATGTTCATTAAAGTGATTTATAACTGGTTTTGTCCAATTAAAAACACCTGTATAGAGACAGTCTGGCACCCAGCTGTGTTTATCAAACTCTCTTTATCTTGATAAGATTTAACTAGCTTCAAGGATGACAGATTTACAACTTTGAGACAATTAACTTTCAATAACCCCACCAGATGTTTTATATGTTTCACTATATGCATGTATTTTAACAGTTTTAATGAGGGCACAAGCAGACCTTTGTTTGACCCTGTCAAACTTAATTAATGTTCTGTACATAACTTTCCTGTATTCCACCTAATTATTTTAACCACCTGTTTTCTTATCTGAGATAATTCTTCATAACTTGAATCTATTCTAATGAACTTTCATCCAGTAGACTTATCTTAATACATTTTCGAGAACACCTGTTTACAAGTACTTGTCATAAAGCAGAGGTCATTTAAAGTTCAACACTTAAAAATGAAGACTTTCTAAATCTGGAAAACACAGTATACATTATTAAAGATTAACAATTGTTGCTTTACTTATTGAATAATAATATTGATAAAACCACTATTATATAATAATATAAATAATAATAATAATAATCAATAAAATATATGCAAATCAATATATACATTATGAAATACATTGGCTAATATGAGATTCCACAACAGTGGAAGATAGATGATTGACTTTTTTCTTCCTGAATGCCATCTGTACTGCATCAAACTGCTGCCAGGACTGGATTGCAGTGTTATGCCCCACAGTTCTGCATCTGATTTTTTTGGCCCTGTACATAAGGCAATGGTATATTGCATTGATGTGCTGTGTGGATTCAATTCAGGTCACTAGAGATGTGATATGAAATGTGTCCATTGTTGTTAGTGCCTCTTTTATATAAATGCCATTCTCTACATCCTCTTGTAATAAAGCATATTTTTCTTGAAATTTTACGCTATGTTAATAGTCTTAGTGGATGCAGAAATATAAAATAACTGATGAAAATACTTACTTTTCCTGGTAAAAAATACTGTTCCAGCCTATCCTTTGCTACTCACATAACCCCCCAAAAAACAGGCATTTGGCCACGTGATCTTTGTTGAGGATTAGAGTATAGATTAGCTAATTCTCTCTTGCAGCAAAAAAACATGACCTTTTGGCTTTTTTGTGGACCAGCACAAAGAGATTGGAGCAGCTTTTTCTCTAGTAAATGTAGGCATTCCAGCAGCCCTATTACTCATTATCTGTCCCAGGATAGCCTTTCATATTAGATGTACAGTATGCGCACATGTATTTTGCACAATAAAAGCAGCTTTCAGAAGCAAGAAAATGCAGCAGGCACTAGGTTAAACAAATGCCCTCTGAATGGGACCATAACTTTTCCTCTTTGTTTTTTGTATGTTCTGTAAAAAAAAAAAAAATACAAACAGAGATTAAAATAGAACTATAGGCAAAACTTTTTTTTTTCATTTTGGATAGATCAAGGGAGGATTATAAGCCGTCGGCTTTTTTTCGCTATCTGTGTCCCATTGCAAAATTTTCTCTTCACTTCCTGTACCATAGCCTAACAGGAAGTGAGAGAAAATCTCTGAAAATTAAGGGAATTTCTTGGGGACCCCCAGGTCACCAGAACTAGTGTCCCCATTGGAAGATTTCCCTTCTATTACTTTTCTGGGGACAACCCAAAATTTGAGATTTTCTTTTACTTTCACTTTCAATTATAATGGTAAACAGGATAAATGGAGAGGGTGAATCTTCTTAACAGGGACACGGACAGCAATAGAAACTGACAGGTGTTCTAATTCCTCTCCACTCTATTCAAAACTAAAACAAAGGTTTTGCTTTTAGTTATACCTTTTAAGAAAGGGTAGCCTGATGCCAGGCCAGATTATGTAATGCCTTTGACTTGTGCCGAAAGTGGACTTTACATTATTATGTGCCTAGCCTCTGCACTAGTACATTTGACAAATGCACACACAGGCATTGGGTGGGGAAAAAGGGCTGCAGAATAATAATAATTTATGCATTTATGGTTGGAAATGTGGCACATTAAACCAATGTGTGTAGCTATCATCCCATTTTATCATGTCCTGACATTTTTTACTTTGTTTCCTAGGGAACATTTGATGACTACTTGGAATTATTCTTGCTGTATGGTTATGTCAGCCTCTTCTCATGTGTGTTTCCTGCAGCCGCCATATTAGTTGTCCTGAACAATGTTTCTGAAGTGTACACAGATGCATTAAAAATATGCCGTGTCTTTAAGCGCCCATTTTCAGATCCTTCTTCCAGCATTGGAGTATGGATGGTTAGTATTCATTTTCTTTTATGATGCTCAATAGTATTTTGAGATGAACTTAAACTAGAACTCCAGCTAAAACTTGTGTTGAACATTTAGAACCTTTGTTCTGTTTTAGTAGCTGTCTGAATTTCCATTGTGGAGATTTTACTACACTTCCTGTCCCGGATGCACAACAGGAAGTGAGAGGATATTGCTTATCCTTGGAACAAGCATCCTATTAGGAGAGTTCCTCTTTTTTTCCTATTGTGATGGCAGCTATAACATTTTAGATTTTCCTTGATTTTATTGTATGGATACCAGGATAGAAAGTAATGTCGCGTGCACACGACCATTTTTTCCGTCATAATAAACTCTGACAGTTTTTCTGACGGAGCTCCACTGAAACGGACTTGCGTACACACTATCACACCAAAGTCCGATCGTTTAGAACGCGGTGATGTACAATACGTATGACGGGACTAGAAAAAGGAAGTTAAATAGCCACTAGCCAATAGCTGCCCTTGCGTCGTTTTTGGTTCATTGGAATAGCATAAGGACGAACGGTTTTCCTGATAGGAATTGATTCCGTCAGAAAGATTTAAAACATGTTCTATTTCTAGGTCCGTCAGAATTTTCGCAAGAAAAGGTCCGATGTAACCCACACTTGATCGGATTATCCGATGCAATTATTTCGTCGGACCTTTCTGCCGGAAAGTCTGGTCGTGTATACGCGGCATTAGAGTGAATCTAACTCAATAAAATAAAGCTTTGAATTAATAATCCTAAATTCTAAATTGGGAGGTGGAGTTTTACTCTTTTGCACTTTATTGAAATTGGACTCTAGATAATTAATTGAAGCATAGTAGGTGCTCCTACTCAGGAGTCTCTGGCGCTGTGCCTTAGTGTAGCCTTTTGTTGTATGTTGAGGTCCAGGATGGTTCCCCCCGTTAAGGGTTAATCCTTGTGAGGGTCGAGTCTCCCTGTTAACCCTTCCCCTTAATTTACCAAGAAGAGAGTACCCCTAGATGGGACTTTAATAGACCACCAAACACTGGATAAATGTAAACAAAGTTTATTGCACAAATATGGAACAATAATACGTTCCTCTACACAGCCGATGCTCCTACAGGGCATATGGATTTTGTGACCATTGGCTGGTACATGCTAACCATGTAGCCTTATTTAAGGCTCTGATCTGCTTCCGGCTAACTGCACTCAAAAAGTACACATTGCCAAAATCTCATCATTCTCACACACTGATCATGACACTGATGCGGGAAACGATTTCTCCAAGCCAACTATTTTCTTGAACGGCGTTCTGTGCCACTCCTGACATTGTGACTTATATTTTGACTTGTTTCAAGCTCCTGATATGGAATCGCTTCAATTGAGCTAATACATGTGACCATTCTCCATCTTGTACCCCTGACGAAGGTGTTAAAAACCGGAAACGCGTCGGGTATTAGGGCACTTTACCCATTGGAGAGTACCAGGGTCATTTTTGTGTATTGTATTTCGTTTGCTTTTTGTGTTTTGTTTTGCTTCATGCACTACTAGACGTTACACGTCTTTTTATATTTATATATACTCACTTGTCATATTGTTTCATATTTGTGCAAAAAACTTTGTTTACCTTTATCCAGTGTTTGGTAGTCTATTAAAGTCCCATCTAGGGGGTACTCTCTTCTTGGTACATCTAACTAGAGATGGGACCACCACACTTTGTCTGACATGGTGGAAGTCTCTCCTTTTTCTTCCCCTTAATTTAAGGTGGGTAAAGCTGAGCTTATCCATTATCTATATATCAATGTTGCAGCTTATGGGCTCAAGTTAGCGCAGAGGGAAGAGGACATGGCTCTAAAAACGCATTAGCTGCACCCTATCTGATGGACATGCGTCTGGTGGTATTTTGCCTATATTAATGCCTGTGTCAATTCTCCTCCTTTTTGTTAGTACATCAGATTTTCTTTTTATAATTTATTAAGAGTTTTACAGTTATGAACTAGGCTGGTGCGCCTTCTTGTTATGTTTGTGTTATAGCATGCAGATATGTTCATCTAAGACACATTTGATCTCTATGTCCTTTATCTAGATATGAGTCAGTGGGGATTTATACTTGACCTATGGAGGCATGTAAAAAAAAAACCATACAACCTCTGACTGGAGGCTCCACGTCTGCAAACTGTCATTCATAATAGTAATTTCCATACACAATAAAGATCGCTATTCTGTACAGTGTACAGCTCAGTACACATTTAACTATGTTTACCTTACGGATTAAATGCAACTTTGTTATATTAATCACAGTCCTAGAGACATAACACGTTTTATGTTAGCCAATAAAAAGTTTTATTCCCAAAACCTTTAAACAGCAGCGCCATCCATAGGCCATTCAAAGAAATTGAAAAACGGTTTTGAGCACTGTACGAACTAGAACAAAATCCACAGAATGACCCTTTTTGCAAAACCATATGCATATTTCTCACGTGACAACATCCAGGTCAGCTGGTAGGTTGTACAGGCCCCATGCATTGTGTTGTAGGATGAGGCAGGGGACAGGTTTGCTGTCAATATGCATGATCACTGGAAGTAATATTGGACAGTATTTGTCATTGTTTCCTTTTAGTTGGCGTTTGAAACTATGGGTGTTATCGCAGTAGTCACCAACTGTGCTCTTCTTGGTATGTCTCCACAAATCCAAGCAATGCTTCAAGACTGGCACCTGGACCCCTTTCTGACAGTCGTTGTTTTAGAGGTACTCCTAAGTTTTCAATTATATTAATTTATTTTTACATACATATAGTGCATGTTTCATGTTGTGCAGTTGCAGTGTGGTGTGCCTTAGATGAGCATTATTATGCAGGATTTATATAGTAACAGTTTGCGCAGCACTTTACCACGTTATTGCATTGCACACGTTTAAGGCTTACCACACGTTATGTTATACAGTGGGGCAAAAAAGTATTTAGTCAGCCACCAATTGTGCAAGTTCTCCCACTTAAAAAGATGAGAGAGGCCTGTAATTGTCATCATAGGTATACCTCAACTATGAGAGACAAAATGTGGAAACAAATCCAGACAGTGATTTTTGAAAGAATTTATTTGCAAATTATGGTGGAAAATAAGTATTTGGTCACCTACAAACAAGCAAGATTTCTGACTCCCACAGACCTGTATCCTCTTCTTTAAGAGGCTCCTCTGTCCGCCACTCTTTACCTGTATTAATGGCACCTGTTTGAACTTGTTATCAGTATAAAAGACACCTGTCCACAACCTCAAACAGTCACACTCCAAACTCCACTATAGTGAAGACCAAAGAGCTGTCGAAGGACACCAGAAACAAAATTGTAGACCTGCACCAGGCTGGGAAGACTGAATCTGTAATGGCAAGCAGCTTGGTGTGAAGAAATCAATTGTGGGAGCAATAATTAGAAAATGGAAGACATACAAGACCACTGATAATCTCCCTCGATCTGGGACTCCACACAAGATCTCACCCCGTGGGGTCAAAATGATCACAAGAACGGTGAGCAAAAATCCCAGAACCACACGGGGGGAACCTAGTGAATGACCTGCAGAGAGCTGGGACCAACGTAACAAAGGCTACCATCAGTAACACACTACGCTGCCAGGGACTCAGATCCTGCAGTGCCAGACGTGTCCCTCTGCCTAAGCCAGTACATGTCTGGGCCCATCTGAGGTTTGCTAAAGAGCATTTGGATGATCCAGAAGAGAATATCATATGGTCAGATGAAACCAAAGTAGAACTGTTTGGTAGAAACACAACTCGTCGTGTTTGGAGGAGAGAGAATGCTGAGTTGCAACCAAAGAACACCATACCTACTGTGAAGCATGGGGGTGGCAACATCATGCTTTGGGGCTGTTTCTCTGCAAAGGGAACCGGACGACTGATCCGTGTACATAAAAGAATGAATGGGGCCATATAACGTGACATTTTGAGTGCAAACCTCCTCCCATCAGAAAGGGTATTGAAGATGAAACGTGGCTGGGTCTTTCAGCATGACAATGATTCCAAACACACCGCCCGGGCAACGAAGGAGTGGCTTCGTAAGAAGCATTTCAAGGTCCTGGAGTGGCCTAGCCAGTCTCCAGATCTCAACCCCATAGAAAACTATTGGAGGGAGTTTAAAGTCCGTGTTACCCAGCGACGGCCCCAAAACATCACTGCTCTAGAGGAGATCTGCATGGAGGAATGGGCCAACATACCAGCAACAGTGTGTGACAACCTTGTGAAGACTTACAGAAAACGTTTGACCTCTGTCATTGCCAACAAAGGATATATAACAAAGTATTGAGATGAACTTTTGATATTGACAAAATACTTATTTTCCACCATAATCTGCAAATAAATTATTTCAAAAATCAGACAATGTGATTGTCTGGATTTGTTTCCACATTTTGTCTCTCATAGTTGAGGTATACCTATGATGACAATTACAGGCCCCTCTCATCTTTTTAAGTGGGAGAACTTGCACAATTGGTGGCTGACTAAATACTTTTTTTGCCCCACTGTAATTTGATTGTACAATCTCCTTTAGATTTACCACCAAGGATGTAATACAATGGCCTGCCTGATTGGACATATTGATTGTATAGTGTAGGTAGGTCCTCTTATTACATAGTTTTGGTAAATCTAAAGTAGATTGTACAGGCAGATTGTAAAGTGTGTATGAGTCGTACATACGTTTACATGGGTTACCATTCATCCCTGTGGAGGTAGAATTTTGCAAGAAACTGCACCAGTGATGCAATAACAGTACTCAGGGGTTTTTTTCAGCAGGAACGCACTGTATGTAATGGCAAGAGGTGCTGGGGTGTGCTGCATGGTCTATTGATGCTGGCTGCTGGGGGACCTATTTTATCTGGAGGGGAATCTATTTTTGCAGGGGGGTCTATTGTTGCTGGGGGTGGGTCTTGTATTGCTGGGGGGGGGGGTCAGTTATTGCTGGGAGAGATCGACTGTTGAGGAAGCGGTCTATTATTGCTGGCTGCTGAAGAGTCTATCGATGCTGGCTGTGGGGAGATCTGCTGTGGGGGTGACCTATTGTTGCTGGGGTGGGTCTATTGTTGCTAAGGGATTTATTGTTGCTGGGGGGGGGGTCAGGTGGTCCATTGTTGTTGGGGTGATCTATTGTTGCTAGAGGGGGCGCTATTGTTACTGGCTGCAGGGGATCTATTTTACTTTACTCTTGTTATCAATAACAAAGTCCATACAAATTACTTATCACCACAAAATGATACTTGGTTCTGTATTCACTTAAAGGGCAGTAATAGGAGGTGGGTAGGGGGTGGAACCAAGGAATGGTGCTTGCAGATGCAGAGAAAAGGGGTGACTCAGAAAGGGGGAGTTTCTGCACCTCATTCTCTGAGAAAAAAAAAAAAAACAGTACCACATTAATAACACAAACATGGAAATGGAGTTTAGTTGCTCAAAGTTGGGCTAGCTACTCGTGTAAATGTATAGAAAACTATAAATGATGTCATCATTGTCTAGATTGCTATAGACATTATAATCCTTCTTTCCGGCTATGGTAACCATACATTCTGGTGCAGTCTCTGTAAAAGATTTCCTACTGTTGTATAGAAAATAGGGGACATTCTTCTTCTATGATTGCCGGGACTTCCAACGTGTCTTATTTGCCCAGTGTCCCTACATTCCCATATTGTAGCTCTAAAATTGTTCTCGTTAAATCTTCGTGTGTATAAGAACCTTAGTATGGAAGTGGTATGTTTGTTTTTTTCACTGACTGTCGGTGTAGATTACACATCATACTGAAGTATGGTGAGAGCAGCATGTAATAATCCTCAGAGGAGAAATGATGGAGTATTCTGTCACAAACCAAATGTATGTGCCTGCTTCAATTCCCACTAATGCCTGAGCAGCTTTGGATTGGGCATAGTAAGATGGATTCTTTTTAAATGTGTTGTCAATATGGAGCTGCCATGGTCACTTAAACACCATACACTTGTGTAAGCTAAGCAATGAGCAGGCTAAGAGCTGCTGCATATATGTGTAGAAACTGGCCTTCATTTAGGAACAACATGTTTTTTAAGGTTACATTGAACTGGTTTATATGAATTATTTCCAATTGTGTGCAGTATCTAATTTTGAGTGTGCTGAAACTGAGTGCTAAATGCACAAATATTTGTATTTATAGACAAATATGCTATAATATGCTAAAACTGCAATTTTGCGAAAATCTAATATTTAGAGTGGATAGTAAAATGCTTTTTGACCTTCAGACCTCATGCACACTGGATGTTTTTGCAGCTGCTCCTTGGGGCATATAGAGTTTTTTTCCTGCCTCTAATCTGCCCTGCATGTTAGACAGGGAAGACTGGGAGGACTGTCTTGAGCAATGTCCCAAGTTGGTAATCTCCTCTAGAGATAAACTAATACAAATAAAGTTTTTACATTGAATATATTATTCCCCCCCGGTGAGATTGCAAAGAATATACCCAGACAGAGGCGCACATTGTCATCGCTGCCTTCACCTTTTGATATTTGAGCCTATTAACCTTAGGCTTGAGGTGTCTACCCTATGTCTCTGGAACTGGTCCTGTTGGGGATCCCTGATGATGCTCAGAGGTCCCATCATAGCAAAATATTGATTTCTTATTTATCATTTTATGCCAAGAAGGAAATTCCTTGTAAGTGGTCCTCCCCCCTCTCCTGCTTTGTCATCCTGGGAAGCAATGATTGATGTTGCGTTGCCTCTTTACCGACTGACTTATATTAGTCATGGTTGCCTCTAGAAGTTCATCAAGGTTTGACAGCCATGGACCTCCCAGTAGAGTGGATTGGATATGTGCCCCTCCCTCCACTTGACAAGTGGATTGGGTTGTTTTGTAACCCCCCCATGTCTCCCCCAGCCCCCTCCCCGCCCTCACTTTTTTCCACACTCTCCTTTGGGATATTATAATTTATCTTAATATGTGAATGTTGAGATTGGTCCTATGGGACTGTAGTACATTTTACAATTTTATTTGTCTCACTGAGCGACTACTTGATATTTTTTGCATTCTGTCTACTATTCCATTTTGTACTGTTTGTACTATGTAACGCCACGTCAAACAGTTTGTGTTTTTTTTTTTTTGTATGTTAAATTTTTAATCCTTTTATTAAGCAATTATTATTGTTAAAAAGAAAAAAACTTGCCTGCATGTTGGCCTATGTGTCCATGCACACATAGGCTTTTAGCATCCTGTGTGCATGAGGCCTCAAAATGCTACATACACTAGCATAAATGTTACATTTTGTTCTTGTGTGTGTGGCCATACGCCCCCCCTTTCCAAGATCCACTTCTACATTCAATAGGTTGCTTGTCAGAACAGGGCAAAGAGGATAGGCACAGACACAGATTTATCAAACTTTTTTTTTTTTTTTTAAGAGAGAACAATTGTTGGAATCGCAAGACCTAGTTGAAAACACTGTCAATTTGCAAACAACAAATTACTAGATTGTTGTAGACATAACCTAATCTAAAAGCAGACAATGACACTGAAACACATGTATGACACCTATATGGCACAGTAAGCACGCTTATAACTCTAGATCTACTGATGGTTTGAAAATGTAGTTTTTACTAAAGGCAATCTTTTCTTCTGCTCATTTTAATATTATATTTAAAATTATATATATATTTAAATATTTAAAATTATATATATATATATATATATATATATATATATATATATATATATATATATATATATATATATATATATATATATATATATATATATATTACTCAAAAGAAAAGACAGAACAGACAAAATCATATATAGTAACGCTCTTATTGAGGCTCCGACTAGGAATGACGCTCTGCTGGACCTGCTAATTTCAAACCACGCAGAGCTTTATTACCAATATTCATATAAAAGAACATCTGGGTAGCAGTGACCATAATATGATTTCATTTAATGTTAGCTGTAAGCAACAAACACATACGGGAAATATAAAAACACTTAACTTTAAGAGAGCAATTTTTCCAAGGATGAGGGCTGCTCTACAAGACTTATGCCCTGTACATACGGTCGGATTTTCCGACGGAAAAAGTGCGATCAGATTAAGTTGTCGGAAATTCTGATCGTGTGTGGGCTGCATCGGACTTTTACCGTCGGAGTTTCCGACACACAAAGTTTGAGAGCAGGATATAAAATTTTCCAACAACAAAATCCCATCATTTAAATTCCGATCGTGTGTAGACAAATCCGACGCACAAAGTGCAACGCATGCTCAGAATAAATTAAGAGACAAAAGCTATTGGCTACTGCCCCATTTATAGTCCTGACGTACGTGTTTTATGTCATTGTGTTCAGCACGATTGGATTTTCTGACAACTTTGTGCGACCCTGTGTATGCAAGACAAGTTTGAACCAACATCCGTCGGAAAAAAAACGATGGATTTTGTTATCGGAATGTCCGGTCAATGTCCGATCGTGTGTACAGGGCATGAGACTGGGAGGGAATATTGGCATCGATGAACACAGAACAGAAATGGGAATTCTTCAAAAAGTCTGTGTGCGAACTCACTGCAAAGTATATTCCCATGTGGCTCACGGCCAAAGTTATAAAAAGCTACACATGATAAGAAAAAAAATATAAAAATGAAGGAACACTATCATAGTTTAAATTTTACAAAGAATATAAGAGAATATGTAAAAGGGAAATCAAGGACACCAAAATTCAAAACTAACGACAGATTACAAAAGATAGTAGGACAAACCCCCAAAAAATCTTCAAGCATAATAATAGTAAAAAGGTCAGGTCTGAGTATGTAGGCCGTTTACAAAATAATCTGGAGAGTTTAATAAAAGACCACATAGGTTTAAGGGGTGCATATAGTGAACTTTGTGTTGAATTATTTACTTTAAGGCCATCGCAGAGGACAAGGGGGCACTCTCTACATCTAGAGAGAAATCATTAATTTATGCCACCTGTATATCCAAAACTGTTGGTTTATAATAGACATATTGTATATTTTAATATAATAGAGATGTTCCATTCAAAACTGCATACATCTGTTTCAGGCTAATTGGCTGTCATAAAAAACAGCATAGGGAGGGCACCAGGTGAGTATGTTAAAACCGTAATGACACTTTATTAGCAGACACCTACATCCTGTAAAACACATGCAGGGGTTGTGCGGCAAGCCATAAAGGCAAGCAGCTGTCATGGTGGAACAAAGAACCATGGGGACATTAAGCTCGGACTTGCGCGAAGGGAGCTGACTCGGGCAGCGTCCAGAGCTCTTGCATGCCACTGTCCAGGTCAGAAGAGCCGACAGACAAGCAAGGGAGGAGGTGGGTGGCAATGCGTTTGAGGCCTAGCCTCCTTCCTCAGCCTGACGAAGGAGGCCTCGGAAACGCATTGTTGCCCGCCCCCTCCTTTGCTTGTCTGTCGTTTTTTTTTTTCATGACAGTGGCCTGCAAGAGCTCTGGACGCTGCCAGAGTCATCTCCTTTCACAGCGGGTCCTATGGTTCTCTGTTCCATCGTGACAGCTGCTTGCCTTCATGGCTTTCTTCACACCACCAAAGACTGTATGGACTTTTGTTTGAGCTTATATTGAGATTTATATTGATGATTCATCTTGTTTGCTGTCAGTGAGTGCTGACTCAAATGCTACTGGTTTGTTTGTGATACATTGTAATTGGCTGTCATCAATGCTGTGCACATAAACTGCTTTTGTAGACTTGGGTATATGTAGGAAGACTACTGTGTTCTCACTCATGAAGTGGGGGGGGGGGCTGCTTGGTTCATTTTGGCCCACGTCATTATAACTTGTCTGGTTAGCCTACGCCATCAGTCCATAAGTTCTACTTTAAAGAAAGGCCAGCTTTAAGGTTGGCCATGAACTTGTCCCATTAATCTACAGATTAGGGATAAAAAAAAATTGACTAAAGGAAACCTATCAAAAGAAAAATAATGTGGCTGTTGTGGTTGACATCTACTCTAACACTCATTGAGAAGTATTGAGTGGCAGCTCGCATATTCCATGACAAGTGTGCTCTTAGGGCATTGAAGAGTACTATACACTTGGTATTATGCATAACATATCCTATCCCTTTTACCTTTCGTATGTTTGAGCTGTGATTTTCAATACATGTTTCTGTAATCTAGTTAAAAAATATTAAAAGAATAGAGAAGGATAATGTTGCATGCAATAGTTTGTTTATTTTGCTGGGGCCCATATCTCAGATGCTGTATTAAAAAGAGAGGCAAGTTTATGTACCAGAAATAAATACAGTGCCTTGAAAAATTATTCATACCCATTGAAATTTTCCACATTTTGTCACGTTACAACCAAAAACCTAAATGTGTTTTATTGGGATTTTATGTAATAGACCAACACAAAGTGGCACATACTTCTGAGGTGGAAGGAAAAGGATAAATGGTTTTCAAAACTTTTTACAATATCTTATAATATCTTTATAATTTAAATATCTGAAAAATGTGGCATGCAATAGAATTCAGCCCCCCTGAGTCAATAATACTTTGTAGAACCACCTTTCGCTGCAAATACAGCTGCAAGTCTTTTTAGGGATGTCTCTACCAGCTTTGCACATCTAGAGAGTGAAATTTTAGCTCAAGCTCTGTCAGATTGGATGGAGAACGTCTGTGAACAGCAATTTTCAAATCTTGCCACAGATTCTCAATTGAATTTAGGTCTGTACTTTGACTGGGCCATTATAACACATAAAAATGCTTTGATTTAAACCATTCCATTGTAGCTCTGGCTGTATCTTTAGGGTCGTTGCTCTGCTGGAAGGTGAACCTTCGCCCCAGCCTCAAGTCTTTTGCAGACTCTAACAGGTTTTCTTTTAAGATTGCCCTGTATTTGGCTCCATCCATCTTCCCATCAACTCTGACCAGCTTCCCTGTCCCTGCTGAAGAAAAGCATCCCCACAACATGATGCTGCCACCACCATGTTTCACGGTGGGGATGGTGTGTTTAAGGTGATGTACAGTGTTAGTTTTTGGCCACACATAGTTTTTTGCTTTTAGGCCAAAAAGTTCAATTTTTGGTCTCATCTGATCAGAGCATCTTCTTCCACATGTTTGCTGTGTCCCCCACATACATGGCTTCTCGCAAACTGCAAATGGGACTTCTTATGGATTTCTTTTAGCAATGGCTTTCTTCTTGCCACTCTTCCATAAAGGCCAGATTTGTGGAGTGCACAACTAATAGTTGTCCTGTGGAGAAATTCTTCCACCTGAGCTGTGGATCTCTGCAGTTTCTCCAGAGTTACCATGGGCCTCTTAGCTGCTTCTCTGATTAATGCTCTCCTTGCCTGGCCTGTCAGTTTAGGTGGACAGCCATGTCTTGGTAGGTTTGCAATTGTGCCATACTCTTTCCATTTTCGGATGATGGATTGAACAGTACTCCGTGAGATGTTTAAAGCTTTGGATATTTTTTTTATAACCTAACCCTGCTTTAAACGTCTCCACAACTTTATCCCTGGCCTCTCTGGTGTGTTCCTTGGCCCTTCATGATGCTGTTTGTTCACAAGGGTTCTCTAACAAACCTCTGAGGGCTTCACAGAACAGCTGTATTTATACTGAGAGTAAGCTACACACAGGTGGACTCTATTTACTAATTAGGTAACTTCTGAAGGCAATTGGTTCCACTAGATTTTAGTTAGGGGTAGCGGAATAAAGGGCGCTGAATACAAATGCACGCAACACTTTACAGATATTTATTTGTAAAAAAAAATTGAAAACCATTTATCATTTTCCTTCTACTTCACAATTATGTGCCACTGTATTGGTCTATCACATAAAACCTTTATTTTTTTTTTTTTGCTTGTAACATGTGGGAAATTTTAAGGGGTGTGAATACTTTTTCAAGGCACTGTAGATTGAGTCATACAGTATATACATTATATTGAATAATATAGAAAAATGTAACATAATATGTAGCTGCCTATTTCATGTCCTCTGCTTGTACTGGAGTATTCCATATCGGCATTAGCTTCTGCTTCTTGAAATCCTTTGTCCACAATCACAAATAAGCCTACTACTCTAAACCCTTTGAGGCTGTGGTTGGATATATTTCATATCAAGCTGCTTATCCTGATCTGACATTGTCTAAAAAAATAGAAGGATGACAGTGTGAGGACTGTAGCCATGGCGATGGAGCAGATGCTTGGCTCACTAATGGTAGTGTGTGTTAGTTCAGCATGCTTTATAATGAATTTTAAGTCTTCAAGAAGGTTAATCAGCAGCGCAAATGATTTCAATTGACCCAATTTACTTTCTCGGTGCTTACTTAAATTAAAATGACACTTTTACTGTGGTTTAATATTTTATCATGCTCTTGTTATACATACAACCCATGTTATATGTTATTGTTGTTAAAAATCTGTCATGCCCAATGGTCTTTTGTAACTCTCAGGAAGGATCAGCAATGGCAATAAATACCATTTGCCGATTGCACTTTTCTACTTCTCCAAATCCTCTCCCTGCTCCTTTTATTGGCTCACATTGGCTACATGAAGAAGCTCAACCAGTGCCCGTATGGCTTAAACCTCAGATATTAAATATGAGCAAAGCATATCCCTCTATAGTGTGTCTCAATAAAGAGCACTAAGTGTCATTTCTGTCTGCTGCATCTGCGATCGGCATGAGTCACTTCTGACACTTTTTCCTGACGCCAAGAGAAAAAAGGTGACACGGGAGGGACCTCCAGCAAATTGACAGCCTTCCGTTCTGTTCCTATATGAATGCAGGTGTATCCCTCCCCTCCAATCAGCTCTTAGAGCTTTTCTCACTGAGCTCTGCAGACTGTAATTTCAGCTCCCTGCCCCCCATTTTCTGACAGCTCAGATAAGCCTTACAAATTCTGGACTTTGGAATTTGAACGAATGTAGAGAAGAGAAGACTGCAGATGAACAGGTGCAACTTATGTAGGAGAATTTGTTTAATCTGTGTATCGCTTGAGGCCAGTCACTTCACTGGGTATATGCAAGGATTTACAACCGCTGTAATCCACAATATGACTGGCTTTAAACTGCTCTCCCATTGGGGAAAAACATGGGTAAAGGATGAGAGCAAAGGGACTGCAGCATCTGGCAACTTTTCTGGAAACGGAAAGCAGCACAAAGTACAATCTCACCTATTCTACTTCTTCTGGTCAAGAATTTGAGTTGTGTCTTGTAGACATCATAAAAAAACACATAGAGCATACTACTTTTAGGCTTGGTTCACACTGGTGCGATGTGGGAAACCCTGTAATTCCTGTGTGGGTTCCCGCATCGCACCTGAATCACAGGTGGTTCACGCTGACATCTGCGAACCACTGCGGGTGTCAGTGTAAAGTTAACGACTTAAGGACCGAGCCTCTTTCTGAGATTTGTTGTTTACAAGTTAAAAACATTTTTTTTTGCTAGAAAACCCCCAAATGTTATACATTTTTTTTCTAACATCCTAGAGAATAAAATGGCGGTCGTTGCAATACTTTCTGTCACACCATATTTGCGCAGCGGTCTTACAAGCGCACTTTTTTTTGGAAAAAATACACTTTTTTTGAATTAAAAAATAAGACAACAGTAAAGTTAGCCCATTTTTTTTTATATTGTGAAAGATAATGTTACGCCAAGTAAATTGATACCCAACATGTTACGCTTCAAAATTGCGCCCGCTCGTGGAATGGTAACAAACTTTTACCCTTAAAAACCTCCATAGGCGACTTTTTTTTTTAAATTCTGCGGGTTGCATGTTTTAAGTTACAGAGGAGGTCTAGGGCTAGAATTATTGCTCTCGCTCTATCGATCGCGGTGATACCTCACATGTGTGGTTTGAACTCACGTATGCGCTCATTTCTGCGGGTGCGTTTAAAATTTTTTTTTTTTTTTTTTTTTTTTACACTATTTAAAAAAAAAAAATTGTTACTTTTATTCCTATTACACGGAATGTAAACATCCCGTGTAATAGAAAAAAGCATGACAGGACCTCTTAAATATGAGATCTGGGGTCAAAAAGACCTCAAATCTCATATTTAGACTAAAATGCAAAAACAAAAACAAAAAACAAAACAAACAAATTGTCATTTAAAAAAAAATCATTTAAAAAATGGCCCTTTAAGAGCTGCGAGCGGAAGTGACGTTTTGACGTCGCTTCCGCCCAGCAGTTGTATGGAGACGGGTGGGGGCCATCTTCCCCTAACTCGTCTCCATACCCAGCTACTGACAGGACACGATCGGCTCCAGTAAGCAGAGAAAGGCATCGAATCGCGGCGGGAGGGGGGGTCCGATAAAAGTATCTTGCAGCGAATCCGCTGCAGAGACCACTTTTATCTTGTAGTGGACCGCCTGCTGAAGACGAGGATACCGGGGTTATGGCAGCTAGCTGCTGCCATAACAATGATATCCTCCTTCAAACAGCCGCTGTATAGCGACGGCGGGCGGTCCGTAAGTGGTTAATGACGCGAACTGTCAAATGTTACAGAAATCTGATCCCGATTCCAGTGCGGACCAAAAAAAGGGTCCTGTACAGTTTTGGTGCGAATGAGATGTGATTTCAGCCACAGTTTGTATAGCTGAATTGGCATCATACAGACATCGCATGTGATGGGCGCAGAAGTGCAGTGTGAATTACATGCAATGTCTTTGATCGCACTAGTGTGAACCCAGCCTTAATGTCTGTGTATACAAGACCAAAAGAGGCTAATGGCTTGTTCCCACCAGGTACATTAACCACTTCAGCACTGGAAGGATTTACCCCTTTCCTGACCAGAGCACTTTTTGCGATATGGCACTGCGTCGCTTTAACTGACAATTGCAGGGTCGTGCAACGTTGCACCCAAACAAAATTGACGTCCTTTTTTTCCCACAAATAGAACTTTCTTTTGGAGGTATTTGATCACCTCTGCGGTTTTTATTTTTTGTGCTATAAACAAAAAAAGAGCGACAATTTTGAAAAAAAAGCAATATTTTTTACCTTTTGCTATAAAAAAATATCCCCCAAAAATATATAAAAAAACATTTTTTTTCTCAGTTTAGGCCAATATGTATTCTTCTACATATTTTTGGTAAAAAAAAAAATCGCTATAAGCATATATTGATTGGTTTGCACAAAAGTTATAGCATGTACAAAATTGGGAATAGATTTATAGCATTTTTATTATTATTATTCTTTTTTATTAGTAGTGGCAGCGATCTGCGTTTTTTATCTTGACTGCGACATTATGGCGGACACATCGGACACTTTTGACACCATTTTGGGACCAGTGTCATTTATACAGAGATCAGTGCTATAAAAATGCACTGATTACTGTGTAAATGACAATGGCAGGGTAGAGGTTAACACTAGGGGGCGATCAAGGGATTAAGTGTGTGTTAGGGAGTGATTCTGAACTGTGGGGGGTATGGGCTTCCACTGAAATGACAGTGATCCATGCTCCCAATGACGGGGAGCAGTAGATCCCTGTCATGTCACTAGGCAGAACGGGGAAATGCCTTGTTTACATAGGCATCTCCCCGTTCTATCTCTCCACACCGCAATCGTGGGCCGCCGGCGAACTTCGAGTTCCCGGGACCGGCGTGCGTGCCTGATAGGTGGCAAATTTAAAGGGACGTACAGGTACGCCCATTTGCCTGCCTGTGCCATACATCTGTGTGCGGCGGTTGGCAAGCGGTTAAAGTGATTATAAAACTTTGTATGTTTGTTTTAAACTAAAACAACAAACATGTTATACTTGGCCCCTCCACTTCAATGAATGCTTGCTTCCGAGCCGCCCAGTTTGCCTCTATTGACACAGACCGGGCGACTGCTGTTCTGGCTGGAGGGGGAGAGATCACATGTAAAGATTGCAGTTACAGCCAGTAACAAGCCTAGAGGTGGGAGAGTTCAAAATTTTATGAAAGTGGACATAGAGTGAACTAAACATTTTTGCATATGAATGCTTTTATATTTCTAAGAATTTCACCTAACTGTCTGTGTTGTGCTAAATGGTGTGGCTGGAGAATGAGGGGTGTAATTTATGTTGAAGTGGACGAGTTCACATTTAACGTGTACAGGCGTAGTGTACCCTCCCACATTCACTGCAATTCCCGAAGGTTCATGGGAAATGTAGTTCCTTTTCCCGTAAAGAGAGAGGAGAAGGATATGATGGAATCATTGCTGTAACACCTCGTCCTTGGCAGAACGGATGCTGGTATCTTTTTTTGAATTGGAGAGAAGACTTCCTGAAAATTAAGTTAGACTTTTCACTTCAATGGTAAGGAATTTTACAAATGTATTAACTGTTTAGTTTTTTGTGTAGGATGGTGTACTAATGGGGGATTTTTTTGTCATTCTTGGAGTTCTGCTTTAAAAAAAAAATCACAACTTTTAGAATCACTTTAATTGCAAAAAGCTGAAGTTAGAAGCTGATTGGCTACCATGCACACCTGCACCGGATTTTGCACTCTCCAGTTTTAGTAAATCAACGCCCATGTGTTTCAACGCCAGGCAGTGCATACCTAGAGTTGTATTTAAGTGTTTTTTGTGACAACGCCCTTAACGGGTGCCCACCGATTTAAATAGGCCTTTAAGGTGATTACCAGTCACTAAAAAAATATTAGTCCTTTTTGGCAGGATCTTCAAGAATCTTTGTTGCTAGTCAATTGGGAAGCATGTATTTTAATAACCAATTTTCTAATCCACAGCTGAGCTTGGCAGCCTATTAATGGATGTATCAAATTTTCAATGAATGGCGCACAGCAGTCTTTTTTTTCTTTGTTGGTTCGGTCAATATATTTTGCAGCTGACAGGTGCTTTGTTTGTAACCGCCTAGTTAATAACTGGGGTTGCTGGAAGAAGTTCAGGTTACGTTGGCAGGGGCTACACAGATGATTAATTCTCTGTGCTACTGAAAAATGTAATCACTTGTTGACAGTCACATTATTTGTTGCACATTGAAATTGTCCTGATGCTAACAAGTCAACAAGTGGTTAAAATTCTCAATGGCAAATAACTGTAAGTGTCTTTTCAAACCTATGCTTTTGCTGCTGTTTTAATAAATGCAAGCAATAGTAATACATTTAAATCAGCAGTCTTGGCAAGTAGATTTATACTGGATTCAAGCAGTGAGGCTGTCATGCTCATGAAGAATTCTTTTTTACCAGGGTAGATAATATTGATTTGTTTGCTTATAATTAATCATATTCAGTCATTTATTATTTGCAAGGAATAAGGAATGAAAGAATTTCATTATGCAGACCATGCTGAAAATATTCATCTCTACTTTTAAAGATCCACTGAAGTCAAAGTTGAAAATGACACTGTGCGAGCTCCTCCAAGGAACATCTTAGGAGCATGCAGTATTCACTCAATACACAATGGTATAGAAAAGATTTATGCATGGTGTTCATAGATCGCAGCTTTCACACTTTTCCTCGCTGGTGACATCGGCTTTTCGGGAAGATTGTGCCAATCTGCATTGTCAGATTCCTGCATGAGCACCTGTACATTTACACAGTATTGATCCTAGTTATCGTAGGACTATTTTAGACAATACACCCTTAGCCAGGAATACACATGTAATACTTGCCACTTGAAAGATGCTGGGATTTGAAGTTCAACACCATCAGGGATTTAGAGTTACATCCTTAAATTTTAAAGAGACTCTGTCACCAGAGTGAAGCAGTGTGGAAGATCTTGGGCAGCGCAGACAGTAATTAGACTCTACCAGAAGAGGAGAGGGATATGGTGTGTAAGGAGAAAGAGGGCTGTGTTAGGAAAAAGACTAGTTACGTTTTTTTATACAAAAACATACAAATTCTCATTTTCATAATTAATTAAGAGGCTACAAGAATAACGATAACAACATTCCTGATGTACAAAACAGTGAACGGAAGATCCGGGCTATCATCGTATCTTGAATGTGCTAATTGAAATTAAAGGTCAACTAGTCCAATTTTTTAGCAAATTTAACAACACTGTGACGTACCTGGTCTGAGGCTGATTTGACGACAGGGCTTCCCTTGCAGCTAAGTGCCAAGCACCCCTGAAGGTAGGAACAGGGAGTGCTAGACTCAAAGAAGCAGGGGTGCTAGGCAGATCCACTGGAAGCGGTTTGCAGTATAGAGGAACTGGGTAGCTGTAAGCTGGTCTGTCAGGGCAGATGGCAGGACCTCAAGTGTGTAGCTGAACCAGGGCAGTGACCACAGGCAAGGTGGCACCCGAGAAAGGAGCAGGCTGGCAGGACAGGACTGAAGAGGCGTAGTCAGGATGAGAGCCAAAGTCATACACAGAAAGGCGAGCCAGGGAGTATGCAGAAGGGTAGTTAGGAGCAAGCCAGGGTCATACACGATAGAGCCAGAGAAGCAAAGTCCTTAGAGCAAGCTGGAGTCAAAACCAGGGAACAGGCAGTAGAGAAGTCCAGAGACAAGGCCAGGTCGGTAACAGGTAATCCAATAATACAAGAAACACAGGAGTACTGGTGACTGAAGATCATCCAGCAAAATCTAAGTGCAGCCACTGACCTTATATAGGGCGTTTAGCGCCAGTTCTAGCAGAAGGTGTGCGTTTCTATGCAAACGAGTACGACCATGTAAAGTATTGGCAACTATGCCATGTCTTTTCTTCAGCACTTGCACATCTTTATTCTTTTGACTCCTTTTGAGCACCTTCTTTTTCTAAATAGAACTCTGACAGGCATATTGCAAGTAAAAAGAAAAAATATGGAAAGAAAACAAGCATTTACCTGTGCCTTTATCTACAATTTTTTAAGTTGGTGACAGGGGCCCTTTAAAGTATAATTCATCATTTCAGGCATGTTTCAGAAATATGGCAAGGCACTTAATGTCAGCCATTTTAAATGTCTAATAGAAAGATCCCTGCCTAAAACCAGACACCAAGCCTGCTATTGCATTTATTACCCCATAAACATTTCTCTGGGGACCTCTTAGTGTCACTTTGTTACCAGGGGGCGTCACTTTACACTGACCTCTCGACTAATGCCCACCAACCTACCTGTACAGTGTCCAATGAGAGTATTGGGAGTCATTGAAGTGCTCTCACTAGACCGTAGAATGTCATTTGTGCAGTGCTTTGCCCAAAAGTCAGGGTACTGTATTTTCTTTATTATGCAGTGCCTTGAAAAATGTTCATACCCCTTGAAAATTTTCCACATTTTGTCATGTAACAATCAAAAACGTAAATGTATTTTATTGGGATTTTATGTTATTTACCAACACAATAATTGTGAAGTGGAAGGAAAAGGATAAATAGTTTTCAAAATGTTTTACAAATAAATATGTGAAAAGTGTGGCATGCATTTGTATTCAGCCCCCCTGAGTCAATACTGTGTAGAACCACCTTTCTGTGCAATTACGGCTGCAAGTCTTTTTGGGGATGTCTCTACCAGCTTGGCACATCTGGAGAGTGACATTTTTTGCCCATTCTTCTTTGCAAAATAGCTCAAGCTCTGTCAGATTGGATTGAGAGGGTGTCTGTGAACAGCAATTTTCAAGTTTTGCCACAGATTCTCAATTGGATTTAGGTCTGGACTTTGACTGGGCCATTCTAGAACATGAATATGCTTTGATCTAAACCATTCCATTGTAGCTGTATGTTTAGGATTGTTGTCCTGCTGGAAGGTGAACCTCCGCCCCAGTCTCAAGTCTTTTGCGGACTCTAATGCCCCGTACACATGGTTAGATTTTCCGACGGAAAATGTTTGATGGGAGCTTGTTGTCGGAAATTCCGACCGTGTGTAGGCTTCATCGAAAATTTTCCATCGGAATTTCCATCACACAAAATTTGAGATCTGGATCTCAAATTTTCCGACAACAAAATCCGTTGTCGTAAATTCCGATCGTGTGTACACAATTCCGACGCACAAAGTTTCATGCATGCTCAGAATCGAGCAGAAGAGCTGCATTGGCTATTGAACTTTATTTTTCTCGGCTCGTTGTACGTGTTGTACGTCACCGCGTTCTTGACGTTCGGAATTTCCGACAAGATTTGTGTGACCGTGTGTATGCAAGACAAGTTTGAGCCAACATCCGTCGGAAAAAATCCATGGATTTTGTTGTCGGAATGTCCGATCATGTGTCCATCTAGTTCAACCAATTAAAAAAAAAAAAATCATACAATCCCATATACACAATCCTTCACTTACCGTTGATCCAGAGGAAGACAAAAACCCCCAGCAAAGCATGATCCAATTTGTTACAGCAGGGGAAATAATAACTTCCTGATCCCCGAGAGGCAATCGGATATTCCCCGGATCAACTTTACATATAAATGTTAGTACCCAGTTATATTATGTACATTAAGAAAAGAATCCAGGCCTTTTTTTAAAGCAATCCACTGAGCTAGCCAGAACCACCTCTGGAGGCAGTCCACATTTTCAGAGCACCTTTCTTCCACATGTTTGCTGTGTCCCCCACATGGCTTCCCGCAAACTGCAAACTGGACTTCTTATTGCTTTTTGCAACAATGGCTTTCTTCTTGCCACTCTTCCATAAAGGCCAGATTTGTGGAGTGCACGACTAATAGTTGTCTTGTGGACAGATTCTACCACCTGTAGATCTCTGCAGCTCCTTCAGAGTTACCATGGGCCTCTTGGCTGCTTCTCTGATTAATGCTCTCCTTGCCCGGCCTGTCAGTTTAAGTGGACAGCCATGTCTTGATAGGTTTGCAGTTGTGCCACACTCTTTCCATTTTCGGATGATGGATTGAACAGTGCTCTGTAAGATGTTCAAAGCTTGAGATATTTTTTTATAACCTAACCCCTCTTTAAACCTCTCCACAACTTTATCCCTTACCTGTCTGGTGTGTTCCAAGGCCTTCATCATGCTGGTTGTTCACTAAGGTCCTCTAAAAAAAACCTCTAAGGGCTACACAGCACAGCTGTATTTATACTGAGATTAAAGTACACGCAGGTGGACTCTGTTTACTAATTAGTTGACTTCTGCAGGCAATTGGTTTACTAGATTTTAGTTAGGGGTATCACAGTAAAGGGGGCGGAATACAAATGCACGCCACACTTTTCAGATATTTATTTGTAAATTATTTAACTTTCCTTCCACTTCACAATTATGTGCCACATTGTGTTGGTCTATCATATAAAATCCCAATAATATATACCGTATTTATCGGCGTATAACACGCACCGGCGTATAACACGCACCCCAATTTAGGAGGGAATTTTAAGGAAAAAAAAACTTTTAGGAGGGAAGTTGAAGGGAAAAAAACTTACATTTAAATGCCCATCATTGCAGCCTTCTCAGTGCAGCCATGTCAGTGCAGCCTTCCCCAGTGCAGCCTTGTTAGTGCAGCCATGTCAGTGCAGCCATGTCAGTGCAGCCATGTCAGTGCAGCCATGTCAGTGCAGCCTTGTTAGTGCAGCCATGTCAGTGCAGCCTTCCCCAGTGCAGCCTTGTTAGTGCAGCCTTGTTAGTGCAGCCATGTCAGTGCAGCCTTGTCAGTGCAGCCTTCCCCAGTGCAGCCTTTCCCAGTGCAGCCTTCCCCAGTGCAGCCTTCCCCAGTGCAGCCTTTCCCAGTGCAGCCTTTCCCAGTGCAGCCTTTCCCAGTGCAGCCTTCCCCAGTGCAGCCTTCCCCAGTGCAGCCTTCCCCAGTGAAGCCTTTGATCCCCTGTCCTGAGCTTTAAAATCGCCGACCGCGATTTGAAAATGGCGCCGCCGGCGCCGAAATACACCGAGCCGTTCCTCGGCTCTTTCCGGCGGCTCTCGTTCACTTTCGGCTCCACTCGTAGTCCCGAGCGGAGCTATCCGAACCTAGCCGAGTAGGTTCGGATAGCTCCGCTCGGGACTACGAGTGGAGCCGAAAGTAAACGAGAGCCGCCGGAAAGAGCCGAGGACCGGCTTGGTGTATTTCGGCGCCATTTTCAAATCGCGATCAGCGATTTTAAAATTGTGACAGGTCGGGATCGCAGGGGATCGGCGTATAACACGCACCTGCGACTTTCCCCTGATTTTAAGGGGAAAAAAGTGCGTGTTATACGCCGATAAATACGGTATTTACATTTTTGGTTGTAACATGACTAAATGTGGAAAATGTCAAGGGGTATGAATGCTTTTTCATGCATATACAATACCTTGACTCACCTAGAATATTGCACGTTTTCAGTCCTTAACCAGTTGCAGACCTAAGGCACCATAGGTATGCAAAGAAAAACCAAAAATTGTCATCAATGTACCTTAGGCATACCCAATATGCTCTGTTTTTCTGCCCATTGGGTCCACTGTGTTTTCATAAACTACTGGGACCAGTTTGCCAGTCTGTGCATCAACAGATATAGATATGTTAAAGAGATACTGCCATTAGCATATGTATATATTTTACACTTGTCTTTAGATAACACGCAATTCCACACCACCATGATATTTACTGTATGTCTTTTTGAATAGAACATTTTTTTTTAGAAAAAAAAATATTCTGTGATAAAATAAGAAAAGCAGCTAACATATCGTATAAGTGTTGTGCATTAAGCTTTATATGTTAAAGCTGTGGTTTGTGTCTCCTCCATTTTGTTGCTTTGCCAATGTTACACTGTTGACTCTATGCCACCAGCGAGAGCTGAACTTCAACTACAGCACATATTTTGCTGTTTGAATTTGTCCATTTTTTCTGAGATTCTCTGTTGCCATTTGGAATTGTTGGCACAGTGTTGTCTATGGAAAGTTATTTTTATGCTCTGAACACATTCGGTGAACAGTGTTATGTCTGCAGATATCTAATGTCAGTGAGCTAAATATAAATGAGCTGCTATATGTATGTGTCACATCAGCTGGCAGTAAAATACAAATGTAAAAAAAAAAAGTTATGATTATACGTGAAAAATATTTAATGGCTTTATATTCAAGTAGGCCTTGAAGCATAAATGCTCGGACACCTAAGACAGGTAGAAATAAATGGGTTTTAAAGCATTACTGAAGAATATCAAGCAGTTTTTGAAAATTTAACCTTACCCTTATCTTTTCTTGTCTTGCTTTGAGAGGTGTAATCACTAGTTCAGGCAAGTATACCCATTGCATTGTTTACATTCATCTTGTCTGCAGTCTGCAATTTAACTGAAGACCAGGAAAGAAACGATTAAGAAAAGCATGTGCTTCACATTCCGGTATGAAACAACATAATCACTGGGGAAGCAGATCACAGCTGCTAAAAGCAGGCAGATCTTGCTAAATTTAACTGCAGTGTATAGAGCATGTGTCTGCAGACCAAGGGGGGGGGGGGGATAAGAAAGACATCGGTGATCCCTGTAGATATGCATCCTGCTTTCCACAACTGGCAGGTTGGAATCACATGCAATGGTGCCATGGCTTGGGTGACACTAAATGTAGGCAGGCGCTATAGACACTGGGCTTGATATACTAGGGGCAAATAGGCTGATCATTTTGAAAGGACATTTTCCCTTACGGAAGTGAAGCTTTACTGGCTTCAGTTGAGCCATTCTGTGCAAATTTTTTTTTTTTTCTTGTACGTGACTGGGCATTGTTCGTAAAGCGAATTCTTACCTCGTTCATTAAGCGAAGTGAAAATTTCCTTGCAAAATGAACAGCCTATGTGTGTTTAGTAAATGAACCCCATTGAATCAGGCAGTTATGTGAAGGGGATGCCCTCATTGCTGTCCTCAGTCCTGGTCTGCAGTTGTAGTGCAGACCACAGAGAAGCTGAATGTAAATAATCAGGTGTTTTCACATTGGACCTGTGACAAGAGCTATTTTTTAAAGATTAACCCCTTCATCTCTGGAAGGTTTACCCCCCTTCATGATCAGGCCATTTTTTGCAATACAGCACTGCGTTACTTTAACTGACAATTGCGAGGTCGTGAGACGCTGTACTTAAATAAAATTTGTCCTTTTTTCCCCACAAGAAGAGCTTTCTTTTGTTGGTATTTGATCACCTCTGTGGTTTTTATTTTTTCCACTATAAATTAAAAAAAAACAACAGTTTTAAAAAAAACTTTACTTTCTGCTATAAAACATATCCAATAAAAAAAATCAAATTTGTTCATCAATTTAGGTCAATGTGTATTCTGCTACATATTTTTGGTAAAAAAATCCCAATAAGCGTATATTAATTGGTTTGTGCAAAAGTTATAGTGTCTACAAACTATGGGATAATTTCTTTATTTTTTACTAGTAATGGTGATAATCAGCGACTTACAGCGGAATTGTGGTGGACAAATCAGACGCCTATCTGACACTTGACACTTTTTGGGGCCGGTGACACTAATAGAGTGATCAAAGCTAAAAAATAAGAAGGGGTTAACATCAGGGACGATCAAAGAGTTAAATGTATGCCTAAGTTGTGCTTACTAACTGTGGGGGTGGGGGGGGTGCTTTGACTAAGGGAGGGCAAAGAACCGTGTTCCTGCTTAGCAGAAACACAGGATCAGTACCTTCCCCTCTGACGGAACGACAATCTGCCTTGTTTATGTAGGCAGACCGGTACCCGTTGTGTCCAGTCATAGCAGGAACAGGTAACCAGCTGTGCACGCCCCAGACCCGGAAGTTTCAAAACACGTTCCAGTATGTGATTCTGCGCATAGCGGCCTACAGAAGATTGCTTAATCGATTCCCGACCGCCCCACCTACATTTACTGCGGTAGAAAAGCTCAATTTAGTACAGCAGCTGGATTAGACACTACCCTTCTTGCTTTGTCTTAAAGCTGATGTTCAGATATGATTTTCTTGTATAGTTACATTGGTCCAATGTAACTATGCATATCTCATATTTGTCCCATCCCTGTTTAAGCAGCAAATGACTGTGGTAGTCACCGCTGCTACAGTGATAGCGCAGCAGTGTTTCTGGTCCAGTGTCATACAGAGAAAGCCTTGTTTTTTTTTTTTTGGTTTAATGAATGCAAGGCTTTCTCTGTTTGGATTTGGTGGTGAAGTGGGGCAGTGATGTCACGATCTCCACCTCATCCAATCAGGAATGTCAATGAATGTTTTCAGCTTACACAGGGATAAATCAGGTATGAGATACTGTGTATATATACTTACATTGATCCAAGCTGGACTAATGTAACTATGCAAGTAAAATTACACTTAAACATCAGCTTTGATAGTCTGTTCCATCTCTGCTAGCCTCCAGGCCTAGCATATATATAAGTTAAATGCTGACATAAAAATGTCTTCTATACCCAGAGAATGAATAAATACTGTCAGTTTGAGAGATGGCAAATCATTCCTTCCAGAGCATTAGCAGCTCCTCTCCACAGCCAAACATCTGTCAGACAGACGCACCTCTGTAAATATAATAAAACTGAAAAGGCTTGATATGCTTCCATTTTGCTGCTTGAAATGCAGCAATATATTCGCCGTAAAATGCTAAATACTGAAAACAGAAAAAAATGTTGGCCATATGCTTGTTTTCATCAATGTATAAATGGTCTGTTTTATAAATCTGTTTGTTATTGTAATTATAACATCATGTATGTGTATGTATATATGCATTTTTTTTTCTTTTTTAGCGTTCCCCCTCTTGAACATGTCCAAATGTTATAATTTACAACCTAAAGTTTAGACTTTTTTTTTTATGCATGTTATTTCATTTATGCAACATATTTAACACTTTTCTAAATATTTTTGTGTACAAAAAAGCGAACGGGTTCACAGTCCATATGCTGCACTGTACGTTATATATACGTACCATGCCACTCTGTATACCATTCTGTATACCAGGGCTTGACAAATTTGCTTTGAATCTAGGAGCCAGCTAAAAAAGTTAGGAGCCAGTTTTTTAAATCGGCTGCCCGGCGCCCGAAATTGCATGCCAGGGGTGTTGGCAATAGGAATTGCTCATGTCTGGTGCCAAATGAAAAAAAGACCTAAAATTGAATAGTTTGCTATACAATTTTGCAAATAAGTAAATTTTTCTCCTTCACTGATGTGCGCTGATGAGGCTGCACTAATGGACAGCGCTGATAAGGCTGCACTGATAGCCGACATCGATGGGCACTGATAGGCTGCACTGATGGGCACTTATGAGGTGGCACTAATGAGGCTGCACTGATGAGATGGCACTGATTAGATGGCACTCATAGGAGGCACTGATGAGGGTGCACTGATAGGCGGCATTGATAGGCACTGATGAGATGGCACTGATAGGAGGCACTGATGGGCGGCGATGAGGTGGCACTGGTAGGTGGCACTGATGTGAGAGTGTACCTAGAAGACTTGATGCTGTTTTGAAGGCAAAGGGTGGGTACACCAAATATTGATATGATTTGGACTTCTCTTCTGTTCATTTACTTTCCATTTTGTTAATAAAAAAAAACAAAAAACTAATAACTCTTCTATTTCTGAAAGCATTCTTAATTTATAGCATTTTTTCACACCTGCCTAAGACTTTTGCACAGTTCTGTTTGTGTGTAAATATATGGTGTGTGTGTGTGTGTGTGTGTGTGTGTGTGTATATATATACATATAATACACACACACACACACACAATATAAAAGTATTGGGACGCCTGCCTTTTCATGCACATGAAATGGCATCCCAGTCTTAGTCCGTAGGGTTCAATATTGAGTTGGCCCAACCTTTGCAGCTGTAAGAGCTTTAACTCTGGGTAGGCTGTCCACAAGGTTTAGGAGTGTGTCTATGGGAATGTTTGATCATTCTTCCAGAAGCGCATTTGAGAGGTCAGGCAATGATGTTGGACGAGAAGGCCTGGCTTGCAGTCTCCTGAAGGTGTTCTATTGGGTTGAGTTCAGGCCAATCAACTTCCTAAACCCCAAACTCACTCAAGAGACGGTAATTTCATTCAATGTGGAGTGTCCCTTGTGTTGGTGGCTGCTGTCTCAGTTGAAAGCTTTAGTACTCTGTCCCCTTTTGGATTTCACTTCACTTTCTTTCTCGTTGACATTAGTCAATAGTACAAATAGAAGAGTGAGTCTCCACAGTGGGGAAAGAGACCGCAATAAAACCTATATATGGCTAATATGCAATTATAGTATCATCAAACTGAACTGATCAGAATTGTTGGGATTTGTACTCCAAATTATTTAGCTCCTTAGCATGCAGAGCAATTTGAAGCATAAGTAGGCAAAGTGAATTGTGTTTATGTGTAATGAATTTAATATAGCATCGATTTTTTTTTCTAACATGATGACCTGATTGCTGAAGCACTTCTCTTCTTTTGAACTCCAAATTGCTACAAAATGACTCATCTGCTCAACATCTGCTCTTTCAGAAGTGGATACTAACATCTGCTACATTGCTTTTGCTATGGGCTTGTTCCTGCAACTATGCTATGTATGCGCTAGGAGCTAATCTGCATATTTATATATATATATATATATATATATATATATATATATATATATATAGAATGAATGTAAAGTTCCACTTTTATGATGATGATGATTTAAGATTACACGTTGCACTCTATCATTGGGGAGTTTGCACTCTATATGCTTTTGCTATGTACATGATTGTACTTCATTCCAGAGATATATGGACATCAGGCAGTCATTGGAAACCGAGTCACATTTTTTTGGACCCGCACTTAAAGTGGTTGTAAAGTGTGAAGGTTTTTTATCTTAATGCATTCTATGCATTAGGATAAAAAGCCTTCTGTGTGTAGCAGGCCCCCCCTCAGCCCCTTTAATACCTACCTGAGCCCGATCTTCCTCCAGCAATGTACTTGAGTGCTTAGCTATCTGGGGCTCTCCCTCTTAAATGGCTGAGACACAGCAGCGGCGCCATTGGCTCCCGCTGATGTCATTCAAAGTCAGTTAGCCAATCAGGAGAGAGAGGCGGCAGGGACGAACCGTGGCTTCATGTCCGAATGGACACACAGAGCTGCGGTTTGGCTCGGGTGCCCCCATAGCAAGCTGCTTGCTGGGGGGCACTCAGCAGGAGGGAGGGACGCGAGAAGAGGAGGATCTGGGCTGCTCTTTGCAAAACCACTACACAGAGCAGGTATAAGATGTTTGTTATTTTTAAAGAAAAAAAAAAACAAGACTTTTGTATCACTTTAGGTTTTGTCTTGTTTTCTTTTCTTTCTTGTGTACTAAAATCAAATAGATGCGCAAGAGTCCATACTGTATTTATACTCTAGAAGGCAAATCTGCAGTATCTCACAAAAGTGAGTACACTCCTTACATTCTTGTAAATATTTTATTATATCTTTTCATGTGACAACAATAAAGAAATGACACTTTGCTACAATGTAAAGTAGTGAGTTTACAGTTTGTATAACAGTGTAAATTTGCTGTCCCCTCAAAATAACTCAACACACAGTCATTAATGTCTAAACTGCTAGCAACAAAAGTGAGTACACCCCTAAGTGAAAATGCCCAAATTGGGCCCAATTGGCCATTTTTCCTCCTCAGTGTCTCGTTAGTGTTACAAGGTCTCAAGTGTGAATGGGGAGCAGGTGTGTTAAATTTGGTGTTATTGTTCTCACTCTCTCATACTGGTCACTGGAAGTTCAACATGGCAAAGAACTCTCTGAGGATCTGAAAAAAATTATTTTTGCTCTATATAAAGATGGCCTAGGCCAGGGGTCTCAAACTGGCGGCCCCCCAGCTGTTGCAAAACTACAAGTCCCATGAGGCATTTCAAGGCTGACAGTTACAAGCATGACTCCCACAGGCAAAGGCATGATGGGATTTGTAGTTTTGCAACAGCTGGAGGACCGCCAGTTTGAGACCCCTGGCCTAGGCTATAAGAAGATTGCCAAGATCCTGAAACTGTGCTGCAGCACAGTGGCCAAGACTATACAGCAGTTTAACAGGACAGGTTCCACTCAGAACACGCCTCGCCATGGTCAACCAAAGAAGTTGTGTGCATGTGCTCAGCGTCCTATCCAGAGGTTGTCTTTGGGAAATAGGCGTATGAGTGCTGCCAGCATTGCTGCAGAGGTTGAAGGGGTGGGGGGTCAGCCTATCAGTGCTTAGACCATATGCCGCACACTGCATCAAATTTGTCTGCATGGCTGTCATCCCAGAAGGAAGCCTCTTCTAAAGATGATGCACAAGTAAGCCCGCAAATAGTTTGCTGAATACAAGCAGACTAAGGCCCTGGATTACAGGAACCATGTCCTGTGGTCTAATGAGACCAAGAAAAACCTATTTGGTTCAGATGGTGTCAAGTGTGTGTGGCGGCAACCAGGTGAGGAGTACAAAGACAAGTGTGTCTTGCCTACAGTTAAGCATGGTGGTGGGAGTGTCGTGGTCTGGCGCTGCATGAGTGCTGCTGCCGACACTGGGAAGCTACAGTTTATTGAGGAAACCATGAATGCCAACATATACTGCGACATACTGAAGCAGAGCATGATCCCTTCCCTTCGGAGACTGGGCAGCAGGGTATTATGTTTTCCAACATAATGACCCCAACACACACACCTCCAAGACGACCACTGCCTTGCTAAAGAATCTGAGGATAAAGGTGATGGACTGGCCAGGCATGTCTCCAGGCCTGAACCCTATTGAGCATCTGTGGGGCATCCTCAAATGAAAGGTGGAGGAGCGCAAGGTCTCTAACTTCCACCAGCTCTGTGATGTCATCATGGAGGAGTGGAAGAGAACTCCAGTGGCAACCTGTGAAGCTCTGGTGAACTCCATGCCCAAGAGGGTTAAGGCAGTGCTGGAAAATAATGGTGGTCACACAAAATATTGACACTTTAGATCCAATTTGGACATTTTCACTTAGGGGTGTATTCACTTTTGTTGCCAGCGGATTATACATTAATGGCTGTGTGTTGAGTTATTTGGGGGGGACAGCAAATTTACACTGTTATACAAGCTGTACACTCACTACTTTATATTGTAGCAAAGTGTCATTTCTTCAGTGTTGTCACACGAAAAGATATAATAAAATATTTACAAAAATGTGAGGGGTGTACTCACTTTTGTTAGATACTATATATAGACATTGATGTTTTGAACAATCCTTTTAATATTTTAATGTTTTTTAGTAAGGAAGTTCTGGGAACATCATGATGATTTTGTTGATATATACAGTGGGGAAAATAATTATTTGATCCCCTGCAGATTTTGTAACTTTGCCCACTTACAAAAAAAATGAAGGGTCTATAATTTTTATCTTATTTTAAATGATAGAGACAGAATATCGACCAAAAAAAAAACCAGGTACATACAAATGAGTTGCAGTTTAGTGAGTAAAATAAGTATTTGATTCCCAAGCAAAACATGACTTAGTACTTGGTGGAGAAACCCTTGTTGGCAAGCACAGGGGTAAGACGTTTCTTTTAGTTGGGTACCTGGTTTGAACACATCTCAGGAGGGATTTTGGTTCACTCTTCTTTACAGATCTTCTCTAAATCCTTAAGGTTTCTTGGCCGTCGCTTGGCAACTCGAAGTTTCAGCTCCCTCCATAAATTTTCTATAGGATTAAGGTCTGGAGACTGGCTAGGCCACTACATGACCCTAATGTGCTTCTTCTTGAGCCAGTCCTTTGTTGCCTTGGGGGTATGTTTTGGGTCATTGTCATGCTGCAAGACCCATCCAGTACCCATCTTTATGCCGCATACACACGACCGGACTTTACGGCATACTTTGCCCGGCGGACTTTTCAACGGACTTTAACACGGACTTTCCGAAGCAACGGGCTTGCCTACACACGATCAACCAAAGTCCAACGGATTCGTACGTGATGACTAAAACAAGGAAGTTCATAGCCAGTAGCCAATAGCTGCCCTAGTGTCGTTTTTTTGTCCGTCGGACTAGCATACAGATGAGCGGACTTTTCGACCGGACTCAAGTCCGTCGGATAGATTTGAAACATGTTTCAAATCTAAGTTCGTCAAACTTTTGAGAAAACAAAGTCCGCTGGAGCCCACACACGATTGAATTGTCCGACGAAATCCGGTACGCCGGACCAAGTATGCCGTAAAGTCCGATCGTGTGTACGCGGCATAAGTGTTTTAGCTGAGGGAAGAAGGTTCTCATCCAAGATTTTACAATACAAGGCCCCGTCCATTTGGCCTCTCAATGCGGCAATGTCGGCATGTACCATTATCATAGAAACACCCGCAAAGCATAATGTTTCCAACTCTTTGCTTGACTGTAGGGATGGTGTTCTTAGGGTCATATAATAAAACCAAACAATAATTGCGCTATTACAAAAGAAATAATGACAAAAGTAGCTGCTGGCATGTAACACAGTGGTGAACAATGTACAAGAAAATGAGATAAAAAACATGCAGCGCTCAAAAGGTGCGTATAAATTAATGATTTATATCTATGGGGGAGTGTTAAAGTGAGAAACTACACCCATGAAGTAAAAATCAAATGTGTAACCATATCATAAAAAAAGTTCATAGGTGTATAGTGAATTATCTGTTAGTGCCAAACACACATGAGGGTTCATGGGCGTAAGTGGTGTCGTGCGTCCATGTAAAGTGGGGAACCGAGGAGGACTCTGTATGTGGAGACACTCTGCACGTGGATATCCTTACCGGAAAAGGTGGACACAGTCACCGTATAGTGGAGTGTCATACAGGCTTGAGGGATACACCGATCCCAAAGGTATCCAGCTGGAGGAGTCCTGACGGGGAGTCGCATCCAGGATCCGAGTCGCCGGATGGTGGTATGGGGGTTCCCGGTCTCTCAGGGTCTCTCTTTCAGATGGAAGAGGTTTGGAGATAGAAATGGTTGGGGCTCAACGAGGTCCCATTCATGAGGGGAGATAAGAAAAAAACCACTTAGAAAAGTTCCACTTGGTTTAAGTTCCAGCAATCTCCCAATGCTCATTGGTTGATTTTATTGCAGCACTCAGTCTTTTTGGGCATGAGTCTATCAGCATGGCACATCTTGACTTGCCAATATTTGCCCAGTTTTTGCCCAATTTGCAAAAACACTCCAAATCTGTCAGATTGCAAGGGCATCTCCTGTGCACAGCCCTCTTCAGATAACCTCACAGATTTTCTATCAGATTCAGGTCTGGGCTCTGGCTGGACCATTCCAAAACTTAAATCTTCTTCTGGTGAAGCCATTCCTTTGTTGATTTGAATGTATGCTTTGGGTGCGTTATCATGCTAAAAGATGAAGTTCCTCTTCATGTTCAGCTTTCTAGCAAAAGCCTGAAGGATTTGTGCCAATATTGACTGGTATTTGGAACTGTTCATAATTCCCTCTACCTTGACTAAGGCCCCTGTTCCAGCTGAAGAAAAAACAGCCCCAAAGCATGATGCTGCCACCACCATGCTTCATTGTGGAAATTGGTGTTCTTTTGATGATGTGCAGTGTTGTTTTTGCGGCAAACATATCTTTTGTAATTATGGCCAAAAATTTCAACCTTGGTTTCATCAGACCATAACAAAGTTTCCCGCATGCTTTTGGGAGACTTCAGATGTGTTTTTTCTAAATTTAGACGGGCATGGAGGTTTTTCTTCTTAAGAAAAGGCTTCTGTCTTGCCACTTTACCCCATAGCCCAGACATATGGAGAATACGAGAGATTGTTGTCACATGTACCCAGCCAGTACTTGCCAGATATTCCTGCAGCTCCTAATATTAATATTGCTGTAGGCCTCTTGGCAGCGTCCCTGACCAGTTTTCTTCTTATCTTTTCATCAATTTTGGATGGACGTCCAGTTCTTGGTAATGTCACTGTTGCGCCATATTTTCTCCACTTGATGATGACTGTCTTCACTGGTATATCTAATGCCTTGGAAATTCTTTTGTACCCTTCTCCTGACTGAAACCTTTTAACAATGAGATCCATCTGATGCTTTGGAAGTTCTTTGCAGACCATGGCTTTTGCTGTAGGATGCGACTAAGAAAATGTCAGGAAAGACCTACTGGAACAGCTGATCTTTATTTGGGGTTAATCAGAGGCACTTTAAATGATGGCAGGTGTGTACTGACTCCCATTTACCATGAGTTTGAATGCAATTGCTTAATTCTGAACACAGCTACATCCCTAGTTGTTATAAGAGGGTGTGCACACTTATGTAACCACATTATTTCAATTTTTAATTTTAACCCCCCCCCCCCCCCAACAAAAAAAAAAGATTTCCGTTTGTTTTTCAATTGCGTTGTACAGTTTTTAGGTCACATTAAAGGTGGAAAATGTTCTGAAATGATTGATCTTTGTCTCATTTTTTTTACGTCACAGAAACCTATCATTTTAACAGGGGTGTGTAAACTTTTAATATCCATTGTGTGTGCGTGTGTGTGTGTGTATGTATATATGTATATGTATGTATGTGTGTGTGTGTATGTATGTGTATATATATATATATGTATGTATGTATGTATATATATATGTTGTTTTTTTTAATTAAAATGTCCTAAGCTTTTAGTGTAAAAAGTGATCTAATTACTATTTGGCTGTCACCTGCAAAGCACTAGACTGAAAGGCCCTCGGACTGTAAAATAGGTATGCTTTCTTTAGAGGAATTGTCAGTTCTTAGACTACAGAGGTGCCATGTGCGTGCCATGCAGCATGGTTCATGTTCGAACACAAACAGAAACTTGTGACACAGGAATTTAAAGATTTACTCTACTGTAGACTGTGCGTACAGACCCACAAATGAAATGACATGATCAATGCACATGTTATGCAGGTGCAGCTAGGAAGGTTTGTAATGCCTTAAAAACATTATTACTGTTGATGCCAATAGGGAAACCTCATAGTTCTATGAATGACATATTGGCATTTGCCTTCATTAGTTACTTTTACATCACACTAGAAAAGCTGTCCATACTTATAAGTAGATGAGAGTTTGTTGGCCATAGAAACCATTTAGAATGATCTTTTATGCTTTTTAAATCACAATAAAAAAAATTGGAAAGCCAAAATAGAGTTGCCAAAATGCAACAAAATATTTTAATTTCAGTGTTCATTTAAGTTTTTATGAGGACAGATTAGTACACTTAATGGAGAGTTTATTGGGCAAAAACACTGTCTGAAATGAAAGTTTTTACTTACGGTGACTTTTTGTATTTCCATTTCACTAGTCCATTGTATTTTATTTAATGGCTTTAGAGGTTTTTAGATTTACAATGAAGCTACACTAGTGTGACCTTGATGAAGGTTCCTTGAATTAATAAGGGAAGTTAAAACATATTAAAGATAATAGATATGTAAAGTGGAAGGCTATGCAGAGTTTTAATTTATTACGGTAAGGATAATTTATTCTTCAGTAAAATCAAAGTGATTTCTTTAGGTATTATCTATGAATGGAAATTGTCAATATTACTGTCTTTTTTTTGTATTCCTGTTGTATAGGGTAGATCTATCAGAAGCATCTTTTTTTTCAGCTGTCACACTACAAGAAACGAAATAACCTTGTGCAGCCCTCGCCATGAGTTATATTCTCAGGTCTGCTGAAATAAACACCATTACCTCCCCTACAGTAATATGCCTTGGCTTTTAAAAGTATTGCTTTGACCTTGAGATGCCAGTTAATAGTCTCCCTCGGATCTGCAGTGTGCTTTATGTACGTGCTACACATCTAATGCCCTACCAGACTATTGCACGTTGTGATTGTACTCAATCTTGATCTTGTTAGCTGTTTCTGGGATCGCTATCACTCGTTACTGAAGGAGTATGGCTACGTTCATTTTTTGCATAAAGAATTTTTATATTGTACTAGGTTTAAGCAGTTGCTTCATGTCATGTTTTAAATCAAGATGACAGTCGAAGTATGTGCAAATGCCACCAAATTGTCCAAGAAGGGTCAAAGCAGAAATTATGGACAAATCCTAGCTGCAGTCTTTTGTCTCTGACAGTTTTTATTTGCATCATACATTGAGATGGAGCAAATATTTATATAGCACATCAAGATTAGGCAATGCTCACAGAAGAGTCAGTAGACAATTTGAGATCCTGGTGGCCAATGATATTACTTTTAAATTTTCTTCAAGTTTTTCACCTATTTTATTTGAATTTTTTTGATAACTGTACTGACAAAATGATATGTGAATGGCAAGCGCTAGATAATGGACAATTGGGACCTGCACCTACATGTTTAAAGGCACCAATATTTTTGCTAGCTAGAGGTGACTTCTCTGTGCTAGCTAGAAATTTCTGCATCATGTTCATTAGTGTATTGGAGTCAAGGTTTGTTCTCTCTTCCTAAAATTTACAATACTAGAGGAGCATCAGGGCTTCCATGAGTTGGGGATAAGACCTAAGCAAGCTGTGCCTATGCCATTTCCCACACTACGGCAACGTTGTGGCTCAATACTTGATGATTGTAGGCTCTCAGAAGAAGTTGTTTATTGAAAGTCTTGCTGTCACCATTAAAGTTGAATTAGACCATTCTATCATTTGCAGTAATAAATGCATTCCTATTTCTACTAAATGGCTTTGGATGTTCACAAATGCAAAGTTATTTACACAAGTCAGAAACTTGGGACTTCTCCCACCCACCAAAGATTGCGCCATCTTGGCTTCTATTTAAATCTGCAATTGCCATAGTGCCGGCTAAACTGTAGTGAGAACTAACATGAGCCCACTGACGACTGAAATTTATCACTAGGAGCACGCATTGAATGTAGTATACAGTACACTGCACGTGCACTAGTAGGCAGAATGTAAATGACAAGAACATGGGTATGTTTGACCAAGGGTTTTTATAAAATATATTGAACATTACTAATTTAAGCTTTCCTTCATAAAATTATTAACTTGGTTAGTTTGGTTTTGCTTTAAAGAGGTGGTAAACCTCTCTGTGGAAGTTGTACCTATAGGTAAGCCTATAAAAAAGCTTACCTATAGGTACTTTAAATATCTCCTAAACGTGCATAGTTTAGGAGATATTTACTGTGTTTTGTGCCAGTGATGTCATTGGTGTGTGCCATTTCTTCACAAGCGAGTGCAGTGACTGTCGACTCCCACGCGCATGCACGGGAGTGATATCACGTGGCTCTGGCCAGTCACAAAGTCGAGTCCGCGGCCCCCCGGAAAGAAGAAGGGTGATCATGGATGCGACCTTCAGCAGGGACAGCGCGCGCTTCGTTTGCAGGTAAGTGTCACATAATGTGCTAATGCATACTATCTCATTATGCTCTTACTTTGCAGGGGCAAAGGAAGTAAAACCCATTAGGGTTTACTTCCTCTTTAAAACGGAGTTCCACCCTAAAGTGGAACTTCCGCTCATCGGATTCCTCCCCCCCTCCGGTGCCACAGTTGACACCTTTCAGGGGGGTGCAGATACCTGTCTAATACAGGTATCTGCAACCACTCCTGGGCTTAGACAGCAGCAGAATATCCGCAAATGCCCGCCCCCCCCCCCCCCCTTTGTGTTCTGGGAAACACACAGTTCCCAGAACACAACGGGGACCAGTGCGGAGGCTCAGCGTGACTCGCGCATGTGCAGTAGGGAACCGGGCAGTGAAGCCGCAGTGCTGCAGTGCTTCACTTCCCGATTCCCTGACCAAGGATGGCGGCGGGGGCAGCCGAGAGCCGAGCGATTGATCGGCTTCGGCTGCCGACATCGCTGGACCCTGGGACGAGTAAGTGTCCATTTATTAAAAGTCAGCAGCTGCAGTATTTGTAGCTGCTGGCTTTTAATAATTTTTTTTTAAGGTGGAGCTCCTCTTTAACCTCCCTGGCAGTATGATTATTTCAGATTTTTGCGTCTCAAAGAGGTACAATTATTTTGCATAGAAATTTGGCGTTTTATATTGTAGGCCTGTAATTCTTAGCAATAACACACTTAGATCTGTCCACCAAGAGTCTAGTAGATATCCCGGGTATTATGAAGTTTGAAACACAAAATAATACATTATAATATAATAAATATAAATAATTAAAAAATATAATAATAATATAATAAATTTCCCCACGATTCACTATCGCTCAATTCTGCAAGTGTTCTAATTTACGATCGCTGTTTTCTAGCTGGTCTAAAGCCACTTTTGACGTAAAGGGACACTTTTTGGTTGCTTTGGACAATCTCAAGTTTCCAGGCAGAAACAACAGTATATATATATATATATATATATATATATATATATATATATATATATATATATATATATATATATATATATATAATATAAAACTGCATGCAGAGCACGGGCCAAAGCATTGGGGACAAAAGGGATGTGAAATTATTTCATACAGTACTGTAATCTGTAAGATTACAGTACTGTATGTGTTATGATTTTTATATTTTTTGAATTTGCCGCCAGGCTCCGCCCCCGTGCGTCGCAATGCTTGTAGGGAAAGGAGCCTGGCACAGAGAGGCTTCGGGTAGAGGACAGAGCCCGCAGACACCGCGGGGGGACATCGCAGGATCCTGGGGACAAGGTAAGTAACCTGCACCAGGATCCTGACATGTAATCCCGAGTGTGGCTCGGGGTTACCGCTAATGGGGCTGAAATTTAACCCCGAGCCACACTTGGGAATACAGTCAGGGAGGCTACAAAGTGAAGTGTTAGTGGGAGTGACTTGTGCAGCCAACCAGTAACCAGTGTATTGGTTCCCAATTGGATCCTTTTGTTGCCTGTCATTGTCTTAGAGTGATGCTTTTCTGTAACCAAGATCACTGTTGTCCTATCCCAAGAAATATTAATTGAAGCATGCCTTCTTGAATTTTTGTTTCAATTCATGCCTAAGACATTATTCATTGCCACAGAGGTTTGCATTGCTCTAGTGGGCATATTTTACCTGTTGTAATGCATGTGACGAGGGATAATGATAATGGAAAACGGCAAGTCATTCTAACAATCTTTCTTATTCCTGTCTCCAATCCATATTGCACCATAAAAAAAAAATATTTACTGCACCTTAAAGCGGAGTTCCACCCAAAAATGTAACTTCCGCTTTAAGTGAAGGTGACCCCCTGACATGCCACATTTAGCATGTAATTTTTTTGAGGGGGGGGGTGGATACCCTCTTTTTAGGGGCATCCAGCTCCCACTTCCCCCGGGGGCTCACGCAGAGCTGGAAGGAAGTTCACCTCTCCCCCTTCCATCGGTGCAATCTTCTGGGAAACATCACAGGTGCCAGAAGATTGCCCAGCCAATCACGGCGCGCAGCGTGGCTCGCGCATGCACAGTTCGTTGCTCGGCTGTGAAGCCACAGCCGGGCACCCACAATCACAATGCTGAGGAGAGGAGCGGGGCTCCGTTCACCCGCAAGGCTGGACCGTAGGAAAGGTGAGCGTCCGATTATTAAAAGTCAGCAGCTACACTTTTTGTAGCTGCTGACTTTTATATGAGTGGAACTTATTACACATACAGTCTTTTTACTTTTTCCCTGTGTAACTTTGAGAAGTAAATAAATAAAATCAATAATAATAAAATACATTCAGCAGAATTTTGCAACCTGTTCCTTAGATTTTTTTTTTTTTTTTGGGTTCAAAAACATCACAACCGACTTTCTATTTGTGTCCATTAACTGGATAAAAAACGAACGAGCTGTCCAAATGACAAATTTTCAAACAATTTTTCGTCTACTATTAGGCTGCATTCACACCTCTGCGTTTTAAATCGCGGGCAGATTTGCGCCCAGGTGTGAATGACAAATCACAGAACACACATTTGAGAGGCCATTCATTTGAATGGCACCTAAAATCGTGCTGCAGTCATGGCAAAACGCATTACATGAAGCATGTCGCCCAAAAGAAGCTCCTGAACTTCACGCGATGCAGTTTGCCGTGATTGCAACGCGATTTATCACACGACAATTGTGGCAGGATCGCACCACGATTTTAGGTTCCATTCAAATGAATGGCATCTCAAATGTGCTTTCTGAGATTTGTCACTCACACCTGGGTGCTTTGAAATCGCGGGCAGAATCGTGGCAAACTGCCCGCGTTTCAAAATGCAGAGGTGTGAATGCAGCCTCAGTCTTCCCATAGATAAGTTAATGTCTCACCGAGATCAATAAGTGTTGAGACGTATGCCATCCATAACAAGTCAGGACCCCCTAAGTCTGCGTGACACAGGCAATGGGGTAATGTGGCACCATGCCTGGTTTAAATTTATATGAGCTTTAAAGCGGTATTAAACCCAAAAGCAAATATTTCTTATACTGCAGCTTACCCATTATTAGATGTGGTGGCTACATTCATTTTTTTTGTTATGCTTTATTACCTTTATTTTTATCTGGTGATCTTGCCAGTGCATCTCTTGTTTTTCAACTGGAGGTGTGTTGCTGGTCAGATCACCAAAACAGAGTAGGAAAAAAAGCCTAAAAAAAAAAGAAACTAACACAGCCCCCACATCTAATGACTGGTAAGCTGCAATGTAATAAATTTTTGGTTTCGGTTTAAATACTGCTTTAACTTGTATATGTTATTTCAAATGTAATTTTCAATATTTTTAAATCTGAAACTTTTTGTTAAAATAATACCAGGTGATCCTACTATGAACATTCTTGTTCAGGCACCTTCCTTTAAGGGGACCAACACTGTCCTTGTCTCCCAATAGTTCTTCTGCATTGTCACTGACTGCACTGACCAGCCCTAGACTGACTGAAATTCTATTGGTTTAGCAGGAAAAAGACAAATCTCAGTCCATGTATGGGCAGGCTGGTTGTACTGAAGTCTGTCTATCGATCAACTTCAGTGCAACCAGCTTGTGTTGTTTGTTTTTTCATACGATTACTGCTGTGGGCTATAGACGCCAGCAGTGATCATTGTATTCCGATGGCGGGGAAACCACTCCTTATCAGAATACAATATCTCATCAGGAGGGATTCCCCATATCAACGCTGACTAACCTGTGGTTAAAAGAATGAAAATTGCTTAATCTAGGGCCAGCCTTGGAGAGTGATTTATGTTTAGAATGGACCAAATTACCACATATAACAGAGCAATGAAAACATGTAGAAATTACTCTAAAAAAACTGAGTGTCAAAATGATCAATAGATTCAGAAATATAGGTAGCTAAAGCTAAATTCAATCTTGACTTTCCTGAAAAAATCAAGTTTTATCTTACCCATTCAGTCTCTCTATTGGCCTTTAATGTGATTGGTGGGACTGTTGACTAGGAGGATTGAGAGGAGGGATCATTCTGAACGTTTACAAGAAAATCTGAAATTTGCATATGTGCCCTTGGATATTTGGTTTTCACTGAAGGTATCCTCTATTCATACAGACCATGCTTGGTTTTACATTTGCCCAAGTTTATGATAGATTTATTTTAATGTACTAAGCCTTTGGAATACAAAAAACTTCCTGATGGGGTGTGCAAAGTATTTATTTTTCCTGGAGATGGGCTTTTTACCAGTTTCTTACCATAGCAATTTTTTTTCTTTATTTTGTACACACATTCAATTTTGCATTTTTTGTCTTAAAATCCAAAACGTTATATACAGTGGGGACGGAAAGTATTCAGACTCCCTTAAATTTTTCACTCTTTGTTATATTGCAGCCATTTGCTAAAATCATTTAAGTTCATTTTTTTTCTCATTAATGTATACACAGCACCCCATATTGACAGAAAAACACAATTGTTGACATTTTTGCAGATTTATTAAAAAAGAAAAACTAAAATATCACATGTAAGTATTCAGACCCTTTGCTGTGACACTCATATATTTAATTCAGGTGCTGTCCATTTCTTCTGATCATCCTTGAGATGGTTCTACACCTTCATTTCAGTCCAGCTTTGTTTGATTATACTAATTGGACTTGATTAGGAAAGCCACACACCTGTCTATATAAGACCTTACAGCTCACAGTGCATGTCAGAGCAAATGAGAATCATGAGGTCAAAGGAACTGCCTGAAGAGCTCAGAGACAGAATTGTGGCAAGGCACAGATCTGGCCAAGGTTACAAAAAAATTTCTGCTGCACTTAAGGTTCCTAAGGGCACAGTGGCCTCCATAATCCTTAAATGGAAGATATTTGGGATGACCAGAACCCTTCCTAGAGCTGGCCGTCTGGCGAAACTGAGCTATCGGGGGAGAAGAGCCTTGGTGAGAGAGGTAAAGAAGAACCCAAAAAACACTGTGGCTGAGCTCCAGAGATGCAGTCGGGAGATGGGAGAAAGTTGTAGAAAGTCAACCATCACTGCAGGCCCTCCACCAGTCGGGGCTTTATGGCAGAGTGGCCCGACGGAAGCCTCTCCTCAGTGCAAGACACATGAAAGCCTGCATGGAGTTTACTAAAAAAACACCCCAAGGACTCCAAGATGGTGAGAAATAAGATTCTTTGGTCTGATGAGACCAAGATAGAACTTTTTGGCCTTAATTCTAAGTGGTATGTGTGGAGAAAACCAGGCACTGCTCATCACCTGTCCAATACAGTCCCAACAGTGAAGCATGGTGGTGGCACCATTATGCTGTGGGCTTGTTTTTCAGGTGCAGGGACAGGACAACTGGTTGCAATCGAGGGAAAGATGAATGTGGCCAAGTACAGGGATTTCCTGGACGAAAACCTTCTCCAGAATGCTCAGGACCTCAGACTGGGCCGAAGGTTTACCTTCCAACAAGACAATGACCCTAAGCACATAGCTAAAATAACAAAGGAGTGGCTTCACATTAACTCCGTGACTGTTCTTGAATGGCCCAGCCAGAGCCCTAACTTAAACCCAATTGAGCATCTCTGGAGATACCTAAAAATGACTGTCCACCAACGTTTACCATCCAACCTGACAGAACTGGAGAGGATCTTCAAGGAGGAATGGCAGAGGATCCCCAAATCCAGGTTTGAAAAACTTGTTGCATCTTTCCCAAAAAGACTCATGGCTGTATTAGATCAAAAGGGTGCTTCTACTAAATACTGGGCAAAGGGTCTGAATACTTAGGACCATGTGATATTTCAGTTTTCCTTTTTTAATAAATCTGCAAAAATGTCAACAATTCTGCGTTTTTCTGTCAATATGGGGTGTTGTGTGTACATTAATGAGGAAAAAAAATAACTTAAATGATTTTAGCAAATGGCTGCAATATAACAAAGAGTGAAAAATTTAAGGGGGTCTGAATACAGTACTTTCCGTCCCCACTGTATTTTCTGAAAGTGTAGGCTCTGTAGAATTAAAGGATGGTAGTAGCAATTCCATGCAACATTTACGCATAATTTTTTGTACCAAATAAAAGATGAAGTCTTGTCAAGTAAAAAGAGATCAAATAGGTTAAGACTCAAAACTTTATGCTCTCTCGAAATGGTGAAAAATTACCCCAAATGATCAATTGGCAATGCTTAAAATGCCTTTACAGCTCAGTGTAGACTTGACCATCAATGGTCAAGTCTAGAATTATTTAACTTACTGTGTAATCATTCTTTACATATACCTGCACACTCTACGCACCTATTTTGCATTCATATATGTGTGCACGGATTGATTTTGTTATATATAGATTTTTTTTTATTAACTTTCATTTTTTTTTTTACTACTATTTTTTTCCCTCACTTTATTATTAATACAAGGCTGGGGGTGGAGGAGTTAGGAGAACCTGTTAATTATGGGGCGGGGATTCTGGTTACCCTTTGAGTTCTGTTAAAATAGCATCTTTACAGCCACCCCGATTTACGAAATCGTTCTCAGATTTCTGAAGAAAATAGAAACAAGCTCATGGCTGTGGCACTTGTTTATTTTTATTTTTTTATGGTTGAACTAGATGGACTTGTGTCTTTTTTTCAACCTGACTATGTAACTATGTTTTAACCCTTTCAGAGCCAGGACGTACACCCAAGGTCCTTAAAACTGAACTCCAAAGTAAAATTCCTCCCTCGCCGTTTTGCAGCCCTCGCACTTAAGACAGTCCTCTGCCAGAGCAGAGGTGAGCAAAGAAGAGCACCAACTGCAGGGAGAATGGAGGATCAGATAAGTCAAACTGCTTGTCCTATTCCCCTAGAAATAAAGGATCATTTAACAACAGCAAGGGAGGATATTTACTTTCCCTGAAGATCAGCTTTAAGTGTTTTTTTCCTGCTTCTCCATGCCATATCATTGCATGTCATACAAAGGGAAATGTGGAACTGACATTACTCATGAAATGTATCAATAACAGGAATATACATTGCATTTCAGCATATAATAGAGAGGTGCATCGGACCATCATTTTTGCATCTGCACCTTTAAATCACTTGATAGGAATTGTGTGCCTCTAAATTCTATTTGAGTTGATAGCATTCCAATGACTCATTAGTGGAGAACATTAAAGCAGTGTTTATGCTAGTGAACCCTGAATTTTTCAATTTGGCACAATTAATTCACCTAAAATTACTTAAGAAAACTAATGTTTGTGAAATCTAAAGGTTGGGGGGGGACTTTTCATGCAACACAATTCTGTGACTCTAATCTTTACATATGATTAAGTCTTCGGCAGTGTATTGGGCTTGCATTTCTTGTTCAAATCTATTTCTGCTTTTCTTACATTAAGCAGAATACAGATAATCATTATTGCTTCTGTTTCCAATCTCATTATGAAACTGACAGATTGTTCAGTGCTGGCTGCTAACAAGTACAGCAACTGGGCTTAAGGCTATAAATAAGATCTGGTTCACTTAATGCTTGACAGGCAGGTTTAAGATTTATATGACGTCTTCCTCTGCATTGTAGATTATCCTGAGACCATATGATAAAACTTAACATGGTTATAAACCTCTTGCATGAAAAGCATATTCCTCTATAATGTGTACTTGTCTCAATTAAGAGCGCACCGCTAAACCTGTGGTATTGGGAAATCGTGCCTTCATTGGCATTCTATATGGTAATTGATTATGATGATACCCCCTTAGTCAGCCCATACGTGAGTCAGTGTCTTTTGTTCAGCCAGCGGGTTGAACAAAAAAAATCTTACCCATATCCCCCATCTACACACTTGATGTGGATGGGGGAATCCTCCCGCCGATCTTATTTAATTCTGTCTGTGGGGACACTTCTCCACAGTCAGAATACACTGTTCAGTGCAACCAACTATAGCTCGCAATGCTGATCGAGCAGGGAAAACCCAACAGGACAGTTGTACAGAAGTCAATTACTAGATCAACTTCTGTACAACCACTGCCCATACATGGATTGAAATTTGGCCCCTCCCTGCTGAACTGGCCGGATTTCGATCCTTGTACTGTATAGCCAGCTATAGTCATGATAACCTCAAAGCACTTATCTTTTCAGTGGTATCAAACTATCAGATACCTGTAGGTAGGGAGTTTGGTTGTCCTTTCACTATATAATGTACATTTTCTACAATGTTTGTTCCGGTTTTGGTTAAAATGGTCTTGTTGCTATCTGTGTCCTCATTGAAAAGATTTCTGTTCTTTTCCTGTCCTCAAGAAGCAAAGGGGAAGCTAAAAGAATCTCCCCAAAGTAAGAGGAAATCCAATCCCCATTGTTTTAGTTCATCTTGCTAATTGCAACGACTGTAAATTTTTTACATTACCTTGCAGTTTTCATCTCCACAACAGAGGTCTTAACCCTCTCCCACTTGACTCAAAAGTAGTAAGTAGTAGTAGAATGATGGCTTTCACAATGATATATACTGGTGACCTGTGACCAATATTAGAAGGATATTTAGAAAATACCGTATATAAAACGTCCCTTAAAAATTATGTTCTGCAAAAGTACTTTCATTTTAAAAGGTTTGGGTTATTAGTCTTTACTGGACTCAGGCCTTTATATATGTGGGATGCCTGATGCAGGTCACTTTCCCTAATTTGCTCTGTGTTGGAGCCTGCTTGCTGTGTGAAAAGGCTGAGTGCAGACAGAACACTAAAAATTTACAAGTGCTGCCTGTTGTACCACTCTCCAGCCCTTCGGCGAACAAACTGCCTCCTATCACATCCAAATATTTGAAATTTTGGCTCATCGGTCCAGAGCACATGCTGCCATTTTTCTGCCCCCCGGTTTTAATGTATAGTTGAGTCGCTTAGTCTTGTTTCCATGTTGGCGATTTGACTTTCTGGCTGCAATTCCTCCATGAAGACCACTTCCGGACAGACGTCTCTGGGTAGTAGAGGGATGCACTGCTGGACATCTTCCAAAGTCGAAGAGAAGTAAGCATGATGTGTCTTTCATCTGCTGCATTGCCTGTTTCCATGGACGACTCCTGTTGCATGTTTCTTTGTGCTTCTTCAAAAGAGCTTGAACAGCACATCTTAAAAGGAGGCACTTGGACGGGAAGTTTCCCTACTCCACAGGCTGCACAGTGGCTCATACTGTGAAAGTGAAATACCACCTTGTGGGGTGAATAATAGCGGTGAGTGCGTTTCTTATGGGGCATTTCTAAGAGGCACAGAACAATTTGAAGAAGCACGTTGTCACTTTATTATTGGACTTTTTTTTATACACCAGGGTTTAAGGACGGTATATGCATGTTTCTGATCCCAGAAAGCAATACTATATACCAGTCATATATGTTGTAATTTTTGGCACAAAAATTTTACTTTAAATTGCAGATTTTGCACAGGATTGTGGATTTCACACAGGAAAAGTTTACGCTTTTCTATTTGTTTTTTCATTTTTAGTTCTCATTTTATTTTTGTTTGAATACACATAGCTTCTAACAGTATGCATTATAAATAAGCAATCAGAAAGTTTACACAGTAGGATATCCTTTACATTTCTTATTTTTTGCACTTTTTTGCACTTTTTTTGCACTTTTTGCACTATATGCACCCGTGGCATACACACCCCTTGCGTATTTAGAGCTTGCAAATTACCTCTTAATAAGAGCAGCGCCATATCTATCCTTCCCCTTTTTTCAGCACATCTTAAAAACCCCAGTCTGCTGTGTAAACTTTGCCTGGGAGAAACCTTGCTGATGCAGTATAACCACCTTGTGTTTTATTGCTGTGCTCAGTCTTGCCATGGTGTAACGTGAAAACTGTCTTCCACAACCTCTCCTTAGTAGCAGAGTTTGGCTGTTCCTCACCCAGTTTTAAACCTCCTACACAGCTGTTTCTGTTAATGACTTTGTTTCAGCCTATATATGAAATTGATGATCTCATGCTTGGTACATTTGGTTGAACATGCACCTGACTCTGATCCTACAAAATCCCTGACTTTGTACAAGTGTACAGAGTGTGCAAGTGTATTGCCTTATGCAGACTGGATGTTTTTGGACATTTTTACAGCTGCTGTTTTTGGCTTCAGACGTTTTTTTTTCTACAGTCAATAAACTCTCCAGCATGCTATCCTATGTGTCCATGCACACATAGGCTAATATCAACTGGTTTTAGCTGGAAAACAAAAAACAAAACTAGTGGTTCTGAGAGGAGTTTTTCAGCTGTGAAAACGCTCTAGCGCCGATAAATGCTCAAAAATGTGACTCACCAGCGTTTTTTTAGTTTTTGATCCCATTGATTTAAAAAAAAAAAGCGCTAATGCTAAAAAAACGCTATTGCAAAAATGTTGAAAAACTCACAGCAAAGCTACTGGCGTTTGTATGTTATTATAATATCCAGTGTACATGAGGCCTAAAAATTGATGCAGGTTTGAAGCCAAAGGGTAGTCGCACCAAATATTGAATTGATTTGATTTAGATTTTTCCTCTGTTCGCTTTCCATTTGCAATTTGTAAATTGATAAAAATAAACACTCTATATATTTTTGAATGCATTCTTATGCCCCGTACACACGGTCGGATTTTCCGACGGAAAATGTGTGATAGGACCTTGTTGTCGGAAATTCCGACCGTGTGTAGGCTCCATCACACATTTTCCATCGAATTATCCGACACACAAAGTTTAAGAGCTTGCTATAAAATTTTCCGACCACAAAATCCGTTGTCGGAATTTCTGATCGTGTGTACACAAATCCGACGCACAAAGTGCCACGCATGCTCAGAATAAAATAAGAGATGAAAGCTATTGGCTACTGCCCCATTTATAGTCCTGACGTACGTGTTTTACGTCACCGCGTTCAGAATGATCGGATTTTCCGACAACTTTGTGTGACCGTGTGTATGCAAGACAAGTTTGAGCCAACATCCGTCGGAAAAAATCCTAGGATTTTGTTGTCGGAATGTCCGAACAATGTCCGACTGTGTGTACGGGGCAGTACTTTACAGCATTTCTTTACCCCTGCCTAAAACCTCTATATAGTAGTGTGTGTGGTTTTATATATAGTAATAGCACGTGGTAAATTGTAGGCTCTGCACTGCCATTAACCTGTCATAGAGTGCAGCCGTATCCACGGGTGAGCGATCTGTGCGTTATGGTGTGCTGTGTTGGAAAAATGTTGCAGCTTCACTTTTCCATACTAGTGTATTCCAGTGTGCTCACAAGCCTGTTCATAATGAATGCGCATCAATTAACTGCAACAATGTGGATGGGCCCAGAAGGGTAATATGATTTTCTAAAGCAGCATTTTGAATACTACAGTGCATCTGGAAAGTATTCACAGCGCTTCACTTTTTCCACATTTTGTTATGTTACAGCATTATTTCAAAATGGATTACATTCATTATTTTCCTCAAAATTCTACAAACAATACTCCATAATGACAATGTGAAAGAAGTTTGCAAATTTATTATTAATAAAAAAAAAAAAATCCCATGTACATAAGTATTCACAGCCTTTGCCATGACATTCAAAATTGAGCTCAGGTGCATCCTGTTTCCGCTGATCATCCTTGAGATGTTTCAGCAACTTGATTGGCATGCACTTGTGGTAAATTTAGTTGATTGGACATGATTTGGAAAGGCACACACCTGTCTATATAAGGTCCCACAATTAACAGCGCATGTCAGAGAACAAACTAAGCCATGAAGTCCAAGGAATTGTCTGTAGACCTCTGAGACAGGATTGTATTGAGGCACAGATCTGGGGAAGGGTACAGAAAAATTTCTGCAGCATTGAAGATTCCAATGAGCACAGTGTTCATCATCCGTAAATAGAAGAAGTTTGGAACCACCAGGACTCTTCCTAGAGTGGGCTGCCCTGCTAAACTGAGCGATCGGGGGAGAAGGGCTTTAGTCAGGGAGGTGACCAAGAACCCAATAGTCACTCTGACAGAGCTCCAGCGTTTCTCAGTGGAGAGAGGAGAACCTTCCAGAAGAACAACCATCTCTGCAGCACTCCACCAATCAGGCCTGTATGGTAGAGTGTCCAGACGGAAGCCACTCCTTAGTAAAAGGCACATGATAGCCCGCCTGGAGTTTGCCAAAAGGCATCTCAAGGACTCTCAGACCATGAGAAACAAAATTCTCTGGTCTAATAAAACAATGATTTAACTCTTTGACCTGAAAGGCAAGTGTCATGTCTGGAGGAAACCAGGCACCACTCATCACCTGGCCAATACCATCCCTATAGTGAAGCATGGTGGTGGCAGCATCATGCTGTGGGGAAGTTTGTTAGTGGCAGGAACTGGGAGACTAGTCAGGATTGAGGGAAAGATGAATGCAGCAATGTACAGAGACATCCTTGATGAAAACCTGCTTCAGAGCACTCTGAACCCGATTGAACATCTCTGGTGAGATCTGAAACTGGCTGTGCACCAATGCGTCCCATCCAACCTGATGGAGCTTGAGAGGTCCTGCAAAGAAGAATGGGATAAACTGCCCAAAAATAGGTGTGCCAACCTTGTAGCATCATACTCAATAAGACTCAAGAGTCTGTGAATACTTATGTACATATGAGTTTTCATTTTTTTATTTTTAATAAATTTGCGAAGATTTCACACAAACTTCTTTCACGCTGTCATAATGGGGTATTGTTAGTAGAATTTTGAGGAAAATAATAAATTTATTACATTTTTGGAATAAGGCTGTAACATAACAAAATATGGAAAAAGTGAAGCGCTGTGAATACTTTCCGGATGCACTGAATAGGCACAACACAGAAATGGGAGCAAGGGGTGCAATGTGTTTAGGGGTATACAAGGTTGGGTGTTATACCCATTTTCAATGTTAGAATTACAATAATGTGTGATCCCTGAGGGCTAAAGCATAAAACCTGCAGAAAAAGTAATTTTGTGCCAACTGTCCTCCCATTGCTTCCCTAGGACATGTTTAGTGTGCCACTGATAGTAATTCTTTTGCATTGGTGTTTTACTTTTCTGTACATGTATCATGACTGGATGTGCAGAACAGAGTTATAGTGAATGTATCACCAATTAGGAATTGCTAAATGGCTGTTCTGTTTCTAGTGTTCTAATGAAAATGCTTTTCCTGGAATAGCACTGTTGTGCCAGAAGACCTTGGATTTTAATACTCCCATATACCTTGCAAATTAGCAATCTGCTGGTGTGCGGATCTGAACCTCGAGGACAGCTTTAAGATCCAAATGAAAAATCTATTTTATCTACACAAAGCCTTTAATATTTGGCTCCGTAGTCCGAAGAACAACACAGTGTTTGCAGCTTTGATTTAGTATGTTTTTATGCCAATGCTAGGGTGCCATTTGCACCCTAGCATTTTAATTAGTAAGAAGATACTGTACAGTAATTCAGTATGACGTCCAGTAGTTAAAGCAGTATTAAATGCAAAAACAAAAAATTATTATATGACAGCTTATCTTACATTTTTTTTTCTTAATTGTTGCCTAGTGATCCAACCGGTAACTGTTATTTTTCAACTTTTTTTAACAGACCACGCTGTCCAGGTAATGTAACACTTAGAGGATTAGGACAAAATCATTAAAAGGGTAACTCCACGATCATGGAAAAAAAATAGCAAATAATAATAATAAAAAAAATAGTATAGCATATACTATTGCGACACAAGTCATATTGTAGTTGAATGTTTAAATTAATTAAACAGTTTAAAGTAATTAAACATTACCTTTCCTTTTCAATCTGCAGCTCTGTAATTCTTTGTAAAATGCAATGCAATATGGCTACCTGGAGGTGTTCTGTACACAGAATGTGTACAAAACAACCCCCCCAGAAACATCATTCCCTGCTTGCGTGATTGGCTTACTGATTTTCTCAGATGCCCACACTAAGATACAAGTCAGATTTTTGGCATCTCCTGCAACAAAAATGTCTTTTTTGGTAAGATACTCTCAATAGGAAATCACGTCTAAAGGGATACAGCCCCTGGAACTTTCCTAGTTCGAGCCCTGCAGGTGCAGCAGCTGATTGATAATTTTGAAACCACTCCTGTTAGACCCACTTAGCACAGGGGCACAGAGAAATAAACAGTGATTTCTTCAGAAAAACACAAGGTAGGAATCTGCAACAAAGTTTGTTAAAATCCTTGTAATGTACATAGATCACCGAGAGGGGAATGTTTTTTCTCAACAAAAGTGGAGTTACTCTTTAACACTGACAGGGGTGCTTTCAATGGTCGTTTTTTTATTAATTTATGTAAAATCTTTATCACAAAAGAAAAAAACAAAAACAAATCCTCTGCTTAAAAAACGTAAGTTTGGCTTTAATTTGTTAATCCAGCTAAATTTGCTAGTGCCTTCAACACTACCCTCCCCCAAGACTGACAACGCTGCTGTCTAAAGGTGACTCCTTTGCTCCCTCACCCAGAGCATAAATACCCTAAGACAGTGTGTTACAAGCCAGATTATCAGGTGAAAATAGGACAAAATCCTAACAAAATAAAATTATTGCAGCCACCACATTTGAGGATTGGTAAACTGAAATTTTGGTAACATCCAAAATGGAGAATAGATTTGTATATTAAAAAAAAAGGACAAATGCCACAAAACTATGTATAACATTATGTAGCCAGATATCATGTGGGCCAGTAACATCTGGTTGTTTACATTTGTAACATCAAAGTTCAATCCCCCTTTTTTGAAGAAAAACCTATAAAATGTTAGGCAGAAAATAAAAGAAAATGCAACATTTTGAGTTTTCACTGGAATGTCAGGGACACTTGTTCCCATGATTACTGTCCAAGAGAGAACTTCCCTTCTCCTACTAATAAAGCCAATAATGATCTCGCGCAACAGTATAAACACACCTAATTAAAAATGTTCTAAAGTCCAAACAAAAGTGATAAATAACGATGATAATGAATTGAGGAAGTAATCTGAGACACCCAAAATAAAATATAATAATAAAGAAGTCCATGTAGTAATATATAAATCCTCTTCTAATCGGGCAACTTTCTAGTTGATAGTTTTCTCAAAAAAAATGCTCTCATAAATACATTAGGTTGCCCGCTAATCCTTATAAGTAAGAGAAGAGATATGTACAATCCAAAAAACGAACTCCCAGAACTCTCACCTCAACTCCTTGGATCGTCAGCATATATCTCTATTAAAGATCTTTTCTCCTATTCCGACAACTGCCACCAGGGTGTCCTCCGTCCCAACATAAGTTGTACCTATACGGATGTTCCGCAACCAGGTCTGTGCATCTTTGTGATAGTATCACACTCACTGCCAAAGTATTTGTGAATTCTGTTCAGTCAGTCTTGTGATTTAGGCTATCTGCGACAAAGTACCCCATGATTAGTGGGTCCTACACTATCCATAGACTGGGAGATCCTGCTTCTCTCATTTGTAACGTCAAAGTTCAATCCCCTTTTTTTTAAGAAAAACATATAAAATGTCAGGCAGAAAATAAAAGAAAATGCAACATTTTCACTGGAATATCAGGGACACTTGTTCCCATGATTACTGTCCAAGAGAGAACTTCCCTTCTACTAAAGCCAGCGATACAGAGACCAAATTTTGACCCATGGGTGGCTCTGTTGCCACTGACCAGCCAGACAAAAGTTGATTTTTTTTGGTTGACTTTTTCAGAGGAGCCAGGTCAAAAATTTTGTGCGGAACAGTGCCTGCATCCAACTTGCCACTGTCAGAACACAATAGTGGCTACCGCAGGTTTGTACATCCATGTCCCAGCATGAATGGGGAAGTTGATTATTCTTGTTCAGCCATAAAATGTTTGACCAGATTTCCTGTTGTGCCGTAAGAAAGGAAGTGAAGGAAAGCAGTGCAGAGGAAAATTCCACCAGCACACTGGATTGTTTAAAACAAGATGTTTTTATTGTAGGCACATCAAAAACAACATTTCGGGGCCTCGGTGGGACTCCTTCATCAAGACAACAATGATGTGCTGAGTAATTATATGGGTGGGTGGCCATAGCAAATAAAAGGCACCAACATCCCTGTATATAAATGTCAGGAAGAAGGAACTTATTTAGCGCAACTTTAAGGGTGCCAACAAAAAGGGGAGATAGTAATAATAATGTAATGCTCGGCAGTAGGTATGTAGGGGTTAATGCTTTTGTTACATACAAAACATCATAAAACTACAATATGAATTATGCGCACTTGTTCAGAAGTACATCTAAAAATTTAAAACCGATGATAAAAGGTAATCACTCGGTAGTAGCGTTGGAGTGATTGCCCCGACATGTTTCGCCACTCTGGGCTCATCAGGGGATGTTTTAAAATAAGAATAGATGTAACACTGCATGTAATAAAATGAAATACAAACATTACATTCGTTCGGAAAGTAATACAAAAATGGTAGGATTATTAACATACAAATGCAAAAAGGTATACTGTCGACCGCTAGGTCCATCAACAGAAGCTCACCCATATGCAGATCTCATACCTGCAAATCGGTGTAATAACAAGGGAAATCCTCGCTAAGTGGTGTATTAAAGGTGTAAGGAGATACCCAGATGAGCTTGTCAGCTGAAATCTAACCAGAAATTGGATATACGTGTAAATGTGTAATTGCATTGAAGTGTGTGTTCTACTCAAAAGGAGGAAAAAAGAAAAGAAAAAGAAAAAAAGGGGGGGAGAAAAAAAGGGAGGAAGGGAGGGGGAAGAAAAAGAGGGAGAGAAGGGAAGGGAAAAGGGAAAGGAAGGAGGGGAAAGAAAGGGGGGGGGGAGGAAGCTGGAAAAAGGGGGGTTAATGGGAATGGGGTGGGAGGGGTTGGGAGTGGGAGAGGAAGGAAGTGGGTATTGGAGTCGGAACGTGAACAAGGGGGTTGTGTTGGGAAGTGTAAGAGGAAATGGATAAGGAAATAACAATATGAAAGATGGGTGAGAAGCAAAGAAGAAGGGGTGATAAAACTGTGCAGAGAATAGTGTAGGATTATAAATACATATCCAAGGAAGGAACATTTACTTACATTTATAAGAGCAATGGATATCGAAAGACCGGAAGATGCCAGGGTTTGGGGGCCAATGTCTAGTGGGAAGATGTACAGGCAAAATGTGTGTGTGTGTATGTGTATATATATATATATATATATATATATATATATATATATATATATATATATATATATATATATATATATATATATATATATATATATATATATATATATATATATAATATGTAGGATGAAGTAAAGAAGGTGGGATTTATGAGAGATTTATAGAAGGAACAAACCTAGATAACTTAAAATGGAAGGACTAGATGGAAAGGGAGAAGGCATTATTCATATTGTATACTAATGAAAGAATAAATAGGTCATCCCATATACGGAGATGACCAAAACCTGCTGCAGATCACCTGTCCCCCTCAAAATTAGGGGAACACAGGCGGCAGCAGGAAAAAATATAATATATAAATGAATAAATAATTAAGTAGATAGACTGAGATCTAGGAAATGGTAGAAACTGAAAAAATGCCAAAGGGTAAGAAGTCAAAAAATTAGAGTTGATATGGAAATATACCTAGTGTGTAATGAATATCCAGTATAACTAGCCTTGGAAATGTCTAGTAATGTGGTGTGGTATGAGGGAGCTATTTATAGACAAGGGTATGCCATATAATTGACATCTGATGTCATGCAGGGGCCGACGGCAGACGCATCGCACGGCGCATGCGCGATACGTCATTTGGATGAAACGAGGATCAGAACACTACAGTTTCCATGTTGCTACGCAGTCCGGGGGCGGGGAGGGAGACAACTGTTTCATACCCCTGTCTATAAATAGCTCCCTCATACCGCACCACATTACCAGACATTTCCAAGGCTAGTTATGCTGGATATTCGTTACATACTAGGTATATTTCCATATCAACTCTTGTTTTTTGACTTTTTACCCTTTGGCATTTTTTCAGTTTCTACCATTTCCCAGATCTCAGTCTATCTACTTAATTATTTATTCATTTATATATTTATATAATATATTTTTTCCTGCTGCCACCTTTGTTCCCCCCAATTTTGAGGGGGACAGGTGATCTGCAGCAGGTTTTGGTCATCTCCGTATATAGGATGACCTATTTATTCTTTCATTAGTATACAATATGAATTATGCCTTCTCCCTTTCCATCTAGTCCTTCCATTTTAAGTTATCTAGCTTTGTTACTTCTATAAATCTCTCATAAATCCCACCTTCTTTACTTCATCCTACACATATATATATATATATATATATATATATATATATATATATATATATATATATATATATACATTTTGTCTGTACATCTTCCCACTAGACATTGGCCCCCAAACCCTGGCATCTTCCGGTCTTTCGATATCCATTGCTCTTATAAATGTAAGTAAATGTTCCTTCCTTGGATATGTATTTATAATCCTACACTATTCTCTGCACAGTCTCTGCTCATCCATCTTTCATATTGTTATTTCCTTATCAATTTCCTCTTACACTTCCCAACACAACCCCCTTGTTCACGTTCCCACTCCAATAACCACTTCCTTCCTCTCCCTCTCCCAACCCCCCCCCCCCCCCCCCGTTGCCATTAACCCCCCTTTTTCCACCTTCTTCCCCCCCCTTTCTTTCCCCTCCTTCCTTTCCCCCCCTCCCTTCTCCCCCTCTTCTCCCCCCTCCCTTCTCCCCCTCTTCGCCCCCCTCCCTTCTCCCCTTCTTCCCCCTCCCTTCCTCCCTTTTTTTCTCCCCCCCCCCCCTTTTTTCTTTTTCTTTTCTTTTCTCCTGCTTTTGAGTAGAACACACACTTCAATGTAATTACACATTTAAACGTATATCCAATTTCTGGTTAGATTTCAGCTGACAAGCTAATCTGGGTATCTTCTTACACCTTTAATACACCACCTAGCGAGGATTTCCCTTGTTATTACACCGATTCGCAGGTATGAGATCTGCATATGGGTTAGCTTCTGTTGATGGACCTAGCGGTCGACAGTATACCTTATTGTAGTTGTATGTTAATAATTCTACTATTTTTGTATTACATTCTGAACTAATGTAATGTTTGTATTTCATTTTATTACATGCAGTGTTACATCTATTCTTTTTTTAAAACATCCCCTGATGAGCCCAGAGTGGCGAAACATGTCGGGACAATCACTCCAACGCTACTACCGAGTGATTACCTTTTATCATCTGTTTTAAATTTTTAGATGTACTTCTGAACATGTGCGCATAATTCATTTTGTAGTTTTATGATGTTTTGTATGTAACAATAACATCATTAACCCGTACATACCTACTGCCGAGCATTACATTACTATTACTATCTCCCCTTTTCGTTGGCACCCTTAAAGTCCTGCTAAATAAGTTCCTTCTTCCTGACAACAATGATGTGCTGTAACATGTTCTTTACACGTCTTTTTTAAAATGACACCATCTGATGTTGTTGCTTTGGCATTCAACTTATTTGGTCCAAATGCTTTAAAAAGTATGCTGAACTATAAGTTCCAGATAAGGAAGTAAGGGAAAATCTCCCCAATAGGACACAGATGGGGAAAAAACTGCCAGGGTTTTTAACCAATTAATGCAGTCTGTGAGTTCTTTTTAAAATAATGCGCCAATGGGGTCCTAGATATGCCAAATTTTGCTATTTTAATTGTGGAGAGTAGTGTCCTCTGTCATCAAGTAACCTGGTCAACAAGTCATGTTTTCAGGCTCTCCACCTTGCATGGGGCTTTAAATCCAAGTCAGCAATGTAGTATTTATGACTGTTGTTTTGGACGAAATTCCCAAAACATGGCCTGTCGGAGGCACTTTTGGAATGAGGTTGGGAAACACTGGTATTGAGACATTTTGAAAAGGTCCTCATGTATGCTACCAGTCCTGCAACAGTTATAGAATGCTAGATGTAAGCTGGACATGGTCTTTTGTTCAATAGATTTACAGTTCTTGTGGATATTTGTTATCATCCCTGTAGAATATTCTGTATGTAAAAATGATTGTTTGGTGAGTCAAGATGTCAGGACATAATCATGTTCTCTTGCATTGTGTCTGGTCTAATCTATTTCACGTATGAATTATGTAAACTTTCCAAAATGTTTTGAATTGGTTTTACATCACAATAAATTTAAATCAGAGCTGAACTCCACAAAGATCTACTGTATAGTACTAACTTTCCTGAAAGCAGAAACCAAATAACATGTATTTCATAAAATGTAAACTGAATAGTAATTTTGGACAAGTTAAAACATTGTAGGCTACTTTAGTATTTCAAGTAAGCCCTGTTACATATAGTTACATAGTTACATAGTATATAGTTACATAGTAGGTGAGGTTGAAAAAAGACACACGTCCATCAAGTCCAACTTATGTGTCAGTATTACATTACATATCCCTGTATGTTGCGGTCATTCAGGTGATTATCTAATAGCTTCTTGAAGCTATCAATGCTCCCCGCTGAGACCACCGCCTGTGGAAGGGAATTCCACATCCTTGCCACTCTTACAGTAAAGAACCCTCTACGTAGTTTAAGGTTAAACCTCTTTTCTTCTAATTGTAATGAGTGTCCACGAGTCTTATTAAACTCTCTTCTACGAAAAAGTTTTATCCCTATTGTGGGGTCACCAGTACAGTATTTGTAAATTGAAATCATATCCCCTCTCAAGCGTCTCTTCTCCAGAGAGAATAAGTTCAGCGCTCGCAACCTTTCCTCATAACTAAGATCCTCCAGACCCTTTTTTAGCTTTGTTGCCCTTCTTTGTACTCGCTCCATTTCCAGTACGTCCCTCCTGAGGACTGGTGCCCAGAACTGGACAGCATACTCCAGGTGCGGCCGGACCAGAGTCTTGTAGAGCGGGAGAATTATCGTTTTATCTCTGGAGTTGATCCCCCTTTTAATGCATGCCAATATTCTGTTTGCTTTATTAGCAGCAGCTTGGCATTGCATGCCATTAATGAGCCTATCATCTACTAGGACCCCCAGGTCCTTTTCCATCCTAGATTCCCCCAGAGGTTCTCCTCCCAGTGTATAGATTGCATTCATATTTTTGCCACCCAAATGCATTATTTTACATTTTTCTACATTGAACCTCATTTGCCATGTAGTCGCCCACCCCATTAATTTGTTCAGGTCTTTTTGCAAGGTTTCCACATCCTGCGGAGAAGTTATTGCCCTGCTTAGCTTAGTATCGTCTGCAAATACAGAGATTGAACTGTTTATCCCATCCTCCAGGTCGTTTATAAACAAATTAAATAGGATTGGTCCCAGCACAGAACCCTGGGGAACCCCACTACCCACCCCTGACCATTCTGAGTACTCCCCATTTATCACCACCCTCTGAACACGCCCTTGTAGCCAGTTTTCAATCCATGTACTCACCCTTTGGTCCATGCCAACGGACCTTATATTGTACAGTAAACGTTTATGGGGAACTGTGTCAAATGCTTTTGCAAAATCCAGATACACGTCTACGGGCCTTCCTTTATCTAGATGGCAACTCACCTCCTTATAGAAGGTTAATAGATTGGTTTGGCAAGAACGATTCTTCATGAATCCATGCTGATTACTGCTAATGATATCGTTCTTATTACTAAAATCTTGTATATAGTCCCTTATCATCCCCTCCGAGAGTTTACATACTATTGATGTTAGGCTAACTGGTCTGTAATTCCCAGGGATGTTTTTTGGGCCCTTTTTAAATATTGGTGCTACATTGGCTTTTCTCCAATCAGCTGGCACAATTCCAGTCAATAGACTGTCTGTAAAAATTAGGAACAACGGTCTGGCAATCACCTGACTGAGTTCCCTAAGTACCCTCGGATGCAAGCCATCTGGTCCCAGTGATTTATTAATGTTAAGTTTCTCAAGTCTAATTTTAATTCCGTCCTCTGTTAACCATGGAGGTGCTTCCTGTGTTGTGTCATGAGGATAAACACTGCAGTTTTGGTTACTGAAGCCCCTCGATTCACTCGTGAAGACTGAGGAGAAGAATAAATTCAATACCTTTGCCATCTCCCCATCCTTTGTAACCAGATGTCCTTCCTCATTCTTTATGGGGCCAATATGGTCTGTCCTTCCTATCTTACGATTTACATACTTAAAGAATTTCTTGGGATTTTTTTTGCTCTCCTCCACTATGTGTCTTTCATGTTCTATCTTAGCCGTCCTAATTGCACCCTTACATTTCTCATTGCATTCTTTATAAAGTCTGAAGGCCTTCTCCTTTGCTTTTATATGCATTTTTACATTGGAGTTAAGCCATCCAGGATTTTTGTTCGCTCTTTTAAATTTATTACCCAATGGGATACATTGGCTAATGCCCTTATTTAATATGCTCTTAAAGCAAACCGGGCTTTTTTTCGGTGTGGCAGCATATCTGCCTTTGTGTTGGGAGTGTGCCGCACAGGGTCTCGCCAAGAGCCTGGGTTCCGTACTTACGACCGGGACCTGAAACTCCTGATTCCAGTTCACCTGATCCCTGTAATAGTCTGATTGGCTACCACACTGAATCGGTCACTGTGAAGCCTGCCCCTGTGTTTCTCTCTCTCTCTGTGAATAGAGAGGAAAGATACAGTGCCTTGAAAAAGTATTCATATCCCTTGAAATTTTCCACATGTTGCAACCAAAAACGTAAATGTATTTTATTGGGATTTTATGTGATTGAATGATGAATGGCACATAATTTTAAAGTTGAAGGAAAATTATAAATGGGTTTTCAAATTTTTTTACAAATAAATAAATATGTGAAAAGTGTGTCCTGCATTTGTATTCAGCCCTCCTAAGACAATACTTTGTAGAACCACCTTTCACTGCAATTACAGCTGCAAGTCTTTTTGGGTATGCGTCTACCAGCTTTGCACATCTAGAGAGTGAAAGTTTTGCCCATTTTTTTTGCAAGATAGCGCAAGCTCCATCAAATTGGATTGAGAGCTTCTGTGAACAGCAATTTTCAAGTTTCGCCACAGATTCCCAATTTGATTTAGGTCTGGACTTTGACTGGTCCATTCTAACACATGAATCTGCTTTGATCTTAACCATTCCATTGTAGCTCTGGCTGTATGTTTAGCGTCGTCCTGCTGGAAGATGAACCTCCGCTGTCACAAGTCTTTTGCTGACTCTAACAGGTTTTCTTCTAAGATTGCTCTGTATTTGGCTCCATCCATCTTCCCATCAACTCTGACTAGCTTCCCTGTCCCTGCTGAAGAAAAGCATCCCTACAGCATGATGCTGCCACCACCATGTTTCACAGTGGTGATGGTGTGTTCAGGGTGCAGTGTTAGTTTTCTGCCACACATAGCGTTTTGCTTTTAAGCCAAAAAGTTCAATTTTCATCTCATCTGACCAGAGCACCTTCTTCCACATGTTTGCTGTGGCCCCCACATGGCTTCTCGCAAACTGCAAACGAGACTTCTTATAGCTTTTTTTCAACATTGACTTTCTTTTTGCCACTCTTCCATAAAGAGTGCATGACTAATAGTTGTCCTGTGGATAGATTCTCCCACCTGAGCTGTGGATCTCTGCAGCTCCTCCATGAGTTACCCGGCCTGTTTAGGTGGACAGCCAGGTCTTGGCAGGATTGCAGTTGTGTCCTACTCTTTCCATTTTCCGATGATGGATTGAACAGCGCTAAGTGTGATGTTCAAAGCTTGGGATATTTTTTTATAACATATCCCTGCTTTAAACTTCTCCACAACTTTATCCCTGACCTTTGTGGTGTGTTCCTTGGCTCACATGATGCTGTTTGTTCACTGAGGTTCTCTAACAAACCTCCGAGGGCTTCACAGAACAGCTGTATTGATACAGAGATTGAATTACACACAGGTGGACTCTAATTATAATTAGGTGACTTCTGAAGGCAATTGGTTCCACTAGATTTTAGTTAGGGGTATCAGATTAAAGGGGGCTGAATACAAATGCACGCCACACTTTTCAGATATTTTACATGTAAAAAAAAATTGAAAACCATTTATCATTTTCCTTCCACTTCACAATTATGTGCCACTGTGTGTTGGTCTATCACATAAAATCCCAATTAAATACATTTACGTTTTTTCTTGTAACATGACAAAAAAAAGTGGGACATTTCAAGGAATATGAATTCTTTCAAGGCACTTTACAATGTATCTTTCTCTCTCCTTACAGAGACAAAAAAAGTGTGTGTGAAAAAAATGTAATAAATAAAAGAAAAAATAAAGAAAAAAAAAACTAGATAAAGGTTTAATCTAGGTCAGTGCTAGGGTTAGTGTTTGGGTCAGGTAAGGGTCAAAGGTTATGCATTTTATATATAAAAAAAAAATTCAAATTAGTGTTGGTGTCAGCGTGTTAGTGTATTTTGAGTAGGATAAAAAAAGGCAAAATGTGCACTATTGTTTCTGGGCTGTACTACAGGTACATACAACAAAGAACATACACATATGTGGTATCACTGCGGTTGTCGATAGCAGGAGAGTTTATTTTGGGGTGGCCTTTGGTTGTAGGTTATGGTAGTGACAAGAAATATACATTTTAAAAAAATTGATTTTGTTTTACTATTTTGGGCCATTTTTCCATCGAAAATAAAAAAAAATCAGGAGATATCCATTACCATTTACTATCAAATGAAAGCCCAGTCCTGAAAAAAACAAGATATAGAATTCATCTGGATGCACAAAGTAGTTGTGGTAATATGTATGGTTTTACTAAAACATGTCAACATTGCAAAATTGTGCTTAGGCATTAACATTTGTTTTACTCTTAGGCACGAAGGTGTTAAAGTGCCTTTGAGTTCTGTCCAGTCTCCTATGTGCACACTGGCAGGAGGAAGCCTTATACCCAGCAGGTGTGTTGCAGGATCACCAGATTACACACAGAAGGGTATGGGGTGGATTGGTGAAGGCAGTACAACAATTGTCTAGATCAGGGTTCCATGGAACTCTAGGGTTCCTCCAGATGCAGGGGTGTCAAACTGGCAGTCCTCCAGCTGTTGCAGAACTACAAGTCCTATCTTGCCTCTGCTTGGAGGGAGTCATGCTTTTACCTGTCAGGCTTGCAATGCCTCATGGGACTTGTAGTTTCGTAACAGCTGGAAGGCCGCCAGTTCGACACCTGTGCTCCAGAGGTTGCTAGGGGTTCCTTGAGCAATTAGCAATTTCTGCCTGTCACATAAGTTCCCCCCGACACCATTGATTGTTTTTAGCTATCTGTCGTGGGTAATTCTTCCCAATGTCTACAAATGTAAGGAGCATTCTTCCCACTGACCATCACACTAATGTATCAAGAGTTGTAGATTAGTAATTTTTAGCAGGAAATTTATTACAAGGGTTCCTCTGTGTTGAAAAGGTGGAGAAAGGCTGGTCTAGATGAAAAGATGATATAACTCTGAAGAAAGGCTGTGCTCCCCATATACATCTTAAGGTTTCAATTTCAGTTTTAACTGGAGTGTACTTTTAATATAGTATCGCGTGAATGTGCCTCGATCAATTGTACTTCAGGGATTCATATTTGTATGCATGTTGATAGCAGAAAAAGCTGAATTAACTACAATCTCCCTAATGGATGCTTCTTTGTTTTGTGAATAATAAAACAAAATCTACAATGAAGTGCATAAAAGCTGGATTGTTAAAACTAATGGCCCATTGACAATCTGCCAGCTCTATATGAAGATGGTTCATGATTTATTGCAGAGGTTATAAAAATACACCAGACCCTGCTGAGATATATAAAATCTTGATATTAACTTTGTTGATGTCAAAAGACCAACACGGCTTTGTAAATGAATGAATAATTCAGTTTATTATTTTATTTTTTTTTTGTCTTTTTTTTTTTTGTTAAAGGGCTGTTGCTGATCCCCCCTTGAACATTTTGATTAGATAAGAGAATGTCTCCCTTCTGAAAAGGATTTGGGGTCTTCTGCTATAACTTTCTTCGAAATGGGCCCCTCCTTTTGTTTCTACATCTTCCACATAGCAGTGAAGCAAGCAAACATAATAATTCCTTTCTGAGTGCATGCTTTTATTAGGATAAAGCTGATTTCTTTTCTACAGTAAAAAGATTTCTAAGGTAGGCTAAAGGCAGGACAAATTACCCCTCAAAAAGCAATGGGCAGAGAAACATATGCCTGACAAACGAATGTGAGGTAGAGGTAGTGAGTTGTAAAATCTATATTGTAGATGGTCGCCTCTTGCCTTGAATGTGATTGTTTTTGCCTTGCTTTGACCCTTTATGGCCAGCCAGATTAGTGGATGTTTCTACTCCTGAAGTAAGATGTGCTATAAGCGTGGCAATGGACTTGAAAGCTGAACTCCAGGAATTGTCCATATGGCATACTTACATTAGTCCAGCTTGTACAATGTAAGCATATCTCAAACCTGCTGGGCCACTGGGGAAGCTAAAAATCAATATAGTAGTGTTGGTGCTATTACAGTGATAGCCATGATCTTCCGGGTAGTGCTCGGGTTCTGTGCAAGCGACTTCCCCTCTGCACATGAACACTGGGGATAACTTACTCGGCACAGCATCTTTATGTATTTTTTGTGAATACAAGGCAGTCTCTAATTAGAGGAGGTGGAGATTATGACATCACCTCCCCTCTTCTCTACCGTGTCCGGTCAGAGAACTCCTTGTGTTCACTGAAAAAATGCAAACATTCTATAAATGATGGCAGTGCCAAGCCAGGAAACCCATATGGTGCAGAGAGGATTCTCACAAATAACCCAAACAGGACCAGAAACATTACAGTAATCACTGCATTAACATAAACAACAATTCAAGGTGTGCTGTCCCTTTAAACCCAACAATACTAAAAGATACCAAAGATAAATACAACTAACTATTCATAAATACATAAAAAAAATACTCAATTCATAAAATGCTTATTATATGCAAGTCCATAAGTGAATATATTTCAAAACAAGTAAAAAGAGTCCAAATAAGTGAAAAATGTGTAATCCACCACACTGATACATTTCCGCTCAGAACTATCAAGTGAGTAACACCAGCAGGAAAGAAGAGATGTGCCACAGGGCCACTCCACTATAATAGGCTTCTTACAGGAACAATGGATCTCTGAGCGAGATCAGAAAATACCTTGCTGCTTTGCAGCCACTTAAGCTCCGGTTCCAGGGATAGCCAACTCTCTGGTCCTAAGTACACTCAATCCATAAAGGAGATAAGAGTACAGATGAATTGAACATAGTCTAGTATTTATGGCAATAAGTCTATCAAAATAATAAAAATGCACTTACAAGAGGCTTCCGATTCAAACGGCATGTAACAAACACAGCTGAAGTGTCCTGTCGTCCTGTGTGGCCTCGACCAACACGTTTCTCTATAACAAGCATCTTCAGGGGCTCCCTGTGGGAACAGAATAGCCTCTGTTCACCTGCCGACACTTGTTACAGAGAAACATGTTGGGCGGAGCCACACACATGACATCATTCCGCATGCCGGGAGGACACTCCAGCAGTGTTTGTTACATTCCGTTTGAATCTGAAGCCTCTTGTACTGATGAATTAGGTGTATTTATGTATTTATCTTTGGTATCTTTTAGTATTGTTGGATGTAAAGGGACAGCGGACCTTTGAATTATTGTTTATATTTTTGTCACAGTTGATGCCCAGATAGCTGGAAGGGTGCAGCAGTTCTAATTTAATCTAATTATTTTATTCCTTAATTGCAAGTTCACACAGCGCAGGGTGATACGATTTTGTTTTTTTAATCACTGTATAACGCCTCCACTACTGCAATGATTTTCAGTTTCCCTGATGTTCAATCGAGTATGATATATGCATGCTTACCTTGTGCCAAGCTGGAAGTATGCAATGTATAATTACATGTACCATGACAGCTGAAATATAGCAAAAAATTAAAAATACATTTTATAAAACATAGTTGTCCCTCTCCTACAAAGCCAGTGGCATATAAAATACATCATTGCAATCGCAGTGTTAAAACACAACAGCATGATCATGTTTTGTAGTCCGCCTTCAGCCAAGCTTTTTTAATTTCTAATAATAATTTATATCAATAAAGTGAGTAAGAGTCAGCACTTTAATCCGGATTTTATTGCTCTGTATATCTTAAAAGGAGAGATTTTCCCTCACTTCCTGTCCCTGTGATGCCCATACACAAAATGGTGTGGTTGTTACTAGGACAGGAGTTAAAAAAAAATTCTGACCATGTTTTAAGCCAAGAATTTCCAGTCCTCAACACTGCCGATCCGTGATTTTCATAATTATATCCTTTAGCAAATTCTTTTCATTGAGTGCCAATGGCCGGTCTTGTATCAAAAAAAATTATAGCCTGCAAATCAAGAGACATTTTATTATTTGATTTTTTTCACAATGTTAGTTATTAGAGTCTTGGTGAAATATGATAATTTTGGCACATTTTGTATGAGAAACTGGAAACTGCTGTGTAAAGAAAGAAGGATATTCATGCTTTCTTTCAGGAAGGTTATGTATTTCATATCCTTACAGTTCAATATAATTGAAGTCCAGTCAAACTTGATATTCTTGCTAATAGTAGCACCAGCCTAGCTTCTTTTTTTTGTATTATACGTTTAATTTTACATTTGGGGTTTCAAATATATTTATTACATATTATTGAATTCTGCATTATGTACTGCCATTGGCTGACTGAGCTTGGAGATTTAAAGTTTTTTCCCTTCTGGGTGTCCCTGACAGAGGAATGCAATAAAAAGGTTTTCTTTGGAACATATGCTTTGATCACACATACACCTCGTAACTCCTGAGGAAGTGAACGTAAGTCTCCAAAACAGATAGAGAAGTGAATTCCAACTCCCTTCACCAACCATATATCCACAATAATGGTAGAACATGATCATTTGTAGCATGTCATGTTTATTAGTGAATACAGTAATATAAGCTCTCAAGTTTAAGTGGTGTGTTTGAAGTTGATTTGTAGAGTTGTAGAGGTTCTGGGTGTTAGTATCCCTTTAGCCTGTTTTATCATCGTTTCCCTCAACTTGAATGGTTGTTACTAGAACAATGATTCGTAATTAACTTACTAAAGGTAAATTGACTGTCCTTTTTGCAAATGCAGTTGTTCCAGAACTTAGTAAATGAGGCAAAGCTTCACTTTGCAAAGACTACCTTGCATGCAAGGATAATAAAAAAAACAGCATTTTGTTGTTTGCACATGATTGGTTGATGGAAGTCAGAAGAGCTTTCAATTATTTACTAAGCTCTGGAGAAACTGTACCTGCAATTCGCAACTGCACTTGCAAAGTGCATAGTCTGTTTGCCTTTACTAAATCAACCTCTATATCTTTTAAGAATTCTGCCATTTTAATTGTATAAACACATACAATTTTTAACAGTCAAAATAATATGTGGTTTCCTTAAACATGTGGAAAGTTGGTAGCAAAAAGTCCCGAGAGGTTTCCTGGAATATATTCCTCTATTTTTTTTCTAATATATTTTATTTTATATTAAATATATAATAAAAAGATACTTTATCAGGTTACATTCCACCCTGTACTGTGACGCAGGGCACGACTACATTACAGTAAAGTTCATATCACACAGTGAATACATTCACTCTGCGGTAGGATACATAAGGCCGGCCATAGACTGAGCAATTTTTTTTCCTGCAGCGACAGGTTGCAGGAGAGAAAATCGCTCAATTCCCCTATCAACACAGACAGTGTTGACAGGGGAATCCCTCCTGCGGAGCCATTGTGTTCTTCCCTGGGGGGGGACTGTCTCCTCCGGGAGAACCCAGTGATTATTGCTAGCGGCTATCATAGCTGCTAGCAATAATCGCACGGAAAGTCCGGCAGACTGGTTGTACCCAAGTTGATCCATAGATCAACTTGGGTACATTCAGCCTTCCCATACCTGGCTAGAATATGGTCCAGTTCCTTCTTGTCAGGGCTGGCTCAGCCCTTCCTTCTCTGAGCTGGCCACTCAGCTGTCAGCTAATTGCTAGCTCTCATCTCTCTCCACAGTTAACCAGCTGTTGTGGATCTGCTCGTCAGTCCCACCTACTTAAAGATCTCCAGCTCACTTCTTTCCTGCCTTCGCCTTGGTCACATCACAAGAAACCATCTCCTGCTTTCCTATTTAAAGACTGGCTTTGCTGACATCCCTTCTGGCTCCTTATCCTGCTTGCTGTGCTTTTAATTAGATCCCTGACTTCTGGCCTGGCTGATTACCCAATCTGGTTACTGAACTCTGGCTTGGCTGATTACCCGATCTCGTTACTGAACTCTGGCTTGGCTGATTATCTGATCTGGTTACTGAACTCTGGCTTGGCTGACTACCCGATCCGGTTACTGGACTCTGGCTATGCTTTGACTACGCTTACTCTATTTACCTTTTTATTTATAAGCAAGTGTGATTTTACTGTACTTCTGTCCCGGTCTGGTTCATGGTTTCTGACACTCCTGGACCAGCCGATATTCCAACTGTCTATGGCAGGCTTAACTTGTGCGGAGCAAAGCTCCCCGATCCTTCACGTCATGTATGACGTTGCTTACCCTGAAACTATTGTATGGCTCCTAATGTACCACTGAAATACCTAGCGGCACAATATCAGATGTGCAGTGCCTGAGTTAGACTTTTCTCTCGCACGTAACACATGACACCACAACTAAAACAGACCATGCAACATTTCAATAAGCAACAGGTGTGATGAGGGATAGGAAAAGAGTTCACAGGCTCGAACTTGGTGCTAAACTTTCGAAAACTAAAACAAACAAATTTTCATTCTTTTTGGCATCCCTGACGAAGCTTTTTCCTAGGATCAAAACATGCTGTATTTCTTCTTTTGCGTTGGATGGTTTAGCACATGGTTATCTAGTGTGGCAACGATTAAGCCCTTCAGTAGTCACTGTATTTATAGTTTAGAGCTCAAGCCTTTTTTCAGTACAATTGGGGCACAATTGTGTAGCCCCTGTATTTGAATGTAATATTGTAATATCAGTCCAGAGGACTTTATGTGCAGATATATACCTATCTTTATCAATGGATAACGAGCCCTTAAATCCAGATACAAGTGATCTTGGAATGTTGATAGTTATTTGAGGTCTCGATGCCCCCTGTGAGTAAGAACATGTTTACAGTTGGTACATTTTTAACAAGAATAATAAAAGTTATGTTTTAGCCTAGTAGCACCGATGAGTGTAAGTGTGCATCCCTGTTCTTTGAAGTTGGGCTACCACTTTTGCAGTCCCAGATGTCAAGCAGAAAGCTTTACACTGACATCTGATTTTTTAATATAAAATACTTTGCGTTACATTTCCAACTATTTGTATTTCCTAGGCTTGCTTATAGTCCTGTCAGGAATGTGGACCAGGCTATGAGGTGCAATAATAGTAGATATGCATACAGAGTGCAAGAATTCAAATATAGCCATATTACCTATGTAATAAAGTAGTAAACAATCAATCTTATGTTTAATTTTTTATCCTGTTTAGAAAATGTTGACAACCACATTCTCTCCTTCCCTCCTGTTTCAGTACATGAGGCTGGTAATTTACAGCACATCAGCTTGCAGATGGGTTGGGGATATTAAGAATTGATACAGTTTAATCCTTTTCTTTTTTTACAGCATGCACTATTAGCTCTGAAGTGTATCTTGGCCTTTGTGATTCCCGACCAGCCATACGACATCCGGATAAAGTTAGCCAGGCTGGAATTTGAGTCCTTGGAAGCTCTTAAAGAGAAACAGGTAAGAGGAAAAAAATACACAAAATGAAAGGCAGGCTAAAGTATCATGAAAACAAGATGAAGAGTCTGAATCTTTAATGGCCTCAAGCCTTGGGCATGCTTTGTCCAGACAATTAGCATGAAAGCCATTTTTCTGGAGACTTTCAGTTATGTTATGTAGTTATGTGTTTTATATATGATTCATAGTGATTTTCAGTCGTTGTTACAATGTGAAATGATCATACTTGTAATTAGAAATGCCAAAGACCAGTTCTAAAGTACAAAAACATACTTTTCTACCCCATTGGGGATCGAACCATCAAGAATGAAAGAGACAGATGAGAAATTATTTATTAGGCAAAAGGCGAGTCAGATTATCAGCTTATTGGGACATTCTGGATAATTAATGTGAGTTACAAAACAGCCACCTCCAATGAAAAGTAATTTAACCTTCTTGGCTCTCATGTTCAAATCTAGAGGCATTTGTTAAGCTTGGCATCATTTGTTCATGGTATTTTGTATTGGAGTATTGTAATTAGGCATATGAATATGTTACTGAAAAATGTCAACAGCCTCAGCTAGTGATTCATCTGGGTTGTATATTTTTAGCATTAATATGAATAAACAGAATATAGTCCATTTTTTTGAAGATATGAAAGTTGGAGGTGCAGGTGAACTTTCCCTAATGTTATAATTATTGTTAATCAATTATTAGGGGGCTCCAACTTCAATGACACTTTTCAAGTCAATACAACACAGATACATAAAGCTTTTGCATATTCCAGTTGCCATGATGAAAGTGCATGTGTACCCAAAACTTTTTTTATTTGGATAGAATTAAGAAGGGTTCCTTGTAAGGATGTTAATATTATCCAGAGCTCTGTTAGAAGATAGTAATTTCACCAGATAGAAAGTGAGGGAAAATCTTTAACCACTTCAATACCAGGCACTTGTATACCTTCCTGCCCAAGCCAATTATCAGCTTTCAACGCTGTTGCAATTTGAATGACAATTGCGCAGTCATGCTACACTGTACCCAAACAAATTTTTTATCATTTTGTTCCCACAAATAGAGCTTTATTTTGCTGGTATTTGATTACCTCTGCGATTTTTATTTTTTGCGCAACAAATAAAAAAAGACTGAAAATTTTGAAAAAAATAAAGTTTTTCTTCGTTTCTGTTAAAAAAATTTGTTACTAAGTACATTTTCTCCTTCAATGACGGGCACTGATATGGCTGCACTGACGGGCACTGATAAGGCGGCATTAATGGGCACCGATGAGGTGGCAGTGATGGGCACTGATGATAGGCATTGATAGGAGGCACTGATGGGCACTGATAGGTGGCACTGGTATGCAGCACTTGGCACTCATAGGCAGCACTGATGGGTACTTATGGGTGGCATGGATGGGCCCTGATGGTCACTGATAGGTAGGCACTGATGGGCATGAATAGGCACTGAGAGGTGGCACTGATGGACACTGATGGGTGGCACTGATGACATTGATGGGTGGCATTGCTGGGCATCATTTGTCTGATCTACTGCATAATGTTGCCAGTCAGTGCCCATTTGTGGGCACTGATTGGCATATGTTTGGAATATTTTTGTATATGTGGATGGCCATGGGGTACATACCTGGCATCTACATGTTGGGGGCTTCCCTGGTGGTCCTGGTGGCTTCCCTGGTGGTTCAGTGTGGGCATCCGAGGGGGGCTGCACTGATAAACAATCAGCGCAGACCCCCCTGTCAGGAGGGCCGCCGATCGGCTCTCCTCTATTCGTGTCTGTTAGATGCGAGTGAGGAAAAGCCGATCAACGGCTTTTCCTGTTTACACCGGCCCATCCATAGAAGGCATATGGGCGCTGCCTCCCCATCCATGTGTCCGGCCCCCTGATTTACATATCAGGGCACCAGACTATGGATTCCAATGCGGGGTGGGTGTTTTTTTGAAGCACCTGATTAGAGCCAGAGGCTCTAATAGGCTTAAAAAAAGGGTGGGCTCGGAGCGCAGAGCATTGCGCTCCAAGCCCGCCCAGTTGTGTGACAATAGCAAATAAATTTTCACTATTTTCACACTAAAGTTCCTCCCCGCCAATCAGGAGGCAGGTCGTGAGGCCTTTTTCCCAGTTGGCCAAAGCGTCAGGCAATCCTATTAGATGCTTAGCGCTTTGGAGGAATAGGAGACACACGGCAGAGGAAGCTTGAGGAACGGATACTGGAGCCGCCGCTGCCCGCACTTAAGGAGAGTAGGAGAGGACACCACAGCCCTGCCACATGATCGGGTAAGTGCAGAACCGCCCGTGTGGCGTGTGCCGGGCCACTGAATGTCAGTATAAATACAGCTGCTCTGTGAAGCCTTCAGAGGTGTGTTAGAGAACCCTAGTGAACAAACGGCATCATGAAGGCCAAGGAACACACCAGACATGTCAGGAATAAAGATGTGGAGAAGTGTAATGCAGGGTTAGGTTATAAAAAAAAATATCCTAAGCTTTGTACATTTGTCAGAGCGCTGTTCATTCCATCATCCGAAAATGGAATGAGTATGGCACAGCTGCAAATCTACCAAGAAATGGCCATCCACCTAAACTGACAGGCTGGGCAAGGAGAGCATTAATCAGAGAAGCCTCCCAGTGGTCCATTGTAACTCTTGAGGAGCTGCAGAGATCCACAGCTCAGGTAGGAGAATCTGTCCACAGGACAACTATTAGTTGTGCGCTCCACTAATCTGGCCTTTATTAAAGAGTGGCAAGAAGAAAGTCTTTGTTGAAAGAAAGCCATGAGAAGTCCCGTTTGCAGTTTGGGAGAAGCCATGTGGGGGACACAGAAAACCTGTGGAAGAAGGTGCTCTGGTCAGTTGAGACCAAAATTGAACTTTTTGGCCTAAAAGCAAAATGCTATGTGTGGTGTAAAACGAACACTGCACATCACTCTGAACACACTATCCCAACCATGAAACATGTTGGTGGCAGCATCATGTTGTGGGGATGTTTTTCTTCAGCAGGGACAGGGAAGCTGGTCAGAGTTGATGGAAAGATGGATAGAGCCAAATACAGGGCAATCTTAAAAGAAAACCTGTTAGAGTCTGCAAAAGACTTGAGACTGGGGAGGAGGTTCACCTTCCTGCAGGACAACAACCCTAAACATACATCCAGCACTACAATAAAATGGTTTAGATCAAAGTATATTCATGTGTTAGAATGGCCTAGTCAAAGTCCAGACCTAAATCCAATTGAGAATCTGAGGCAAGTCTTGAAAATTGCTGTTCACAGACGCTCTCCATCCAATCTGACAGAGCCTGAGCTATTTTACAAAGAATAATGGGCAAAAACGTCACTCTCTAGATGTGCAAAGCTGGTAGAGACATACCCAAAAGACTGATCTGTAATTGCAGTAAAAGGTGGTTCTCTACTCTTTCAGGGGGGCTGAAGACAAATACACGACACACTTTTCAGATATTTATTTGTAAAACATTTTGAAAACCATTTATCATTTCCCTTCCACTTCACAATTATGTGCCACTTTGTGTTGGTCTATCACATAAAAGCCCAATAAAATACATTTACGTTTTTGGTTGTAACATGACAAAATGTGGAAAATTTCTAGGGGTATGGATACTTTTTCAAGGCAGTGTAGCTGATGTTAGAGAAATATAATTCTTTGTGTCCAGAATCTGATTAGACACTCTAAACGCTTGTAAACCCAATAAATCTGCTTTAAAGCAAGAACATCTAAATGCAGCAAAAGTGATCTGGGAAACCAAAATATGTGTTTATGCTTCCCAAATTACTTCTGCATTTACAACTGTACTAGTGCTAGTGTGAATGTGGACACAAAACGCAAATGGCGTTCAGTGTTTTAAAGTTAGTTTTATTCCTAAGCCAGCTATGTCCTGAGTAGAAAAGTCTTTCCCCTGCCAGCATCTGGAGAGTGGGACCCTTGCTGTCTGTAGGGAAGCAGTGGTCTATCTGCACAGGTCCCACACACCTTCTTCTAAGTCAGAAATTTAGCTCTGCAATCAGCAAAGCTCATATTCCTTGCTGATTATAGCGCTCAGGGAATGTGTTGTAGGACCTCTCCAGAGAAATCTCTGCCCACAGAGAATAAGGGTCCTTTTCGGTAGCGTGCTGGCAGTGGTTAGGCTTTTCCATTGCAACCTGCAGCTACTTTGGAAAGAAAACAAACTGTAAGACGTTAAATTGTTTTTGAAGTAAAGAAAGGCCTTATGCCACGTACACACGACAGGAATTTCCGGCAGAAAAGGTCCGACGGAATCATTTCGATCGTGTGTGGGCTTCATCTGACTTTTTCTTTCTAAAATTCTGACGGACCTAGAAATATGTTTCAAATCTTTCTGACAGAGTCAGTTCCTATCGGGAAAACCGCTCGTTTGTATGCTATTCCGACGGACCAAAAACGAAGCGAGGGCAGCTATTGGCTACTGGCTATTGAACCTCCTTTTTCTAGTCCCGTAGTACGTCATCGCGTTCTAAACGATCGTACTCTGGTGTGATCATGTGTAGGCAAGTCCGTTTCAGCGGAACTCCGTCGGAACAACCGTCGGAGTCTGTTCGGACGGAGGGTCCGGTTGTGTGTACGCGGCATTACTTTTGGTATGTTCACTATTATAGGCAGAAAACATTTCTTTAAAAAAAAAAGTACACATTTACACGCACATTTCAAATTTGGGTCCAGTCCTGTGCAGCAGCTGTTATAATGTAAATTAATACTGCAGATATATTGGAGTTTAATACTGCAATGGGAAACCCACACCTGATGCAATTTACATCTTCAGTACTGCCTTCATTCTTTGCAATCTGTCACTAGCTTTCAGCTAAGGATAGAGATGTCAGTTGTTTTATATGGGGTCTCCAGACAAATGTGGAGGATTGCAGATGAAGGTCAGGGCAAGGTAGACATTGAAGAACGACTTCTTCCTTCCTCGAATATATGTGACCGTGCTACAAAAACTGCTAGTGTGGGCAAAGGCATTAGAATTTACAGAGGCACATATTGGTACTATTGTCCCTTTACCACTCTATTTTTATGGTAGAATGTGCACTAAATATCAAAAATTTGTTTTAATTCTACCAACATAATCTAGCGATTTCACTAAAATGACCACTGTTTCATTCTTTTGTTGTGGTTTTCTAGCAGGTAAAGCTGTCTTACGAATCACTCAGTGAAAACACCCCGGAGAAAGACAACCTGTTTATTGACGAAAACTAGAGAAGCAAGAAGATAAAAGAAACTATTTAACTGCAATGCAATACCTGTCCACTGCTGCCTACACCAAAGCGCCACTGGCTTTGCTGGATGAAGCGATTTACTGTAACGCCTCTACATGTAATCTCTTCTGTCTCTGTAACGTAAATGATTATATGCATGGTGACTGTAAGAGATGTCTGCTGTACTTTCCTTTGGGTATAATTTGGATTGTATATAGAAAGTGTATTGGACTCTGATTAACTGGCGGAGAATCAGGGGAACTTTAATCCAGTTAAAGCTGGTTTGCTGAAGTGCAATACAGGTACTTTGTTTTATATGAGGTGATTGTTTACTTGTCCTAAATATTTTATACTGTATATCATTCAGGTTTAGGTAAATTTTCAGCAGATTTATTCTTACAGAGGTATTTAATTGTAAATGCACTATACCCTTTTACCCACTTTAGGCCCTTTTCAGACGTGTGTTCCAAACAGGTCCACTTCTCACATTTTCAGACGGGCCCGATTGGAAGGTTCATTCATCCCGACGGACGGGCGGGTGTAAACGGACTTGTGTCCGTTTTACTCCCGCCTACCCCTGGGTCTGATCGTACCTGCTAAAAAAACAGGAGAGGACTCCAACCTCTTTCATTTAGGCGGATTGGAGGTAGCTGGATGTAAACGGACAGCGGGGTTCGTTCACTTTCGGCCACCTATAGAGCAGACCAGGCTCTACCCTGCTCTGCTCTGAACATCAAGGGATTGAGTCCACAGATCCCATGCTGATCGCAATGAAATCTCCCCTGTGTGAATGGCGCCTTAAGCCTCGTACACACTGCTAGTTTTTTTTTGTTCAACCCAGTGGATTGAATGGAAAGAACCTGACAGCTCAGGTTGGAACCGCTATACTAACTATCCAATGTTAATACAGTGATTTCCCCTGCTGTGTTATTGTGTTCTGACAGGGGGGCGGCCCCCCTCCAGAACAGTCCGGTCAGCACTGTCAGCCATTGGCTGACAGCGCTGAGTGAGAGCTGGTCTGCAGACCATTTTCAAGTCATGACCCTTCAACAGAAGCTGGGCCGACCGGCTGCCATACACATGGGCTGAGTGTTGGCCAGTTTCTATTGAACTGGCCGATGTCACCTGACATTCGGCCAATGTCTACTAGCCTTTACAGTCCTTTCACATGTGTGTCATCAGTTCACTCAGGTTTTTTGCTTAAGAAATAAACTGATGAAACAGTTTTTACATACGTTTGCACATACATGTTCAGTTCAGTTTACATCGGTTTTTGAATCTGTTTATTTTAGCTGTTGCAGAAAGCAATTATAGGTGACAAACATATAAACAAATGTTTCTTACCTAAAAGATAGACATAAACAGAGCAAACCTAAGCGGATGACATCTATTTACATCCATTCAGATCTGTCTAAACGTAAAAGGAGGCAGCCTTGTTCCATTTAAAAAAATCAGACCTGAATGGACACAGATGTAGGCAAATGATCATCCATTTACATCCGCCCGCCCATAGACATACATTGTGGTTCAGCCTGGATTTGTCCGAAAAACTGACAGACAAATCCAGACTGAATGCCCATGTGAAAGGGCCCTTAAATGCAAAGAACAACAAACCTGGAAGAACGTTAAAAGAAGTCACTTCCAATTACCCAATTAGTAGTTCTAGCTGACATATGATGATTGTTCTGTATTCTATAAAATGACAAAGAGCCAAGTGATACCAATCAGTATTCTGTATTTACTGAATTTGATATGGTCATAAATGCTAATGCCGTTTGAGCTAAAAGTACCAAAAATGTCAGCTTTAGTAATCTGGATATTGGGGAAAAATGAAGTTGGAAAAAAAAATAAACAAATTATATATGGTGGTCTATCCATTAACACTTTCTAATGAAAACCGATATATGTATTTTGTGTGTTGTGTTCTAGTACAGCATTGTAGAACACATATTTGGACTTTTTCAGATATGAATGTTGGCTCCATGTAATGTGTCTTGCATTGTCAGAGAGAAATATCAGATGGGTACTTTATACCACACCTTTTTTAAGCAAATGTGGCAGGGTAATTCCTCAATATCCTATCAAACAGACATGTTGGGGGACTATATATTAAAAATATACTGCATGCAGATTCAAAACGCAGTGGGGTTGATTTACTAAAACTGGTGAGTGGAAATCCGGTGCAGCTATGCATGGTAGGCCCAAAAACTTCTCTCCTGAATGTGATTCTTCTGCATTCAGGAGAGGAGCTTTGACTGCCTCTAAATGCTGCTGCTCCAAAGCTTCTTTAAAAACCTGTGAGGTTGATTTGCTAAAACTGTAGAGTGCAAACACTGGTGCTGCTGTGCACATTAGACAATAAAACTGTGGAAGCCGATTGGTTTCTATGCAGATCTGCAATAGATTTTGCACTCTCCAATTTTAGTAAATCAACCCCATTGCACCTCATGGCAGTTAGAAAAGCTAACCCATTGGAACTGAATGACAAGTTCCTGGATCCTCTTATGCAATGTTCCAGAAGTATCTATGAATATGTATTGCAATGTATTAGTACCAACAGTAAACTACTGTTGAAAATATTTAGACATACTTTTACTCAACAGTTTTCTTTAGGGCCTATTCACACGAGGCACCACAGTGTGGTTCCTGTGTGATTGACATGTAGTTCTGTGCAGTGCGATTTCAGCCCATTCATTTTGAATGGGCTGAAATCGCACTGCACCAAAAGTAGTGCATGCACTACTTTTGGAAATGCACTACAATCGGATCGAATGGTACTTTTTTTACCATGTGATCCGGTGCGGGCAAACACACTACATTTGTGACTTGAGTTTGGGGTGTCATTAACATTGCACTGACACCCGCGGCAGTGTGATTGGAGTGCGATGAGGGAAACGGATGTGGAACGTGGGTTTCCTATACCACATTCTATTGTGAATGGGCACAAAAACCTGTTTCATTGGGTATTTGTTCCTAGGTATGCATACCTTGTGCTTTCCATAAAACAGTAACACAAAGGGGGAGAATTACTAAAACTGGAGAGTGCAAAATCTGGTGCAGCTCTGCACAGAAACCAATCAGCTTCCAGTTTATTTGTCAAAGCTTAATTGAACAAGCTGAAGTTAGAAGCCAATTGGTTAACATGCACAGTTGCACCAGATTTTGAACTCACCTGTTTTAGTGAATCAACCCCAAAGACTTTCTTCAAACAAGAATTGTATTAAAATAATAACCACTAATGCCTGATACTAGTAATGCTTTCTGAATTAGAACATAGCTTTGTTTACTTTATGCAAATTAAAGCATGGAAGAGGGTTGTATATAAAAATAGTTTGTTACTTGGCTTTGGATTTGTTTGTTTGACTCTGGCAGTGAAGGGTTTAACCGCTAGGGAGGCGTTAAGTATGTCCTGGGGAGTGTTACTAACTATGGGGGGCATGGCTACGTTTGACACGTCACTGATCTCTGCTCCCGATCACAGGGAGCAGAGATCGGTGACACTGTCACTAGGCAGAAGGGGGAGATGCTTGTTTACATTAGCATCTCCCCGTTCGTCCTCTCCGTGAGGTGATCGCGGGTATCCCCGCGACGATTGAGTCCTGGCTCACGGAGCTCCCGGCTGGCGCGCGCCGCCGGTGGCGCACATGCAATGGGCTGGCGGCAAATTTAAAGGGACGTACGGGTACGCCCATTTCCCCAGCCGTGCCATTCTGCCAACGTACATCGGCGTGCGCCGGTCGGGAACTGGTTAAAATACATTGACAGGTGCTTCTAAGCTACATCAGCCAGCTTTGAGCTGTTTTTGTATTTCTGTAGACTTGGGGGGGTGGGGGGAAGCAATTCTGACACAAACACAGGCCATAGGTGTGTTCAGCATATAAGCCTTGACTGAATTTTGTGCACGCAATTAAATATTTTACCATTCTTATGATATCCAAATATTTAACCTAAATGCTGCTTGGCTTGTAGTATGTAGCTCAGTTTTTTTCTCCAAATTCTCATTCATTAGCAATCTGCTGAATCATCTGTATGTTTTTTCCTTTTTTGTCTTTTATTTTCATTTCATGAAAAAATTAACCTGTTCCATAAAATTGAATTGGAAAAGGCAAGAGTTTCATTAAATTGCATTCATTGCTGTAAAGGGATTGATACCTCCTAACTCTCATTTCCGCAGAACCTCATCTTATTTTAAAGTGTTTGTTAACCCCCCAAAAAAATGCAGATTCTGGTCTCTTAAAGCAGATTACACAGCACAGCGCTTGTGCTGTGTAATCTGCCCTCCTCTAAACTGTAAAAAAAAAAAACCTGAGCTTGCCACTTCCTGTATGGCCTCTATAAACAGACCACGAAAATCAGGTTGGCTCTGCCCTGACCACCGTGGTCAAAGTGCCTCCCTCCGTGATAGGCTGCCCTGCTCTGCTCTCCTCTCTCCCTCTCCCTCCTGCCTGTCACCCCCCTCTGTGTCTGTCTCCGGCCGGCTTTGCCCCCCGCAGCTATTCTTGTAAAATAAAATTTAAAATTTTTCACTGCCAGCCTCTCTATTAGAGGCTGGCATAGCACACTCTGTCACTAGTTTTCAAAAACAAGCAGTGTAAATACCTAATTTGAGCTGTCTTCAGACCAGTCACATGATTCGTGGCCGCTTTACAGCGACGATACACGGCTTCTGCTGAGGAGACAAGCGGCCACATGATCTCCCCGTCTGACATCAGAGGGAGATCACGGCCCTTCCCACAGAAAACATCCATCAGAGCTGTAAAGCGGCCATGAGTGGTGTGACCGGCCTGAAGACAGCTCAAATTACGTATTTAAACTACTCGTTTTTTAATGCACATAGTGTGCTATCCCAGGCTCTAATAGAGGGGCTTACATAGTTTTATATGGATGGGTTAACAAGCCCTTTAATGACAGCTGTGTATAGCATATATATATATATATATATATATATATATATATATATATATATATATATATATATATATATATATATATATATATATATATATATATATATATATATATATATATATATATATCTATATATATATATATATATATATATATATATATATATATATATATATATATATATATATATAGATAGATAGATAGATAGATAGATTAGATATATAAAATATATATATGTATATATATATATATTTATAATATATATATATATTGATATTTTATAGTAACCATCAACTGTTGTCAGGACCAGGATCTGAACTCAGGGTCTCCGCTGTGTCAAGAAGAGGCTCTTCTTGCTGAGCCACCAAAAATGCTGGACAGTGCGTTGCCTGATCCCTTGGGCAAACATACTTTCTGTCTTGATTCTGGTGAACATTGCAATCTTTGCTACTGCCATGAATTTCCTGTTTAAGCCATGCCTCTGCACTTTCTATTGCCAGATTACTGTGCTCTTCTCCAGCCCATTTCTTTCTCCTTACGCTCCTGCTGCCCTCTACATCTTCATTACCATTGTTACGAACTTTTGGCTTGTTCCTCAACTATGCTTCTGCTTGATCCCAACCTGCAACCATTTGTTGCTGACCTTTGGCTTCTTCCTCTACTACTCTTCCTCTTGATCCCAACTTGTAAGCACTTATTACCAACCTTTGGCTTGTTTACTGACTACGCTTCTGCTTATTCCCTACCTGCTACATTTGCTACCACACCCCGGCTTGCTCACCTCCTGGTGGGGCGATCCTGAGGACCATAACCCATCACTAGTAGGCAGCGATACCCATCTCTGCCATCAGGAGCTCTGGTGAAGACCAGTTAGTGCTTAGACCCTGTGATTCAGGTGAGCTTGTGTCACCTGCCACGGGAATCTGCTTATGTATTTTATCATACTGGCTTCTGTGTAAGCTTTTCTACTGCTATAGCCACTGGCCTGCTTTCAAGCCTGACCCCTGTTTGTGACAATTGTTATACAAATGTGGTAGCCAAAAAGTTTGGGAACCACATTTATATAACATACCCCTTAAGAGTCATCGAAGAGCTCAGGTACTCCCAAAGAATTTAGCTCAAAATCTATTTTACACTTTGGTCCTTTTTTCTGACTCCACACATATGGATGTACTGAATTAATAATAGTCCAATGAGGGACACAGGAATGTTGAGAATTCTGTTGCCTACATGAGGGTTGGGACACTGGCAAACAGAAACAAATATAAGACAGCCCAGTTCAGGTTGAATCTTGGTTTGGACAAATAAAATCTGTCTACAAACATATCATTGTCCATACCTTAATGGGATACAAAAGGCAACTCCACATTTCTAAATCATTTGATATCACTTACTTTGCTTCCTTGTGGTAGAAGGTTTTGACAGTGTTAAATCACTCAGCAAATGTTTGCTTTCTGCCATAGTGAAACACTAAGCACTGCACAACACACTCTTGCATGAAAATTTTGTTTTATGGGCTATCAGCTCCCTATGATGCAATGATAACACACATAAAGGGAATACAAAATGTTTTTTTGTGTAAATATACTGTATTTCATTTCATTTGAATGGTCAGGACTGAAAAAAAATATATTATATATATGTCTCTCTCTCTCTCTCTCTCTCTCTCTCTCTCTCTCTCTCTCTCTCCCCCTGTGTGTATATATATATATACATTTTTGCTTGGTGAATATAATGTATTGCATATTATTATTTTGCATCGAAAGCTTATTTATGTTTTTCAGCCTAGTCTTACAATAGCTTTGTTTACAGAGCACAATAGCTCAAACTAGTTTATTAGAGCAGTGATGGTTCTGTACAGAGTTTTAAGAACAATAGTTAAACAAGGATTATCAAAAGTTTGTCTGTTCATTGAATAGGAAAAATACAAAATGCTTGTTAGCACAGTGGTGATGAATGCAGGAGTCACACCTACTCTACCAGTGTAAACTGTTTGACTGCCAGATCCTGCCCTCCTACGAATAAAGCCTGCAAACAGCCTTACCCAACACTTTTTGGGGCAGAACTGTGCATTTTATAGTGATAGCAAGTGCAGGAGTGCACACCAGTACAGTGGCAGAACGTTTGAGATAGCCTGTGAGCTAGGGTTGCTGTAAAAAATGTGCTGTGCCAAGTGTGTCGAAAAGTGGGCCTGCAGGGAAGCACTGTGAGTTGGTAGAAAGCAGTGAATACAGGAGATGCAGAATGCACAGCGATTCGTTGCTCCTTGTAGACCACCTGCACATTTGCTCCATGCAGGCTTTTAATCAGAGCACTGGCCAACAATGTTGTAGACTCACAATCTCCAGCCCCATGCAGACTTCTGATCAGCTTAGCCCCCAGCCAACATGTACAGGGAAGTATAAAAAAAACAGTATCAGCATTCCATCCAAAGCAAATGTGGCGTTCCATACAAAAATATAGAGGGTATTGTAGGCACTCAAAGAATTTCCATAGAAGAACTTGCCAAAATGAAGGTGCAAAAGTGCTATTGTTTCATCAGCTTCATTCTTTTAGTGGCCACTATACCTTCAAGTATATAAAACATATAAGGTTTTTTTATAATGTTGATGTAGAATTGAACTGAAATCTTTATACTTTCATTTAAATAACATCAGTATGTACAAGCAGAACTTGAACGCCTTTAACAAGAGTATTGTATGATCCATCTAGATTTGCCTTGGTGTCCTTAAATAGTCCAAACATTTACTTACAGGATTCTCATCTGATTGGCCATTTAATGTGTATGCTTGTATGATTGGGCATGGACTTCAAGCTCCTAGGGGAAAGGACTGTGGGTCTATGTGTTTTGTAAATTGTCATGTACTGTACATGTTAAAGTTATGCAAATGGGGGCAATAAATAAAAATGTAAGGTTCTGCCTTACTTTGTGACATTTTTCAAAAAAATAGCATTGAGCTTTAAGTTTTTTTTTTTAAACTTTAGCATTTCTGCTATTGCTGAGTATAAGCTGTTACGTCTATAAGAATTTAGGGCAACTAGATTGTGTACTTCGTTTACTTAAAGGGTAGCTTAAAAAAATAGCAAATAAAGAAAAAATATAGCCTGTACACTTGCGATACAAGTCATATTGTCATTGAATGTTATTAAAAATGACCTTTCCTTTTCAATCTGCAGCCGCTGTAATTTTTTATAAATGCAATTCAATATGGCTATATAGAGTTGTTCTGTACACAGAATGTGCAATGACCACTCCCCAGAAACATAATTTCCTGCTTGTGTGATTGGCTCATCAATTTTCCCAGAAATCTGCCTAAGATACAAGTCCGATTTCAGGCATCCCCTGCAACAAAAAAGTCATTTTTGATGAGATATTTCCAAAAGGGACACGTCTAAAGGGATGCAGGCCAAGCAGCTTTCCTTATTAGAGCTCTGCAGGTGCCATAGCTGACTGATAATTATGAAACCACTCCCATTAAACCCACTTAACACAGAGGCACAGACAAACATACATGGATTTCTTCAGAATAACTAAAGGTAGGAATCTGCTATAAGAGCCCTTTCACACTGGGGCGGGCGTTGGCAGTAAAGCGCCGTATTAGTGGCACTATTTGGCCGCTAGCAGGGTGGTTTTAACACCGCTCCATTGTCAAAGCACTCGGGCTTTCACACAGGAGAGGCTCTTTACAGGCGCTATGCAGGCGCTATTTTTAGCGCTGTAGCACCTGTAAAGCGCCTCAGTGTGAAAGGGGTCTAAAGGTTGTTATAATTCTTGCAATGTACATAGATCACTCAGAGGGGAATGTTTTTTTTCTCAACAAAAGTGGAGCTACGCTTTTAATTGGAAATGCAAATAAAAAAAAATGTTTCAAAGAATGGCCAGCACATACAAATACTTAATTAAACGGGTCTTTTCTAAAGAAACATTTTTCACTTTTTTTTTTTAGCTTGAAGGGACCCTTGAAATACATTTTACATATTGGGAACTGTGCAAAAAATGTCAACAGCAGCAGAGAAAACCTCAAAAGTTTTGCGCCAGCTGTAATTTTTAAGAAGCATTGGCTACCTGGCTCCTAGGTTGTGTCTAGTTGGGCATTAATGTAATCAGTGTGGATATAAGAATAAAAGAATATAGAATGTGGCATATTTGTCATGTTTACACCCCCTGCTCTTTACGAAATCATTTTCAATAATAATATCTGGAAAAAGACAAGAAATACAGTAAAAGTAATAGTGTTTCTTTTCTTTGGTGGTCAAAGGAAAAGTGCTCCAATATGTTGGTGTTCAGTCTAGTGCCCCTTTACACTGTTGATCAGTTAAAAGAATGCCTTGATGTTTTGGTTGGTGGGAGAAAGGATCAATTTACACTTTTGGTCAGTAGAAAGAATGCCCTGTTTTTTGGTGGTCCGGGTAGTGCTGCTATACAATAATGGTACTTGTTTTCAAGTTACTTGTTCAACCAAGCAATATTGGTATCAGAAATGGGCAGAAACTGTCAGATGGTGAATTGATTCACCACTGCCCAACCCTTAGCAACATCTGCAAGAATTACATAAATTGGCATATCTAAACTTCAGTTTTGAATTCCTAAACTCAAATCCAGGCTTTCCTCTCCAGTCAACCGCGCCCCTAAAGTAAAGAGACCTGACTTTCAAAATAAAAACTGGGGATATCCTACTGACCATGCCCACTTTTATTGGGCTGAGGTAGGGGCAGAGCAAGGGGCAGGGATTATAGTGGCATACAAAGCATACTACACCAAATGTTGGGTGTGGCTAAATTGTGCTAACAGTGAGAGTGGTTTAAGGGGATATGGTTTAATAAAACCTAAGTCTACTTTGCTCTAGGTTGAGTGCATAACACATACAAGTGTAAAGGTCAAAAGTAGAAAAAGCACAGAGTGCCTTCTAAACACAAATTCCCCCCTCCTCCCAATACAATCCCACCTACCTCCTTGTTCCTTGCACTGTACCCTAGGGTAATGTTGACCTTACCGACTCAAGGCCCAGATGTGCACTGCAGCTCACCATCACAAAGAAAAGCAAGGCAGAAAATAATTCATATTCTTACCTCTTGCAAAAATGTCTACACAAGCCAAGACGGGAGGGACTGGGTAGACCATGTGATATCAGTATGTGACATCAGTAACCCTGGACCAAGCCAGGAGCAAACACACTCCTCCCTTTCCTCTACCTGGTCCAGGCCAATGACAGAACTGTTGCTAAAATGGATTACCCTGCAGTGATTCTGCCCTAGGACACCATTTATAAACCTGGAAAGAAATCAGGGATGCGTTCAATCGGGGACAAAATTGGGGACACTATTTTCCTGGGGACAGCCCTCTAAAGTTGGGGACTGTCTCCTGAAGGGAGGGAAATCTGGTCACCCTACACTAGAGTCCCCCCACACACACATGTATTTTTCTTTTAAATACTTCCTTTCTCTAGATGTTTTCAGGCTGGTCATGTGATATGCAGGGACCTCCTTTTCGCCTGTTTTCAGTGCTGCGGTTCCTTGATGTAGAGAGTGGTACAGATGGTGGCGACCCCTCGGGTTTCTTGGATTTGGATACACCTTAAGGTGTCTTAAGATTAAGCAGTGATTAATATTACTATTCTGTATTCTTCCATCATCCCACCTTGGTGCTATACAAGTGATAACAAATAGAGTAATAGATAATACAAATGTATAATGAAACTTTTGACCAGAATATACAGATTTTTAGCAAAACCAGTATGAAAACAGCAAGATACAATAGAAGAGAGGACTTGGCGTGTACAAATATACTTTCATGAGTGATAATGGTAGGGTAGGGCACAGAGGTGGCTCGTAATTCCCATTCAAGACACTAGTTGACCCTTTAGCCATGTCAAGGAAGGATTAGCTACTTGGCTTAAGTGTCAACTCTGCCCCTGCTAGGAGCAGCTCATCATGTGTAAGGTTAAATTAGTAAGCCAAAAAGCTTCTTATGGGGCATACACATGGTCGGACTTTTCGTCTACAAAAGTCCGACAGCCTGTCTGACAGACTTCCGGCGGACTTTCGGCGGACTTGCGGCGGACTTGTGGCAGACTTTCTAACGAACGGACTTGCCTACACACGACCACACAAAAGTCCGACGGATTCGTACGTGATGACGTACACCGGACTAAAATAAGGAAGTTGATAGCCAGGAGCCAATAGCTGCCCTAGCGTGGGTTTTTGTCCGTCGGACTAGCACACAGACGAGCGGATTTCGGGGTCCGTCGTAGTTACGACGTAAAGATTTGAAGCATGTTTCAAATCTAAAGTCCGTCGGATTTGAGGCTGAAAAAGTCCGCTGAAAGTCCGGGGAAGCCCACACACGATCGGATTACCAGCCAGCTTTAGTCCGTCGGCGTCCGTTGGACTTTTGTAGACGAAAAGTCTGACCGTGTGTACGCCCCATAAGATTAGCTGTCATGAGGAGAGTGGTTACTAGTTTACTCTGTGGGTGGACTGGACTAGAACAACATGTAGCAGTTGGGCCTCATTTGTTTTGTATCCTATTAGGGAGGAAGTCTAGAGTATTAGAAGGATTACATGTATTTTATGGGACTCCTTGTATCCCCCTGTTTTGGAATGCTGGACTCTGGGACACCCCTCCTTTGAGTAATGGGTCTCTAGTCTCTCCTCTAATGTCAAAATATAAAAAAATGAACTGTTGCAAGTGCTGTCACCTTTAATGAATGGCAGGAGTATGTAAATATTCCTGCTTCCATTTATTCAGTAAACTGTTAAAAGGTATTCCTGTTGTAGACTATTTCTTTTTCCACCTCTAGATGAGAATGTCTTCTGGAAACAGTAGGTCCGAGCAGGGTCTGTTGATGTCAGACCTAAAGCAGGTTGCAGGGGACTGTGAGCTGGTACTGGTTAAACCAGGACACCATGGTATGCTGTCAAGACAAGTTGATGCCCCTGTGTCTAGGGATGGTTAAAGAGTGGAGGTGCTCCTGCACTACATAACAATAAATCCCTCACATGACAGGTGTGCCAAACCAGATGCTAACTTCTTTTGGAATAAAGTTGTATCTGGACCTCATAGCTGTGCTGTGGCACTTCAGTTTCCATTATTGTTACGTTACACTACAAGCCAAGATGACCTTGGAGATTATTTGGGGTGTTGAAGCTGCCTGCCAGGGAAGCAGATCATATACATCAAAACTTTAAGATAGCAATACCTATGGGTTCAGCGCTATTTTTCCACTTTCCTCAATTACATAATATAAGGACTATGGGAACCAAACTGTCAGTAGCATAGTTATCAGGAGGGCCGCAGTGCTAAAAAAAGATCTTTTACAATGACCCAGACAAAAAAGGTACTGTACATTTTTCCTGCAGGTTCCGAGTTTGGTAGGGAATAACAACCTAATTTTAAAAATGTATATGTGGAAAATATATGCTTTTACATAGAAGCAAAGATGGAGAAATAAAAAATGTAAAAAACATTAAATAAATGTCAAAAGGCATATTTAAACTAGATTTTGCTTTTAGATGCATGCAACTGGCAAAATAAGTCCGTCTGACCCCTGTTTTACCCCAAGCAGGTCAAAGATAAATAGTAGTAAACACATCAATAAATATTTAAATAAGTTACCTGTATTACTTCCTCATGCAGCAAAAAATGCTCCATAAACTCCATATCTTGGCATACAGTCTTGTTTATTTTTTAATTATTTACTGGTTACTGGCTTAGTTGAAAATATAGGAGTAAACTGGTAGTCCCAATGAAGCAAAAACTGTAAGAAAAACCTAAATGTAGCTCAACTCTACCTATGAAGCAGGTGATAACCCACTGGATCAATAAAAAAGTATTTGTATCAAAAATTAAGAAAAAATACAACATGTACATATGTTGGTACCATACAAGACAAACTACACATAATAAAGTCAAATCCACCCCGCAACTCCACATATAATCAACATCAATATCAATATTGTATAAGCCCACAATGTGTGGGTATTGGATGAAACAAAAATGGTCCTTGATGATCCAATAAAGGTTAGGAGAAACAGAATCAATAGATGGGGTTGAAAACTTGTATGTTCATGAATTAGACCTGCAGGACACCAGCGTTGGGAATCAATTGAGAATTATTTATATGCTAGTAACTGTATCTGGGAATCAATGTCCACACATGTGCTGTGTTAGAGGGATAATTCCGGCTGTGGTATTCACTATATATTTAGCAAAAGCCCAAGCATATATTGCCAAACTTTGTGGTGGTCCAGAGGAGGTATATTCCCAGTGAAAGTAACTGGCTCTTGGAATTATATGGAAATAGTATACATCAAGAGCTCTAGCTAGAAAACCTCCCGCTCACTGTAAACAGATACAGATAGATGGGATATAGAGGCTTATCCGCATGTGCTGCACAGGGCCATCCCTAGGCCAGGTGATGTAGGTGCTGGATTTGATATAATTGTCATTCCCTCGAATGCTTCAACAGTCCCAGATACAAAAAAAAGCAAAAATATACTTATCAATCATGTTGATGTAGGTTATTTTGCAGAACTATAACATTTGGTTGTCTTATAGGGTTTTAGCTGAGTATATATTCTAGGATTTTTACCAGTCTCAGGAAGACTGCATTTTACAAATAGGGTTTATTTTAGGGTAGCTGAGCTGAGTTGTAGAAGTGATGATGAAAATAAATCTACACTGCTATGCTAAACAAATTCTCCTATTCACCCATGTAAAGCACACATATTTTTTTTTAATCTTATTTTTTGACATGAGAATGTAGTTGACAACAAAGGTGGCCACAACATTTGGCCAATATAATGATAGAAAAATAACATTCTTTTTGATTGTACAGTTTTGAGTGAACTGGTGGTATGGGTCTAGTGGTAGATATTAAACAGTGTGTGTTGGGTGGATGACGGTTGGCCTGCTATCAACAGTGGGGGCTGGTGCTCAAAATTTTTAGGGGGCGCAAACAAACTGAAAAATTCTGGAAAAACCCCATCAATTGCACCCTCACTGTACCATCAATCACAGCCACTGTGCCCATCAAACGCAGCCACTGTGCCCCATAAAATGCAGCCACTGTGCCCATCAATTGCCACCACTGTGCCCATCAAACGCAGCCACTGTGCCCATCAATTGCCTCCACTGTGCCCATCAATTGCTCCCACTGTGCCCATCAATTACCGCCACTGTGCCCATCAATTGCCGCCACTGTGCCCATCAATTTCTCCCACTGTGCCCCATCAAACGCAGCCACTGTGCCATATCAAATGCTGCAAGTGTGCCCCCCCCCCCCCCGCGCCGTCTGCACTTACCTGTCTCGGTGGCGGTGGGACAGCTCCTCGATATCTTCTCCCGTCCTCTCTTCCCGTCCTCTGCTATGTTTGGAAGCCTGGCTTCCAATCATAGCACCTGTCGTTTCAGCCAATCAGGTGACAGATCCAAGCACCTGATTGGCAGAGAGGTAGTTTAGTGTTAGAAAAGCGAATATTCATTTGCTTTTCTAACACAGCTGAGTGATCTGCGAGCCCTTTGGCTCTAATCAGGTGCTTCAAAACCACCCCCTGCCACTGTAATTCAGGCGTCCTGCGCCCAAAAGGGGCCAGGCACCTGAATAGGGGGTGGCAGCGGCGGCCATAGAAAGATTCATGCAATGCATGAATCTATCTATTGGTGCTAGAGGGGGGTGGCAGGAGAGAGGGGACAGGGCCCTTAATGCACGGGCTGCCACTTGTGGCAGGAGAGAGGGGGCGGCGCCCGTGCGTCCTTAATGCACGGGCCACCACTAGCTATCAGGCAGTTGGAGGAAGGACGGAAATCCTTGGCTATTGGAATCACTGCTTTATATTTAAAAAGAATCTCACAACAAAAGTAAAATTTAAGGGATATGAAAGTATTTTGTCATACTTTGCATGACAGCAACAATTACTGCAAGAGAGACTTGAAACGTTTAGTAGAAAACCCCTGGGATACATGGGCCTATGGATGTCAGAGTCTAGTGATGTCCCTGCCCTTTAGAATCTCGGGGGGTTTGTGCACTGTTAAAGGAGAAGGGTGGGAATCTAAATAAACACACACTCCTACCTGCTGCAGCATCGGTCCAATGATGAAAGCTGTCCCCCACTGGCACTAAGCCTGAGATCTGAGTGATCATGGGTCCGCAGATCACTCATTTCACAGTCTCCACTGAGCAGAGAGTCGTGACTGTCAGCGGCTTTCTGCTCCTCTAGTGTTCACTGGAGCACTGGGCTGGAGAAGGGGCAGGAGCGGCAAGCTCAGTGCGCTGAGAGGCTGAGCCAGCTGCCTGTAAGACATCTGGATGGATCCTGACATTATTTTCGGGATCCCTCCCAGAATCTGGAGCTGGTCTGTGACATTAGCCGACAGCAGGGTTTAGTCAACGGATTCTGGGTCACAGGAGAGCACAAGTAAGTGCACTCCTGTGACCCACATGAGACATATGGCCAAAAGAGCTTTGGCCATACTTCTCTGTTAACCTTGGTGCTTTAACCCACTTATTCTCTGTGTGTTTCTGCATCCAAATAAGCCTAAGTACAAATATTTAATAACCTTAGCTAATTACGGTACTAACCCAAACCCTAGCTAAATATAATCTATAACTCTAATCTAATCACAGGCAGTCTAGCACTGGCACAATATGAACGTCAGGTATAGAATTGGTGTGCTGGGACTCCCTGGCTCCATTCAACAACACTAATAGCATGTCTGTGAATTGGCCCTACATTCCACAGAGATGTGCTGGCACTTTTTCTGGTACCAGCATTATTAGAATTCAAGAGAGAATACAAGCATTGCTACTAGAAATGTTGGCAGCACAGCAGTAGCAGAAAGGGGAAGTAGAACAAAGGTTTCTAAGAAGTGGCTATATGTACCACCTGTGTGTCCATACACACATGGGCATTTACAGGCAGGGGTGTTTAGAGGCAGAAAAAAAACATCACTGGTTCAGAGAGGAGTGTTTGGGCAGAGAAATGTGCAAATGTGTGTAAATGCACATTCTAATGACAGGATAAATGAATATTGTAGCCAATAGAATGCATTAACGTCAAACGCTCATAAACATGCGTGAATATGCATAAACCCTTGTGAAAAACGCAGCTTTTACTGCGATTTTAGGCTGCTTTTCTCCTGTATGCAGAAAAGGAGTCCTAAGCTGCACAGTGTGCATGAAGCCTTATAGTTAGATAGTTACGGGGAATAATTACATAGCAGGTGAGGTCCATCAAGTCCAACCTATGTGTGTGATTATGTGTCAGTATTACATTATATATCCCTGTATGTTGTGGTCATTCAGGTGATTATCTAATAGTTTCCTGAAGCTATCAATGCTCCCCGCTGAGACCACCGCCTGTGGAAGGGAATTCCACATCCTTGCCACTCTTACAGTAAAGAACCCTCTATGTAGTTTAAGGTTAAACCTCTTTTCTTCTAATTTTTAATGAGTGGCCGCGAGTCTTGTTAAACTCTCTTCTGCAAAAAAGTTTTATCCCTATTGTGGGGTCACCAGTACGGTATTTGTATATTGAAATCATATCCCCTCTCAAGTGTCTCTTCTCCAAAGAGAATAAGTTCAGTGCTCGCAACCTTTCTTCATAACTAATATCCTCCAGACCCTTTATTAGCTTTGTTGCCCTTCTTTGTACTCGCTCCATTTCCAGTACATCCTTCCAATGCCTTACAATGCCCTTATTTAATTTCCTCTCAAGGACAACACCATCTTTGTTCAGGCATCATCCAAGTTTAGTGTCTACTTTCTGCACTGAGATGCTGGCTCAGTGGTGACAAAATCATGTAAATACTGGTGTCTCTGCAATTCTTGGACATGTTCTAAAATGTCTGACACAGATCAGCTCCTGCTGCTTCATCTTGTGACATGCTACAAAGTTATAATATTGCAGTCTAATCACTGGGGGGGGGGGGGGGACAGAGGAAATACCCCCCCTGCCTGAAGCAAATTGATAAAAAAGCAATCCAGCAACAAAAAAGACACTTGACTGGAGCACAAGGACAGCTTTTTAATTACAAAAGGTGCAGCTTTAAAAAACAAAAAATATATAATATTGCTGTTTATATGTTGTGCAGATTTCAAACTGAAAGGTCCACATTACCTGCTCAAAACACATTATTCAGACTTGGTATTTATGGGTAGGGAGCCTGTGTTTTGAGTGGTTGTCCATCAAAAAGAAAGATTTTTGGTATGATAGCCTTGGATTGGCAAATGTAGGCAGTTCTGGTCATTCCTATGGGTCCGTATGACATTATACCTTAAGATCACATGTCTTTTGCTTTTTTTTTTTGCTATATGTAAAATGGGACTTACATAATAGTATGGAAGTATGTACAGCAGTCACCAAGTGTAGTACTGTAGGTTGTCTGGAAGAGGGCAGTGTTTACTCTTATATTTTAAGGATAATCAGCTTCGATTTTAGTTAACATCATGTTAGAAAATGTCATTGCTTCAGATGTGCTGAAATAGAAGAACAAATCAAACAAGAGGGCAAGTTTTGTTTTCTGCAACTTTTGTTGTATGTGCAAAATGGCTCTGCCATTATATTATGTATTTGTTTATGTCTTGTTTATTCAAAGGCAAATATTCTTGAGAGTTATGCGTTTAGGAAATTTCTGGTTAGAATTGTGTATATCTGTAAAACGTACATTTGAGAAGCACATAATTCCATGATCTGTAAACATCTGTAGACTGATCACTGAGTTGGATTTATCCACCTCTACACCAACATGATCTGTCTGATAGACATTGCTGATTGGAAACTAAAAGGTTGGATGTGCTCACCAAACACACCAGCCTTCTATCCTGTTTATATATAGTAATTTTATATTTAACATAGCAAAACAATAATGTTAAGTCTGCAGTAAATGCTGCTATTACTATTCATTTCAAACCACCTTCAGTCAGTCTCCATAGTTACTCTTACATCCCCATGCCTGCCCACTTCAGACAGAACTCATAGTTCTTACATCTCTCTACCTGCCCATCACCCTTAGACACTCTGTCTAGCTATTCTTACATCTTTCTACTTGCCCACTGCCTTCAGACATTTTCTATGGACCCACCACCTCCAGTCTCCATCTCTGTTCTTCCATCTCTCTGCCTAACTGTTACCTTCAAAGAGCCTCTACCGTAGGCCACCTAGTTTGTTTGTCACTCTAGACCAGAGTCACTGCCGCTTGGCATCTCCTGCCCATCATCACTTACAGGGGAGACGCCTCTTTGCTTTTCACTCTACAGCCGCTTTGCATCTCCTGCCTACCCACTATTTTCAGTTTGGACCTTCAGTGGTCACCAAAGAAAGTGGCATTGGGAAACTCAAGAGATTACAGGGAAGGCAAAAACACCTTTTTAAATAAGAAAAGTCAGGGGAGAATAGCCAGATCTCTTCAAGCTGAAATGTGTTGCAGCTCAGGTACCCTAAAGTTGTCAATACACTCAAATTTTGGCCAATTTGTGATGAAGCGGCTGAAATTCAGTTGGCCTGGGTGGCTCCGTCAGCCTCCTCCTGCCTGACATCCTTTGGTTGATATATGAAAAGAGCCAAGTGGAAAATTTATGGCCAAATAGCAACTGTGTCATCAGATGTAGCTTCTGTTTGGGTATTCTGACAGACTTGGCAGGAGAGTCATCCACCTCTGCTGTATAGCATGGATAAACTTTTTTCGTTGGGCCTGTAGGCTGAACGAAAAAATAATTTAAGTGTGTATGGCCAGCCCTGCACTCTTACAATTCAGTTTTTTTTTTTTTTTTTCATTTTTCGAAATGCCTTTTCTTTCTACGATTGATGGTGCTTCTCACTGCTACTGACCAAAAGGAGGGAGCAGTGGTGTCATGAATCTTCTATCTCAGCCTACAGCAGTGGAAGATTGGAACTTGAAGTTAGGTACAAGCTGTGATGTCACCAGAAAAGATGATCTGATCCGGAACCTACTGCAGTGCCCAGTGGATATGTGACTGATTTAAAACCTTTAAAAAATGGTATACTATTAAGAAATGGTTTACTTTTCTCCTGTGCCAGCACTGAAGCTAGCTAAATGTATGCAGCTTGGCTTACCCTCTGCAGTTCTTTACTTGTTCTTTGCAAGAGTTGGTGTGTTGCAGTGAATGGTCAATATTAGCAAAATACCTTGCTGCGTTCTATTCCTGACAACTAAGAATAATATTATGTAAATTGAGCACATGATCACCCAAACTAGAAGGTCCAAAAATAAACACCTGGTGTTATGAATCTTCATTTATATTGTGATAAGCAGATGGTGAGGTGAAATTTTGGCATATACATTATTAATCCATAGATTCATCCTGCCTGGTATATTTTGTAGCTACCACACTGCTAAAGGTGCTTTGATTGGCGGTTGTTGAGAAGTATTAGTTTTAGGTGCTCTTGATTCTTTCTAGCTATGGCCTTCTGTTCATTAACCTCTCACATTTCACTTATTTTATTCTAGGGTCAGTTCAATCCACCCAGTAATGATATCTCAATAATAGGAGAAGTTTGGTGGCCTGGGTCACCCATTGTTTTTTTATATTCCTTGACTCCAGCACCAACATCTGCTTGTAATGGTTTTTGACTGTACTCCTGCCCACCTTAGAGCATGTCCCAACCAAACTTAGGATGTTTCCATTGCTTGGGTTCTTTATGACTCAAATAAACTACAATTCAGCTTTTCCATACAACAAAATTGCTAAGATATCTGTGACAGATGTTATGTGACGAGATGAAGGTTTTACTATTGCAATATGTAGTGTGGTAGATTGCCCATACAGTACTTTGTAGATATTTGCTTCAGGTCTTGCTCCTGTATATCCCTTGTGGACCAGAGCAATTATTACATTTCTGCTATGGGCCTGTTGAATCAGTAGTAACTTTGTAAAATGTTAAGATAACAGTGTGTGTGTGTGTGTGTGTGTGAATATATATATATTTACATCAATTATCCATAACATTATGACCACAGACAGGTAAAGTCAATAACCTTGATTATCTTGTTACAATGCAATAGCATCTGAAAGTGGGTGCGATATACAGTATTAGGCAGCAAGTGAACATGTTGTCCCAAAGTTGATGTGTTGAAAGCAGAAAAATGCACAAGCGTAATGATTTGAGCAACTGTGACAAGAGAAAAATTGTAATAACTAGACGACTAGGTCAGTGCAACTCCAAAACTGCAACTCTTGTGGGATGTTCCCTGTCTGCAGTGGTCAGGACCTACCAAAAGTGGTCCAACGAAGGAAAATTGGTGAACCAGTGACAAGGTCATGGGCAGCCAAGCACGTTGATGCATGCGGGGAGAGGAGGCTAAGCTGCATAGTCCAATCCAAAAGAAGAGCTACTGTAGCTCAAATTGCTAAAAAAGTTCATGCTAGTTCCAATAGAAGTATTTTCAAAACACACAGTGCATTGCAGTTTGTTGTGTATGGGGCTGTGTAATCGCAGACCGGTCAGGGTGACCATGCTGACCAGTGTCCACAGCCAAAAGCACCTACAATGGACACAGGAGCAGCAGAACTGGACCACAGAGCAATGGAAGAAGATGACCTGGTCTGTTGAATTAAACAGTGGTTTGAGGAACACAACAATGAGTTAGAAGTGTTGGCTTAGCCTCCAATTTCTCCAGATCTCAATCTAATCAAGCATCTGATGGATGTGATGGAAAAACGAGTCTGATCCATGGAGGCCCCACCTTGCATATAACAGGACTTAAAGGATCTGCTACTAACAGCACACCACAGATTCCACAGCATACCTTCAGAGGTCTTGTGGAGTTGGTGCCTCGACAAGTTATGGTGGGTGGTCATAATGTTATGGCATATATACAGTATATACATACATATATCATCTTTTTTCAGGACAACACGGTTTGTAAATATTCTATGCAATATATAGATAAAAAGACACAACAAATCTAAACATAATTCACTTTTTATGCTTTGATTAGTGTTAAACAACTATCTTTACTGTAGATAAAAAAAAGCATAATTCTTTTTCTGTAATTGCATTCTGTCACAGAACAAAGCCTCAGCTTTCAATGTTCCTTTTACCAAGTGTGTGCAAATGCACATGCATACCCATGGGTTTTATGCGAGAAGACAACACAGAATCCGAAAGTCTTTACTATTCCTATCACAATTTGCTCATTTGCTTCACTGGTTGCTGGGTGGTCATCAACATTTGCTTGTGTTCCTGTGGCCTGTTAGCTTATTCCTTCTAACTTTCAGCTTGGTTTATCCTGACTTGTTCCTGATTTTACTTGAGCAATGTGTTCATTTGGCTGCATATTTATGTAAAAGTACACAAACAGCTTTCGCAATGAAGATTACTTTTAGGATTATTGCAAGTTACCGAAAGCCTGACACGAAATATAATGTTGTAATATGTTATGCTGTATGGTTATACATGAAGCATGTTTTATACTTGCTTAAAGTGGACCTTCACCCTAAAGTAAGTGTCTTGTTGCTGCATTCTCCCCCTCCCTCTCTCAAAATTAGATATAAATGTATCTTTTATTAGTTTGCCATTTATGTGTGCTGCAAAGCAGCACGTTTACATTTCTCACCTAGGTGAGAATGACACTTGTACCCCCCACCCCTTTGGGACCTGTGTGAGCTCTGTGGCACATCTGCACATGCACAGGTTTCTCTGGGCATTTTTGCATGTGCAGATTTGCAAAAGGACAGCTATTGGGAACTCCCACAACTGTGATGTCTTTGCTCATGCATGGGAAATCTCCTGTGCTAGGTCAGATGTGCTGAAGATCTTTGCGAGGACCCAAAGTTTGGGCAGAGCCTTTCAGCACATTTTCACATGAACCATAATGCCTGCATCAGAGGAAAGTGTGGCTCCACCAAAGAAGGAATTGAAGTTCTTTTCAAGTACTGTACTTAAACTGGAGCTGAACTCAAAAAGGCGAGGGTTTTCTATTGTATAGAGAGCATCTACAAATTTTAATTGCACCAAAAATGACTCTGAAATAGTGTTTTTTGCCTGTAATGCCACCTAAAAAAAAGAGCAAATGACTTCCTGTGCCTACAGTCTCATAGCTGAAAATCTGTAGTGTGACATTTAAAGTGGTTGCAAACCACAGTCATGACATCTGAGCAAAGCACATACAGTATATCTGTAGTGTTTACCTATCTTTACCCAAAGCTCTAATGCCCTGTACACACGGTCGGACTTTGTTCGGACATTCCGACAACAAAATCCCAGGATTTTTTCCGACGGATGTTGGCTCAAACTTGTCTTGCATACACACGGTCACACAAAGTTGTCGGAAAATCCGATCATTCTAAACGCGGTGACGTAAAACACGTACGTTGGGACTATAAACGGGGTAGTGGCCAATAGCTTTCATCTCTTTATTTATTCTGAGCACGCGTGGCACTTTGTCCGTCGGATTTGTGTACACACGATCGGAATTTCCGACAACGGATTTTGTTGTCGGAAAATTTTATATCCTGCTCTCAAACTTTGTGTGTCGGAAAATATGATGGAAAATGTGCGATGGAGTCTACACACGGTCAGAATTTCCGACAACTAGGTCCTATCACACATTTTCCATCGGAAAATCCGACCGTGTGTACGGGGCATAAGTGTCATTTATCTCTTGTGCTTTATTCCTATGTTATTAGCATGAGTCACTTCTGAGAAGTTTTCCCGACGCATGAGATAAAGTTGAGTCGGGGAGGAGAGCTCAGCACTGAGCTTGTCTGTTCACAACACAGTTCTGCTGTGTGAAGGGGGGGGTGTCCTTTCCTCCAATAAGCTGTCAAACACTCTAATTGCAGCCCCTCTGCCCCCTCCTCTGTGCTGCTGACAGATGAAGAAGGATTTTAACACAATTATGCCCTTTGGAAGGGGTGTAGGGAAGCGTGGGCTGCAGATAAACAAGTAAAATCTATGTAGGGAGATATGTTTCATCTATGTGTATCATCTGAGGCTGTTCACTTCACTGGGTATATGTGAGGATTTACAGGCACTTAAGGCATTGCTGCCTCTGACTGCTAGTGTCGGGAAATTTGGAGTGAGATTTAGTGATGCCACATCAGTGCTGCTCACTGTTCTCCCTTCTGGGGAGAAATCTGTACCTGATGAGATGCAGACAAGCATCTTTTTGTTCCTGCTTCACTCATTATGTGGATCTATGCTTTTCAACCTCTCCTGCTGTTTTTTGTTTTTTTTTTTACAATTTCTTCATCAGTCAACAGACCACTAGTCAATATAGGGGCAGCTTTTACATGATGAAGCAGATCCTTGCCTCTACCAAGATGAGGGCCTTTAACACCAGCATAGTGCTGAACAAATTATGGTAAGTTGCCAATGGGGAAAACATCAGCTTCATGAAGACCACAGGCAATCCTGTCCTTTGCCTTATTTTGGGGCCAGCATCCACACTTTTTAATTTTAAATACAGTGGACAGACCAAATAGTTTGTAGAGATTTCTGTTTGGTAATCACCTAAGTAAAATCTAAATATACAAACTGTGTTCTTGAACAATTGAAGACCTCTCTTGCTAAAAAGTAGTGCACTTAGCTGCATACCAATGTGAATAATGTTATCTCAAAATCTGTGTAATGGCACATTGTGACACTGCATTCCAATGATATTTGTAAAGCTCTTCTACCCATAGTTAAACTTCTTTGTAAGCTGATATATTTGTACATTATGCAGAGTTTAGTGTAAGAACAAATTCTTACATTTTACATTCTTAAAATGGTTATAAAATATTCTCCAGCTGGATCCTGGTAAAATCTACATACGTCATAAAAGCCTATTTACTGTACCCGTGTCATTTAAAGGTGTTTTAAAATTTTTAATTGGATTAGATAAGCTGTTAAATATTTGGATAGCATTCAAAATGATACATTAGCATTAGGTATGCAAGAGCTCTTGACTCATATTTCTAAAGTTAAATTAGAACTCTGTCCAATCTTTTATGGTCATATCACAGGAAGATGGCAAAGTTTGGGGGAGGGAGGTAAATCATATTATTCCCACACAGTGCCAGGACAAGGTCATCTTGAGCCCAGGGCGAGCATGCCAAACCCCGCCCCAACTGAATCTCGAATCATGTTGAATTCATTCGTTATATGCGCTATAATTTTGTTTGTATTCATTGAAATTCGATATTTATGTATGTATATATATTCGTGATAATGATTCATAGTTTTTAAAGTCATTTGTTTATTGAATCTTTTAACACACGCAATGAAAATATCTCTTCTCCTCTGCTCAAATACAATACAACACCCTTCTCACTCAGTTTTCAGGACTGCATTTTGCAGTAATCCAACCTCCAGCACAAAATTAATCAGCTGATTGGACTGTAAGATTTACTTTGAGTTGACCTTTTGTTTCATTAGACCTTTAATGAATTACCGAATCATGTCGAATTCATTTGTTATATTCGCTATAATTTCTTTCATATTTGTTGAAATTCATTATTTCTTTATTCGGACATTCGGATGCGTCCGAATGTCCGAATGATGCAAAATTTGTCCGTTACGAAACGAATTGCACAAGCCTAATCTGCATGCTTACCCCCTAAGCATAAAAAAACCCTCTTCCCAGTGCAAATCTACCCCCCTGCTGAAATCCCCCCTCTTAGCGCAAATCTTTGCCCCCCCTTAAAAAAAAAAAAAAATTAGCATTCCTCCCTCCCAAATGTCCCCTCCTAGAACAATACTTACCCTCTGCCTCCCCCCAAATTCCCTCTTCCAACACAAATCCCCTCCACCCATCTCCTTATGGTTCCCTCCCACCTCAAATTATACCACAGTGCCCAGGGCAGCCACCCCTCTTACCCACCCCTTGTCCCGGCCCTGTTTCCACAGTAGACTTAGAGAATGGTAGAATGTGCAGGCACAGTCTATGTGATTGCATTTATGGACCTACCTTCAGTGTAAAAATAAACATTCTGGTAATTTGAGCCATCATGTTTATGCTATGGAGCAAGAAGGAATAGCATGTAGACACCGCTAATACCAAAGAAGCAACAATCACTAAGCTGTCTACTATTCACACTATCCCCAGAAAACTCCTACCTGGCATTGTTGTAGGTAGCTATAGACATGATAAATTGGTTGGATCAGATGATGCTCATATCATGTCAGCAAAAGACGTTGGTGGACTCTATAAGCAGTAAGGCCTTGCACAGAACAAAGAAGGTCTCTGGCATGTATTCTTGCTGTACACTGCTATTTGTCTTGGTCATAAATCTTGTCATACATAATATGATAGTCCTATATTAAAGCAGATTTCAGTCACCAGTTTTTTTTCAAGTTCCCAGTGGTCATTAAAAACATACAAATTGATGCAATGTGCAGGAGTGCAGACACCCTTGTCTTTCATGTCTGATAAAATCCAACTTGGCTATGCAAGTGAGAATGTGCAGGAGTGTGTGTTAGTTATGGACTGTGAGTACCCCAACATCTTAGAATAAAGGAGAATTTTTAGACTATAGCCCAGTGATGGCGAACCGTGGCACCCCAGATGTTTTGGAACTACATTTCCCATGATGCTCATGCACTCTGCAGTGTAGTTGAGCATCATGGGAAATGTAGTTCGAAAACATCTGGGGTGCTAAGGTTCGCCTTCACTGCTATAGCCTATAGAATGAAAAAATGGAGCCAGTTTTCCTTTAAACACCCATATGTGCAAAGCAAGGTCTTTTCATGTAACGCTAAGTCTGGATTACTAATGTGTATAAAAGTATCTAAAAATACAGTTGCAATTGTAACAGAAAGAAGCACACTACATGATTCTGTTATAAATAATACATTTGATCAAGCAACGCAAGCCTTTAAATAATGCAAGCTAAAGTATTTTAATGATTGCCAAAACGTCACTGTCAGGATTATAATGATGTACAACGCTTGATTTTCTAGCACTGAAACCTACAGGTGATATTCCTAATTACTGTAATAGCAAACTTGGCTTAGAGCTCTACATATGATGGACTTATTAATCACTTCTAAAAATTGTAATTAGCTGCTTGAATTGTTCTTGCCAGGAAAAAAAAAGGGAAGGGACATGCACACAGAAAATTATACTGAAACCAGTTCTTTCAATAGAGCAATTAAAATAATTACATTTTATGCACATCACTTGCTGATTCTGCTGAATTTCTTGCTACATTTTTGATGTTCACATAAATCTATTTATGCGTGCAGCTTTAAAAAGTCTAAGCAGGTTAGGAGGTGAGCTGTAAAATATCAGCTGCTGATTGGATATCGATGGCTCCTGCTTGGCAGCTGACTTGCCAATCCGAAGCCAGCATCTCCCCGCTCACTATCTGACATGACAGTGGTACATAGAGGTAGCGTTGCTTGGCAATTTCTTTTTTTGGCCACACTTGCCATACATAAAACAATCTTTAAGCAAATTGAACAATTGACAACCTTCCTTTAAGTGGAGTTCCACCCAAAAGTGGAAGCTCGGCTTATCTGTCTCCCCCCCCCCTCCAGTGCCACATTTTTCCACGGTGAGGTATGTCAGAAGTTCGGCCCCCTCATCCTTCCCCACCACCGGGCCATTCAGAAAGCACAGCGCACTTCGCTCAAGTGCAGTAGGAAATCAGCTGTGAAGCCGCAAGGCTTCACTGCTGGTTTCCCTAACAGGCTAAGGCGGCGGCAGCATCCGAGAGCCGATGGAAACATCTGCTGGGATGCTGACATGACTGGATTCCAGGGTAGGTAAGTGCCCTAATATTAAAAGTCAGCAGCTATAGTATGTGTAGCTGCTGACTTTTAATTTTTCCATGGGGGGGTTGGAGAACCGCTTTCAATTGCAAAAATGACCGATTGGACCTATGGAACCTACCAACAACAGTTTGTATTGAACAGTTTAGTGATTAAAATTGTTGACAGGTTGCTTTTACTGGTTTGCTTATTCAGTTGAAGGTGAATGAAATGTGCTGTATGGCCAGCATTTAACAATGGACATATGTTGTATTCAGGATCTTCTTACTTGCGCCAGGCCCAACAAACAAGATGCAGGAATTTCTTAATCCATGTGCAGTGCTAATCCCCACCTAAATGCAAACAATTAGTGCAAGCATTATAAGTGACAATCATGAGCATAACCCAAACTTTTTGAATCCAAAAAAGTTTAAAACTTAATACAACTGTGAAGGATCAATTGAAAGGAGTCCCAGTTCCCGTAAAAGTGTAATCAAAAAAGTTCTCCAAAATGTGAATTCTTCCAGGTGACGTCCAGGCCACTTTATGTTAAACCACTAACATCCTCCATTCAAAGTGTAAATGATCTAAGTATCTAGTATCATTCAAATTGTGAATCAATAATGACTGACTACTGATTTTTTTTAAGGCAAACCTGCTTTTTGCCCTTTCAGGGAAAAGAAGCAGATTTGCTCTGTTCTCCCAACCCTTCCAAGCATATACTTCAGTGCTGTGACATAGTTACATAGTTACATAGAAGGTGAGGTTGAAAAAAGACACAAGTCCATCAAGTCCAACCTATGTGTGTGATTATATGTCAGTATTACATTGTATATCCCTGTAGATTGCGGTCATTCAGGTGCTTACCTAATAGTTTCTTGAAACTATCAATGCCCCCCCGCTGAGACCACTGCCTGTGGAAGGGAATTCCACATCCTTGCCGCTCTTACAGTAAAGAACCCTCTACGTAGTTTAGGGTTCAACCTCTTTTCTTCTAATTTTAATGAGTGGCCATGAGTCTTGTTAAACTCCATTCTGCGAAAAAGTTGTATCTCTATTGTGGGGTCACCAGTATGGTATTTGTATATTGAAATAATATCCCTTTTCAAGTGTCTCTTCTCCAGAGAGAATAAGTTCAGTGCTTGCAACCTTTCCTCATAACTAATATCCTCCAGACCCTTTATTAGCTTTGTTGCCCTTCTTTGTACTCGCTCCATTTCCACTACATCCTTCATGGGATGGCTACATAGTTCTACTAGGGTAGGACTCCATAAACCCATAGCTTCTAAAAAGCTTTCTCTTGTTCCCGGCAGCTGAACACCATGAAGTGGGAGTGAAAGGATGGTGCTGCTTAGGAAGGCTAAGTTAATTCAAACCTAAATTTTCTATCTACTTACAGATTGGATTTTCTAAGCCTATAGACCTCAACTTACACATCAGACATCTGTGGGGGAACCATGTCTAACATTTTAGCAATGTATAAATAAACTAGAAAAGCTACAATTTCTGGGGAAATTGTGAAAAGTGTTCTTGCCTCTACAACTGGAGTGGGCGGAGTAACTGGATGGAGTGGCTTGAGTAACTGTGAAAAGTGTTAAAAAGCTTAATATTTTAAAAAGTATAAATAGTAGTAAAAAAGTTGAAGTCCCATCATTAGCTGAAAGAGCTGAACATTTTTTTCAAAAGGTTTTTTTTTTCATAAATGAATTATTTTTTTTCAAAAATGATTTTTTTTTTTTAAATGAAATTTTTTTTTCAAAAATAATTTTTTTTTTCAAAAATGAATTTTTTTTTTTTTTTCAAAAATGAATTTTTTTTAAAAAAATTAATTATTTTTTTTCAAAAATGATTTTTTTTTTAAATGAAATTTTTTTTTCAAAAATAATTTTTTTTTTCAAAAATGAATTTTTTTTTTTTTTTCAAAAATGAATTTTTTTAAAAAAAATTAATTATTTTTTTTCAAAAATGATTTTTTTTTTCAAAAATGATTTTTTTTTTTTCAAAAATGTTTTTTTTTTTTTTCAAAAATATTTTTTTTTTTCATGGGGCGGTCATAATGTTTTGGCTGATCATGGGGTTGTCAGCTTTTGTCACCTCCCACTCTAGTTTTTAACATTTCACAATTCATTCCTATGGGACCAATTTCGCCGCAAAAACGACAATATTTTGTGAACCATTCGGCGAAACGTTCCACAAAATATTTTTTTTTTTCATGAGGCGGTCATAATGTTTTGGCTGATTATGGGGTGGTCATAATGTTTTGGCTGATTATGGGGTGGTCATAATGTTTTGGCTGATCATGGGGTGGTCATAATGTTTTGGCTGATCAGCTTTTGTCACCTCCCACTCTAGTTTTGAACATTTCGCCATTCATTCGTATGGGACCAATTGCACCGCAAAAACGACGATATTTCGTGAACCATTCGGCGAAACGTTCCACAAAGTAATAGCACACCAATTAAATGACATTGAACATTTCGCCATTCATTCCTATGGGACCAATTTCGCCGCAAAAAGTCGATATTTCGTGGACCATTTGGCGAAACGTTCCACAAAGTAATAGCACACCATTCGGGAACAATCCGCACGTTTCGGTATATTACTTGTCTATGTAGTGTAAAAATTGTGGGAGGAGTTAGGGTGGTAAATTTGGCTATAATAATAATAATATATATGTGAGATAACAGTAAGTGGTCTTGCTATGCAAGAACACTTAATTACACAGCCACACCTTTTGTATACGTTTCTGCTTGCTCCCTTTAAAAAAGTAAATTTGCTTGACAAACTCAATCTTTCATAAATCCATGCTGCCAATTGCTTATGTTTTCTATCAAATTGTCTTACATGTGGCGTTTAACAAACCCACCATTATTTTAACTACAATAGAATTAAAGCTTACAGTTACTGGGTTAAAATCTTAAAGTGATTGTGAAGTCTCATTTTTTTTTCTATAAAAATAACAAACATGTTATACTTACCTACTCTAATGCAGTAGATTTGCACAGAGCAACCCTGATCCTCCTCTTCTCGGGTCCCTCTTCAGTGCTCCTGGCCCCTCCCTCCTATTGAGTGCCCCCAGAGCAAGCAGCTTGCTATGGCAGCACCCGAGCCAAGCTGCAGCTCTGTGTGTCCATTCAGACACTGAGCTGTGCTTTGGCCCTGCCCCTTCTCTCTCCTAATTGGCTTATTGAGTTTGACAGCTTTGGGAGCCAATGTCTCAGCCAATCAGGAGTGAGAGTCCTGGACGGCCAATACACTTGTGGACATTGCTGGACAGAGATGGGGCTCCAGTAAGTATAAGGGGCCTGCTGCACACAGAAGGCTTTTTATCTTAATGCATAGAATGCATTAAGATAAAAAAAAAAAAACGTCTGACTTTACAACTCCTTTTAATCTTTTTGTAATTATAGGCAAATATTTGCTTTGCTCCGATACATTTTCTTTGGTACCAATCCAAATAAAAAAATCAAATAAGAAACAATGGCTTAGAAATAAGTTGTAGTTGGTATATTTTACCTTTGGTATCCAATCTTTTTTTTGGATACTGCATCGTAGGACATAGACTAGAAATCTCATCTGCAATAAATATGTATTGCAAATACACCCTTTCATTTGCTACAGGCCTTTACTGTGCACATTAAATCTCACCTCTTTTGTGTTTGCCCAATGATACAGATATTATAATGGAGAAGCTCCTGAAGACACCGCAAAATTATGAAGAAATGCATTTGACAGTAACTTCTGGTGACATCACACCTGATGATATATTGTCTGCGAAGTGATTTATCACTCTGAGGCAGCATCTACCACTGCAGCCCTCAGGGGCCCCTCAGGAGTTGTTAGGGGATTTGTTTTAGCGATTTCTGAAGGTTTCTCTGTCAGTGTTGGCAGGTGTTGGGGGAAGGTCACCTCCCAGAGGTGTGTATCTTTTGCCCAATTGTCAGGGAAGTGGGGTAAGCAGACATCCCCGGGTGGGGGGTACAGAGAATCCCAGCTGATAACTAGGAGACACTGAGCGGTGTCTTACCTCCCCAGTGACAGTGGTCCCATCCTGGTTACAGGATGGCACTCCTCTTTCCTCGCTGAGCTCAGTTACCATTCTATGTTGCCAGCACACAGCACAGACACTTCCCCATCCTGGGCTATTCTCACCCCATGCTCCTCTCCATTCAGGAAATGACTCACAGCTTCTCTCCAGCCAATGAGAATGAAAGGGTGTGGACTGTGGAAGACAAAGTGGAAGACCAGTACTGGAGTGTGGCTGTGGGGCCCTAGGGAAGATCAGAGCTGGACTTTTGTGGAGGATATGATAATATGACAGGGAGGCTGCACAGGCCCCCTGGAGCTAGGGGCGGGGTTGCGTTTATGACTCCTGAGACCCTTTATGCTACGCCCATGGCTCAAACATAGAGGCCCATTTTTTTCTTTTCCGTTTCCACCAGTGAAGCTTGTCATGCAAAATGCTTTAGAAGCAAAGGTTTTTTTTGTTTCTTGCATTGCAGGTAGAGGGATTCAAGCAATGAAAAGGAGAAATGGTGCTCTGGGTTATTTGTTTACTAAAGACGGATGATATTTTCACATACTAATGACTGGGATTTGTTCTATTTATATTATTTATTGTAAATGTTTCCTTTAAATCCAAATACAGCAGGCTGGCACTCGATTTGATGACAAACGCCATGTATCAGACCAATGAGTTGAGCAATGTAATAATAAGGAAGAGGTGCATCGATAATTGGACTCCAGGAAATGAGAAAGCAGAGGCCTGAGGCTCAGGCAGCATCTACCACTGTGAGTTGTTTTATTTTATTGGTTTGGTTTTGTTTTTATTAGCATAAGTGTGGGTATTTTTTGGTATTTAGAATATTCATGCCTGGGCACAGTCACATATCAGGATGGGCACTGCTATTTTTGAAAAAAAAATTCAAGACATCAGGTTAAACATTTTTAAGGTACTGCTTCGGCATAATTAATATTTTTAGATGTTTCTGATACAATAACAAATCTTCAAGGTTTTTTTTTAGCACAGGTCCATTTTAATAATTGCATGGCTAACTGTGCTTACTAAAAATATAAACACATTTTTTATAGCTCTTCTTCAGTTATCTTAGTTACTTTAGGGAACTTTTATTATTTTGAGCAGTATGTTTCCATTCAATACCCCTATTCTACTAGGGCTGAACAGAAAATAAAGAGAAAACTGGATGCTATGGCTAGCTCAAACATATAGTGCCTTGAAAAAGTATTCATATCCCTTTTGTCATGTTACAACCAAAAACGTACATGTATTTAATTGGGATTTTATTTTATAGACCAACACAAAATGGCACATAATTGTGAAGTGGAAGGAAAATGATAAATGGTTTTCAAAATAAATAAATAATAAATAAATATGTGAAAAGTGTGGCGTGCATTTGTATTTAGCCCCCCCGAGTCAATACCTTGTTGAACCACCTTTCACTGCAATTACAGCTGCAAGTCTTTTTGGGGGATGTCTCTACCAGCTTTGCACATCTGGAGAGTGACATTTTTGCCCCTTCTTTGCAAAATAGCTCAAGCTCTGCCAGATTAGATGGAGAGCGTCTGTGAAGAGCAATTTTCAAGTCTTGCCACAGATTCTCAATTGGATTTAGGTCTGGACTTTGACTGGGCCATTCTAACAGATGAATATGCTTTGATCTAAACCATTCCATTGTATCTCTGGCTGTTTGTTTAGGGGCATTGTCCTGCTGGAAGTTGAACTTCCACCCCAGTCTCAAGTCTTTTGCAGTCTCTAACAGGTTTTCTTATAAGATTGCTCTGTATTTGGCTCCATCCATCTTCTCATCAACTCTGACCGGCTTCCCTGTCCCTGCTGAAGAAAAGCATCCCCACAACATGATGCTGCCACCACTATGTTTCACAGTGGGGATGGTGTGTTCAGGGTGATGTGAAGTGTAAGTTTTCCGCCACACGTAGCGTTATGCTTTTAGGCCAAAAAGTTCAATTTTGGTCTCATCTGAGATTTGTGGAGTGTATCACTAATAGTTGTCCTGTGGACAGATTCTCCTACCTGAGCTGTGGATCTCTGCAGCTCTTCCAGAGTTACCATGGGCCTCTTTGCTGATTCTCTGATTAATGCTCTCTTTGCTCGGCCTGTCAGTTTAGGTGGACGGGTATGTCTTGATAGGTTTGGAGTTGTACCATACTCTTTCCATTTTTGGATGATGGATTGAACAGTGCTCCGTGAGATGTTCAAAGCTTAGGATATTTTTTTATAACTTAACCCTGCTTTAAACATCTCCACAACTTTATCTTTGACCTGTCTGGTGGGTTACTTGGCCTCCATGATGCTGTTTGTTCACTAAAGGTTTTGTAACAAACCTCTGAGTCTCCACAGAACAGCTGTATTTATATTGAGATTAAATTCCACACAGGTAGACTCTATTTACTAATTAGGTGACTTCTGAAGGCAATTGGTTCCACTTGATTTTAGTTCAGGGTATCAGAGTAAAGGGGGCTGAATACAAATGCACACCACACTTTTCACATATTTATTTGTAAAACATTTTGAAAAGCATTTATCATTTTCTTTCCACTTCACAATTATGTGCCACTTTGTGTTGGTCTGTCACATAAAATCCCCAATAAAATACATTCACGTTTTTGGTTGTAACATGACAAAATGTGGAAAATTTCAAGGGGTATGAATACTTTTTCAAGGCACTGTAGAAGCCTATTTTCTTCTTTTTTGTCCATTGCATTGCAGGTAGAAGGATGCAAGCAATGAAAAGGAGAACTGGTGCTCTGGGTTATTTATTTACGTGGAGACTAAAGACGGATGAGATTTTCAGACTAATGACTGGGATTTGTTCCATTTAAATGATTTATTGTAAATGTTTCCTTTTAATCCAAATACAGCATGCTGGCACTCGATTTGATGACAAACGCCATGTATCAGAACAATGAGTTGAGCAATGTAATAATAAGGAAGAGGTGCATCGATAATTGGACTCCAGGAAATGAGAAAGCAGAGGCCTGAGGCTCAGCTGCAGTGATCCAACCTGTGGATTTAGGGATTAATGAAAACTGTGAAGAGTATTTAGTCCATGCTAGAAATAGCTGCAGCTGTACTAGGTCATTTGAATGCATCAGTTACAAATCACAGAAAGAAGGCAGATTATTCCATGCTGAGCCTGATGTGCTGTACTATGTCATTGATGACAGATTTAACGACAAAATACTTCTTGGCACACTGGTTCAGAAAACGCCAGGACAATTAATTGTTGTTTTTGGCTTAAGCAACTCTGCATGTGACTAAGAAGGATATTAAGTATTTTATCATATAAACATGCTTTCAAGGCAGATGTATCTTGTGCTCCTTTTAGAATCGTGTTTATCAGTATTTTTTTAGCAACAATTTTTGTAAAAAGGGGAGGTTGCCATCAACGTTAAAATGTAACTCCACTTTCATGGAAAATAAAATATAGTAAAAAAAAAAAAATGTATAGAATATACATTAGGGGTCGGCCGATTATCGGGGGCCGATATTCACATTTTTCAAAGTATCGGTATTGGCCAGAAGCGTACCGATATTACCGACATTGTTGTTGTTTTGAATACTTTCAAGTACAGAGGAGGGGTTTGGGGTCTTATAGACTCCAGATCCCGCCGTAAAGAGTATCTGTCACTGCCTATTACTGCCAAAGATGTTACATTTCTTGTGACAGCAATAAAAGTGATTAAAAAAAATTAAAATTAAAAGGACAGTGTAAAAATAAAATCTTTAAATGTACAGAATATCGGCACCTGATATCGACTATCGGCCTGAAAGGCAATTGAAAAATCGGTATCGGCCCTGAAAAAACAATATTGGTCAACGCCTAATATACATACATAAGCCATGTTGAAATTGAATGTTATTAAACATTACATTTCATTTTCAATCTGCAGCCACAGTGATTTTCTGGAAAATCCAATGCAATTTGGCAACCTGGAGGCGTTCTGTACAGAATTACTATACAGAATGCCCCCAAAAATGTAATTCCCTGCTTGTGTGATTGGCTTACTAATTCTCCCAGCTCTAGGATACAGATCAAATTTTAGGCACCCCCTGCAATAGAAATTTCAGTTTTGGTGAGATACTACCCAAAAATCTTCTAAAGGGTTGTAGATTGTGTGGCTTTTCACATTAAAACCCTGCAAGTGCACCAGCTGATTCTAATGAACCAGTCTGTCAGGGGATGTTATACACAACATCCCATGCAGGTGATCAGATCGCTGGGATGCACCAAGGAATCAGGGACAAACGAGTAAATAAAGAAAGTATGTTTATTGTCAATGATAAAGATACACGTGAAAACAAGACAGCAAACCAAAACAAGTAAATGGTGAAAACACAGCAAACCCCAAAACCCACCTAACTATCTATCTAACTAATATAATACACAAGCAAGGAAACCAACATGAAATAAAAAATAAGGCATGGGCCAAAGCGACAAGGGAACAGAAAACAGGAATAATGAAGCAGACCAAGGAGTAGGGAACAGGAAACAGGGTACAAGGTCAGGCTACACAAACGGGGTTCAGGAACAAACAGGAACAGGCTGGAACAAGAGCAGGTACTGGCAGGGACAAGGGCTTAGCAGAGGAATACTGAAGCACTGGAGGTTAGTTCAGGGCGGGTTTATATAGTCCAGCAAAACCATGACAGGTGTGCTTGATGGCAAGTCTGCAGTCCAGGCAGGGAGACCCCGCTGGTGGCCACTGGAATTACACCCTTTTGGTGCTGAATGTAATAGTGCCACCAGCAGGAGAAACCGGAGATGACACCGTTCCTGACAGTTCCCCCTCCTAAAGGAGTGGCCTCCGGACACTCCATTCAGCCCTGGGTACGACAGTCCGAGTGAGTGCAGAAACACCTTAAAATGTTTCCCTACTGAGTCTGCGGACTTCTTCGCACTTCCAAGGCCAGAGTCTTTTAGTTCACTGGGGGACGTGCCATCAGAGTCTGAAAATAGGACACGTATCCCACCACCTGGGTCAGGAAGTTTGGATCTGGAAATGAAAATTAGCAGGGTAACGGGAAAGAAACCATCGGAGGCAGACCACACAGGAGCATTACATTTAAGCCAGGCGACAGACAGGATTGACCCAGTGGCAAGATGGCCATCAGTCAGGAACAATTTTAGCAGGCCCCATGTCATCAGGCTGAGCAGAAAGCAGAGGTACATCACGCTGGGTAGTGGCACATCCGCATCGAGCTGGGCAGCAGGCATGGGCACAACAGGCTGAACAGCAGGTGCCTTGGACTGGATAGCAGGTACTGGAACTTCAAACCGGGCAGCTGGTACTGGAACTTCAAACTGGACAGTGGGCACAGGTGCTGGCACATCAGGCAGAACAGCAGGTAATGGCACAACAGGCTGAATAGCAGGTGCATCGGACTGGATAGCAGGTACTGGAACTTCAACCCGGGCAGCTGGTACTGGAACTTCAGACTGGACAGTGGGCACAGGTGCTGGCACATCAGGCAGAACAGCAGGTAATGGCACAACAGGCTGAATAGCAGGTGCATCGGACTGGATAGCAGGTACTGGAACTTCAACCCGGGCAGCTGGTACTGGAACTTCAGCCTGAACAGTGGGCACAGGTGCTGGCACATCAGGCAGAACAGCAGGTGCATCGGACTGAATAGCAAGTACTGGAACTTCAAACCGGACAGCCGGTACTGGAACTTCAGACTGGGCAGCAAGCACAAACACTGGCACATCAGGCAGAACAGCAGGTGCTTTGGACTGGATAGTCAGTACTGGAACTTCAGACTGGACAGTGGGCACAGGCGCTGGCACATCAAGCAGAACAGCAGGTACTGGCACAACAGGCAGAACAGCAGGTCCATTGGACTGGATAGCAGGTACTGGAACTTCAACCCGGGAAGCTGGTACTGGAACTTCAGACTGGACAGTGGGCACAGGTGCTGACAGATCAGGCAGAACAGCAGGTGCAGTGGACTGAATAGCAGGTACTGGAACTTCAAACCGGGCAGCCGGTACTGGAAATTCAGACTGGACAGTGGGCACAGGTGCTGGCACATCAGGCAGAACAGCAGGTACTGGCACAATAGGCTGAACAGTAGGTACATCGGACTGGATAGCAGGTACTGGAACTTCAAACCGGGCAACTCGTACTGGAACTTCAGACTGGGCAGCAAGCACAAACACTGGCACATCAGGCAGAACAGCAGGTGGTTTGGACTGGATAGTCGGTACTGGAACTTCAGACTGGGCAGTGGGCACAGGCGCTGGCACATCAGGCAGAACAGCAGGTACTGGCACAACAGGCAGAACAGCAGGTCCATCGGACTGGATAGCAGGTACTGGAACTTCAAACCGGGCAACTGGTACTGGAACTTCAGACTGGGCAGTGGGCACAGGCGCTGGCACATCAGGCAGAACAGCAGGTGCTTTGGACTGGATAGTCAGTACTGGAACTTCAGACTGGGCAGTGGGCACAGGCGCTGGCACATCAGGCAGAACAGCAGGTACTGGCACAACAGCAGGTCCATCGGACTGGATAGAAGGTACTGGAACTTCAAACCGGGCAGCTGGTACTGGAACTTCAGACTGGACAGTGGGCACAGGTGCTGGCACACCAGGCAGAACAGCAGGCACTGGCACAACAGGCTGAACAGCAGGTGCATCGGACTGGATAGCAGGTACTGGAACTTCAAACCGGGCAGCTGGTACTGGAACTTCACACTGGGCAGCAAGCACAGACATTGGCACATCAGCAGGTACTGGCAGAACATCAGGCTGGGCGGCATACAGGAACACATCAGGCTGGAACAGATCAGCTGGTGGGGAGGCAGGATTGGATACTGGCATGATGGTATGGGTTGGAAAAAACTTCCGCTTCTTTTTGGTTTTAACCACTGGGGATCTATAAATGGGTACAGGGCTGTAGGTAGTGAATGCAGCTGGTAGAAGCGAAGAGTGAAAGGATGGCAAAACAGAGGGAGTAGGTTTTGAAGGGAGATTTAGTGGAGCTGATGGAGGCAGTTGAGAAGCAGAAGGGGAGTTAAAGGCAGGGTAGGTGCAGGAGGAGGAAACAGGGTACTGGTATTTCATTGGTAGAAAGGTATATTGGGAGCTAACAGAAGCTGAATGCGACAGACTTGACCAGGCCTGTATTAATGATTGCACTGCATCAGGTTTGCACTTGGCTTGTCTGACCAGAGACTGCACTGATTCAATGCATTTTGCAAGCACCTGCCGAGAACAAGCTGAATATTGTTCAAAAAAAAAATGCTGAGTCATCCTCCAACAGCCAAACTAAAGATTCAACCTGAGCTGCACTAAAAGGGGGTGTATAGTCATCACCTCCCTCAGCGACATCAGACATGGCCAACTCAGTACAGATCTTAATTAATGGTTGCACATCTCCAAACAAAAAACTGCCTTGCTCAATAAAAAGATGAGCTAGGCGGATGCATTCTAACAATTGTTCCCTAGTGTATTCAGCCAATGTCTGATAACAAAAGTCTCTGTCATCAGTTGCCAGGAGCGATAAATACAAAATACTTTCAAAATCCATCTTTCAAAAATAGCTGGGACTCAGGCCCCAATTCCCAGGTGCAACCGATCTGATTGTATGGCTTCAGAATTCTGTCAGGGGATGTTATACACAACATCCAATGCAGGTGATCAGATCGCTGGGATGCACCAAGGAATCAGGGACAAACGAGTAAATAAAGAAAGTATGTTTATTGTCAATGATAAAGATACACGTGAAAACAAGACAGCAAACCAAAACAAGTAAATGGTGAAAACACAGCAAACCCCAAAACCCACCTAACTATCTATCTAACTAATATAATACACAAGCAAGGAAACCAACATGAAATAAAAAATAAGGCATGGGCCAAAGCGACAAGGGAACAGAAAACAGGAATAATGAAGCAGACCAAGGAGTAGGGAACAGGAAACAGGGTACAAGGTCAGGCTACACAAACGGGGTTCAGGAACAAACAGGAACAGGCTGGAACAAGAGCAGGTACTGGCAGGGACAAGGGCTTAGCAGAGGAATACTGAAGCACTGGAGGTTAGTTCAGGGCGGGTTTATATAGTCCAGCAAAACCATGACAGGTGTGCTTGATGGCAAGTCTGCAGTCCAGGCAGGGAGACCCCGCTGGTGGCCACTGGAATTACACCCTTTTGGTGCTGAATGTAATAGTGCCACCAGCAGGAGAAACCGGAGATGACACCGTTCCTGACACAGTCCCTCTCATTCAAAATCCCAGTTTGCACAGGACATGGTAAAACAAACAGTTATTCCTTCAGAGTAACAAAAGGTAGGAGGTAGGAGCCTGCTATCAAGTTTGTTAAAATGCCTACAAGGTACCTGATAGTAGAACTAAATTTCACTGTGTGAATGTGGGCTCTAGACAAATGTGAAAGTATGCACAGCATATGGCAGACTTACCTCATACAGTGTCCTCCTCTTGTGATGACAAGTGCCAGCTAAAGTCACTGCTCCGTCTGGCACCATCTCCCCTTCTACGTCTTTCAGGTCCAACGTCGCTATTCTTCCTCCCACAAAACAATGTATGTGTACGTTGTTCCCTTTAAGAGCCGCTGGAGGCACGCGCACGCCTGCTGCATGGCGGGGGACCGATGCGCGTGACTGATAGGTGCGATCACTGCCGGCCACCTGCCAGCACGGGGATTTGTGTGTGTAAACACACAAATCCCTGTTCTGTCAGTTCCTAAGTAGGAACAGTGATATGTCTCCTCCCCCAGTCAGTCCCATTCCCCCACAGTAAGAAACACATGAGGGAACACATTTAACGCCTTGATCGCCCCCTAGTGTTAGCGCTTCCCTACCAGTGACATTTACACTGTAATCAGTGCATTTTTATAGCACTGATCGCTGTATAAATGTGCCCCAGTGTCCAGTGTCCCAAAAATGTGTTAAAAGTGTCTAATCTGTCCTCCGCAATGTCGCAGTACCGCTAAAAATCGCAGATCACTGCCATTACTAGTAAAAAAAAATTCTAAAAATGCCATAAATCTTTCTGTCAGGGCTGGCTCAGCCCTTCCTTCTCTGAGCTGGCCACTCAGCTGTCGGCTAATTGCCAGCTCTCATCTCCCTCCACAGTTAACCAGCTGTTGTGGATCTGCTCGTCAGTCCCACCAACTTAAAGATCTCCAGCTCACTTCATTCCTGCCTTCGCCTTGGTCACAGCACAAGAAACCATCTCCTGCATTCCTGTTTAAAGACTGGCTTTGCTGACATCCCTTCTGGCTCCTTATCCTGCTTGCTGTTCCTCTACTTGGATCCCTGACTTCTGGCCTGGCTGATTACCCGAACTGGTTACTGAACTCTGGCTTGGCTGATTACCCTATCTGGTTACTGAACACTGGCTTGGCTGACTACCTGATTTGGTTACTGGACTCTGGCTATGCTTTGACTACGCTTACTCTATTTACCTTTTTATTTTTAGTAATAAACAAGTGTGATTTTACTGTACTTCTGTCTCGGTCTGGTTCATGGTTTCTGACACTTTCCCATAGTTTGTAGACGCTTTAACTTTTGCACAAACCAATCAATACACGCTTATTGCATTTTTTTTAACCCAAAGTATGTAGAAGAATATATTGCCCTAAACTGATGAAGAAATTTGTTTTTTAAAAACATTTTTGGGGAGATCAAAGAATCCACCGAAATCCTTATGGTTTTCTAAAGTGAATGGACTAAGAGATATGGAGGATCTCACTGCCACCTTGCACAATAGGAAGGAGACCTTCTGTGAGACCTGGAGACCATGGCAACACTTTGTGAATACGGATGCATACCTCCGGGAGGTTGCCCAGCCTGGTTGAACCTTTGGACTCGCTTTGCTCCCTAGTCGGGGAGCACTAATTTTCTACTTTCCTACTTTTCTACCTTTCCACCTTTCTACCTTACTACTCTCGCCTAAAGAGATATCTGACCCCCTACCCTGGGCTCAGCTGACCTTCGGCAAGCTCTGCCTCCCGAGCAGCTGCGAGTGTTCATCTTATCATATAGCCCCATTTACAATATTATATGTCCTGGGTCACTCAGGTAGTTGTCTGGAAGCCTCCCCGGCTCAGCACACTGAAAATATTTCTATCCTGTGCCATTTCTACAAGCCTTCCATACTGTGTATTCCCGGGGTAATTGATATGTTATTTACATCGTATGACCCTTTTTGTTCCTTCTGTCTGATTTGTATTATATATCTCTGCTATTTGTTTTGACTGTTAAACGCACTTCTTTAAAAATAAAATAACGGAATTACAAAAAAAAAAAACAAAAAAACATTTTTGGGGATATTTATTTTAGCAAAAAGTAAAAAATAATGTTTTTTTTTTTCAAAATTGTCCCTTTTTTATGTTTATAGCGCAAAAAATAAAAAACGCAGAGGTGATCAAATACCACAAAAAGAAAGCTCTATTTGTGGGAAAAAAAGACTTTAATTTTGTTTGGGTACAGCGTCGCATGACCGCGCAATTGTCAGTTAAAGCGACACAGTGCCGTAACGCAAAAAATGCTCTGGTCATTAAGGGGGTAAAATCTTCAAGGGGCTGAAGTGGTTAAATAGTTATTAGTGTAGTTATATTTCCGGTGTCATTTTTTGTCTTACCTTTTACTGATAGGCTCATATGTTGTGACTGCAGTTTAAAGTGTCATGGCTTATTGGTTCTCCTGTGTCCACCCATGAATCTATCTAACCTATCCCTATTCACCAGAGGGTTGGACAACTTCTTGTTCTGAGTCACTGTGCGTACGGACCAACAAATGACACCATGAAACTATATGATCAATGCACATCTTATGCAGGTGAAAAACACAAGGTACAGGTCGGCAGGTTTAAGTAGTACTAAAGGCTAAACTTTTTTTTCTACTTTATTGCAATCACAGTATTAGGGTAAAAAAAGTACTTTTACTACCCACTATCCCAAACACTTACCTGATGTTCTTGTCACTGCCCTCAGGTGCAGGCTATATTAATGTTGGTCCCTGAAGTTCCTGGATTCTCAGAAGAAACTAAGGGCAATGAGCAATAGGCTTCTTATGCTATCAGTCAAATTGCAGGGAGAAGGCAGCAGGGCATGGCTTGCAGGAGCTGTGTATGGCTATGGATGCACACAGCTCGGCTAACTTGGCATGCTTGCATGGGTGTCTCCTTGGCAGACGACTAATGGCTCCCACTGCTGTCTCTTAGCCTATGGGGAGGGAAAGCGTCAAGAGAGCCGCTGTTCTCATGCACAGTGCTGGATCAAGATCTGACAAGATCTGTGTTGTCATCCTTTTAGATGTGCTTCCAGCTCATAGACTATAAGTGGCTGTGCCAGTGCTCATTGTAGAGTCATATTCTTCTATTGCCACCTTCAGGAATCCCTCAATGAGAAATTACACACAGCCGCTTCTGAAGTTCTGGAGTGCATGCGGACAGGTGGCTGAAAGTACTGAAGGAGATCAACAGTACTTAGATTCAAAAAAAGGTGAAAATTGTATTTTTTGATTGTAGAGTTTGCATATTCTGTAATAGTACTTTTCATTAAACATTAAGGTTAAGTAAATTTGAAAACATACAGTATTATTATATTTTAGTGCTTTACCCTCTTCACTACTCTGCTGTGAGTTAACACACTTTGTACATTGATCTTGGTCTGCGAGTCATTGATTACCTATTGATATTTCATTTTGTTCAAAGAAATAGCATGCAGCTCTAGCAAAATGCAGCAGAAGCTGAATACAAAATATTCACAGAAATCAAGACTCTTCACTCTGGCTTGCATGCGCTAGTAAACACTTAAAAGAAACCCAGTAGAATAGAAAGTCATAGATAACTAAATATTACTTTCAACACCCTGGTGGAATTTATGCCAAGATGACAGGTGCATCCTAACAATTTACCAGTATTTCCGATTAAGCAGTCATACAGTACTAATGTAATGTGCATTTAGATCCATGGAGAACACTTGGCTGAATTTCCAAAATTAAAATGCAAATTCATGTTTTTCTTTCCTGATCAATTTTACCTTTGTGGCTGTGATACTTATCATATTTTGTCTACAGGTGTGAAACTCCATGAGGTAAAAGAGCATTCTCTTCAACCAGATGGCAACACTTACAGAAGATGTTAAAATTTGACAAATTAGGAGAAAAATTCATAATTTTTTTCATCAACATAACTATGTCAGGAATAAAAAAATATTGAAAGGAGATATAAATTTTTATACCAGAGTTAAGAAATGTGCAAATATGCTGGCATCTATATGGCATGTCCAACCATTTGTGTGCTTGTGGTTGTTTCTGAGTGTCCTGCACCAGAGCTAGATTAAAACCAAAACAGGCCAAGATAGCGGCACAGACACCGGCTTACCAATATCAGAGCATCCTTTTGGTGTACATGCACTGCAACATGCCCAAATGTTTACAATTAGTGAAACTACACTTCAAAATATGTGATAATGCATGCTTTTAGATGACAAAAGTGTAAATGGACCTTCACCATGGCAAACATTAAAAAATGTGAAGAGTTTGAATAATGGTCAAGAGTGAAGCATTTTCCTCAAACAACCAAGCCTGAGAAGATGGGGACATTTCTAAATGTGGTAGAAATAAAAATGAGGTTTGAAGCCCAACTGAAGTTTCAACTTTTGTCCCTTTTTAGTCTTTTACAACAACATGGTGTAATTTGTATAAAGCACTTCAGGCAATACACTATAAATGTGTGTTGCCGTTCAAATTAAAGTATATGTGAACCATTGCAAAACAACCCATTCAGTTTAAAATAGAAATGCAATCTGTTTGTGTATATATACAGTATCTCACAAAAGTGAGTACACCCCTCAAATCTTTTCATGTGACAACACTGAAGAAATGACACTTTGCTACAATGTAAAGTAGTGAGTGTAAAGCTTGTATAACAGTGTAAATTTGCTGTCCCCACAAAATAACTCAACACACAGCCATTAATGTCTAAACCGCTGGCAACAAAAGTGAGTACACCCCTAAGTGAAAATGTCCAAATCGGGCCCAAAGTGTCAATATTTTGTGTGGCCACCAGAGCTTCACAGGTTGCCATTGGAGTCCTCTTCCACTCCTCCATGATGACGGCACAGAGCTGGTGGATGTTAGAGATTAGGGATGAGCTTCGAGTTCGAGTCGAACTCATGTTCTACTCGAACATTGGCTGTTCGCAAGTTCGCCGAACAGCGAACAATTTGGGGTGTTCGCGGCAAATTCGAATGCCGCGGAACACCCTTTAAAAGTCTATGGGAGAAATCAAAAGTGCTAATTTTAAAGGCTTATATGCAAGTTATTGTCATAAAAAGTGTTTGGGGACCCGGGTCCTGCCCCAGGGGACATGGATCAATGCAAAAAAAAGTTTTAAAAACGGACGTTTTTTCAGGAGCAGTGATTTTATTAATGCTTAAAGTCAAACAATAAAAGTGTAATATCCCTTTAAATTTCGTACCTGGGGGGTGTCTATAGTATGCCTGTAAAGGGGCGCATGTTTCCTGTGTTTAGAACAGTCTGACAGCAAAATGACATTTGGAAGGAAAAAACTCATTTAAAACTACCCGCGGCTATTGCATTGCCGACAATACACATAGAAGTTCATTGATAAAAACGGCATGGGAATTCCCCACAGGGGAACCCCGAACCAAAAAAAAAAAAAAAAAAATGATGTGGGGGTCCCCCTAAATTCCATACAAGGCCCTTCAGGTCTGGTATGGATATTAAGGGGAACCCCAGCCAAAATTTAAAAAAAAATTGACGTGGGGTTCCCCCTAAATTCCATACCAGACCCTTCAGGTCTGGTATGGATTTTAAGGGGAACCCCGCGCCAAAAAAAAAAAAAAAACGGCGTGGGGTCCCCCTAAAAATCCATACCAGACCCTTATCCGAGCACGCAACCTGGCAGGCCGCAGGAAAAGAGGGGGGGACGAGAGTGCGGCCCCCCCCCCTCCTGAACCGTACCAGGCCACATGCCCTCAACATTGGGAGGGTGCTTTGGGGTAGCCCCCCAAAACACCTTGTCCCCATGTTGATGAGGACAAGGGCCTCATCCTCACAACCGTGGCCGGTGGTTGTGGGGGTCTGCGGGCGGGGGGCTTATCGGAATCTGGAAGCCCCCTTTAACAAGGGGACCCCCAGATCCCGGCCCCCCCCCTGTGTGAAATGGTAAGGGGGTACTTACCCCTACCATTTCACTAAAAAACTGTCAAAAATGGCAAGTACATCCAGAAAAAGAAAACTCGTAGAAGAGGCCACCGAGGGGGACGAACCGGACGAGCTACTTCACACACGGAAGCCGAAAAAACGGTAAAAATCTTTAATCTGTCTAACCACATCATGTCCCCCGCTGACACGGCACTCCTCAGCCGTGGCTTGAACTTTGCCCCTATCAATAGGCCAAACCCCTTTCTGCTCTTTAAAGACCTGAACTGCTACATTAGGAATCTTACTCTCCAGAGACATTATAACATCCAAAAAACCAAAGACTCATTAACTTCTACCCAGCAGGTTAATATTACTCCATCTCACCTTCCATCGGAAGATGTTGATAACATTTCAGATATCTACGATTATGATTGTTCAGAGATCACACACACTACAGACGATTACCCATGTACAGAAGAAGACCTATTCAGGCTACTCACACAACACCTTGCCACATCACCACCTATTGTACATTCTGATTTGAAGCCCAAATCCATTTTTTTCCCAACACACTCAAAAGGCCCTTATATAGAAAGCTTCTACAGAGTAGTATTCTCTGACATGACTAAACTTTGTAATACCACATCCACCTCCATATCACACAACCTTTCATCATCAGAAACTAGGTCCCTACAACAATTTATTTCAGCAGAAGACCTCATCATCAAGCCCGCTGATAAAGGAGGTGGTATCATACTCCAAAATAAGATCGATTACATTGCAGAGGCTGAAAGGCTCCTGTCAGATCACACCACTTATACTAAACTTTCCAAAGATCCCACCCATGATTTCACTTCAGAAGCGGAAGTTTTGATCATGACTGCTTTCAAAGACAATATCATCTCTAAGGTGGAGAGCCTCTTCTTCCGTAAATCATTCTACTCCATCCCTTACTTTTATCATCTACCCAAAATCCATAAAAACCAGCATAATCCCCCAGGTAGGCCAATCGTGGCCTCAATGGACAGCATCACTTCAGGTTTCAGCCTATATGTTGACAGATACTTACAGCCTCTAGTACATCAACTTCAGTCTTACATACGGGATGGGACACATCTCATGGAGCAACTCTTACCATACAGGTGGGAACCCACTTACTCTTGGCTATCTCTGGACGTAAGTTCTCTGTACACTTCAATTCCCCATGACTTTGGCATCATGGCCCTCGAGTACTTCCTGTCGAAGGATCCACTCATTAATCCCCGCCAGGCCACCTTCATCATAGAAGCCACCAGGTTTTGTCTAACACACAACTATTTCACATTTAATGGTGACTTCTATTTACAACTACAGGGGACTGCGATGGGGGCAAACTTTGCCCCCTCATACGCGAACTTGGCTATGGGGTTTTGGGAACAACACCACATCTACCATAATAACCCCTTTTCGGCTAATATCGTCTTTTTCGGCAGATATATTGACGATATTATAATCATTTGGGATGGACCCTTAGACCTCATTCCATCATTCACCACACACTGCAATAACAACACGTACGGTTTATCTTTTACATATGACAGCAACCAGACCTCTCTTGCTTTTCTAGACTTAGAATTACGACATGAAAACAAGGAGATCTATGCCAAAAACTACACCAAGCCCACCAGTGGCAACTCGTACCTTCATTTTAAGAGTTGCCACTATCCGCCGTGGATCAAGAACATCCCAAAAGGTCAATTTTGTAGGTTGAGAACAAACTGCACCAGACAAGTTGACTATATAGATGCCAGTATTCACCTTAAAAAGAAGTTCCTCGAGAAAGGATATCCGGAAGATTTAGTGGAGACTGCTTATAACCTATATCTTCATGGGAAACCCCCACATAGTAATACACCCCCCACGAATTGCCCCATCAGATTTATTACTACTTTTCATTCCCAACACAAGAAAATGGAGAAGATTCTCCGGAAACATTGGGATATCCTCCAACAGGATCCCCATCTCAGATCCACTCTTCCCACATACCCACAGGTCACCTATCGAAGAGCCCCCAACCTTAAAAATAAAATCGCCCCCAGCAAACTCAAGACCACTCCGGCTTTCCCGTCCATTGCCCCACTCATCCCCCTTGTAGGGATGTTTCAATGTCGGAAAAAATTGTGTAAGACCTGTCATTTTGTCCACCATGGCCAAAAATCTTTTTCCACTAAAGGCCAGACATACATCCTTAAAGACTTTTACAATTGTTCATCCGACTATGTGGTGTATGGCTTGATTTGTCCATGCGGTCTCATATATGTTGGCCGCACCATTCGGCCTTTGAGACAAAGGTTTGGGGAACACAGGAGACATATTGAGGGGGGCACTGACCCCCACAGTGTACCGAAACATTTCGCTGTAGCCCACAAGGGCTCCACCCTCGGACTGTCAGTTTGGGTCATAGAACAGATCCCTAGGTCTCTCTCGCCTGCCGAAAGGTTCAAAAAATTATGTGCGAGGGAGACCTATTGGATCTACCGCCTAGATGTCCTCTCGCCTGGAGGAATAAATGAGTGTATTGAAACTTCCACCATTTTGTGAGATCTATATCACATGGTATCACTCCCTTATTCCCCTACACTCCCATATCATCTTGTTTTTATTATGATTCTCTATCATCCTTTTATTAGTTCTCACGTTAAATGTTATCATGAAATCTTATCCAGCGTCTTAGAGTGTAATGAGGATGCTTATCTAGTTCGAGTAATGTTTTTATTTATTCTGTTACGTAGATGTTGACAATGTGTAGACATGCTACCCTTATTTTATTTTGACCTGGACCCTGGTTGCAGGTGTATACAGGTGCCCCCCCCTCCCTTCCCCCCCCCCTTTTTTTTCCCCCCCACTACCATCACCCTCTTGAGTTATCATTATAGACTCTTTTCTCCCCCCCCCCTGACTTTTTCCCTCCCCCCTCTGCCTTTTTTTTTTTTTTTTCCCCTTCCCCCCCCCCCCCTCCTCTTTTTGTATCACGATCATTATTAATTTCCCTCTAACATTCATTATTTTTTAAAATTATAAATCGATTTTGATCCATTTATCAATGGGCTAACATCTACCATTAGGATATGCAATATAGTTTTAAATCGCTCCTATATTACATGTCTGCATATACATTTTCTTTGTGTCTAATTTAAGGCACATACAATTATGGTCATCTTCCCCATACACTATACTAATTGTTTCATATACATGTCACCGTTTCATTATTTATTTATTTTACCTTATTATTTTTTCCTCTTATTTCTTTTCTTCTTTCTTCCCCTTTTCTTTATATTATTTTCCATGGTATTTTTATATAATTTCTATATATTTTATATATATTTTTTATAATTTTTCATCTTATATATATTTTTTCATCTTCTTTATTTCGTCTGTTTCTCCTTTCATTCTTATTATTTACTCCTTCCCCCTTATTTTACATCATTCCTCCACTGCTGACACTTCCACACACAGGACCTCTGGCCACCTCCCCTCTCCCTTCCCCTCCCTTTTCCTTCCTCCAATCATTTCCTATTCCGTTCTCCTTCACATCATTGTCTCACATATAAACATCCTGTCCAGCTCCCAGCCAATCAGCTTGACGAAGGAGCGCCGCCGTCACACCATTCACGGCGTGCCGGCTCAGGAAACGCGTCGCATATCGTGTGACGTCATCATCTCTCGACAGGATCGGCTGTTACCCAAGCCTCGTTCTGGTGCCTGTCTCCGCTGTTCGGCCGAGGACATCCAGCGTTGTGAGACTGCACAGACCCCTTACATCTACCAGCTGAGAGAGATGGCCACACGGACCCCCTGGATTGACCTGGGACATTTCCTTGTTTGATATTCACCACCTAAATGTGAGTGTATTACTAGCTGTTGCTACTTTTTAATAAAATTGTTTTAAAACGTCTGCACCCAGAGGCGCCTCCTCTCTCTTGTCTTCACAGTACTTTGGGATAAAGGCTTTCACCCCCACTGGATGGCTGCCCTGAATGTGGACTTCACACAGCATTTTTTATCTCTTCCACCTACAGTGTCATACACGGACTTATGAATTTATGTGCCCTTTTGACTAATACCCAATCCAGTTCTGTACACTACTGTTGATATGGATACAGCTGTCACTTATTTGCGCCGATAACTTGTTACATTGCTGGCTGATGATTGGCCAAGCATGCACTATGACCCGCATGCTTGGCCAATCACAGCGCCGTCAGTAGAGAGAGCTGTAATTGGCCAAAGCCAGGGTGGCTTTGGCCAATTATGGCTCAGGGGATTTAGTACACGCCCCACACTATATAAGGCCGCCTGCACGGCGGCCCTGTGTAGTGTGTTCCGGTGTGCTGATAGAGAGAGAGACAGACAGTGTCATTTGATTTGAGTTAGCTAGATTAGGCTAGATCTGTTCCTGCTATTTACATTTAATGCAGTGCGTCCTGCTCACAGTGTTCAGCTAGATCCGTTCCTGCTATTTACATTTAGTGCAGTCAGTGCGTCCTGCTCACAGTGTTCAGCTAGATCCGTTCCTGCTATTTACATTTAGTGCAGTGCGTCCTGCTCACAGTGTTCAGCTAGATCTGTTCCTGCTATTTACATTTAGTGCAGTTCGTCCTGCTCACAGTGTTCAGCTAGATCCGTTCCTGCTATTTACATTGAGTGCAGTGCGTCCTGCTCACAGTGTTCAGCTAGATCTGTTCCTGCTATTTACATTTAGTGCAGTCAGTGCGTCCTGCTCACAGTGTTCAGCTAGATCTGTTCCTGCTATTTACATTTAGTGCAGTGCGTCCTGCTCACAGTGTTCAGCTAGATCTGTTCCTGCTATTTACATTTAGTGCAGTGCGTCCTGCTCACAGTGTTCAGCTAGATCTGTTCCTGCTATTTACATTTAGTGCAGTGCGTCCTGCTCACAGTGTTCAGCTAGATCTGTTCCTGCTATTTACATTTAGTGCAGTGCGTCCTGCTCACAGTGTTCAGCTAGATCCGTTCCTGCTATTTACATTTAGTGCAGTCAGTGCGTCCTGCTCACAGTGTTCAGCTAGATCCGTTCCTGCTATTTACATTTAGTGCAGTCAGTGCGTCCTGCTCACAGTGTTCAGCTAGATCCGTTCCTGCTATTTACATTTAGTGCAGTCAGTGCGTCCTGCTCACAGTGTTCAGCTAGATCTGTTCCTGCTATTTACATTTAGTGCAGTCAGTGCGTCCTGCTCACAGTGTTCAGCTAGATCCGTTCCTGTTATCTTCCTACTGACAGGCAGGCTTGTCTGGTTACAGTATATAAAGCTACCTGAAGAAAATTACAGGTGTTCTATCCCAGCTTAGTGCAGCTACAGGCCATTAGTATGTCTGGAAGGCCAAGAAGGAGAGGCAGACAGTCACAAGCCAATAGGGATGAGCCGAACACCCCCCGGTTCGGTTCGCACCAGAACCCGCGAACGGACCGCAAGTTCGCACGAACGTTAGAACCCCATTGACGTCTATGGGACTCGAACGTTCGAAATCAAAAGTGCTCATTTTAAAGGCTAATTTGCATGGTATTGTCCTAAAAAGGGTTTGGGGACCCGGGTCCTACCCCAGGGGACATGTATCAATGCAAAAAAAACTTTTAAAAACGGCCGTTTTTTCGGGAGCAGTGATTTTAATGATGCTTAAAGTAAAAAAAAAAAAGTGAAATATTCCTTTAAATATCGTACCTGGGGGGTGTCTATAGTATGCCTGTAAAGTGACGCGTGTTTCCCATGTTTAGAACAGTCCCTGCACCAAATGTCATTTTTAAAGGAAAAAATCTCATTTAAAACTGCTTGCGGGTTTAATGTCATGTCGGGTCATGGCAATATGGATGAAAATCAGTGAGACAAACGGCATGGGTACCCCCCAGTCCATTACCAGGCCCTTTGGGTCTTGTATGGATATTAAGGGGAACCCCGCACCCAAATTAAAATAAGGAAAGGTCCCTATATACTCTGAACAGCAGTATACAGGCGGTGCAAACAAGACAGGGACTGTAGGTTTGTTGTTAAGTAGAATCTGTTTGTAATTTTGAACATTTTTAATGTGTTTAGCTCCAGCCAAAAAATCTTTTCTAAGCTTTTTGGAAAACATAGGGAAGGGTTATCACCCCTGTGACATTTGTTTTGCGTCTTTCCTCCTCTTCAGAAGATTTCACCTCACTTTTTTGTCCCAATGAAAAATGTTTTTTGAAAATTTGGGTTTTTTTGTGGAACAAGGATTGGAAAGCATCAGTGGAAAGGAAAAATTGTTTTCCCATATTAACTCTTACAGGAGAGAATTTCCCTTCCTTAGGGGTAGATTTCATCTCACTTCCTGTTGTCTCCTTCCGTTTGCAAGTAGGAGTCGTTTGTAAGTTAGATGTTTGAAAGTAGGGTCCTGCCCTATATACTCAGCAGAAATTTGGGCCTTAGGTGTTGCTGTGGCCAAAACACTGTAAGCCCTCACAGGGCCCTGCTGTGAAATATTAGATCAAGAATTGTAATTACATGCCCCTGTTGAACAGGAGCTGAAAAATTAGGCCTTAGGCACTGGTGCTGGTGCCACAACACTGCAACCCCTCACAGACACTCTAGTTGAAACGCAGGAACAAGCCCAGCTGCAAAGTATTGCATCAAAAATTGTAATTACACGCCCCTGTTAGACAGGGGCTGAAAAATTGGGTCTTAGGCACTGGTGCTGGTGCCACAACACTGCAACCCCTCACAGACACTCTAGTTGAAACGCAGGAACAAGCCCTGCTGCAAAGTATTGCATCAAAAATTGTAATTACACGCCCCTGTTAGACAGGGGCTGAAAAATTGGGTCTTAGGCACTGGTGCTGGTGCCACAACACTGCAACCCCTCACAGACACTCTAGTTGGAATGCAGGAACAAGCCCTGCTGCAAAGTATTGCATCAAAAATTGTAATTACACGCCCCTGTTAGACAGGGGCAGAAAAATTGGGTCTTAGGCACTGGTGCTGGTGCCACAACACTGCAACCCCTCACAGACACTCTAGTTGGAATGCAGGAACGAGCCCTGCTGCAAAGTATTACATCAAAAATTGTAATTACACGCCCCTGTTAAACAGGGGCTGAAAAATTGTGCCTTAGGCACTGGTGGTGGCGCCCAGAACCAAAAATGTTCTTACAAGCTATCAGCGTGATGATTGAGGAGGAAGAGGATAATTACTCAGGGATAGTCACTCAGCATCAGCATAGGCAGTCTTTGAAGGGATCTGAGATTTCAAAAAAAATTATTCGGTTACATCTGCATCAGGTGCTTGGTAGCTGGTGGTGATCCAAGACTGATTCATTTTTATGAAGGTCAGCCGATCGACCGAGTCGGTGGACAGACGCACCCTGTGATCGGTTACCACGCCTCCAGCAGCACTGAATGTGCGTTCCGAAAGAACGCTGGATGCAGGACAGGCCAGTAGCTCAATTGCATACTGTGCAAGCTCTGGCCAGTGATCCATCCTCAAGACCCAGTAACCCAGAGGATTTTCGGTGGGAAAGGTGTCCAAGTCTGATCTTGCCCCTAGGTATTCCTGCACCATGTAAAACAGACGCTGGCGATGGTTGCTGGAACCGATCATACCTTGGGGCTGCGGACCAAAAAATTGTCTGAACGCATCGGTCAGACGGCCACCTTCTCCACCGCTCCTTCTTTGACTGACCGAAGCCTCAGCAACACGTTGTCCAGAAACAGGAGTTTGTAACCTCCCAGTCTCTGGGAACGCGTTGCACAGACCTTTCTGCAAGGCCTCCCGAAGATGTTTCATCCTCTGCTCCCTCTGCGATGGCAAGATAAGGTCCGCAACCTTACCCTTGTAACGTGGATCAAGGAGGGTTGCCAGCCAGTATTGGTCCTTCTCCTTGATACCACGAATACGAGGATCCTTACGCAGGCTTTGCAGGATCAGGGAGGCCATGCAGCGTAGGTTTGCTGAGGCATTCGGTCCGGAGTCCTCTGGGTCACTAAGGACAACAACGTCCGCAGCCACCTCCTCCCAGCCACGTACAAGTCCATGTGTTCCTTGGGACTGATCCCTTAAAGACTGCTGATGCTGAGTGCCAGGCTCCACCTCCATACTGACACAATCTTCCTCCTCCTCCTCCTCCTCCTCCTCGTCCTCTTCCTGTGTGATCGGCGGGCACGCAGGAACACTGTCTGGATAAAGGGGGCCTTGAGAGCTAAGGAAGTCCTCCTCTTCCTGCCTCTGTTCTGCCTCAAGTGCCCTGTCCATTATCCCACGCAGCGTGTGCTCCAACAGGTGGACAAGGGGGACAGTGTCACTGATGCATGCACTGTCAGTGCTCACCATCCTCGTGGCCTCCTCGAATGGTGACAGGACAGTGCATGCATCCCTGATCATGGCCCACTGGCGTGGGGAAAAAAAACCAAGGTCCCCTGACCCTGTCCTGGTGCCATAGTCGCACAGGTACTCATTGATGGCCCTCTGCTGCGTGTGCAGCCGCTGCAGCATGGCCAACGTCGAGTTCCACCTGGTGGGCATGTCACAGATTAGGCGGTTCTTGGGCAGGTTAAACTCCTTTTGGAGGTCCGTCAGCCGAGCACTGGCATTATATGACCGGCGGAAATGCACACAGACTTTCCTGGCCTGCCTCAGGACATCCTGTAAGCCCGGGTACCTGCCCAAGAACCGCTGCACCACCAAGTTAAGGACGTGAGCCAAACAGGGCACATGGGTCAGTTGTCCCTGTCGGAGGGCAGAGAGGAGGTTGGTGCCATTGTCGCAAACCACCATTCCTGCCTTAAGTTGGCGTGGCGTCAACCACCTCTGAACCTGCCCCTGCAGAGCTGACAGAACCTCTGCCCCAGTGTGGCTCCTGTCCCCCAAGCACACCAGCTCAAGCACCGCATGGCATCTTTTGGCCTGCGTACTTGCGTAGCCCCTTGAACGCCTACGGAGCACCGCTGGTTCCGAGGAAGAGGCCATGGAGGAAGAAGAAGAGGAGGGGGTGGAGGAGAGAGGTGTGTCACAATCAGCATTTTGGAGGCGTGGTGGCGGAACAACCTCCAACACTACTGCACCTTGTCCTGCATCCTTCCCAGCTGCCAGCAGAGTCACCCAATGCGCCGTGAAACTTAAGTAACGTCCCTGTCCATGCCTGCTGGACCATGAGTCAGCGGTAATATGCACCTTACCGCTGACCGCCCTGTCCAGCGAGGCATGGACATTGCCTTCCACATGCCGGTAGAGAGCCGGAATCGCCTTCCGTGAGAAAAAGTGGCGTTTGGGTACCTGCCACTGAGGAACCGCACATTCCACAAACTCACGGAAGGGGGCAGAGTCTACCAACTGAAAAGGCAGCAGTTGAAGTGCTAGCAATTTTGCCAAGCTAGCATTCAACCGCTGGGCATGTGGATGGCTGGGAGCAAACTTCTTTCGGCGGTGCAGCAGCTGGGGCAGGGAAATTTGCCTGGTACAATCTGACGTCGGTGTACCAAAAGCAGATTGCCCATAAGTACTTGGCTGTGACACACCTAATTCTACACCTTCATTCCTCTCACTGCAGGTCGCAGAGAGGACTGAAGGTCTAGTGGGGTTGGAAATCTCAGCTGATGAGGAGCAAGGAGAGATCGTCTTTGTTCTTTGGTGTGGGTCTTTTAGATACGCTTGCCAACGAACTGCATGGCAGGTCAACATATGTCTGGTCAAGCATGTGGTACCCAAGCGGGAGATGTTTTGGCCACGCGAGATACGCTTGAGACATATATTGCAAATAGCAGCGGTGCGATCTGATGCACTCGTCTCAAAAAAGGCCCACACCAAAGAACTTTTTGAATAACGCGCAGAGACTGCAGCGCCCTGCACATGTGGAGCTTTGGGGTGTGATGCAGTCAATGTGCTGCCCTTAGGCTGGCCCCTGGAGGGCATCCTGCCTAGTTGGTGATGTGCCACCTCCTCCTCCTCCTCCTCCTCCTCCTCCTCCTCCTCCTCTCTCCTATCAGGCACCCACGTTGAGTCAGTGACCTCATCATCCCCTCCCTCCTCATCACTGGAGCAAACCTGGCAGTATGCTGCAGCAGGGGGAGCATGACTGCCAGATTGCTGTCCTTCTTGGGCACCCCCTCTGTCCGTGCTCATGTTACTGCCTTCATTGAGCTCAGTATCATCATCAGAGCCTTCCAAACGCTGGGCATCCTCCTGGAGCATGTACCCAACACTGTGGTCAAACAGTTCGAGGGAATCCTCAGGAGGACATGGTGGGGCTAGGGAAGGAGTCACTGATGACATTGAGCTGAGGGAAGAGGCCGCTGCTTTGCCAGACAAAGCACCCTGGGCATGGGTGAGAGAGGATGAGGAGGATGAGGACGGCTTGGTCATCCACTCGACCAAGTCTTCCGCATGTTGCGGCTCAACACGGCCAGCTGCCGAAAAAAAGGCCAAGCGTGTCCCATGGCCACGTGCTGATGAGGATGCACCGTCTCCACGACCAGCACTAGACACAGAGCCTGCTTGCCCTCTCTTATTGGCTTGTGACTGTCTGCCTCTCCTTCTTGGCCTTCCAGACATACTAATGGCCTGTAGCTGCACTAAGCTGGGATAGAACACCTGTAATTTTCTTCAGGTAGCTTTATATACTGTAACCAGACAAGCCTGCCTGTCAGTAGGAAGATAACAGGAACGGATCTAGCTGAACACTGTGAGCAGGACGTACTGCACTAAATGTATATAGCAGGAACGGATCTAGCTGAACACTGTGAGCAGCACGCACTGCACTGAATGTAAATAGCAGGAACGGATCTAGCTGAACACTGTGAGCAGGACGCACTGTACTGAATGTAAATAGCAGGAACGGATCTAGCTGAACACTGTGAGCAGGACACACTGCACTGAATGTAAATAACAGGAACGGATCTAGCTGAACACTGTGAGCAGGACACACTGTACTAAATGTAAATAGTCTAGCTGCCTGACCGTGGTACTAATAGGATCAAAAAGAACACCTGTAATTTTCTTCAGGTAGCTTTATATACTGTAACCAGACAAGCCTGCCTGTCAGTAGGAAGATAACAGGAACGGATCTAGCTGAACACTGTGAGCAGGACGTACTGCACTAAATGTATATAGCAGGAACGGATCTAGCTGAACACTGTGAGCAGCACGCACTGTACTGAATGTAAATAGCAGGAACGGATCTAGCTGAACACTGTGAGCAGGACACACTGCACTGAATGTAAATAACAGGAACGGATCTAGCTGAACACTGTGAGCAGGACACACTGTACTAAATGTAAATAGTCTAGCTGCCTGACCGTGGTACTAATAGGATCAAAAAGAACACCTGTAATTTTCTTCAGGTAGCTTTATATACTGTAACCAGACAAGCCTGCCTGTCAGTAGGAAGATAACAGGAACGGATCTAGCTGAACACTGTGAGCAGGACGCACTGCACTGAATGTAAATAGCAGGAACGGATCTAGCTGAACACTGTGAGCAGCACGCACTGCACTGAATGTAAATAGCAGGAACGGATCTAGCTGAACACTGTGAGCAGGACGCACTGCACTGAATGTAAATAGCAGGAACGGATCTAGCTGAACACTGTGAGCAGGACGCACTGCACTGAATGTAAATAGCAGGAACGGATCTAGCTGAACACTGTGAGCAGCACGCACTGCACTGAATGTAAATAGCAGGAACGGATCTAGCTGAACACTGTGAGCAGCACGCACTGCACTGAATGTAAATAGCAGGAACGGATCTAGCTGAACACTGTGAGCAGGAAGCACTGTACTGAATGTAAATAGCAGGAACGGATCTAGCTGAACACTGTGAGCAGGACACACTGCACTGAATGTAAATAGTCTAGATAGAAGATAACAGGAACGGATCTAGCTAAACTGAATACAGTGTATATATATATATGCAACACCTGGGATGCATATATATACACAATACACTGTAAGTGCAGCTAACTGACTGACTGTTCTGCCTAATCTATCTAACTCAAATCAAACACTGTCTCTCTGTCTATCTCTTTCAACGCCGGAACACACACTACACAGGGCCGCCGTGCAGGCGGCCTTATATAGTGTGGGGCGTGTACTAAATCCCCTGAGCCATAATTGGCCAAAGCCTCCTTGGCTTTGGCCAATTACGGCTCTCTGTTCAGGCGGCGCTGTGATTGGCCAAGCATGCGGGTCATAGTGCATGCTTGGCCAATCATCAGCCAGCAATGCACTGCGATGCCGCAGTGAATTATGGGCCGTGACGCGCCACACGAATTTGGCGCGAACGGCCCATATCGTTCGCAATTCGACGGACGGTCGAACAGCCGATGTTCGAGTCGAACATGGGTTCGACTCGAACACGAAGCTCATCCCTACAAGCCAATAAGAGAGGGCAAGCAGGCTCTGTGTCTAGTGCTGGTCGTTGAGACGGTGCATCCTCATCAGCCCGTGGCCATGGGACACGCTTGGCCTTTTTTTCGGCAGCTGGCCGTGTTGAGCCGCAACATGCAGAAAACTTGGTCGAGTGGATGACCAAGCCGTCCTCATCCTCCTCATCCTCTCTCACCCATGCCCAGGGTGCTTTGTCTGGCAAAGCAGCGGCCTCTTCCCTCAGCTCAATGTCATCAGTGACTCCTTCCCTAGCTCCACCATGTCCTCCTGAGGATTCCCTCGAACTGTTTGACCACAGTGTTGGGTACATGCTCCAGGAGGATGCCCAGCGTTTGGAAGGCTCTGATGATGATACTGAGCTCGATGAAGGCAGTAACATGAGCACGGACAGAGGGGGTGCCCAAGAAGGACAGCAATCTGGCAGTCATGCTCCCCCTGCTGCAGCTTACTGCCAGGTTTGCTCCAGTGATGAGGAGGGAGGGGATGATGAGGTCACTGACTCAACGTGGGTGCCTGATAGGAGAGAGGAGGAGGAGGAGGAGGAGGAGGCGGCACATCACCAACGAGGCAGGATACCCTCCAGGGGCCAGCCTAAGGGCAGCACATTGACTGCATCACACCCCAAAGCTCCACATGTGCAGGGCGCTGCAGTCTCTGCGCGTTATTCAAAAAGTTCTTTGGTGTGGGCCTTTTTTGAGACGAGTGCATCAGATCGCACCGCTGCTATTTGCAACATATGTCTCAAGCGTATCTCGCGTGGCCAAAACATCTCCCGCTTGGGTACCACATGCTTGACCAGACATATGTTGACCTGCCATGCAGTTCGTTGGCAAGCATATCTAAAAGACCCACACCAAAGAACAAAGAGGATCTCTCCTTGCTCCTCATCAGCTGAGATTTCCAACCCCACTAGACCTTCAGTCCTCTCTGAGACCTGCAGTGAGAGGAATGAAGGTGTAGAATTAGGTGTGTCACAGCCAAGTACTTGTGGGCAATCTGCTTTTGGTACACCGACGTCAGATTGTACCAGGCAAATTTCCCTGCCCCAGCTGCTGCACCGCCGAAAGAAGTTTGCTCCCAGCCATCCACATGCCCAGCGGTTGAATGCTAGCTTGGCAAAATTGCTAGCACTTCAACTGCTGCCTTTTCAGTTGGTAGACTCTGCCCCCTTCCGTGAGTTTGTGGAATGTGCGGTTCCTCAGTGGCAGGTACCCAAACGCCACTTTTTCTCACGGAAGGCGATTCCGGCTCTCTACCGGCATGTGGAAGGCAATGTCCATGCCTCGCTGGACAGGGCGGTCAGCGGTAAGGTGCATATTACCGCTGACTCATGGTCCAGCAGGCATGGACAGGGACGTTACTTAAGTTTCACGGCGCATTGGGTGACTCTGCTGGCAGCTGGGAAGGATGCAGGACAAGGTGCAGTAGTGTTGGAGGTTGTTCCGCCACCACGCCTCCAAAATGCTGATTGTGACACACCTCTCTCCTCCACCCCCTCCTCTTCTTCTTCCTCCATGGCCTCTTCCTCGGAACCAGTGGTGCTCCGTAGGCGTTCAAGGGGCTACGCAAGTACGCAGGCCAAAAGATGCCATGCGGTGCTTGAGCTGGTGTGCTTGGGGGACAGGAGCCACACTGGGGCAGAGGTTCTGTCAGCTCTGCAGGGGCAGGTTCAGAGGTGGTTGACGCCACGCCAACTTAAGGCAGGAATGGTGGTTTGCGACAATGGCACCAACCTCCTCTCTGCCCTCCGACAGGGACAACTGACCCATGTGCCCTGTTTGGCTCACGTCCTTAACTTGGTGGTGCAGCGGTTCTTGGGCAGGTACCCGGGCTTACAGGATGTCCTGAGGCAGGCCAGGAAAGTCTGTGTGCATTTCCGCCGGTCATATAATGCCAGTGCTCGGCTGACGGACCTCCAAAAGGAGTTTAACCTGCCCAAGAACCGCCTAATCTGTGACATGCCCACCAGGTGGAACTCGACATTGGCCATGCTGCAGCGGCTGCACACGCAGCAGAGGGCCATCAATGAGTACCTGTGCGACCATGGCACCAGGACAGGGTCAGGGGACCTTGGTTTTTTTTTCCCCACGCCAGTGGGCCATGATCAGGGATGCATGCACTGTCCTGTCACCATTCGAGGAGGCCACGAGGATGGTGAGCACTGACAGTGCATGCATCAGTGACACTGTCCCCCTTGTCCACCTGTTGGAGCACACGCTGCGTGGAATAATGGACAGGGCACTTGAGGCAGAACAGAGGCAGGAAGAGGAGGACTTCCTTAGCTCTCAAGGCCCCCTTTATCCAGACAGTGTTCCTGCGTGCCCGCCGATCACACAGGAAGAGGACGAGGAGGAGGAGGAGGAGGAGGAGGAGGAGGAAGATTGTGTCAGTATGGAGGTGGAGCCTGGCACTCAGCATCAGCAGTCTTTAAGGGATCAGTCCCAAGGAACACATGGGCTTGTACGTGGCTGGGAGGAGGTGGCTGCGGACGTTGTTGTCCTTAGTGACCCAGAGGACTCCGGACCGAATGCCTCAGCAAACCTACGCTGCATGGCCTCCCTGATCCTGCAAAGCCTGCGTAAGGATCCTCGTATTCGTGGTATCAAGGAGAAGAACCAATACTGGCTGGCAACCCTCCTTGATCCACGTTACAAGGGTAAGGTTGCGGACCTTATCTTGCCATCGCAGAGGGAGCAGAGGATGAAACATCTTCGGGAGGCCTTGCAGAAAGGTCTGTGCAACGCGTTCCCAGAGAATGGGAGGTTACAAACTCCTGTTTCTGGACAACGTGTTGCTGAGGCTTCGGTCAGTCAAAGAAGGAGCGGTGGAGAAGGTGGCCGTCTGACCGATGCGTTCAGACAATTTTTTGGTCCGCAGCCCCAAGGTATGATCGGTTCCAGCAACCATCGCCAGCGTCTGTTTTACATGGTGCAGGAATACCTAGGGGCAAGATCAGACTTGGACACCTTTCCCACCGAAAATCCTCTGGGTTACTGGGTCTTGAGGATGGATCACTGGCCAGAGCTTGCACAGTATGCAATTGAGCTACTGGCCTGTCCTGCATCCAGCGTTCTTTCGGAACGCACATTCAGTGCTGCTGGAGGCGTGGTAACCGATCACAGGGTGCGTCTGTCCACTGACTCGGTCGATCGGCTGACCTTCATAAAAATGAATCAGTCTTGGATCACCACCAGCTACCAAGCACCTGATGCTGATGTAACTGAATAATTTTTTTCAGATCCCTTCAAAGACTGCCTATGCTGATGCTGAGTGACTATCCCTGAGTAATTATCCTCTTCCTCCTCAATCATCACGCTGATAGCTTGTAAGAACATTTTTGGTTCTGGGCGCCACCACCAGTGCCTAAGGCACAATTTTTCAGCCCCTGTTTAACAGGGGCGTGTAATTACAATTTTTGATGTAATACTTTGCAGCAGGGCTCGTTCCTGCATTCCAACTAGAGTGTCTGTGAGGGGTTGCAGTGTTGTGGCACCAGCACCAGTGCCTAAGGCCCAATTTTTCTGCCCCTGTCTAACAGGGGCGTGTAATTACAATTTTTGATGCAATACTTTGCAGCAGGGCTCGTTCCTGCGTTCCAACTAGAGTGTCTGTGAGGGGTTGCAGTGTTGTGGCACCAGCACCAGTGCCTAAGACCCAATTTTTCTGCCCCTGTCTAACAGGGGCGTGTAATTACAATTTTTGATGCAATTCTTTGCAGCAGGGCTCGTTCCTGCGTTCCAACTAGAGTGTCTGTGAGGGGTTGCAGTGTTGTGGCACCAGCACCAGTGCCTAAGGCCCAATTTTTCTGCCCCTGTCTAACAGGGGCGTGTAATTACAATTTTTGATGCAATACTTTGCAGCAGGGCTCGTTCCTGCGTTCCAACTAGAGTGTCTGTGAAGGGTTGCAGTGTTGTGGCACCAGCACCAGTGCCTAAGGCCTAATTTTTCAGCTCCTGTTCAACAGGGGCATGTAATTACAATTCTTGATCTAATATTTCACAGCAGGGCCCTGTGAGGGCTTACAGTGTTTTGGCCACAGCAACACCTAAGGCCCAAATTTCTGCTGAGTATATAGGGCAGGACCCTACTTTCAAACATCTAACTTACAAACGACTCCTACTTGCAAACGGAAGGAGACAACAGGAAGTGAGATGAAATCTACCCCTAGGAAGGGAAATTCTCTCCTGTAAGAGTTAATATGGGAAAACAATTTCTCCTTTCCACTGATGCTTTCCAATCCTTGTTCCACAAAAAAACCCAAATTTTCAAAAAACATTTTTCATTGGGACAAAAAAGTGAGGTGAAATCTTCTGAAGAGGAGGAAAGACGCAAAACAAATGTCACAGGGGTGATAACCCTTCCCTATGTTTTCCAAAAAGCTCAGAAAAGATTTTTTGGCTGGAGCTAAACACGTTAAAAATGTTCAAAATTACAAACAGATTCTACTTAACAACAAACCTACAGTCCCTGTCTTGTTTGCACCGCCTGTATACTGCTGTTCAGAGTATATAGGGACCTTTCCTTATTTTAATTTGGGTGCGGGGTTCCCCTTAATATCCATACAAGACCCAAAGGGCCTGGTAATGGACTGGGGGGTACCCATGCCGTTTGTCTCACTGATTTTCATCCATATTGCCATGACCCGACATGACATTAAACCCGCAAGCAGTTTTAAATGAGATTTTTTCCTTTAAAAATGACATTTGGTGCAGGAACTGTTCTAAACATGGGAAACACGCGTCACTTTACAGGCATACTATAGACACCCCCCAGGTACGATATTTAAAGGAATATTTCACTTTTTTTTTTTTTACTTTAAGCATCATTAAAATCACTCCTCCCGAAAAAATGGCTGTTTTTAAAAGTTTTTTTTGCATTGATACATGTCCCCTGGGGTAGGACCCGGGTCCCCACACCCTTTTTAGGACAATACCATGCAAATTAGCCTTTAAAATGAGCACTTTTGATTTCGAACGTTCGAGTCCCATAGACGTCAATGGGGTTCTAACGTTCGTGCGAACTTGCGGTCCGTTCGCGGGTTCTGGTGCGAACCGAACCGGGGGGTGTTCGGCTCATCCCTACCCCCAGGTATGAAATTTAAAGGGATATTACACTTTTATTGTTTGACTTTAAGCATTATTAAAATCACTGCTCCTGAAAAAACGGCCGTTTTTAAAACTTTTTTTTGCATTGATTCATGTCCCCTGGGGCAGGACCCAGGTCCCCAAACACTTTTATTGACAATAACTTGCATATTAGCCTTTAAAATTAGCACTTTTGATTATTCATGTTCGTGTCCCATAGACTTTAACGGTGTTCGCGTGTTCGAACGAATTTTTTTCCTGTTCGCATGTTCTGGTGCGAACCGAACAGGGGGGTGTTCGGCTCATCCCTATTAGAGATGTTGCGCTCCTCCAACTTCCATTTGAGGATGACCCACAGATGCTCAATAGGCTTTAGGTCTGGAGACATGCTTGGCCAGTCCATCACCTTTACCCTTTTTTAGCAAGGCAGTTGTCGTCTTGGAGGTGTGTTTGAGGTTGTTATGATGTTGGAATACTGCCCTGCCATTCTCCAAAGGGAGGGGATCATGCTCTGCTTCAGTATGTCACAGTACTTGTAGGCATTTATGGTTCCCTCAATAAACTGTAGCTCCCCAGTTCCGGCAGCACTCATGCAGCCCCAGACCATGACACTCCCACCACCATGTTTGACTGTAGGCAAAACACACTTGTCTTTGTACTCCTCACCTGGTTGCTGCCGACACACGCTTGACACCATCTGAACCAAATAAGTTTATCTTGGTCTCATCAGACCACAGGACATGGTTCCAGTAATTCATGTCTTTCGATTGCTTGTCTTCAGCAAACTTTTTGCGGCCTTTCTTGTGCATCATCTTTAGAAGATGCTTTCTTCTAGGACGAAAGCCATGCAGACCAACTTGATGCAGTGTGTGATGTATGGTCTGAGCACTGACAGGCTGATCCCCCACCCCTTCAAGCTCTGTAGCAATGCTGGCAGCACTCATACGTCTATTTCTCAAACACAACCTCTGCATATGATGCTGAGCACGTGCACTCAACTTCTTTGGTCGACCATGGTGAGGCCTGTTCTGAGTGGAACCTGTCCTGGTAAACCGCAGTATGGTCTTGGCCATCATGCTGCAGCTCAGTTTCAGGGTCTTGGCAATCTTCCTATAGCCTAGGCCATCTTTATGTAGAGCAACACTTTTTTTTTTCAAATCCTCAGAGAGTTCTTTGCCATGGGGTGCCATGTTGAACTTCCAGTGACCAGTATGAGAGAGTGAGAGCGATAACACCAAATTTAACACACCTGCTCCCCATTCACACCTGGGACCTTGTAACACTATCGAGTCACATGACACCGGGGAGGGAAAATTTTCACTTAGAGGAGTACTCACTTTTGTTGCCAGCGATTTAGACATTAACGGCTGTGTGCTGAGTTGAGATGAAATATTGGGGTAGCATACACTTTAATTGCACCCCAACACACATCTACAGTGCACTGAAAAAAACCTGTGTTAAAAAGCACTGTGCATTGCCCTGCGATGGAAAAAAACATTTTTGTGTTGAGGTGTGTTAACTGCCCATTCAAAATAAATGGGCTACCTAATGCAATTCAACATAATTGCACAAAAACACATTATGGTGTGTATAGGCTCTTAGTTATAAGACTATGCATTACTATTAATACATTACATTACATTACATTAATATGAAAGTCGTGTATGCGAATGCGCGAACGTGACGTCGCCACACCTCTTTGGACCCAAAACTTTGGTAAAGTATTGTTTGGAGTCTTTGCTATGTAACCCAGGATTGTATTCTTCTTAAAGCAATTACCTATTTTTATATGTGTGCGCATTGTGCTAATGAAAAACACCCATTTGTGCTGCCACTTAATATTCAATAAATATGCAAATCAGGTGAAACAACTGTGAATGTGAAAAAGAAACAAATAATTCCACAGTAGCACACTAATTAATCTACAAATCTCCTAAATATTAACATTGTGATAAAATGAATATAAAAGGCCCATACATAATAAAAAGTGTCCATATATTTTATCCAAAAAATACATGCTAACCTATGCAAATCAATATGGTAATACAGTCCAACTTAAAGTGATGAAAAAATAGTGTGAAACAATAGTGAAACAAAATCTTGTTGATCCACCAAAATCCTTCACCAAAGTGATGTGTGCCACTTCCACTCCTTAAGAATAAAGCTCACCAGACGCTGTTGCCATTCACTCTTGTGTCTGGCAAATATCGCCTTATTAAATGTTAGTGAAGAGCCGCTTCACGCCAATCTCCATCCAGATCAATAAAGACACTTTCCACATGTGGGGATTAGGAATGAGCTGAAACCCCCCCCCCCCCACCAGAACCTGCAAACGGACCGAAAGTTTGCGCGAACTTTAGAACCCTGTTAAAGTCTATGGGACTCGAACGTCGAAATCAAAAGTGCTAATTTTAAAGGCTAATATGCAAGTTATTGTCCTAAAAAGGGTTTGGGGACCCAGGTCCTGCCCCAGGGGACATGTATCAATGCAAAAAAAGTTTTAAAAATGGCTGTTTTTTTGGAAGCAGTGATTTTAATGATGCTTAAAGTGAAAAAAAGTGAAATATTCCTTTAAATATCCTACCTGGGGGGTGTCTATAGTATGCCTGTTAAGTGGCGCGTGTTTCCTGTGCTTAGAACAGTCCCTGCACAAAATGACATTTGTTAAGGAATAAAAGTCATTTAAAACTGCTTGCGGCTTTAATGTAATGTCGGGTCCTGGCAATATGGATGAAAATCAGTGAGACAAACGGCATGGGTACCCCCCCAGTCCATTACCAGGCCCTTTGGGTCTTGTATGGATATTAAGGGGAACCCCGCACCCAAATTAAAAAGAGGAAAGGCGTGGGGCCCCCAGGCCCTATATACTCTGAACAGCAGTATACAGGCGTTGCAAACAAGACAGGGACTGTAGTTTTGTTGTTAAGTAGAATCTGTTTGTAATTTTGAACTGGTACATTTTTAAAGTGTAGCTCCAGCCAAAAATCTATTTTTAAGCTTTTTGGAAAACATAGGGAAGGGTTATCACCCCTGTAACATTTGTTTTGCTGTCTGTGCACCTCTTCAGAAGATTTCACCTCACTTTCTGTCCCAATGACAAATGTTTTTTGAAAATTTGGGGTTTTTAGTGAAACAAGTATTGGTGATAAAGCATCAGTGGAGAGGAGACACGTTTTTCCCATATTAACTCTTACAGGAGAGAATTTCCCTTCCTAGGGGTAGATTTCATCTCACTTCCTGTTGTCTTCTTCCGTTTGCAAGTAGGAGTCGTTTGTAAGTTGGATGTTTGAAAGTAGGGGCCTGCCTTATATACTCTGCAGAAATTGGGGCCTCAGGTGTTGGTGTTGCCACAACACTGTAAGCCCTCACAGTTACTCTTGGTGGATGCAGGAAGGGGCCCTGCTGTGAAATATTAGATCAAGAATTGTAATTACATGCCATTGTTGAACAGTGGTAGAAAAATTGGGCCTTTGGTGGTGGTGCTGGTGCCACAACACTGTAAGTCCTCACAGTTACTCTTGGTGGGCGCTGGAACGGGCCCTGCTGTGAAATATTAGATCAAGAATTGTAATTACATGCACCTGTTGAACAGGGGCAGAAAAATTGGGCCTTTGGTGGTGGTGGTGGTGTTGCCACAACACTGTAAGCCCTCGCAGTTACTCTTGGTGGGCGCAGGAATGGGCCCTGCTGTAAAATATTAGATCAAGAATTGTAATTACATGTCCCTGTTTAATGGGGCAGAAAAATTGGGCCTTAGCCACTGCTGCCACAACACTGTAACCCCTCACAGATATTATAGTTGGAGCGCAGGAATAAGCCCTGCTGCAAAGTATTGCATCAAAAATTGTAATTATACGCCCCTGTTAAACAGGGGCAGAAAAATTGGGCCTTAGCCACTGGTGGCGGTGCCCAGAACCAAAAATGTTCTTACAAGCTATAAGCAAGAAAATTGAGGAGGAAGAGGATTGTCACTCAGCATAACAGGATAGTCACTCAGCATCTGCATAGGCAGTCTTGAAGGGATCCCACATTAAAAAAAAAATTATTCGGTTACATCAGCATCAGGTGCTTGGTAGCTGGTGATCCAAGACTGATTCATTTTTATGAAGGTCAGCCGATCAACCGATTCGGTGGACAGGCGCACACTGTGATCTGTTACAAAGCCTCCAACAGCACTGAATGTGCGTTCCGAAAAAACGCTGGATGCAGGACAGGCCAGTAGCTCAATTGCATACTGTGTAAGCTCTGGCCAGTGATCCATCCTCAAGACCCAGTAACCCAGAGGATTTTCGTTGGGAAAGGTGTCCAAGTCTGATCTTGCCCCTAGGTAATCCTGCACCCTGTGAATCAGACGCTGGCGATGGTTGCTGGAACTGATCATACCTTGGTGCTGCGGACTAAAAAATTGTCTGAACGCATCGGTCAGATGGCCACTTTCTCCACCGCTCCTTCTGTGACTGACGGAAGCCTCAGCAACACGTTGTCTGGGAGGACCAGGAAATTGCAACCTTACCCTTGTAACGTGGATCAAGGAGGGTTGCCAACCAGTAATGATCCCTCCCCTTGATACCACGAATACTAGGATCCTTCCGCAGGCTTTGCAGGATCAGGGAGGCCATGCAGCGTAGGTATGCTGAAACATTCGGTCCAGAGTCCTCTGGGTCACTAAGGACGACATGATCCGCAGCCACCTTCTTCCAGCCACGTACAAGTCCATGGCTTTCTTTGGACTGTAAATGATCCCTTGAAGACTGCTGCCGATGCTGAGTGCCAGGCTCCACCTCCATGCTGACACAATCCTTCTCCTCCTCCTCTCCCTGTGTGATCAGTGCATGCAGGAACACTGTCTGGATAAAGGGGGCCTTGAGAGGTAAGGAAGTCCTCCTCTTCCTCCCTCTGTTCTGCCTCAAGTGCCCTGTCCATTATTCCACGCAGCGTGTGCTCCAACAGGTGGACAAGAGGGACAGTGTCACTGATGCATGCACTGTCACTGCTCACCATCCTTGTGGCCTCCTCAAATGGTGACAGGACAGTGCATGCATCCCTGATCACAGCCCACTGGCGTGGGGAAAATAAAACAAGCTCTCCTGACTCTGTCCTGGTGCCATAGTCGCATAGGTACTCATTGATGGCCCTCTGCTGCATGTGCAGCCACTGCAGCATGGCCAACGTTGAGTTCCACCTGGTGAGCATGTAACAGATTAGGCAGTTCTTTGGCAGGTTAAATTCCTTTTGAAAGTCAGCCAGCTGAGCACTGGCATCCGAGCACTGGCATTATATGACCTGCGGAAATGCACACAGACTTTGCTGGCCTGCCTCAGGACATCCTGCAAGCTAGGGTACCTGCCCAAAAACCACTACACCACCAAGTTAAGGATGTGAGCCAAATAGGGCACATGGGTCAGTTGTCCCTGTCGGAGGGCGGAGAGGAGGTTGGTGCCATTGTCGCAAACCACCATTCCTGGCTTAAGCTGGAATGGCGTCAACCACCTCTGAACCTGCCTCTGCAGAGCTGACAGAATCTCTGCCCCAGTGTGGCTCCTGTCCCCCAAGCACACCAGCTCAAGCACTGCATGGCATCTTTTTGCCTGCGTGCTTGCATAGCCCCTTGAACGCCTACGGATCACTGCTGGTTCTGAGGACAAATCAGCACAGGAAGAGGCCGTGGAGGAAGAAGAGGAGGGGGTGGAGGAGAGAGGTGTGGCAGAATCACCACTGGTAGAATTTCGGAGGCGTGGTGGCGGAACAACCTCCAACACTACTGCACCCTGTCCTGCATCCTTCCCAGCTGCCAGAAGAGTCACCCAGTGCGCGGTGAAATATAGGTTACGTCCATGCCTGCTGGACCACGAGTCAGCAGTAATATGCACCTTACTGCTGACCGCCCTGTCCAGTGAGGCCAAGACATTGCCTTCCACATGCCGGTAGAGAGCCGGAATCGCCTTTCGTGAGAAAAAGTGGCATTTGGGAACCTGCTACTGATAAACCGCACATTCCACAGACTCACGGAAGGGGGCAGAGTCTACCAACTGAAAAGGCAGCAGTTGAAGTGCTAGCAATTTAGCCAAGCTAACATTCAACCGCTGGGCGTGTGAATGGCTGGGAGCGAACTTCTTTCGGTGGTGCAGCAGCTGGGGCAGGGAAATTTGCCTGGTACAATCTGACGTCAGTATATCGATAGCAGATTGCTCACAAGTACTTGGCTGTGACACACCTAATTCTACACCTTCATTCCTCTTAGTGCAGGTTTCATAGAGAACTGAAGGTATAGTGGGGTTGGAGATCCCAGTTGATGAGGAGCAAGGAGAGGTCCGCTTTGTTCTTTGGTGTGGGTCTTTTAGGTACGCTTGCCAACAAACTGCATGGCAGGTCGACATATATAAGTTGAGCTTGGAAATTCTTTGGTTTTATTTTACATGCGTTTGCCCTTCCAGTGCTCCTTGCTGCGAAGACCAGTTATAGGTGGGGGCAGTGACCTTTTTTTGTATTGTTGACATATTGGTCAGGCAACGCACTGACACCTTTGCTGCCATTGTACAATGTGCTGGGTGTTCAGTGTGCTCCTGCACCTTTAAGTTGGGTTGGGCTCCCTCCAGTCATCTGCCCTTCATCTATCCATTAGAATACATGTGCTCCCACTGTGGAGACTCTTCAAAGTTAGAGTTAGGGTCTGCAGTATACAGAGTGCCTTGCCGTGGCCTGCAGCTTATGCATGTATTTGCAAATGTGTGCAACTAAACCCCTGTTTTTAACGCATACTGTTAGGCAGGGTAATTCGGTTGGTCGCAGGCTGGTTGGTAAGTTTTTTTTTTTTTTAAATTCAATGCTTTTTATTCATGTTCATACAAAATACATCACATCATACAATATACATATATCATCATGACAAAAGAAAAACAGAGAAGAAAGAAGGTAGAAAAATCACCTTCCTTCTTATCCAATGTGTGTGTCACTTCTATAAGAGGTATTTTCTCAATTTTTCTCCCATTTTTCTCCCTCAGGTCCTAGTCTATAATCAAGTATCCAGCCCACTCTCACTCGTAATTACCCTACTTACATATTACTGCCATTATATAAAAACTACATCTTCCCTTTCCTCTCTAAATCTTCAATACTTAGGGTAGTTCATCTTCATAAGCCAGGGGTTCCACATTTTCTCAAATTCTTTGATGTTCCCTCCCCTTACATAGACTATCCTTTCTTTCCTTATTGTTTCACACACCGTTTTGGACCAGTTCTCTATTGTGGGGGGTTTCTCTGCTTGCCATCTCCTCGCTATTTCCTTTCTTGCCTGGTAGAGGCATCTCCGTACTGCATTTCTTTCCGCCCTTCTGTTACCTAGATCTTCTCCCACCCCCAATATACACATTTTCGGGTTTGCGCTAAGATCTAGGTTAAAGGCCTTATTTATGGACTCCACTACTTCCATCCAGTAGCGAACTAACTTGGGGCATTTCCATAGCATGTGCATCAGATCTCCTGTATAATGACACCTAGGACATTTGTCATCAACCCTTCTCCCATACTTAAACAATTTTTCTGGAGTATAATATGCCCTATGTAAAAGCAATAAATGCGAGAATTTCTGAGCGGGAGAGACCGAGACCTGGTGACTCCCCTCCAATATCTCTTTCCATTGCACATCCGATATTGACCCCAGGTCCGACTCCCACTCTCTTCTACATTTAAGTTTAACTGGTTCCTCCCTGCTATACCGGCATATATGTTTGTAAAATTCTGCGATTAATCCCTTTGAATCCTCCACACTCTCTAATTTTTGGAAGATGGGAGATTGACTCCATTTCGGGCCTTGCTCCCCAAATTGGGCCTGCAGAGCATGCCTGATCTGTATGTAGTTAAAGTATGAGTGACTCGGGATACCAAATTCCTCCCTTAAGGCGGCAAAGGTCTTTAACATATTGCCATCATATAGTTGTTCCAATTTAACTATCCCCTTTGATTCCCAGGTCATAATTTTACCTATTTGTGACAGTTCTTGATAGTTCTTATTATCCCAAAGAGGACTACACCTCCCTTCTCCCTCCATGTCCTTCATTCCTTTAATAAGATTCCATATTTTTAACATTAATTTGACTGTGGGGGTTCTGAATACAAACGAGTTTGCCTCCAAGACCTCCAAAACCCGCCTATGGGGCGCTCCCTCAATCATTATTGCAGTGTTGTTATTACCCATAGGACCGTGACCCGTTCTCAGATGTTGCAACTGAGCTGCCAAAAAGTAGCTACGAGGGTGTGGAATCGCCATACCTCCCTCCGTCACTGCCAGCTGTAATGTTTGTAAACTAATCCTGGAGTGCCCTCCCTTCCATATCAACCCCCTAAACAGCATGTCCACTTTTTTAAACCATTTGCCATTAATCCATACTGGAGAGTTATACAAAATGTACAATAGCTGGGGCAGCCATAGCATTTTGATTAGGTTACATCTTCCAGCTACCGACAATGGGAGTCTCTTCCATATATCAATCTTTTTCCTAAATTTCACCAATAAGGGGGCTAAGTTATTATGTAAGAAATCCTCCACATCTTTAGTTATATGGATACCAAGATATTTTGTTTTCTCCACTATTTTTAGCGGGGTTTCTTCCAGAATGGGGCCTTGCTTAATTGGATCTATTGGTAACAAGATCGACTTCTCCCAGTTTATGGAGAGACCCGAGATCTCCCCAAAATCTGAGAATATACCCATCACCTGTCTGAGCGATCCCTCCGTATCCCCCAGAAAGATAAGTACATCGTCCGCGTATAACGCGATCCTCTCTTCCCTCATCCTTCTCCTGAAACCTTCCATATTTCTATTTTGTCTTACCGCAGCGGCCACTGGTTCCATTGCCAAAGCAAAGATCAGAGGTGACAAGGGACACCCTTGTCTTGTACCTCTTTCCAGACAAAACTTACTCGAGAGTACATTATTGGTTCTGATCTTTGCTTGGGGTCCATTGTATAGAATTTTTACCCATTTACTGAAAGTGGGACCAAAGCCATATGCCCTCAATATATACCAAATAAAGCCCCATTCAAGACTATCAAATGCCTTTATAACATCCAACGCTACTATAGCTCTGGAACCCAAGTTTTCAGTTGGAATTTGTAAATTTAAAAAAAACCGCCTAATATTTTCGCTTGTTGATCTCTGTGGGATAAACCCAGTTTGATCCGGATGAACTAATTTATGGATTATTTTTTGTAACCTAGAGGCGAGAATCTTAGCCAAGATTTTTGCATCTGAACACAGCAATGAGATGGGTCTATATGATGCGGGTTCCAGGGGGTCTTTCCCTTCTTTAGGTATCATTATTATTGTGGCCTCCGTCATTGATTCAGTTAGTTTCCCCTCCTGGTATGCCCACTCAAACACCCTGAGAAGCACTGGTAATAATATCTCCCCATAGTTCTTATAAATCTCCGCAGGGAGACCATCAGGACCGGGAGATTTTTTATTGGCCAGTTCCTTCACGGCCATTTTAATATCTTCTAATGTTATCGGAGCTTCCAGTGCCTCAGCGTCCAGCCTCGACAAGGAGGGCAATTCTATTTTCCTGAAAAATTCGTCCAGTGCCAGCCCCCCCGCTGTCCCCCGGGACTTATATAATTCCTCATAATATATTTTAAAAGTTTCATTTATTTTATCTGGTTGGGAGGTAATCTCACCAATCTTAGTTCTAATAGCGGGAATCATCGGGGGGGGAGAGTCTGATTTAACAATGTGGGCCAATATTTTTCCTACTTTCTCTCCTTCTCCAAATATTATTTGTTTTTGAAATAACCTTTTATTTTCAGAGTTCCTAGTCAATACCTCTTTATATACTGACTGTGTATTTTCCCATTTTTGTTGGTTTTCTGGGGAAGGGTTTCTCACGAGTTCCCTCTCTGCTACTTGTAGCTCCTCCCTAATCCTCTCTTCCCCCAACCTTGAAGCTTTTTTTATTCTTGAAACCTGCTGGATCAATAGACCCCTCAGAAACGCCTTCAGGGCGTCCCACATCACCCCTCTTGCTGTAGACTCCTCATTTAGACTAATGAACTCCCGTAACCTAGTTATAATCACAGTTGGGTCCTCAATTAACTCAAGCCAAATTGGATTTAATTTCCAGGGGCTACGTTGTTTATTTTCCCCAGTTGCCATCCTGGCTGTCACCAATGAATGGTCTGAAATACCCCTAGGTTGGTAAATTATATCACTGACAATATGTGCGGCCATAACATTACCTAGGACAAGGTCTATTCTTGAAAAGGAGGAGTGTGCACCTGAGTAGCATGAGTATTGTTGCACCCCCGGATTACCCATCCTCCAAAGGTCACACAACCCGGCCTCCTCAAGAAACTGGCCCATACGGCTCCCATACGATCCCTGCCATTCCTTACCTGGGGGAAATCTGTCTATTTCTTTATTTATTGCAACATTAAAATCCCCAACAGCAATAACAGGTATGTTTGGTTTATCCACAATAAAATCCAGCAAGCTATATAAAACTTCTAGCCTAAAAGGTGGGGGATTATAAATATTCGCCAGTACACATTCCTGACTCCCTACAGTGCAGTGCAAAAAAACATACCTACCCCCAGCATCTATATTACTTTGCCTGCAGAAGAACGCAGTCTCTTTCCCAATTAACACCGCCACCCCCCTAGAATAAGAGGTGTGTACCGCGTGGTACTGATGTCGATATTTTTTACTTTTAAGTTGAGCTATAGAATCCTTTGTCAAATGCGTCTCCTGCAGACACACAATATCTACTCTAACAGAATCTAGCATGTCAAATACCAATGCTCTCTTAGAGGGAGTGCCCATCCCCCTAACATTCCATGACCCTATCCTTGATCCCATTGATTAATCAAAGATCCAGGTACTATACTGGGAGGGAAAGGGGAAAAAAGAAAGACCACCCAAGCCCAGTCTAGGGTACCCCCTTATATTTTTAAGGAAGGAAATCTTCCCTGTTCCTACTAATTTGTTGGCTTCCTGTTGTTTTGGTATTCCCGGCCTCTTCACCCTCAGTTCTCGCTTTACCACATCTACCCAGGCGTCGAAATATTTACCATCTACAAAAAATGATATCTCTGTGCTAACCCAAATAACAAATGCAATTCTATACAAATCATACATATCCCAGTGTGTTAGACATTAAATCCACTGTCTCATTACATCCTTTAAATTTTATCCCCGTGTTTATCTGTATCCTTTGTGAGTTTGTGTAATTAAATGTATCATTGCAACTTTTTTTCGTGAGTGTGTGACTTAATACCCTGTATTGCATTCTAATATTCCCAAAGCTCATCCCCTTGACCCACCACCCCCACCCTCCCCGACCCCCCCCGACCCCCAATCCCCCCCATACCATTCTAGGTACCCCCTAGGGGCATTTTTAATGGCCAGCCCATATCCACCTACCCTTCCATACCACACCCTCCCCCCCAACCACTCCACCCCCCTCCACCCCCCACCCTCCCCACCCTCCCCACCCCCCCAACATTCAAAGCAAAAACAAAAAACAAAGCCTAATATACCAACATCCCCTCTCAAGGTTACACCCATTACCCTTCTTTCATTACCACCCTGCTCCTTATGTGAAATAAATATGACAGAATAATAAAAAACCTTGTGCCCTGTCTCTATATAGTAAATTCAACACCTTTCCTCCATTATTTCCTAGGCAATTGATCCTTCTTTTCCTCCAACCATGCCAGTGCACTGTCCGGGGACTCAAAAATCTGACTTCCCCCCAGTGCATTTATCCGTAGTTTAGCAGGGTAGAGGAGAGCATACGAGACATTGAATTTCTGGAGGCTACGTTTAACCCCCAGGAACCCAGCTCTGCGTTTTTGTAGATCTGGGGAGAAATCTGGGAATATTGATATCCTTACATCCTTATACAAGACCTTTCCCATCTCTCGGGCTTTACGCAAGAGGGTTACTTTGTCCCTATAATTTAAGAACTTTACTAAAATTGGTCTCGGGGGGCTACCGGGGGGGGGGGGTCTGAAGGGGATTCTGTGCGCTCTCTCTATTGAAAATTGTTGAGTAAATGTCTCCCTCCCAAACACCCCCACCAACCATTTTTCCAGGAATACTACCGGATCTGGACCTTCACTCCCCTCGGGGACCCCCACCACCCTCACATTGTCCCTGCGAAGTCTATTTTCCATCTCATCAAACTTCCCCGCCAGGGTCTCAATTTTTCCTCTCCAGATCTTCACTTCTTGCTTCAGTGGTAACAGCTCATCTTCAATCACACTAATTCTGTTTTCCGCTTCCACCACCCTTTCTGCTGTTTTCTTAAGATCATTTCGTACTAGGGTCAGGTCCTCTTTAATATCCTTCATTTGATCTCCTAGAACCCCTAAGGACTGCTTGCATGCGTTTATTGCCAATAAGATATCTTTTAAAGAGGGTTCCTCTTCTGTCATACCCATTGGAGTAGCTGAGGCCTCCATTTCTTTACCAGTGGTGCCTGGCCCTTTTACAGAGGAGGTTTTTGTTCCTGTGTGGAGACCCGACTGTCCTTGACTTTTCCTGTCCATTGCTGACTTATTCAGGGTTTGCTGTCCCCCTTTATTCGGGGTATGCTCCGCAGCCAGGACCATTTTTTCTAACTTAGCGGACGCTGCCACCGCCGCTGCAGTTGCCCCTGCCACTGTAGGGTAGAGACCTTTTTCCTTCTCCTTTTCTTTTGCTGACCGCAGGGACTGGGTTCCCATAGTGTCATGATTGGGATGCTCTTCTCCCTTCCTTCTTCCTGACATGATAGTTTTATTCTTTATGAAATTGAGCCTTATACTGCATACACAGTCCTTATCAGGGAGAAAGGAAAGGGTTATTAGCCCAGTGCCACCCCCGCCACCTCCTGGTGTGACTGCTGATATCTAAGTGATACACTCCACTTCACCCCCGGGGCTATACTTGTGTTACCAAGCAGGTTACACCTTTAATTGATCTGCGCCCATGGGGTTCCAAACAGCCCTCTGAATATACAATCCTACCGGGGGGTTCTCAGTATGATGGACAGCATGACTATGCAGTAAAATCAGAGACAGGGTATAACGAACAGCAAGCAAAGTCAAGTATAATTCATACGATACCGCGCTGCAGCAGGAGTATCTCCTCTATTAAAGTAGGCAGTCCCAGAAGTTCACATCTACAGCCACCGCGGTTATTTGAAACAGGTCTCCACAGCACTGATTAGCAGCCACCACTTTTCTCCTCCTATCATCACCACCGCCAGTTTCCAATCTTCGCACCGGCACTTCACCTTTCCCCAGTACAGTCTGCACCGGGCGGTGTTCCAGCCACTGAGGGCTTCTCCAACACAGCGTCCTCCTCACCACACACTTCCGCCGGCTGCCGAGCCCCGCTCGTCTGTCTCCCTCCACTACCTCCTCCACTACGCTCTGACACCGCTCCAAGCTCCAGGGAAGCAGTACACGGCAGTACACGGCAGTGTGGCTAAGCGGCACGGCAGGGGGAGAACAGGATAGGCACCAGCATTCTATCACGGGGAGACCGGGCTGTTCACAAGGTTTTCAGGCACCTGGAGCAGGGTGGACACAAGCGCTCACTCCACCACACACATCTCCGTCCGCTTCCGGCCACGCCCCGAATTCCGCTGGTTGGTAAGTTGAGCTTGGAAATTCTTTGGTTTTATTTTACTGATTATACTGCAGCTAGCAAAATCAACTGCCTGCCTGTGGTATTAATAGGATCAGAACACCAGCAATTGTCTTCAGGTAGCTTTAGGTGCACACTGTGCAGAGGACACAGTACACTAACAGTAAATACTGCAGCTGCCTGCCTGTGGTATTAATAGGATCAGAACACCAGCAATTGTCTTCAGGTAGCTTTAGGTGCACACTGTGCAGAGGACACAGTACACTAACTGTAAATACTGCAGCTGCCTGCCTGTGGTACTAATAGGATCAGAAGAACACCAGCAATTGTCTTCAGGTAGCTTTAGGTGCACACTGTGCAGAGGACACAGTACACTAACTGTAAATACTGTAAAAACACTTGCCTGCCTGTCAGTATGTTAGGAAGACAATATCAGGAATCGATCTAGCTAAACAGAATACAGTGTGTGTGTGTATATATATATCTATATATATATATATCTATATATATATCTATATATAGATATGTATATATAGATATATATATAGATATATATATACACATACATATACACACACACACACAACACCTAGGATGCATATATATATATATACACAATACACTGTAAGTGCAGCTAACCGACTCGCCTGCCTACTCTATCTAACATAAATCAAATGACACTGTCTCTTTGTCTATCTCTCTCCGCCGCCGCAACACACTACACAAGGCGCCATGCAGGCGGCCTTATATAGTGTGGGGCGTGTACTAAACCCCCTGAACCATAATTGGCCAAAACCACCCTGGCTTTGGCCGATTACGGCTCTCTGTATAGATGGCGCTGTGATTGGCCAAGCATGCGGGTCATAGTGCATGCTTGGACAATCATCAGCCAGCAATGCACTGCGATGCCGCAGTGAATTATGGGCCGTGATGCGCCACTCGAATTTGGCGCGAACGGCCCATAACGTTCGCAATTCATCGAACAGGCGATGTTGGAGTCGAATATGGGTTTGACTCAAACTCGAAGCTCATCCCTAGTGGGGATAGAAATTGACATAGAGCCTCCAATAGTGTAAAAATACCTTAAGTTAGTTGGTTTATTAAAAGTAATGCACTTACATCATAAAAGATTCAAATTGCCTTGTTAAAATTCCAAACATGCCGGGTGACTTAGTGTTGCAATTTCCTCATAGCTTCCTTCACAGAAAAAATGTCTGCGGACCAGGTGCATGTGAATTTATCAGGTGCACCGATGGGCTGGACATTTAGTGGCCCGCAGGCCATAGGTTGCCGGCCCCTGACCTAGATTTAAAGTGGAGAAAGATCTGCCTCATGGGTTCACCAGGGAGTAATACTAGAAAATGTGCTATTATTGCTACCTGTTTTACCTTTGATGTTTATTTACTAAAGCTGGAGAGTTCAAAATCAGGCTCACTTCTGCAAAGAAACCAATCAGCTTCTAACCTCAGCTTATTCAATTAAGCTTTGGCAATAAAACCTGGAAGCTGATTGCTTTCTATGCAAAAGTGAGCCTGATTTTACACTCTCCAGCTTTAGTAAATAAACTCCTTTGTGTCGCTCTTCCCTTTTTGTTGTACGTTTTTCTGCTTTCTATTATGTAATACACCCATCTGATATACAGTATGCATCAATTAATCTCCCCAGTGAGCATACAGGAAGCAGCTTCTAACTCTTTCCTGTTCTATCAAAATAAAAAAAAATGTTTTGGCTTGACATAAGCTTTAATATTTAGATAAGGATGTGGCTGGAGTAATTCTGGTTATTCTTGTTAAATGTTGAATACACAGTTGAATGCAGTAAGCATTCCTTCTGATTCCTGACTGTTTCCAGATACCAAGCCCAGGCAAGACTGCAAAAGATTTTTAAAAGGGTATGGAGGATTTTTAAACATTTCCTCAATCTCATCCCTACCTTGTAATGATATTTGATAGGCAGCCACATAGCAAATCATTGCATACTTGAGCTGGGTTATATGAGCTGTTTCATAATTACTATTATTTTCTGTTGCATAGTGAGTTGTTATAGAATTCGGCATTTTGCAAATAAATAAATGTACCTATACAAAAATGTGCATTGGAGCCTGCAAAACATTGTATCCCTAATAAGTGGATTGTGGGTGCAATGCTCTGGCGTCTGCATACTCTTCTTCCAGCTCAGGTCTATAACAACTATCAATGGACTACAAGTGTGGTGATGTCACTGAGAATTATAAGTCAATCTGCTGAGGTGGCAGATGGAACTTATAGTTTTTTTTCATTTACAGATTCCCCTAAATTTGGGTGTAACACGAAACATGGTCAGAAAGATGAGCTTAGCTTTTACGATATAATTGTTAAAAGTTTAGAAATATATTTTAAGACTAAAATATAGCAATAGCAAATTATAGAAAAAATCATAGCAAAGATTTTTTTATTACAGTGTCTGACAGGTGTGGCAGTATCCATACCACGGGAAACTAATTGGTTGTAATTTATGGTGACAAGATGTTTACCACACCTTACTTCATGCTGTCTTCACAGAACTGTCACTTGATGCCTTAACCTAGCAAGTGACGCTATCCAAGTATTGTTTTGTACAATAAGTATTGCATTGCTAGTGTTGAATAACCTTCCATGCCAATGTAGCACTACCCACGCAAGGGCTGCTGGTTTATGTCCCAGGTTCACTTTCCCAACAGTACAATGGCAACCAAGCACACAACAGCGGCCACTCTTCTTGTTCAACGAATAGTCTAGGGGTTGCTTTTCTGGTATTTATGCTGAGTAACTTGAAAAGAATGGGGAACCATGGGATAAGTTAGAATGCTGAACAGTAACAACAGGACATCTTCCTCTCTGTGGCTATTTCTTAGAAACGTCAGTTTCCAGGGAAATGGACAGCACTGAGGCACCATAGACAATACCCCAGGCCTAAGTCTAATCAAAATACACCAAGGGGTTATTTTGCAGCAGAGTCACCCAGGTTCTGCTCTCAGGTCTGTACTAACAAGTCCTTAAGTAGTCTAAGTAGCCTTTTAGGCTAAGGCCTTCCTTCTGCATCAGGCAAACATTTGCAAAAAGGACTCTCCAGACTAAACCCTGGGTGAAGCTCCCCTTTCTTCCTTAGCCTAAAAGATTCCTTTGTGTGCATAGGCCCCCCTAGTTTTGAATCCCGTTCAGCTTCTTGCTATGTGTCAGCTAAGTTGCCTGGAAGGGCAATAGCCCTCCAGGCTGGGTGCCTCTCCTCCTGGAACAGGGGACCCTGACTGATCCAGCCCCCAGATATTTATGTTTTCTCCAGGTACCTTCTAAGCATACCTCAGAACCAAGGATTGGCTGGGACCTCATAAATATTCAAACTGCTAACTAAGCCTGCTTCATCCTTATGTTCTGGAGCTTACCAGAAAACAGGGAGAAGCAATCAAGTGTGCAGCCTGGGGAACCCTGATCAGCCCAATGCAATCAGCCACTGCTCATTGGACTACAGAAGAACACAAAAAGCACTACATTTGCCTGACAGCCTAGCACCTAACTAGGAGGGTGTTACACCAAGAAGTGTCTTCTCACTTTTTGAACAGTACCAGCAGTTTTTAGAAATAAACCAATTAACATGGAAAAGGACATACTGTATACATTTCTATGAATTTTGGCAAGCAAATTGTATCCAGAATTAGGTATATGTGATTATTCCTAACAGAGTCCAAGGCTCTAGTTATCACACATGGAACCTTTTCAATCAGTTGAAGAATCTTCAAGTGAGCAGGCCTGATCATTCACTCTGTACAGAAGTAGCAAGTTTGAAAAATACAGCTTGAGAGCAGGAGCATTAAATTCAACAGGTCATGCACAAACTGGCAAATATATTTCCCAGCTTGTGAGCTCTCAGCTCATCACTCCACCCATGACACGGTTTAATGCTAGCACCAACATAGTTACATACAAACAGGGTAAAGTCACAGTAGACTAGAATCAATAGGCATAATTGTACATTAAAACCTTCATCCCTGGAATTAGTTACAATTTTTACCTTCCCTTTCCTCTTGTGATAGCCGTATGTAAGCCTTTACGTTAGCCATACCATTTTTTTGGCTCCTTACCCCAAATTCTCTCTGTAACACCAGTGCACTGATATTGTACTAGTTCTGCTCTGTTTCAATCACACAGTCCCATTCATAGGCGTGCGCAGGGGGTTTGCCAGGTGTGCCTGGGCACACCCTAATCACTATGTGCATTGCCGATTCCCCCTACTCCTCTCCTCTCCCCCCGGCTTCTGAGGGGAATGTTTCAGGATGGAGAGCTGGGGAAGGGGCTAGTAAATATGTAATTTACCGGCCCCATCCTTTTCTAAATGAACTGAACACAGTGAACACACTCAACTCAGCACAGAGCACTTCCTATTCATTTACTGCCCCGTGCAGCTGAGGCTGCAGAAAAAGGCATGTGTGTTTGCGCTTTGGGGTGCACACCCTAATGCAATAGGCTGCGCACACCTATGGTCCCATTGCTTACTTTCATCCCCTATTTTCCACAGATTGTTCTGTAGTATGCTCCTGAGACAAGAACGACACCAGTTTGTAATAATGAGGTTGCTTTTATATAACAGGATAATGTTCACATTTTTTTCCTTTTACTCTTTTGAAGCAAGCAGGATGTTTTTTTTTTCTACAACAGAGTCTCACAAACTGAGTTGAGTTTTTCCTGGGGGAAGGCTAAAGGAGCTTATAGCATCCCTCCCACCCCAGGCCCAGCATAAGATATATGGGCTATGACACAACTGTGAAGGAGTATAGATCAAACAAAAAACAACAGATCTTCACTCCTTGAACCCACTTTATTGATTGGACACTAGTTTACTCTGTGGAGTACACAGTGCTGATGAGCTGACTACAGTGCATCAGATTGTTAATTTTATTTTATTTTTGTTCTTGTTGTCAACATAATTGGAATATATAAAAGAATAACGTGGGCGCTACCATCAACAGATGAAATGAATACATGAAAGTTCAAAAATAATCAGTGCACATGTGTTAATTATACATAACTCCTAACATAACATATAAACAGTCCATAATATTACAGTGAGTCCATATTAAAAAAGCTAAACAAATCCAGAAATATGTGAACAGTCATCGTGTTCTTATGAAAGATGATAGTAGTGCTTCAATCTCCAAAAAAATGTGCTCCACTCAATGTGCAAAAAAACAATACTCAGCCAACATAGTGACCATCAGGCATATATCTGTCCAATTCCCCTTCTCACAGGTACAAGGCGATTCCTCCAGTAAACTTCCTCACTCCTATTTCCCACTTAAAGTACTGGAAAGAGAGACTCCATAGTGGACCACAAGAGGGACGTGTATAGTGTAGTATATTTTTAATAAAACCAGGACATATAAATCACAAATGTATACACTTACATGTACATGTAGCAAATGAGGAATAAAACATGTCCAGCTTCCCGGCCAGTATGTCCCACACCGTCACCTACTCCACAGACTAGGTTTGCGTTCCACCCGAAGGAAATGGCACCTGGGATGGCTCCTGCAAATGCATGTCAGGCTTGCTCTTTAATGCATTTTGCTCATGCAGTGCTTCATCAGGAAGTCCTATAACCAGGGGCGTTGCTAGGTAGCAAAAAGACCAGGGGCTTCAGCCCGAAGTCAGAGCCCAGCACCGGGGGGGGGGGTGATGGTGCGGCAGACGGTGGGGTTGTATGGAGGGGGGTGTTACCTACCTGACATACACTGACCTACCTGACACACACTGACCTACCTGGCTTACATACACTGACCTACCTGACATACACTGACCTACCTGACATACACTGATCTACCTAACATACACTGACCTACCTATCTGACTTACACTGACCTACTTGACACACACTGACCTACCTATCTGACATACACTGACCTACCTGGCTGACACACACTGACCTACATGACATACACTGACCTACCTGACACACACTGACCTGCCTGGCTGACATACACTGACCTACATGACATACCTGACACGCACTAATCTACCTGATACGCACTGACCTACCTGACACACACTGACCTACTTGACACACACTGACCTACCTATCTGACATACACTGACCTACCTATCTGACACACACTGACCTACTTGATACACTGACCTACCTGACATACACTGACCTACCTACCTGACACACACTGACCTACCTATCTGACCTACCTGACACACACTGACCTACCTATCTGACATACACTGACATACACTGACCTACCTATCTGACATACACTGACCCACACTGACCTACCTGACATGCACTGACCTACCTGCCCTTGCCCCCTTAAAGCCTAAGTTTATTTATTTAAAATTAGCCAAGGGGCAGTCAAATCATCAATTGCAGCCACTGTGCCCATCAAATGCAGCCACTGTGCCCGTCAATTGCAACCACTGTGCCCCATCAATTGCAACCACTGTGCCCCGCGAACTGAAGCCACTGTGCCCGTCAAAAGAGAGAAGAGAGAGAATAGAGACAGAGAAGAAGAGAGAGAGAAGGAGAGAAGGGAGAAAGAGAGAAAGCGAGAGAGAGAAGGAGAGCGAGAAACACAGAGAGAGAGTGACACCTTTTTTTTTTTTAAATCTTCGTTCTGTCCCACTCCCAGTCACAGCCACCATGGCCGTTATTCAGCGAGATTTTGGAGGTTGAGGGAGAAGGAGGCATCGCGTTCTCCTGATCTCCTTCTGCTTTCCTCAGGCCAGGCGGCATATCACTCCGCCTGTCAGTCAGTGCAGTGGGCGGCGCTACAACGGCCGAATCACACAGGTAAATTGCGGCTGCCGCCGCTGCAGTCTGATCTGTTTTCTCTCCCTTTCTCTTCACTGCAGGATAGGGTTGCCCCCTTTTCTTTAAGTCAAACCTGTACACTTTAGAGGTGCATGGCAAAAAATTTTGCTGACACATATAATAATGTAAGAATAGAGGTGTAAACCTCCAATTCATTCCAAAATGTGCTAATATCCAATTTACTTTTTCGGATACTAGCAAAATGGATTTACACCTCTATTCATACAGTATTATATGTGTTTGGCGATTGCACAGTATATGTTTAAATAAGATTGAAGTGTATTAATACTTGAATTACCCTTGGGGGTTTCCACCATCTTTCGCAATTATTTGTTCACATTTAAATTAATTATTTTAAATCAATTATAATTATAGGGGGAGGTTGCACTGCATTTTAATTTATTTTTGCATAGTTTTTTTCAAGGAATTTTGGTTTTATTCTAGGTGTTTTTTATTTGTTTTTTTAGATCAGAGTCCCCTATATCTGATCCTCTTTAGAGACAAACCATCAGTCTCTAAGGGGGGTGCTGATATAAGGGGACTGTAATATAATGGGTTTCTCTGAGGAGAGGGAGGAGGAGGTAATAGAAGGACAAACTGATCTAATGTGGGTGCTGATATAAGGAGAGTTTCCCTTATTTAGTAGAGGTCTCTAGGGAGGGGAGGTGGGGGTGCTGATCTAATGGCGGGTGCTGACTGCTGATCTAATGGGTCACCAGCAGTCAGCACCCCCTCTACATTAGCTCAGAGTCCCCTTATATCAGCACCCCCCTTAGATATCTCTAATAGATCAGTGACCCCTCCCCCCCCATCAGTGTCCCCTGCCCCTAAAGACCCCCATTAGACTGCCTTACCGAGAGCCGTTTAGAGTCAGGAAGTGTGGGAGCCGGAGATTGGGGGCGGAGCGAAGCTGCTCTTCTGTAGTGCCATTTTCCTTCCTTCCATTGTGTGGGGGGGCTTGGGGAGAAGGCATAGTAGAGGCAGATTCTGCATCGCTGTGCCCACTGTGTAGGCAGGACACATTTGAACTGGTACACTCACTCACAGGGCTGCTGTTAGGAATCATGGGGCCTCCACCCCCTGAGGGGGGAAAAGAGGTGGGGGGAGGGAGGTGAGAGAGGAGGAGGCAGGAGAGAGAGGGGGTGCTGACACAGAGGAGGGTGGTGCTGACAGAGAGGAGGGGGCTGACAGAGAGGGTGCAGGCTGACAGAGTAGGGGACGCTGACAGAGAGGGGGGCGCTGACAGAGAGGGGGGCGCTGACAGAGAGGGGGGTGCTGACAGGGGGGTGGGCTGACAGAGAGGGGGTGCTGACAGAAAGGGACGGGATGACAGACGGGGTGGCTTACAGAGAGGCACGCTGACAGACTGGAGGAAGGGCAGATAACAGACCTCAGTAAAGAGGAGACACATCGCGGGGGCAGGGAGGCGGGACTCCGGGCGGCCAAGATCACCCACAGTCCAGCCCAGCCCCGCCTCCACATGTAACCATTTACCACCTCCACCGGGCCAATCAAAGACATGTCCGCCGCCTGCACGGCCAATCACAGAGCGCCCGCTGCCCAGCCCTTGTATGTGAGTGTAACACAGATGTCAGTGGGCACGGGAATCGGGATGCGCCGCTCTCGATCTGCCACTGGTCACAGGATAGCTGAGACATGTCTGTATGCAGCCGCTGCATAACTAAGCAGGGAAAAGAGGTGAGAGAGGTGGCGGTCCGATGGCTCAGTGCCTGCTCGTCTCTCCTCCACCTCCAATGCCGCCCGCCACAGCCGCGACCCGCCCGCTAGTTTCTCCTCCACACCTGCCGCTGAGACTCGGGGCTATGGGCTCCACATTCGGGGCTCCAGCCTCGATAGTCACCCCCTGGCGACGCCTCTGCCTATAACATAATTGGAATGTCACAAAAGGACCTTCCACTCATGTTGAGTCACAGTGTATTCATGTTGTGATGTGGTGTAGTAAGATGCAGCGCACTGCAGTGAAAAATGTAGTGCATGTTCTAGTTTCTTCAGCGCAAAACACTGCAGTGTAGTGGTATGAACTCAACAGATAGGATCATTTGGTAGATTAGTAGATAGATTAGGTAGTTTGCCTTGTCCATGTACTGGGACTATGCTGAGCTACCCAGTGTCGTTCAACGTGCCTGGTGTGAACAGGCCCAGAAGGAGCAACACTTTATTCTCAGCTGGTGATCCTGCCAGCAAGAAACTTCCTGTTCTTGGGTAATAATGCTCATTTAATGTACTGTATCCGTGGAGGAGCAGAGTTGTAACTATAGGAAAGGAAGAGTTCTAGGACTACAGAACACCACTCCTCAGTCAGCAGAGGCATACAGCACATAAAGTTATAAGCTTACAAGATTTCAAGCAGGATGGACAGGTATTTTATGCAGTTATCCAGGAGATAAAATAAAATGCTTTAAAAAGTATAGTTCAAAGAGCTAATAGGGTAATTATTATTGACCTCATAGGCAAAGAACAGATAAGAACACAAAACTGGCAAAGAGTGGCAATACCTAATATGTTTTCTTATGTCACTTATAAAGTCTTTTCATTTTAAAACCTATTTTTTACTTTCTTTCACAACCATGGTAATACGGGCTGTCATAAAACGATTAACGGTAATTGATCTAATAGTACCACTCACATTGCAGTGCCTTATGACAGATAATATTATGCATTGTGATGGAGAATATGGACCTGGCAGGTGATTAAAAAAAGGTTTTAAAAAAGCTTATGAATAAGTATAAGGGAACTGATTTGCATGTAAACACATGTCATGGAAGCATCTATATTTTACAAAATTGATCAAATGATAAATAAAAAATCATTGCATAAGCTTATAAGCTTGTAAAAAATATTTCAAGAAATAAAACTGGCCAATTATTATACATTCTTTGTCGGGCTCTTTGACTTTTTAAAAAACCTAGTTTGTAATCTAAACAGTATAACAAACAAGTAGCAATTAGATGACTATGAAAAGGAAGAAAAGTAAAGGGAAAAGGTATGGATGAAACAGGGCTGGTTTTAGACAAAATGGCCCTTAGGAAAGCGGAGTAGAAAATATCTAGGGTGTGACAGAACAGGGGTGCCTAAACACATATATGTAGGTTAGGTTGCAACTGCAGGAGAGGCAAAAAAGTTAAAATAGTTGTGGGCATCTTAGTAACCAGCTGCTGTTGAGACAATGAATGGCGTGGTCAGGAGTATACAACATACAGCACCATTTACAAGGTATAAACTTACAACATAATGTATAATATATAGTAGTTGGGAGTATGCAATCTTAAACATAGTGTATAGAGTGCAAGTATTGGGTATGTACCATACAACATAAGATATAGAGAGCACCAGGGGTATGTACTGTACAGCATAGATGAAGCCAACCCCTTCCACCCCTAGCCCTCACAGGCCCTAGGGTCTGCTCTTTCTCCACTGCAATCCACCATCTAAATAAGGGACCGCACACCAAAAACGTTCAACTCCAGCCAAGGTTTATTGCAATGACAGCACACCGCTCACTCCCTCCCAAAGTCATGGTGAAGAATAAACCCTGCTGTGGGTGAAACATGTTGGAGCATGGCTTTGGTTGGGAGTGAGCAGTGTACTGTCATTGCAATAAACCTTGGCTGGAGTTGAATGTCTTCAGTGTACAGCCCAGTATTTGGATGGTGGAAGGTATTGTACAGCATAGTCTAAGAGAACTCTGCAGTCAGGAAAATGCACCTTACAAAGTGCAGCAGTCAGATGTATGTTAAGCTCAATAAAGTATAGCACGCAGGAATCATGAGTGTGTAGTGTAAAACACGGTGTTCAGCGGGAGGAAGAGTGCCCCGGCATTGGTGGTCAGTGGTTATTATCCCAAGGGATAGCATCATAACAACAGCACCGTTGGCTCTGGCATCACAGCTGTGCAGATAACATTGTTCAGTGGATCAATCTACCCTAGACAGTCTGCCCTCATAGATCTTAGAATGCACCCAATGCCACTCTGCAGACTGGGGCCCTAAAAGACTGAATGGGCACTGGTCAATATCTTAGTTTGCTTTCCCTAGTTAGCCCTGGGTAAAAAAATCTTACAAAGTGGTACCCGTTCAGCACCCGTACATGGTTTTAGACATGAAATTTACAATGATATAAAACCCATATGTTCCAGACTTGTTTAATGAAAGTATTATGCTCTGGTTTAATAGAGCTAAGCTAAAACTATTTTTTCTAGTATTTACTGCATTTCTTTTTTTTTTTTTAAACTACCGGTAAGTGTTAAAGCCCAATAGTTTATTTTTTTGGTCATTGCATCCCATTGGGGAGATTTTCTTTCACTTCCTGTCCCAAAAAAACAACAGGAATTGAGAACACTTTCTACAAAGTGAGGGAAATTCCCTCTTAGATAGCTGTTACCAGAACAAGTGCTCCCACTGAAAGATTTACCGTCACTTCTTTTTCTGATGACAACTGTCAAATTTGCCATTGTATTCTGTCCCAAGGACAAAAACAACAAGTTAATTTACATAGGGGGCAGATACAAGAATAAGAAATACATTAAAAAAAAATGTTTTGGCTGTACCTATTCATTAAATATTTAAACAACATCCTTTATTGCATGGGAAAGGTGTGTAAAACATGTTAAGGTAGCCTACCCATGACTATACTGCGAAACTGCTGAAATAGACAGCGCACTTAATACAGGGGAAATTACAGTCTGGGATGTCACCTTTCATATAGCCTTTCCAGTCAGACAAGATTAATTTTCACAGCAATTAATCATCAACATTGAGAAGGCTGAATGTCACTAATATATTACAGTATAGCCTAGAGAAAATGTGTTACCAGAGATAATTCACACAACACAATTCATGTTGCAGGTTAACACACAGCAACAGATAATGTGAGTTCATTGGCTTCAGTGCACAATGAATGGAAGGAGTACTTAAAAGAAAAAAAAAATTGAAATATTTACCTTAAGCCTAATTATTTATTACTGTATTATTACATCTAGGCTGCATATACAGTAATAAATATACATCTCGTTTACCTTTTTTTTCTGCCGTTAAAATGCTCAGCGCTGGTGACACGTAGAAGAGTCAGACCACTGCTCTCATACAAAAGCATTGGCCCGACTCTCCAAAATGCCCCCCTGAACACTACTCTAATCACTGGATTGCATCGAATTACTCCCTTATGGTTATAAATAAGGGTTTATTTGGAGTTTTAGTTACTTACCAAATAAATATATACCCAAAAAAATATATTGAAAGAGCTAATTTATTATATAATTCAACATAAATATTTTGCAATTTTGTGCAGATACCAGCAGGATAAAATCTCCAAATGAGTTCCCAGGTGCACCCATTTGCTTTTAAGAGGGCATCCCACTTTCCATGAAGCCTTCTTTCATTTATTTTTTAGAAGAAACTTTCGTAAAGAAGAATTTATAATACAGTAGTACTTTACATGTAGTTAAAATCTGTTTTCTTTGGCTTATTTTCCATTTTCATGCTGGGTTTCAAAAGTTCCTGTTACTTTTTATAGTCTTGCTTGATAAATAAAGAAAAAATAACAAGTTAAAAATCGGTATGCAGCTGGCATAGAACAGGATAAACAATCTGGGAAAAAAATGAATTATGTGAAGATAAGTAAGGATAAAACCATAAAAGTTTTAAATAGAGAAAAGAGATACAGAAATAGTGTCACTGATGGCTGTCATAAAATAAGACAAGAGCATAAGAAGAAGCAGCGGTTGACCAGCTACAGGGTTTTGCAAATCCTCATATTGGGTTTTAGCCTGCATGTGTTGGACAAAAGTTACCTGCTCTGGTCAATCAGGTATTGGTAAAGTGTGTCCTGTCTGCCAGTGTCCCTTGGTTTCCCAGCACCTGAAGTCATGGAGTTTTCATGTTCTCCCTGTGCCTGCGTGGGTTTCCTCCCGGTACTCCGGTTTCCTCACACTCCCCAAAGCGAGGTTAGGTTAATTGGCTCCTGTCTAAATTGTCCCTAGTATGTATGAATGTGAGTTAAGGACCTTGGATTGTAAGCTCCTTGAGGGCAAGGACTGAGGTGAATGTATAATATATGTAAAGTGCTGCTTAAATTGACACAGCTATATAAGTACCTGAAATAAATAATGGCAAAAAGATCACAGGCAATATCAGTGACATTCTTTTAGTCTACCTAACTTTTTTGGGCACAGCTTCCAGAGTTCAGTCCCTCTTTAAGCACTGTGACAAGCATCCCTAGTTGGTTCAGGACATATTCTTGGACAGAATCTAATAAATGCCCAGACTGTGGCAATTCTCACTTAACATAACAAAAGGCTCCAAAGGGTGTTCATGACTTTCTTAGGATCCTGATTATTTTGAGCACAGGAGTCTGGCTAAAGAAAAATTGTGGTGGGTTCCCTGTCCACTGCTCCATTCTGGAATTTATCAAGTCAGGTACTTTAAATAAGAAGTTTCTGGCTGAAAAATCATGGTGTGAAATCCCACAAATGTGTAAGGGTCCAGTAAAGAAATGGCCTACTGGGCGAATCCTTACTTTTGATCACTTTGTTGGACATTAGCTCTGCTTGAGAAAAACTAATATAACCACTTTTTGACTCTTGCTTAGGTGTTGCAGCCTCTGGGGCCTTTTAAACATGTGTGTATATGTAATGACAGATCATGTGACACTTAGATTGCACCCAGGTGGACATCATTTCACTAATTGTGTGACTTCTGAAGGTAATTGGTTGCACCAGAGCTTTTTATGGGCTTCATAACAAAGGGGGTGAATACATACGCACATGCCAATTATCAGTTTTTCATTTCTGAAAAATAGTTTTATGTAACTATTTTTCTAATTTTACTTCACCAACTTAGACTATTGTGTTCTGATCCATCACATATAATTTATAATTAAAAAAACATTGAACTAAAGGCTGTAATGTAACAAAATAGGTAAAAAGCCAAGGGGGGTGAATACTTTTCCAAGGCACTGTATTTACAGCTGCAGTTTTTGGCTTCAGGCGTTTTTTTTACTGCAGCCAGTAAACTCCTCAGCATGTTATCCTATGTGTCCATGCACACATAGGCTTTTATCAGCATTTTTTGGCAGGGGCGTTTTCTGGCTGGGAAAAAAAAAACAGAACTTGTGGGTTTGAAGAGGAATCTTTCAGCTGTAAAAAAGCTCTAATGCTGTGTACACACGGGCAGACTTTTCGACCGGACTGGTCCGACGGGACGAATCCGTTGGACAATCCGACCGGGTGTGGGCTCCATCGGACCTGCAGCAGACTTTTTCGGTCGAAAATCAGACGGACTTTAGATTTGGAACATGTTTAAAATCTTTCCGATAGACTCAAGTCCGGTCGAAAAATCCGCTCGTCTGTATGCTAGTCCGACAGACAAAAACCGACGCTAGGGCAGCTATTGGCTACTGGCTATCAACTTCCTTATTTTATTCCGGTCATACGTCATCACGTACTAATCTGTCAGACTTTGGTGTGATTTATGCAGGCAAGTCCGTTCGAAAGTCCGTCGGAAGTCCGTCGGAAAGACCGTCGGACCTTTGATGCCGAAAAGGCCGCCCATGTGTACACGGCATAAGGCTCCATACACAATAACGTTTTTCCAAAGCGCAAAAAACATGGAAAAAATGCTGGATGAAAAATGCTGATGATAGCATTTGTTTGTGCCAGCTTCTAGAAGCATTTTAGTAGCTTTTAGAAGCTTTTAGGAGCATTAGCATTTTATTAGCATTTTTGCAGTACATGAAGAAAAAACAAAAACTGTTTAGTAGCATTTAGAAGCAGTTCAGTATTTTTTTCGGCTGGAAAAATGCACCAGGAAACTCCTACAAAAACAATTTTTTTTCTGCTAATAGCTTCTAGGAGATTAAAAAAACGCTAGTGTGCATGGAGCCTTACTCTTGTGTTTATGAGCATTTTTGAGCTATATGCTTTTGTGGGTGTATAGTTTTGCTAAAAAAAAAAACGCTTCTGCAAAAACGCTGCAAAACTCATTCTACAGCTTTCTACAGTTAATGTGTATGTTTAATGTCCAGTCTGCATGAGGCCTTTAACTGAATTACCAGAGTGGTATTTTCCTTGCCCGAGTAAAGCTCTTTTTACATTATAAAAAAAGTCTTTCACAAAACTTGGCAATTCAAACAGAGCATTTGATCAAAATGCAGATAGTAAATAGAAAACCACTTGCCAAAAGTGTATGAAAATATAAACATTCCATGCAAAAGTTTAGCTTGAACCTGTCTTCCTATTTGTCAGTGAGGCCACCCATGATATAAATGACCAAAAAGGGCAGAGCAAATCGATACGATCATAAATAAATAAATCATGTACAATCAATATTTGCATACAATGTAGCTCTGAGTATTTCTGGATCTACAGATCCTGTTGAATGCAGTGAGGTTTTCACTGAAGGTTATTTTTGCTACGCATAGCCAAAACTTTTCTTTTTCATTTTGGAGGGGGAAATGAAGGTAAAAAACACATGTCCTTTTATTTTGTTTGTTTGCGGTTCCATTAGGGAGATAATTTCTCACTTCCTGTCTCAGAGATGCAGCAGGAAGTGAGAGGAAATACAAATTAAGGGAAATTCCCTCAAGAAGTTGTTACTAGAACAAGTAATACCATTGAAAGATGAACCCGCACCTCTTTTTTTGTGACAGCTTTAACCATTTCCAGACCAGCCGCTGCAGTTTTACTGCGGCAGGTTGTCTCGGCTGGGCAAATTGACGTTACCTTACGTCGCTTTTTCTTTAGGCCACTAGGGGCGAGCGTGCGCGCCCGCATCGTGTGCCTTGAGCCGATGCGAGTGCCCGGCGGGCGTGATGACCGCCGGGCACCAGTGATTGCTTGTGACAGAGCAAAAACCGGGATCTGTGTGTGTAAACACACAAATCCAGGTTCTTTCAGGGGAGTAGAGACGGATCGTGTGTTCATACTAAGTATGAACACCGATTTCTCTCTCCTCCTAGACAGTCCCATCCCCCCTACAGTTAGAACACAGTGAGGGAACACAGTTAACCCCTTGATCACCCCCTAGTGGGCAAAGCAAAAAATATACGCTTATTGCAAGTTTTTTACCAAAAATATGTAGACGAATACATATCAGCCTAAACTAGGGAAAAAAATTTGTTTCTTTTGAAAAAAAATGTGGGATATTTATTAAAAAGTAAAAGACATTGTGTTTTTTTTTTATTCAAAATTGTCGCTCTTCTTTTGTTTATAGCGCAAAAAATAAAAAACGCAGAGGTGATCAAATACCATCAAAAAAACCTCTATTTGTGGCAAAAAAAGGACGTCAATTTTGTTTGGGTACATCGTCGCACGACCGTGGAATTGTCAGTTAGAGCAACGCAGTGCAGTATCGCAAAAAATGCTCTGCTCATAAAGGGGGTAAAATTTCCCGGGCTAAAGTGGTTAAAATGTAGGTTTCCTATCTTGCTGATAATGGTCACCAGGACAAATTGAGAGGGTGAATATACCTAGTGGGAACAATGACAGCAATTAACTTGACAGAAATTGTAATACCCCCCTACTGTATACTGTATGTAAAAAAAAAAGTTTGGCTATACATACACATTACACATGCTTAAAAGATACATTTAGTTTTAATTGGCATTTATTTAGGGCACCCCTTCCTGTCTTATTATAATTGAAATGGGATTCATTTTCCCAATTCTGAAAATATTAAGATTTATGAAAAATAAGCAAGTCGGCAAGGACTGCTGACTGTGCAAATTGTGGCAGTTTGGGCACCTGGAAAAGTACATTGAAATGGCAGTTGTTAGCAATGGAAAAATATCAGGCAATATGCACAGAGGGCTTCCTGTGCCACTGGGTCCCTGGCTTGGATCACAATAGATTTTTATATCTGGGCTATACATTTTTGCTGACAAAAACTATTTTTCTCTAGAATTATTCTTGTGCCCTACTTTCCATGCTTAACAGTCTGAGAAATTGGTCTCACATTTTTACATTAAAGAGGAACTCTGGATGGGAACTGAGTCTCTCTATGATTTCTAATGGCAGAACTGTTTAAATCTGTTTATGGAACTGTAGCACCCTCTACATAGGTAGGTGCTAGATTAGATTTTTTGTAAGTGTAGGCAAATTTAGGCAGGCCTAGCTGGTAGGTAGACCTGTTTGTTTTGGTTTGTGTGGGCTGGGAGTGGCTCAAAGTTAGAATCCAATGATTCACAGGCATCATCACTAAGACCTCTCTATTCTTTCTAGAGCCTTCTGGAAGGTACTAGAAAGAGAGGAGGAGAGGAGGGCTGGAGCTGCCTGGGGTGTGTTAAGGAGCCCTGACCAATCCCCAACCTGGATTGGCAGGGGGCAGGCCTCCTTATATACCAAGAGTCAGCCCAGCTGGGGAGGAGTTGTCGCGTGGAAGAACTGAGGATGGAGTACTAGGCTGTCAGGGCCTTTGAAGGAGCTCTCCAGTCTGGAGGCGGGTGACTTTGGGCCTGGGCTTGGGTGCAGGATGGTGCCCTCCAGGAAATCATGGAGGCTCTGAACAGGAGGCATAGGAGGAGCAAGAGAGGACAGCAGGAGCTAGTACTTCCGGGCAAGTCTTCAGGAGGGTACCACTGGTTGCAGCCAGGAGGGCTGGTGAGTGACATCTGCAGTTGGCAGGACTAGGGAGGCAAGCCTGAGAGGACTGGGAGCATGCAGTTAGAGATGGGTGCAGAGCCAGTCGTGAGGACTGCAATGTCATGGAGTTGGGCAGCTAAGGAAAACAAGTGTATAGGTGCTGCAACCTTCCCACATAAAAGCTCCGCCCGGTGCTTAGACCTTGAGGCTGCTGACACCTCCAACATACCAGAATAAGGAAAGGGATGGTTGGCACTCAGGATGACATCCAAAATAGTATTCCTTTATTAAATACATATACAGAGCTGTAAAACAGCCTACGTGTTTCGGACATTAGTCCTTAGTCATGGCTGTTGGGCAGCTGCAGCCAGGAGGGCTGGCAGAGCCTGAAGAGGGCTGACTGGGAACAGTAGTCCACCAGTAGGACAGCTAGCACTAAGGACTTTTCATTTCTTGCTACACCATTGGGGCTTGCAGTCCCTGCCTGCAAAAGGCAATTGCTAAGGCCTGGCTGAGCCAGTGTCAGGCTTAAACATGTGCTAGCTGCTCCTGGGAGATAAAGAGCTGTGCAGGAGGAAGGAAGATAAATAGTCTGCAAGCAAGGAAAGTGCTGGAGGAGACTGGAGTAGTAACTTGTACAGAGAAGTGTATATAGTTGTCCCAGTTGATTGATATATAATCTGCCAATTGATTGATATACAATCCACCAATTGATTGATATACAATCCACCAATTGATTGATATACAATTTGCTGGGCATCTCATAATTTCCTTACCCCATCCAAGTTAAATCCCCTAATAAAAATAACAAGCACGTGGACTGTTTTTCTGCCTGAGAGTGACTGAGGAGTGAATGCGGGGCTGGGCAGGGTGACAGGTGGGCCACATCACTCCGCAGCTCCTACGGGGACACCGCTACAGAACATATTATGTGCTTTTTTTCTGGACATGGCATGGCTGCTATTATTTAGATCAGATAATCTTGTCAATCGGACAACCAGAATAATTTGCTGTAGGGGCTTGGCTGGCTTTAAAAATATACCTGAGTTTATGTGATATTCTGAATAAGAAATGATTGTGCAAGCAGAAATCCAGGAAAAAATATTCCCTTGCAATGGAGCACCCTTCCTGCACTGCAATGCCCCGTACACACGGTCGGATTTTCTGATGGAAAACCTCCGATCGGAGCATGTTGTCGGAGATTCCAACCGTGTGTGGGCTCCATCGGACATTTTCCATCGGATTTTCCGACACACAAAGTTTGAGAGCAGGATATAAAATTTGCCGACAACAAAATCCGTTGTCGGAAATTCCGATCGTGTGTACACAAATCCGACGGACAAAGTGCCACGCATGCTCAGAATAAATAAAGAGATGAAAGCTATTGGCCACTGCCCAGTTTATAGTCCCGACGTACATGTTTTACATCACCGCGTTCAGAATGATCAGATTTTCCGACAACTTTGTGTGACCGTGTGTATGCAAGACAAGTTTGAGCTAACATCCGTCGGAAAAAATCCTAGGATTTTGTTGTCGGAATGTTCGAACAAAGTCCGACCGTGTGTACGGGGCATATGAGTTAAATGCTTGTTAATCCCTAGGGTACCAGTAAAAAGGACTTTTACGTACCTTATCCCTTGCTCCCCTGGTAGCCAGCCCTCAACCGTTCTTTCTGACGTTCTGTGTTGTGGGCAGTCCCTCTGCTCCCTGACGCACAATGCAGGATTATTGGGCTATTGTATGTTGTACTTTATGATGTCAGAGTACCTGCAACAGATGGTGCATCCATGCCGGGGCTGGTCTTATAGCATGGGGAGCCTGCAGGAGCAAGGGAGTAAGTAAGTAAAAGTTTCCTAGACATAAAAGTTCCAATTTGTATCCTAGACATAAACAAGCATTTAACCCTTGCAGTACAGGAGAAACCCCACTCCAAGGGTTTTTTTTCTTTTCGTTTTCCTAAAGTTCAGCTTTAGGTCTTGACCTCTCACATTACATTAAACCTGTTGCATCAATGTATTCGCAAATCCAGTATAATAGCCAATGCCTACTTTCCCAGTATATCCAATGTGCATACATTGCTCAAGAAAGTATGTATAAATTTGATAGCGTACATTACAGTAAATTACTAACAAATACTGTTTGCTAAGCAGCATATGCTCCAGTATCTGAATGCATGCCAGCTAATGCAAAAACACAGCCAGAATCTGCCTGTGTTGAAATCGGAAATAGCTTCTTAACATCAGCTTTTATTATAGTGTATAAGCATAACACACAAGGATGAATAGAAAAGGATATATTGTATTAATGGTGTTTTTACATCTGTCTTGAGTTCAGCTTTAAAGATCCTAATGCTTCCTTGTTTCAGGCTCTGTAAGTCAGGGTGTGCAAATTTTGTCAAATTCATGATGACAGCTACTGTAAATAAATGTAAGCTTGTAAAGTGGTTTTAATGAAAGTTCTAATCCATTCTGCTTTAATATGTAGGTTGTGAGATTTTTATTTAATGGCAAAAATCTCTAGCACAGTAAAACAGAAATCTTAGAAATATATAGATGTATATACTTGGTCATCTAGTACAGAAAATTAGTTTACACAGATTGGAGGCCACTGCAAGGCTGGCATCAAGTTCAGAAACACAGACGCTGCCAATAGGGGATTGACGTGTAACCAAACTTCCCCCTGATCACCAGCTCTACAGCTTTGCCAATTGGTATATCCAGTACTCATACAGAAGTACAGTTAATGAAGGAAGTAAAGCTGGCCTCTCCTTGACTTTGGTCTCCAAGATCGCAGATATGTGACACTTTGAAGCTTAAAAAGGCTTTGACTCAGTTGAAGTTATGCATGTTAATAGATCAACATTGAGGGTAATGGTTAAGACTTGTATTGGGCTGTCAGCATTGCTATTACTTCTGATTTCATATGAACATTTGAGCTGTAAAACTTATAGCAAAGACATGTATAATCTGTAGGTATCTTGGTGACCTAGGTGATCTTTTGGTGACTTTCTTTAAAGTGATTGTAAAGCTTTTTTTTTTTTTTTTCTATTAAAATAACAAACATGTTATACTTAGCAGTTCAGTGCAATGGTTTTGCAAAGAGCAGCCCCGATCCTCCTCTTTAAGGGTTCTGTGCAGGCACGCCTGGCTCCTCCCCCCGGTGAGTGCCCCCATAAGAAGTTGCATCTTGTGGGAGCACTTGTGCATGCTTGGTCTATTGACACAGACAGCGGGACTCAGCCCCGCCAGCCGTTCTCTGCTCACAGCTAGATGTGCATAGCATCGGATTGGGATTGTGCGTGGGTAAGTATTTGGGGGGTATTATTACCTAAATGCAGAGAATGCATTAAGGTATAAAACCTTTTACCTTTACAACCACTTTAAGGAATATGTTTGCCAATTAGAGCTATTATTATTTGCCCTAAAGGAATGGTTTAAGAGTGTCTCACACACACGTGTGGATCTGCTGTACTACCATTAATATCATAGAAAGTTAAAGCACCATGCTTGATCTGAGTTGGAATCAAAAAGGGAATAAGTTCCAGATTTTAGATAGCAATGTGAGTGTGGGCTCCATAAGTGTATGATCAGATATATAGTATTTGAATAGCTGTCACAAGACAGAACAAGCAAAATAATGGGACTTTGCATATGCCTCCGATAGTAACTCCAAACTCATTTAGAAAGTAATACATTCAATTTTATTGATATACATTAAAACCATACTAGCAAATATTAAAATGTAGAGTAGAGGTCATAAATGTATCAACAATCACTTCCTGAAAAACCCAGATGGGGTGTGAAGGCAGTTGCTGTAACAAGGTCGCGTTTACAGTAAAGCCCTTGCTTCTTCAGAGCCTTACAGAATTCATGGATATTGCAATAGCATTACAATGCCATAAAGGACACTAAAAAGAGAAAACAGTAAATAAATAAAATGACAATATTTCTGACCAAAAAACAATACAAAGTAATAAAAAAAATAGGAGTTAATCATAAATCAATATAGCACCTCATAGGAAAACAAGGAACAAGGGTAGACAAAAAAAACAAAACACCAAATTTATGTAAAAATAATTAAATATATATAAGTATATATATGAATATTAATATTAAAGTAAGTAAACAATAAAAAAATAAAATTATATATCACCTCAGAGATACCATGAAGATGTTATTCACATAAGCAGGTGGGGGATAAAGTACCAATAATGCTCTGAGCAGCCTGTGGGAGATAGATGGAGCCAATTAAAAGATTCCCAGCATGGATGCCTAATAAATAAAGTGATGTTTTAAAATAAAATAAAAATCACTATTGGTTACAAAAAGTATACTCATCAGAGCATACCACAATATAATAAGCCTCCTATGATGATAGAGAAATAATAACAATTACCTAAAACAATTGCACACAAGGGTTGACAAAGCCCAGGAAGTTGCAGAGGTATAGCTGTTCAAAAAGTAAGAAACACCTAAGAAATAATAGCAAATGATAATCAGGAGCTCATTGCGGTAAAAAGCCAAAAAAAAAAAGAAAAACGTATAAAGGATATTTTAAATAAAATTGTTTAATATTAATATTCATATATATATACTTACAGTATGTAGAGAATTATTTTTACATAATTTTGGTGTTTTGTTTTTTCCACCATTGTTCCTTGTTTTCCTATAAGGTGCTATTTTATATTTCAATATTTTTTATTGAAAAAGAAACAAGTTTCAAAATGAACAGACACATCAATAGAACAAAGTCGATTTCTCAGATTATCAACATAGCAATACAGAAGTACAGAAGGTATGGTCATTATATAGATCTGTCCCCTACCATTATAGCAGAATGCAAAATGTGCGATATGTATCCAAGTACCAGTGGGACTGAATAATATTTTCCCTCCATGATTCAGATCTCCACCACATATGGTGAATGGCAGAGACCCGGAACCACAGGGAATTCTGGTAGTGAACCCCAAGATTTTCCAGGGGCTCACTACTGTGAGAGGCCCCATAGGCGATCATCTGTATTGTACATATACTGTAAGTACCAGAAGAAGAAGGAAGGAAGAAAGAAAAAGGAAGAAAGGAAAGAAAAAAAAAGGGGGGGGGGGGGGAAGGAGATAAAGAAGGGGAGGGACAACCTGGAGTTCCTTACGGAGTAGAGATAAAATCGATCCACGGGTTCCACACCGTATTAAATTTCTTGATGTTATTACAAAATATATAGGTGAGTTTATCATTAATGATGATCCGATTGAGTTTACTTTTAACCTGGTCAAGAGGGATTACCGACTGTCTCCAATGCCTATCAATCGTAATTCTCGCTGCCAGCAATATATAAGTAATCAACTTTACTGATTTTTTGAGTGTTTCGTCAGGTAGCTTGTGGAAAAGAGCGACTTCTGGAGATCTATGAATGTTTATCCCCGTTACTGAATTTATTAAGTTGAAAATCCTAATCCAGAACCTAGTTACGAGGGGACACTGCCACCAAATATGGAGCATCGTCCCCAGCTGTCCGCATTGTTGGAAACAATTTGGTTAGGTAGAAGGATGCATTTTAGGTACCCTAGTTGGTACCAGGTACCAACGCAGGAGTGTTTTGTAGTTGCCCTCTAAGCGATATCTTGCCACTCAGTCAAATCAAATAAGGTGCTATTTTAATGTATGATTATCTCTGTTTTATTATTGTGGTCAGAAATATTGTCATTTCATTTATTTGTTGTTTTCTGTTTTCAGTGTCTTTTCTGGCATAGTAATGATATTGAAATTTTCAAGAGGTCTGTAAAGTCCTGAGGAGGCGAAGGCTTTCCTGCGAAACGCATCGAATTTGTTACAGCGACTGCCTTGACACCCCATCTGGGTTTTTCAAGAAGTGGTTGCTGATACATTTATGACCTCTAGTATACATTTAAAAAATTGTTAGTAAGATTGTAATAAATGTTAATAAAATGTAATTAATTACTTTTTAACTGAGTTTAGAGTTACTATCGGAGGCATATGCAAAGTTCCATTATTTTGCTTGTTGTGTTTTGGAAAAATGTAGGGATGATGCCTTCTTTGATAAAAAGTTTTATATGAAGATCACCACGCACATTTTAGTTGCCACTAGAGAAAGTTTATCAGAGGTGCTATACATTAAGGGCTTGTTCAGACCTGTCCATTCTTGAGTGTTACATTAATGCAAGTGCATTAACGTATGTTGTCATGTGCGTGTTAGGCTACTCTCACGCACATGACACGAGGGCTTTCACACTAGAGCGATGCGCTGGCAGGACGCTAAAAAAAGTCCTGCAAGTAGCTTCTTTGAGGTGCTTTAGGAGTGGTGTATACAAAATACAATGAAATACAGTGTATTGTATACAAATACAGTGTGGTGTATACAAAATACAGTGAAATCAATGGGCAGTTTTTACTAGTAATGGCGATGATCAGCGATTTTTATCATGACTGCGACATTATGGCGGACACATCGGACACTTTTGGCGCTATTTTGGTACCATTCACATTTATACAGCGATCAGTGCGATTAAAAATGCATTGATTACTGTGTAAATGTGACTGACAGTGAAGGGGTTAACACTAGGTGGCGCTGTAGGGGTTAAGTGTGTCCTAGGGAGTGATTCTAACTGTGGGGGGAGGGGCTATGTGTGACACGACACTGATCACCGCTTCCGATTACAGGGAGCAGTGATCAGTGTCAGTGTCACTAGGCAGAACGGGGAAATGCTTGTTTATATCAGCATTTCCCCGTTCTTCCTCTCCATGACACGATCGCGGGTATCCCCGCGGACATCGAGTCCGCTAAACTCGTGATCGCACTCATGGAGCTCGCGGCGGGCGCCCGCACACGCCGGCGCGCATGTGATAGCATGGCGGCAAATTTAAAGGGACGTACCTGTACGCCCATTTGCCTGTCCGTGCAATTGTGTCGACGTATATCTACATGTGGCGGTCGGCAAGCGGTTAATGTATGTTGCGTTAAGGCAGGCAATTTATTTTGAATGGTCTGCCAACACACAAGAACAGACCAAAAACAGAATGCAGCAATTTTTCTGACACAGCCTACCATAATCCACAGTAGTGCCTAACTGTGTTGTGGTGTGCTGCAATGCATGTATGTCAGAACTGCACTGCCTTAGTGGGTGCCATGCAAAATGAAAGGCACTGCAATGCATTAACATGCAAGGCAACACACAGCTTCACAAAGGTGTGTTTTGGCCCCTGATCTATGCTAGATTTTGTCTGATGAGACGTTTTATAATAGGCTTTAGCTAGAATATTGTTTCCCTGGCCTGTCATGATTAGTAGATAGTGACAGAGGTGGCCAAATTACATTACAGGGACACTTCACTGTACACACATAGAGTTACCTGCAAAACATGCACTGCTAATGCGGTGCTCATGATACTGACCTAGGGTGTTTCAATCACCATATATTTTAAATGGAATATACCGTGGCCTAGCTTGCTACGGCTTTATTATTATCTTTAGTCAAGGGGTCTGTTTTAAGAAAGAGATACAGAATACAGTGCCTTGAAAAAGTATTTATACCCCTTGAAATTTTCCACATTTTGTCATGTTACAACCAAAAACATAAATGTATTTTATTGGGATTTTATGTGATAAACCAACACAAAGTGGCGCATAATTGTGAAGTGGAAGGAAAATGATAAATGGTTTTCAATTTTTTTTATAAATAAATATGTAGTGTGGCGTGCATTTGTATTCAGCCCCCCTGAGTCAATACTTTGTAGAACCACCTTTCGCTGCAATTACAGCTACAAGTCTTTTTGGGGATGTCTCTATCAGCTTTGCACATCTAGAGTGTGACATTTTTGCCAATTCTTCTTTGCAAATGAGCTCAAGCTCTGTCAGATTGGATGGAGAACGTCTGTGAACAGCAATTTTCAAGTCTTGCCACAGAATCTCAATTGGATTTAGGTCTGGACTTTGACTGGGCCATTCAAACACATGAATATGCTTTGATCTAAACCATTCAATTGTAGCTCTGGCTGTATGTTTAGGGTTGTTGTCCTGCTGGTCCTGCTGGCAGGTGAACTTCCGTCCCAGTCTCAAGTCTTTTTGCAGACTCTAATGCCCCTTACACACGAGCGGATTTTCCGTTGGAAAAATCTTGGATGGAATTCCGCTCAAGCTTGGCTTGCATACACACGGTCACACAAAAGAAAATGAAGTTCAATGCTTCCGAGCATGCGTCGAATTGTTTCCGAGCATGCGTCGGAATTGGTACAGACAATCGGAATTTCCGACCGAAAAATTGAGAACCTGCTCTCAATCTTTTGCTGGCAAGAATTCAGGCAGCAAAAGTCCGATGGAGCATACACACGGTTTTTTCCTTCCACTTCACAATTATGTGCCACTTTGTGTTGGTCTATCACAAAAAATACCAATAAAATACATTTACGTTTTTGGTTGTAACATGACAAAATGTGGGTATGGGGTATGAATACTTTTTCAAGGCACTGTATAAGTTTGGAACATCCAAGCTGTATTATAGTAGACATAAATGTATTTAAAAAAATCGACTGGAAGCAAGCAAGTACAGGCCAACAATGATTTCATTGTATTTAATTGCAGACTTCAACATGTACAGTATATAGCATATGTTTCTGCTGGGGCCAGTTTTACACTTAAAGTCCTAAAACTGGCAAATAAATGGAGCAATTGAAGGTCAGAACGTCTGTTGGGTTTTTATTTCCCCAGTGGGGGGATTTTCCTTCATTTCCTGTCCTGCTTCTGGTTCCCAGCTCTATTTTTGACAGTGCCAGTGTTTTGCCATTATTGTCAACTTTGCATATTTACAGTATATTTTCTGAATCCATTTGTCACTGTTGTTCAGGCCATGGCATATAACATTTCTCAAACAAACAAAACTCCAACCAAAGCCTTTTTGTTTAGTTTTGGATAGAGTAGCACTGGCCATGCATTAGTAGAATTTTGAACAAACGTTCGTACAAAAATTCTTTCTTTGTATTTGATGACTGTTTTGTTTTCTTTTAACATTCAATTTTGGAATAAATGTGATTTTCCAAACAAAAACCACATGCACTATTCGTTTGTTCATTCCTTCAGGAAAAAAAATTAGTCCTGCTCCTTTAAATTTTCTCATCACTATTGTCAAAAACAAATGTCAAGTTAACCCTACTAACTATTATGCCGCATACACGCGAGCGGACTTTATGGCAGACTTGGTCAGGCAGACCGGACTCCGTCAGATAATTTGATCGTGTGTGGGCTCTAGCGGACTTTTTTTCCCCAAAATTTAGACGGACCTAAAAATAAAACATGTTTCAAATCTTTCCGATGGACTTGAGTCCGGTCGAAAAATCCGCTCGTCTGTATGCTAGTCCGACGGACTAAAACTGACACTAGGGCAGCTATTGGCTACTGGCTATCAACTTCCTTATTTTAGTCCAGTGGTACGTCATCATGTACGAATCTGTCGGACTTTGGTGTGATGGTGTGTGTCCAAGTCTGTCCGTTTGTAAGTCCAGCGCACCTACACTACAAAGTCCATCGTAAAGATCGTCGGATCAAGTCTGCCGTAAAGTCCGCTCGCTTGTACGCGGCATTAGAAAATCAAAGAAATGTTCTTAAAATTAAAATTTTCAAATTAAATTCTATTAGTATATGGCCAACTTAAGTGTTCCAATTGAAGGGATTTCCACTTACTTACTTCTGACAGGGTGTCATCAGGACAGGAAGTGAGAGGAAATCTACTAACTGGGGGCACAAACAGCAATAAAAACCCGACAGAACTTATAATTCTTACCCATTCTTCCTAAAGGTGTTTTATTACTGTATGAGAGGTTTCTTTGCATTTCCTGTCAATGGCATAAGAAATGAAGGGAATGGTAAAATTGATGCAATCTAATACATTATGGTACTGCCTATGAACATACAGTAGCCTTTCAGATTTATGGAACGTGGGGTTTACAACCACTTTAATGAACTTGTTTGACTAAAAAGATAAAAATGATGAAAATGTTAACCCTTCCCTGTCCTATTCAAAACTTAAAAAACAGTGTGACTGTAGCTGGTATTCAACTTATACTCAGAAAAGTATGTTAAAGTGAATGAATGTGCTAAACTTAGCTCTTCCGAGAATTTGTCTGTGGAACACAGACTTGGTAAAACTGGTATGACAATAGAGCAAGCATCCTGTAAAACTGGAACGATGAGAGTAAAGATAAAAGAGACAGTGTTATTTATACCTATACATAGCATAAGAAATACAAGTGTTAGTGACAGCTGTCAAGAAATAGGATGACAGTTGGTGAAAGACACACATACTCATACATGTATATATAGTGATATCTAGTAATAAGCTCAGTTGTAAAGACATTTTTAGTGAGTGCACACCAGTCCAAACTGTGGTTTGGGGCTTGCAGCCCATCTTTATTAAAAAAATTAAAGTTTAAAAGAAACAGTAGCCTATGAATGGTATTTTCACAAACATAAGCAGGTAATGAATGTAACACCTAGGTAGGTGCTAGGATTAGTGTATAATAGTGTTTGGTTTCTATGCTTGACAGAGATGCTGCTCAAGCTGTCTTGAAGTTTCACTGTGTCCTAGCAACTATGAAAAGTGCTGGATAGTAGGCAGAAACCATGCAGGTGGGAGCATGTATATTCATACAGCCCTGGCCAATTACAAGGAGAGGTGCCCCTAGGCATGCTGGGCGCCTTTGTTTATATTTAGAGGAGTATATGGGCTCCTGGTGATTCCTAGCAGAGGATTGCATCCAAACTCTGGAACCCAATCTAGAAATTTCTCTGCTCATAATCAATACTTTGGAGCCCCAAACCACTGGGTAACTGGATAACTTTTGTGCAGATTCGCCTGGGAGATTTTTTTTTCCATGCACTGCATGACCTTTGATATATGCACAGACTTAGGAGAGCCAATAAGGGGGCTTTAGCATAAGCCAGCCCGCTTCACTATAAAAGGAGGGGACAATAATAGTGAGAATTAGAGTGAAGAATTTGGAGCTAAACCAGCGTTGGTTATAAAAAAAGGAAAAATTAAAAAAGAAAAAATTATTAATAAAAAATTAATATTAAAAATAGCAAAGAAAAAATGAAAAAATGACAGATAAAGAAAATAAAACTAAAAAGTCCAGGCACTATTGTGTGATTCTGTCCAAATTGGATAGGACAGCAATATTGCCAGGCTAAGTAGACAAGTAAAAAGTCCCTCCAATCAGGCATAAACAGCGCAGTGGAGGTGTATATGCACCAGCTGCTAAGCAGCGTCCTCCTCTCTCGTATGCCCTGGAACAGACTGACAGAGCGTGATGCCGTTGTGCGCGCTTCGTCACATGACGTCCTCAGCAATGTATATGATCAGTGGGTACATACCTATTAGCTGTGGGACCACCCATACTGTAAGGGGGGTTCATATATGCTGCACACCTCATAAGATCTATGAATACGAGTAGGGGGTGCTATACTTCAGGCTATCCCAGTATACATAAATAACAAATTTTTTAGGTAGCGCCAACATACCCAAATTCTTCACTCTAATATTTTGGCAAAGAACCTGACTAGGGACTTTGTGTAAGGGAGGCAGCAACCTGAGTTTCTGAACCTATATACGTATCCTAAAGCGCAGTTTTGTTTCATATATATTCTGAATAATAGTGAAAACCTCCCCGCCACCACTTTTAATAGTGCAAAAATTGTGTATAGGTGAAAGCAAGTGCAAACTAAGTGAACAAATTCCCTATGTGACATGTGGATATATATACAGTATCACAAAAGTGAGTACACCCCTCACATCTTTGTAAAAATGTTATTATGGGGGTCATTTACTATAGCGCTATGGCGCTAATTCGCGCAAATTGCCGCGAATTAGCGCTAATTCGCGGCAATTTAGCGCTAATTCGCGGCAATTTAGCGCGAATTAGCGCTAATAGCGGTAATTCGCGTGAAAACGGTATTCACTATAGCGCTGGTGAGAAAATTCTCCCAAAATCGAATTTACTATAGCTCCCTGAAACTAAATAGAGCCCAAACCCTTACTCTGCTAAAACCTAGAGAATTGCACATGGAAATAATTTTTAGAGCATGATATAATTGCCTAAATGGTACTGAAATATGCGGTATATTATTTAAAGATTATCTGCTTTTAAACTGTGTGAAAAAGTGATTTCTACACTGAAATATCTTTAAAAATCTGAAAAGTGAAAAATTCCCCGTTTTGGACAACTAGGTGCCAACACAACTGAGCATGCTCAGACCTGAAAATAACTCTCATTTTAACTCAAGTGTCTTTTTTACCTGGAGGTATAGTAAATACCAAAATGAGAGCTAATTAGAGAGCATTTTTTGGGAGTTAAAATCTGCTCTAATTTAGTCCAAATGAAGTTTCAGTCACTGATTCTAATGGAACAATTCTAACTTTCACAAAAAAACCCTTTTAATGTTGAGATGAAATGTATCTTTCTGTGAAATACATTTTCCTTTGCAACATTGTTGCTTCTACTTAAAATATTTTGATTTTAATAATGCTACAATGTGGAATGTTTTGATGTTTTGGTAAAATATATTTTTCTCTGTCACTTTCACTTGTTTTTCTTCATCTCACAACCATCTTTACCCCAAACTCACACAGGCGTCTTTACAATCCACAAACAATACCATTGCTGATGAAAATTTAAAATGAATCACAATTTTTTGTGCTTTGTATTATTTGCAAATATTCATAATTTGAGCCCAAAAATGTGATATGTGTACCAACATCAGAAATCAAAATGTAATTCCCAAAAATTTGAGGGTAATATTCTACTCTCACCCACAAAAAAACACCAAATATCACAGAATAAATCAAGAAGAATAACTCTTGAGTAATGTAATTCCATCACCTGTATGTCCATAGAAATGCAGTATTAATGTGTTTTTATGTGTATTTATGTGTAGTTATGTGTAGGAGGGTCTCACACGTGGCAGCTCTGTGGCTTAGAGGTTAGAACTTCTGCTTAGTATCTCTGAGGGTCTGGGTTCAAATCCCAACCATGTTACTTCATGTAGAGAAGTTGTCTCATTTCCCAGGTCCTATAACTATGTCTAATTGTAGTAGTTATGTGTAGGAGGGTTCCACCACCATTGTAAGTCTTTTCCAGATACACTATATAGCCAAAAGTATTGGGACGCCTGCCTTTACACACACATGAACTTTAATGGCAGCCCAGTCTTAGTCCGTAGGGTTAAAATTTGATTTGGCCCACCCTTTGCAGCTAGAACAGCTTCTGGGAAGGCTGTCCACAAGGTTTAGTCTGCCTATGGGAATGTTTGATCATTCTTCCAGAAGTGCATTTGTGAGGCCAGGCACTGATGTTGGATGAGAAGGCCTGGCTTGCAGTCTCTACTCTAATTCAGCCAAAGGGTGTTCTATCGGGTTGAGGCCAGGACTCTGTGCAGGCCAGTCAAGTTTCTCCACCCCAAACTTGCTCATCCATGTCTTTATGGACCTTGCTTTGTGTACTGGTGTGCAGTCATGTTGGAACAGGAAGGGGCTTTCCCCAAACTGTCCCCACAAAGTTGGGAGCATGAAATTGTCCAAATTGTCTTGGTATGCTGACGCCTTAAGAGTTCCCTTATCTGAAACTAAGAGGCCAAGCCCAACCCCTGAAAAACAACCCCGCACCATAATCCCCCTCCACCAAATCATTTGGACCAGTGCACAAAGCAAGGTCCATAAAGACATGGATGAGTGATTTTGGGGTGGAGGAACTTGACTGGCCTGCACAGAGTCCTGACATCAACACAACAGAACACCTTGGGGATAAATTAGAGAGGAGACTGTAGGTCAGGCCTTCTTGTCCAACTTCAGTGCCTGACCTCACAAATGCACTTGGAAGAATGGTCAAACATTCCCATAGACACACTCCTAAACCTTGTGGACAAGAAGAGTTGAAGCTGTTATAGCTGCAAAGGGTGGGCCAAATGAGTTTTGAACCCAATACTAATACTGGGATGCCATTACAGTTCATGTGTGTTTAAAGGCAGGCATCCCAATACTTACGCCAATATACTGTATATTGCTTGTGACACTGAGCATGGCTATGGACTTAGGGCTAGTTCACACCACAGAGATGCAGAGAACATGTGTGGCTCTGCCCTGGTGGCTAAGTGGGTAGCAGTTCTGTCTAGCAGCACCTGGGATGTTGGTTCACTTCCACCAACATGCTAATGCTTGTGTTGAAGTTTATATGTTCTCCCTGTGTGGGTTTCTCACCACAATCTAAAGACATGCTGGCATCTTATTTGTCTCCTGTCGAAATAGGTTCTAATGTAAGAAAGTTAATTTTGGACTTTATATTGGAAGCTCATTGCAGCCAGGGACTGATGTTAATGTTTATTAGCACTAATCATGCCCAGGGACTTGGACATTTCAAATTTTAGGGTTTACACTGCACGGGTACATATGATTAGAAAACTGTTGCTTTGTTTATGTGGATGCAAATGGACTTTGATCTTTGACCTGTAGTTGGAGATTTGATGCACATAGCCAAGGCTAACACAGTTGCAAATCCTATTATGTGTTCCTGCTCATCAGGTGCAATCACTTTAGACATACATGAAGAGACAGATTGAAAGATACTGGTGGGCGTGTACTTCTATTGGGTGTGTCAGTGTGCTAACGATACAACCTCTCTTATATAAAGGCCTGCAGTAGGGGGGTTCGTTTGGCCTGAGAAGGTCAGGTTTTTTGTTGTGATGGAGAAGGAATGATATTGGGAGATTTGATGAAATTCTTGTGCATTTTTTCAATCAAAAGTGGGTTTATGTGGCCATGCTGTCAATGTTGTGTGTGTATTGTTCCTGTCTGATCATGCAAACATCGTTTGGAAGCATCTGCTGACCTACTATTTTTGATCTTGTTTAATTGTGTACACCGAAATGCAGCTTCCAGTAGAACATGGTCACCAATGTATGTATGTGTGGATTGTGGGCTGGTGGTGGGTGTTTTGAATAAGTCTTTTGCAATATTATGTTGGAATGCTTTGTAAGAATGACTGTTAAGTATGTTTCTATAATCTTGCAGATAATAATGTGATGTGTTGCCCGCTATACACTGAAATTAAAGCTGTGTCCACTCTAAGGTTTTGTCTAATTTTAGATTGTAAGCTCCTATGAGCAGGGCCCTTAAAATTCCATTGCTAAATGTAGTACCATATATCCTGTCCAAATTTTTTTGAAGCTAGTAAATGTAAATTTTTTTTTTTTCTGCTGGTAAAATAAAAGTACATTGAGCTCTTGTTGTGGTGTGTGGGGGTTTTTTTTTTCCTTCTACTTTTCTTTCTTTAGTTTTTGTGGGTGGTGGTTTTGGGAAAGTGCAATATCTCTTTTATATTATTTCAATATGTATTTGTGCACCAAAAAACTAATCTCTTTGCCCTGGTTCACATGCTACTTTGAAATTGTGCTACTTTACTTGAAGTAGCATGATTTCAAAGTAGCAAGGTCAGCGTGATTTCAGGTGGCTTCATACACAAATGTCTATTGAAGTCGCACCTGAAATCGGCAAAAGTAGTGCAGGAACTACTTTAGCAAATTGATGCGGTGCCACAAAAAAAATGTTGCATCAATTGGAACAGTGCCAGTGCCATTGCCAAGAGTCACGCGATTTGATCTCTCAAATCGCATGACCAATCGCTCCAATGTAAACCTAGGCTTCTGCACAACTGCAAGTTATATATAAAGATTCCACCTTTATCATTAACAGCTGTGGAGAATTGCAGGTAATGAATTGAGCTGGTGGATAGGCAGTGTTTGAATGTGTCAGCTCTGGTTCACATTGGTGTGATTTGACATGTCAAATCTGTGGCAATTGCACTGTTCTAATTAGTGCGATTTGTATTGATATTGGTGCAGAAACCTGCAACGATGTCTCTGATGTTGCCCCCACAGTCGGGACTGACATGCAGGAATGAAATTGTGGGAGTTCAGCTGAACGCTTTCCTCCTGCTGTCAGTGTGAACCAGGGCTCAAACTGGGCCTTTTGCCTTTGTAATTCACCTGCTGCTAACCCAGGGACACCATTTTAGCAAACTCCCTTAAGTTTACCTTCAAATATATGTAGAAATACAGATTTGCATATCTGAAAATAAAAAAATACTAATCATGGTTGAGATCAAATATTCGCAGCTGCAATCAAAAGTGTGGTTTCACCTTCTGACCTGGAAATTAGTCATTGTATGCACCCGGAAGTTCTTGTGCTGGTCAGGATCTCAATCTAGGTGGACATGGCGAGGTCTCTTTAGCAGAGAGGAGGCGCTGCTCATTGGCCGGGTAAGTGTAGGATATGTACTTGTACTTAATCAATGCAGGGGTGGATGTCATAGTTAGATTTGGTGTGGGTGGGGTTCATTGATTTGTTTGGCATCACCACACATTTGCTTCCGTCCCATGTGCACACATCAATTCCTGCATTTGTTCTGCTGATGTAAATCAGTAAGGACTATGCAAGTATAAATGAGAGCTCCTTTTATTAAAATATATATGACTTGTTTCACAGCTGGGCAAATTTTCCAGCAAATTTGGACCTCTGAGTTGCATGGCAAGTTGTACCCCATGATTCTCAATGACAACCATTCATATCTGTGCTACTAAGTCGCACCAACTTCAAAGTAGTCCCTGTACTACTTTGGTGTGACTTGAGGTATATCGGGTACAATATTACACAGGCATTCCCAGAAGTTGGGGCCAAGTTGCAGCGGCAAAGTGGCAGCAAAATAGTGTGACTTTCAGGTCGCAGCAGTGTGAATGAGATTCAAGGATAACACCTTTGAATTTGGCCCTATTGTCACTTGTGCATCCTGAAAGTGTAGCAAATTCGTCCCTGCACTACCTTGGTTTGACTGATGCAATTTGAGGTCCAAACACCACAAGATTACACAGACATTGCTTCAAGTCATGACAAAGCTGTGCAATTTTAAGGTCGCACAAGTGCAAATGGGGCCTTATTCAAAGGTGTTATCAATTAATCGCATTAGGTTACTTTCACACTTGGGTGACTTTTCATGGAGCTTTGGACCTCAGAGTCACATGAAAAGTTGTCCCCCTTGATTTCCATTAATATTTATTAGAGCTGCACGATTAATCGTCATCGTAATTTTTTTCCCCTTTACGATCTTCAAAAAAGCGTTTCACGATTCTTGCTATTGCAAAGAACTCTCTCTGCTCTTCTGAAGCCACAGCCGAAAAACCAGGAAGTCTGCCAAGAATTAGAACATTCTTTATCAGTGAACTTGACTAGAAACCTTGTAACAATTTGTCAATTAAATAAAATTCTGTGTAAGTGAGGAAAGTTTAACCACTTAAACACTAAACATTTTTCTGACATTTGTTGGTTTCAGGTTAAAATCATTTTTTTGCTAGAAAATTACTTAAAACCCCCCAACATTATATATATATTTTTAGTAGAGACCCTAGAGAATAAAATGGTGGTTGTTACAATATTTTATGTCACACTGTATTTGCGCCTTTCAAATGCAATTTTTTTTGGAAAAAATTACTTTAATGATTTAAAAAAAAAAAAGAAAAGTTAGCCCAATTTCTTGTGGGATAATGTGAAAGATTTTATGTCACGAGAATCGTGATCTTTTTATTCTAAGCAAAAAAATTGTGATTCTCATTTTGGCCAGAACCGTGCAGCTCTAATATCTATGCAACTTCACCCATGTTCACATAGGTCTGAATTGACATGTCAAATTGTAGGCCAAATCGGCGCCTATTGATGGCAATGGAACTGTCCAAATTGGTGCGACGCCACAACAATTCCCAAAAGTAGTTCCTGCACTACTTTGGGCGACTTCAGGGGGCGATTTCTTACCTCCCAACTTTTTGAGATGGGTATAAGGGACACCTATTAGCAAAAGTAGGTAGGCATAGGACACCTTCTTAAAGGAGAACAGTTGGGACCTATGTGATTTCACTAGACATTTGTGCAGGAAAGTGCACTGATGTCTCTGAAATCGCTGACAAAGTCGGGCTGAGTCACACTTGTGCAACTTTGGACATGAGAGTCGTATGACAAGTCATACCCCATGATTTTCAATGTGTACCATTCATATCTGTGCGACTTCAAGTAACACTGACTTCAACGTAGTCCCTGTACTACTTTGGTCTGACTTTGATGCGAGTTGAGGTCCATAGACCTCAAGTTTACACAGGCATTCCCTAGAATTGTGGCAAAATTGCTGATGCAAAATCGTGGGAAAGTTGCGTGTCTTTCCCTGCGACTCCTGCGTCCATAGACCTCAAGATTACACAGGCATTGCTTAAAGTCGCATTAAAATCTCGCAACTTTCAGGTCGCACAAGTGTGAAAGGTGCCCAAGTCACTGTGCTGAGTACTATTTTATACCTAGAATATAAAGTAGTCCCACCATCAAACACTAGTAAACATATGTTCTCAATATAATTGTGCTCAAATGGCTGAAAATCACACAGATGGTATCACCTACTGAAAGCTTGCATTGTACTCAGCAGCGTATGCTGAAAAGAGGCGAACGCCTATTAGCCAATGCCACATCGGCACATCGGCATGAGCATGGTTGTTACTATAATATTAATGCCTGAAATGCAAAACATTATTGTATTGAATCAAGCATTAGTAAATGTTTTTTCACTGTGGGTAAGTGCTCAGCTCTGTAGCATAGCGGTATACCCTGCTGCCCCCAAAAGTTCAAGCCATGAATTCAAATCCCACTGACAGCATTACCTCCTAGAAGTGTGCATTGTACTCAGAAGCATAATTAGCCAAAGCACATCAGCTTGCTTTATTCCATATTTTAACTCTTCAAATGCATGCAATGGTATGTACTTATTCAATAATATTATGGTATGGAATTCCAAAATTCAAGGAAAAAAATGTTGTAGGGTCCCCCCAGTACATACCAGGCCCTTCGGTATGGACTTTAGGGGGAACCCCACACCAAATTGTAAAATAAATTTGATGTGGGGCCCCCCAAAATCCATACCAGACCCTTATCCGAGCATGCAGCCTGGAGGTCAGGATAGGGGGGGACGATTGAGCACCCTCCCCTTCTGAACCTTACCAGGCCACATGCCCCAAAGCACCTTTTCCCCATGTTGATGGGGACAAGGGCCTCTTCCCGACAACCCTGGTCGGTGGTTGTCGGTCTGCAGGCAGGGGGTTTATCAGAATCTGGAAGCCCCCTTTAAAAAGTCGGCTCCCAGATCCTGCCCCCTATGTGAATAGGTATAGGGTACATTTTACCCCTACCCATTCACCAAAAAAAGCAGTGAAATGTAAAAAAAATCAATAGCCGGTTTTTGACAAGTCCTTTATTGTAAAATAGCTCCGAGCTGTCTTCTTCCCTTGGCCATCTTCTCCAGACGCTGTCTCTCCCTCCTCCATCTTCTCCCCGAGCTGTATTCTCCCAGAGCCGTCTCTCCTGCCGCTGCCATGTTCTCCATCTGCTGTCTTCTTCCGCACCGCTGGTTACCCGCTAATAAAAAAAAAGCTGCTCTTTTTCCATGGTGGTCTTCCTCTGCTGTGTTGTCACCCGCTGTGTGGCGTCTCTTACATAGCCATGGAGCGGACTCTCCGGGTGACATTATCGGATGGCCACAGAAGACCACCACAAGAAGAGCGGCTTTTTTTTTTATTAGTGGGTAACCGGCTGCGCTGAAGAACACATCAGCGGGGGAAGATGGTGGCAGCAGGAGAGACAGCTCGGGGAGAAGAAACATCAAACACTAGTGAATGTATTTTCTATGTATTTTCTATGTATGACTGTGCTACACCCAATAGGCTAGCAGTCAGCACTTCTACCTTGAAGAACTCATGGGTTCAAATCCCACAGAGAAATACTAAAAGATTGAATTGGTGAAAAAAAAGCAAATGACTATTAGCCAATTAGCCAAAGCAGCATATGCTGAAAATAGGTGAATGCCAATTAGCCAATGCACTTTAAATTTGGCTGATTATATTAACTCTTCAAATGCATGCAATGATATGTAAGTATTCAATACTATTATGGTGTGAAATTCTAAACACCACACACTAACTAATGGGCAGATTACATTTTTTTGTTTGTTCATTTTAATTCGCTTGTGCACTGAAAAAATAAACACAGCTGGGGGATGGTAGGTTGGCTGATATTTGAACTTGTACTGTGAGTGCTGTGGAGACATCTGAGCAGACTACTAAGCCAGGGTTTCTCAACTCCAGTCCTCAAGGCGCCCCAACAGGTCATGTTTTCAGGCTTTCCATTATTTTGCTCAGGTGATTTGATCAGTTTCACTGCCTTAGTAATTACCACAGCTGTTCATCCGAGGGAAATCCTGAAAACATGACCTGTTGGGGCGCCTTGAGGACTGGAGTTGAGAAACACTGCACTAAGCCATTGTGCTAAGTATGAGACCTACATAATAGTGTAGTATGATTAAAGAATGAATATAAATAATTACCGCTTTATAGTCACCTAAATTAAAAAATAAAAAACAACATACAACAAATAGGTAACCTAAATGTTTAATACATGTAACTTTACAGAATAGCAGACATTACTATGTAATAATCATTCATAACTGCATTAGTTAGCAAAAGAAGGAAAGAAATAGGAATACTAATTGCAACATACATCAATAGATGCACACGAGGTAGAGCACATCTCACATAAAAATGTTTCTTTCACATACATGGATCATGGCTACAGTACACTGCTATATAACAACTTGATAAGAATTGGCATTTGTATATACGCGGAAGCGCTAATTAGCGGCAATTTAGAATTTTCAAACGTTTGTTCTCTACCTATATCGCTAATTTTCATGCGCAGATTCGCCGTTTTGTTTCCATTTGGCTAAAATTGGCTCTATTATTTGCCATAGTGCCCAGTACTTCCTGGAGTTATAGTAAATGACCCCCTATATCTTTTCATGTGACAACACTGAAGAAATGACACTTTGCTACAATGTAAAGTAGTGAGTGTACAGATTGTATATTCATGCTATAAAAAAAAAAAAGAGGGTCTTCTGGGTGTCCACCACATTGGGGGAAAATCTATGCGAGCAGTAGCTCCCCTAAAAATAACCACTGGCTATTCAGGAATCAACGGTCCCAAAATCCTACCATTCTTTAAAACTCTCAAATGTTTCTTAATGATCTTTTTAGCTGAAAAATGTTGGGTGGAAAAAACAATAACCAGGAACCATCCAAATTTATCAAAGACCCTTTGTTGTTCCTGCCTCCATCCTCTCAGAATTTCGGTCCTGTTCATTTTACTAACCTTCTCAACTACTTGATTGATATTTTCCACATTATATACTTTCTCAACAAACCTGTTTTTTAAAGTTTTAGCCTGTGTGTAGTAATCCCCAATGTCCATGCAATTACACCTGGTCCTCTGGAACTAGCCCTTTGGCATAGCCTTCAACCAAAAAGGGTGATGACAACTATTAAGAGGGATAAATCCATTTCTGTCTGTTTCCTTAAACAATATGGTGGTTATTAACTTGTTACCTCTAACTTGAATATTGAGATCCAAAAAATATATGGACTCATGACTTATCATTAGAGTTGAGGAACTGAAAAAATTCCTTTAGGGAGTCCATATCCCCCTAGCAAATAAAGAGGACATCAGCAATATATATATATTATAGCCGCAGTTGGCTAGATGGTATCCTCTTCCCATTGGGCCATAAAAAGATTAGCCATACTGGGAGCGAACTTCGTGCCTATGGCTACACCACAACTCTGCAGGTAATAATTACCTCCAAACCAGAAATAGTTATGATCCATCGCAAAGGTAAGCAGCTCCAAAATGAAGGTCATTTTGGCAAAGGCCAGAGGCAAACTGCCACCCTGATCTAAATAATATTGAACTGCCTCATGCCCATGATGGTGAGAGATGATAGTGTAGAGCAAGAATGGAATTCTCTCCCCCTACACCACATCACTCCATAGATTGATCACCTGGGTAGTGTCTTTTAGATAAGCTAGAATACCCACAACCAAAGGTTTGAGAAACTCATCAATATATTTGCCAAATCTGGATGTCACCAGGTCTATAATAATAATGATTGGGTGCCCGGGGGTTTACTGCCATTTTTATGAACATTTGTCAGGTAGTAAATAACTGGCACCCTAGGGGCTGCTGGAACCAAAAATGCATTCTCCTTTTCAGACTAAATATATTGCTTATAGCCCTCATCAACAATTTTCTGTAAAGATTTTTTAGATGCATTAGTTGGATCACTCCCTAATAGTGTACAAATAGTCCTATCTGAAAGCAACCTATTCATCTCTTCCAAATAATCATTTTTATCAAGGACTACTATCCCACCCCCCTTGTCACCCGGGCAGATAACAATGTCCTTCTCTGTACATAGATCTTTCACTCCCTTGTTAAAACTACTGTACTTCCAGTATCTACACGCTTAACCTTTAAAGAATTTAGATCTTTCAATACCAATTCCTTAAACATCTGAATTGAGGGTGCCACACTTCCAGGAGGATTAACAATTAAGCGTTAGCCAGCTGAATTTGTCTCACTCTCACACCTGCCCAAACTCCTTGGGTATTACCCACCAAACTACTTTCATAGTTATGATGTTGAGATATAGTACTGTAGGGTTTGAGATAAGATAGTGTTTGACGTTCGGCTTCCTGATGAATTTTTGAATGTCAGATGTCTCAAGTTTATTTCATGTGGAGGAAATTTAAGGCCACAGCTTAGCACTTTATGTTCATCATCAGTTAACTCAACCATATATTGAAAATCCCAGCATAACTTAGTACTGCCTTTTCTTTGGCCCTGACTCGCCTCCCCCCTCTGGTGCCTTTTTGCTTCGTGTCCCCTTTTTATACTTCTGTTGCCATTGAAATATATATATATACAGTATCTCACAAAAGTGAGTACACCCCTCATATTTTTGTAAATATTTTATTATATCTTTTCATGTGACAACACTGAAGAAATGACACTTTGCTACAATGTAAAGTAGTGAGTGTACAGCTTGTGTAACAGTGTAAATTTGCTGTCCCCTCAAAATAACTCAACACACAGCCATTAATGTCTAAACCGCTGGCAACAAAAGTGAGTACACCCCTAAGTGAAAATGTCCAAATTGGTCCCAGAGTGTCAATATTTTGTGTGGCCACCATTATTTTCCAGCACTGCCTTAACCCTCTTGGGCATTGAGTTCACCAGAGCTTCACAGGTTGCCACTGGAGTCCTCTTCCACTCCTCCATGATGACATCACGGAGCTGATGGATGTTAGAGACCTTGTGCTCCTCCACCTTCCGTTTGAGAATGCCCCACAGATGCTCAATAAGGTTTAGTCCTGTTTTACAAGCTGTACACTCACAACTTTACATTGAAGCAAAGTGTAATTTCTTCAGTGTTGTCACATGAAAAGATAGAATAAAATATTTACAAAAATGTGAGGGGTGTACTCACTTTTGTGAGATACTGTATATTTATATATATAGTGACCGGGAGCGGTGATCAGTGTCGTGTCACATGTAGCCCACATCCCTAGGACACACTTAACCCCTTCCCCACCCCCTATTGGTTAACCCCTTCACTGCCAGTCACATTTACACAGTAATTAGTGCATTTTTAATCGCACTGATCGCTGTATAAATGTTAATGGTCCCAAAATGGCTCCAAAAGTGTCCGATGTATCTGTCATAATGTCGCAGTCATGATAAAAATCGCTGATCACTGCCATTACTAGTAAAAAAAAAAATTAATAATAAAAATACCATTAAACTATCCCCTATTTTGTAGATATAAATAAATAATATGTTTTAAACAAAAAAGTCATTGTGCCTCAAAAATCCAATTTTTTATATATCCCTTCTAATATATTGGAGTATTATAATACAGTGCAGCCCAATCCCCCAAAGTAAACAGTACATATAATCACATATATCAAGAAAAATGTAAAATGATAAAACAAGATAGATAATGGTCAGGGTGTGAATCCCGCCCCAAAAGAACAATATAGCATATCACATAAAGTTTGTGCTGAAGTGTTTGCTTTTAAGTGTAAGAGAAAAAAATTGAAGAAAGTCCAGCAAAAACCAGAAACATAAATCTTCAAAAAATCAAGCAGTGCTGAAAAATCTTCTTGCAATCACCCAGTGTGTAGACCAGGCATCACTAAATGGCGGACCATGGTCCGGATCGAGTGACAGTTCTGTCCGGACCGCCATGGCCTCGCCATTAAGCTGTCTGTGTGTTCTTTCTTCATCCTGCCACTGTCGCTGCTATCATCTTCACAGCAGGACAGAGGGCGATCGGTCTGGATGGAGGGCAGGAGCTGCCCCACTTTCAAGTTAACAAGCGGCTGGTTGATTGCTATGACACGAGGCAGTCCTAGCAACCAATCACCCACTTGTTAAAAGGAGAAGTGTGGAAGCTCCCACCCTCCATCCAGACCGATCACACTACCGCCCTCTGCTGTGAAAGGTAGGAGAGGAGGGGAAGGGAAGATGAGCACACTGATTTAAAGGAAGGGAGTGCTGGTGCACCATGTAAACAGTGCACCGCCATGTAAAGGGGGTGCTATAATATAAAAGAGGGGGCTGTACTGTAAAAAGGGGGACTTTGATGTAAAGGGGGACTGCAATGTAAAGGGGGGGATACTTTTATGTAAAGATGGGGGACTGCAATGTAAAGCCTGTGAAATACTGGGAGAATATAGTCTAGTCAGATGAGACCAAAATGTAACTCTTTGGATGCTATAATACACACCATGTTTGGAGGTCAAATGGCACTGCACATCACCTCAAAAACACCATACCAACAGTGAAGTTTGGAGGTGAGAACTTCATGGTGTGGGGCTGTTTTTTAGCATATAGTACTGGCAAACTTCATGTCATTAAGAAAGGATGAACGGAAAAAGGTACCAAGACATTCTTGATAAAAATCTGCTGCCATCTACCAGGATGATGAAACAAGGGTGGACATTTCAGCAAGACAAAACACAAAGCCAAGGAAACTCTCAATTGGTTTTAAAGAAAGAAAATAAAGCTGACTTGAAACCAATAGAAAATCTATGGATCTATGGAAAGACCTAAATATCAGAGTTCATAGAAGAGGCCCACAGAATCTTCAAGCTTTGAAGACTGTTTGTGTGGAAGAATGGGCCAAAATCACATCTGAGCAATGCATGTGACTAGTTTTTCTATACAGGAGGCAACTTGAAGCTGTGATTACCAACAAAGGATTTTTCACAAAGTATTAAATACATTTCAGTTAGCGTGTTCAATACTTTTTCCCTGTGCCATTCCATTTTATTACACATAACCAAATTTCTGAAATTAATTGTTTTGGTTTCTTTGTATGCGTGGATTGCATAGGTTGTTACCAACATGTAGAGAAAATTTCATGTCAATAGCACCTCTAGAAATATATTTACCTTGTAAAATGGAGACATGTTCAAAAATAGGATTTTATTAACAACTTACCAGTAAAATCCTTTTCTTGGAGTACATAACGGGACACAGAGCCATAGCAGTTACTATGAGGGTTATATAGGCCACCTTTAGGTGATGGACACTGGCACACCCTAAGACAGGAGGTTCACTTCCTATATAACCCCTCCCATTACTGGGACTACCTCAGTTTTTGTAGCAAAGCAATATACATGTATCCAAAGAGGGAGGGGACCTCTGTGTCCCGTGATGTACTCCAAGAAAAGGATTTTACAGGTAAGCTGTTATAAAAATCCTATTTTCTTTATCATACATCACGGGACACAGAGCCATAGTAGTTACTATGTGGGATGTCCCAGAGCAATGCTATCTGAGGGGAGGGAGACACAAACAAAAGTAGGGCGCCAGACCTGAGGACCTATACTGCTGCCTGCAGCACACTGCGCCCAAAGGCGATATCCTCATGCCTTTTTACATCCACCTGATAGAATCTGGTAAATGCATTGACTGAAGACCAAGTTGTGGCCTTGCAGATTTGAGCCACTAGCTTCCTTGTCAAAAGGACCAAGGGGATATGTTGTATCAGCTTAAAAGGCTGTTTCTGTAATGCCGACAGAACTAAATTCAAGTCCCAAGGGTTCAGGGGTGACCTAATCCGTGGATTAAGCCTGTATAAAGCTACGGACCAAAGAATGCGAAGCAAGTGGTCGTTGAAACAATACCGATAAGGCCGAGACCTAACCTTTGATAGTACTCAAGGCCAGCTTCATCTCTAACCCCATTTGCAGAAAAGGCAAGGATTCTGCCAATGACATACTTTCTGGGATGCCAACCCCTGGATTCACACCAGGAAAAATATGCCTTCCAGACTCTATACTATATGACTCTGGAGGCTGGCTTCCTTGCACTAATCAAGGTAGATACAACTGATCCTGACAGCCCACACTTCTTCAGAATGTGGGTCTCAATGGCCAAACCGGTAAATTTAGCGTTTGTAAGGTAGGATGGAATACTAGACCTTGCGAGAGTAGGTCCGGACGTGGTGGTAGGGTCCATGGGTTCCCTACCGCCATCTTTATGATCTCTGCATACCAAAATCTTCTGGGCCACTAAGGGGCCACAAGAATCACCAACTTCCCTTCCTGCTTGATCCTGCGTGGAAGTCGTGGAAGCAGCAGAATAGGAGGAAATGCATAAATCAATGAAAACTGATCCCATGGGACCACCAAGGTATCTGTTCCGCATGCTAGCGCATCCTTTGTTCTTGACACAATGTTGTCGATCTTTTTGTTGAACCTGGACGCAAACAGGTCTACGTCCGGGATCCCTCATCTCCAGCATATTGCCAGGAAGATATCGGGTGAAGGGACCTTTCTCCCGGGAACAACTGCTGGTGACTCAAGTAGTCCGCCTGCCAATTCTCTATTCTTGGAATGAAGACTGCTGATAGGCAAGGTACATGGTTTTCTGCCCAAGTTAGGATATGATTCACCTCTCTCTGGATCGTATGACTTCTTGTGCCCCCTTGGTGATTGATATAGGCCACTGCTGTGGCAATGTCAGATCCTGACAAGACAATCCCGCAACCTGAATGTCCAGGCCCTCAGGGCCAAGCGCGCTGCCTGAATCTCTAGAATGTTGATGGGCAAGGTCCTTTATGTTCTGGACAATTTCCCTTGGACAATCGCGTCTTCCAGGACTACTCCCCAACCCGAAAGGCTGGCATCTGTTGTTACTACCTTCCAGGTAACCGGTAGGTAGGATTTTCCCTTCTGCAGATTTTTGGTTATCACCAACTGAGGCTCTGGAGCACCTTTGGAGACAGACGCATTGGGAAATCTGGAGCTTGGACCTTCTTGTTCCAAGCCAAGAGGATACTGTTTTGCAGCAGTCTCGAATGAAACTGAGCGTAAGGAACAGCCTCAAATGAAGCCACCATCTTTCCCAAAAACCTCATGCAAAGCCGAATAGAAGGATTCTTCTTTGCTCTGACCACCTGAATCAACTCCTTTTTGGCGCTGTTCTTTGCCTGGGGCAAGAATAACTTTTTCTAGGCTGTATCTATGATCAGACCCAAATATTCTAATCTCTTTGATGGTTTAAGGAAGATTTCTCTAGGTTGAGAATCCAACCTAGGTATTTCAGGTAGTTGACTGTGGTGACCATACTTTGGTCTAAGTGGGCTACTGACTGGTCTATCAAGAGCAGATCATCTAGGTAAGCTATAATCGTTATACCTTGAGCCCTTAATCTGGCCAGAGGAGGGGCCAGGATCTTTGTAAATACCCAAGGAGCAGTAGCTAGATCAAAAGGCAGAGCTACAAACTGAAAATGGAGTTTTTCTACCTCGAAATGTAGATATTTCTAGTGAACGGGGAAGATAGGCACATACAGATATGCATCCTTGATGTCGATTGATGCCAGAAGTTCTCCTCCTTGCAGGATGGAGACTACTGATCTCATTGATTCCATGCGAAACAACCAGATATTTAGGAATCAGTTCAGATTCTTGAGATCTAGAATGGGTCTGACATTTCCATTTGGTTTTGGCACCGTGAAAAGGTTTGAATAAAACCCCAACCCCTGCTCTTCCATGGGAACCTCCATGATCACTCTTTGAGACAAAAGCCAGTCTAATTCTTGAAAGAGAGACTTCTTTTTCTCTGGATCTCTGGGAACGTTTGATCTGAGAAAAACAAGGAGACGGGAACTCTCGGAACTCTAGTTTGTAACCTAGAGCTATTGTCGAGATCGCCCATCTGTCTCCAAACTCCTCCTGCCAGATCCTTGAGAACTGCAGAAGTCTTCCCCCCACTCGAGCGAGCAGGGGCGCCCCTTCATAAACAGGCTTTAGTATTTTGTTTTGTAGGTTTCCTTCCCCAGGACTTTTTTTGTCCCTGGGGTTGACCCTGAGGTTTACCTCTTGAACCTGACAGTGGAGGCCGTTGCGACTGCCTGGAGGCTGATGCCCCTGGTACTGGAGAAGAAGCTTGTTTAAATGAAAGACATTTACTCCTTTTCTTAAATGGCAAAAGGGTACTTTTCCCACTTAAAGATTTTTGGACGTATTTATCCAAATCATCCCCAAACAGCCGTTCACCCCGGAAGGGAAAACTAGCCAGGAGTTTTTTGCATGGCGCTTTGGCTGACCAATTTTTCAACCATAGGATTCTATGCATATGCACCAGCCCAAGTGTAAGACATGAGGCCTGAAGAATAGAATCTCTCATTGCGTCAATTGTAAAACATAAAGCCCCAAGTAGCTTGGCTAAATCCTGGGCCTGCTGATCAGGGATAACCTTGAGCACCTGTCTCAACTGGTCTTTCAAGGATTGACATACACCAATTGCTGCCACTGCAGGTTGAGTCACTGAACCCGCCAAAGAAAATGCATTTTTTACCAGGAATTCCAATTTCTTATCAGTTGGATCTCTAAGCATTTGAGCATTGTCTACCGGACAAGTCAAACTTTTATTCACAGAGGATATAGCAGCATCAATCGCTGGTATCTCCCACTTTTTAGTGAATTTTTCCTCCATGGGATAAAGTGCTGAGAATTTTTTAGGAGGAAAAAAATGTTTATCTGGGTGATCCCACTCAGAATACATAAGCTGCTTTAGCAATGAATGGACAGGAAAGGCATGCAAAGCTTGAAGAGGCTTTAGCGAACCCAGACAAGAAGTGGGCTTACCAACCGACTCAGTTAAGGGTATCATAAATGTGGAACAGACCATTTCAGTAAGAAATTGCACCAGCAATCTTTCAGATTGTGAAGCTGAAGGAGGTCCTTCCGCAATAGACCCTTCAGAAGAGGGGTCATCAGCCTCTTCACGGTCCCCTGAGGGGAATTCATCTTCTCCCGTCGCCAGTTCCTCTCTTTGAGGGTCCTGGGTAGTAGAAGGGGACCTGTCACGTTTTCTCCCACTCTGGGAAGATGCGATTAAAGCCACTAACTTTTCTTCCAATCCCACCAAAGCTGAGGAAAAAACCTCCTAAGTAATATAGACAGGGGCTGCAATGTTGGAAACAGTTGCAACACTTGATGGCCCCGATGGCTCACCCTGACCAGCCACCCCAGAACTCTCAGGGCAGGATGACATTGTAGAGATGAGACTAGGGTCCCTAAAGCCTGAGGGAGACACTTTTGGGCCCTTTTTTGGTGTGTTTCCACCTCCCCTTCTGACCATAGTCCGATGCACAAACGCAGAGGTACTGCCAGAAGAAAATGCACCCACTGCTTGAGCAAATAATCCAGCAGCTGCCGCTGCTATTAATGCTCAGCCTGATGCTTAGTAAATGTGCCTTGGGAATGCTTATGTCACCACTTACATGCCCCCATCTGCTCTTGTGTCCCTCCATCAGCCTGCAGTGTGCAAATGGAGCTTTTTATTATGCTCTCGTGCTGTGGACGTTGAGGCATTCCAACGCCGCGCTAAGCCACGCCCCCTCCGTCTTCCTACCGCACCCCCCTCGTTTCAAAAAAAGACCATTTCCTGCACACGAGCGGGCCTCCGATCCGATGGGATCAGCACGCATGTGTGTGTGTGTGGGGGGGTGGAGAGGTGGAGAGGACACGGAGAACCGCCGTGCTTGAGGCGGTGGAAGAGCAGAGAGGCATCCACCGATCATTCTGGGCTCCCCCTGCCTATTCTAGGAGAGGGGAGAAAACTGCACAGGTGGGGGGTGTTTTCGAAAAAAATCCCCCCTCCAACATCTTACCGAAGGCTTGGGACTGCTTAGCCGGAGGAAGCCTGCAGCTTCTGCTGACACAGAGTGAGATATGGAAAGCATGAACAAGGTACGTGCTCTTTATAGCCCCCGGTGGTGACTTTAGGCATGATAACATTTACTTTTAGGCATGATAACATTTATTTTAGGAGAAAATCCATAAGAAAATTTAAAATTCCTTAGGAATCTCCACTTACCTTATCCCGCTCCAGGGATTCTGTGGTAAAACCAAACAGACCCAATCTTCACCCCTCACGGGGGCTCAGTTTAAAAAAACCTTCAAGGACCGGGCCCTTTTTATCGGGGTTTCCACTCCCTTGAACTCGTATAGCACCCCGCCAGGAAGGTTTATGGCTGAAAAAACCAAAGCACTGGATCCCGGGGTCCAGCTCTCAAAAAGAGAAGCGTTACGGGCCCAGGTACCATTCAATTTAGCCTAAAAAGACACTTTGAATGGATCCAGCTGCATAGCTTGCCCCAGCACAGATTACTCCAGCGGAGCTCAGCATAGCACATCTTTACTTATGGCCAACACCTAAGACACTGACGAAAAAACTGAGGTACTCCCAGTAATGGGAGGGGTTACATAGGGAGTGAACTTCCTGTCTTAGGGTGTGCCAGTGTCCATCACCTAAAGGTGACCTTAATAACCCACACAGTAAATACAATGGCTCTTTGTCCAGACAGGTTGTGACCTCAAGTAGAATGCAAAGAAGAAAACTGACCACACTGTGCTTCCATGGCTGACGTGATCAGTTTGAAATAGAAAAACAGGGGGCCTGCCAGGATCACCAGGTATTTTACTCAAAGAAGCAAAGAGAACAGAATAATTTTTAATACAAATTCCAAACAGAATTTTGCAAGCAACCCCTTACCAAATATATTAGCACTATGTATATAAAATATCAGCTGCAGGCACTCCTCACATTCCCATACAATGTGTCAAGATGTGTCAAGATTAACCAAACAACCAATGTGCTACGCTACTAATTACCGCTAATCCAACATGTGTATTCCAATCAGATACAAAGTAATAAAACAATCCAAAACAATCCTAAAACGATTTGATACATACGCCGTGCCATCCTCTCATTCCTCCCTTATGTGTTACGCCACAGGGATCATGTGGCTTTCTCAGGGGGAAATTCTATTGGAATTATTATACATAGTAACAAACATTGATTTTGATAGTGGGTTACACAAAGTATGTTAAGGAGCCGTATGGCTATAATGCTAATACACGGAACTGGCACTATAGTACATCAGACTCCAAGAATATGACGGAGGTCTGGAATCGTATATATAATGCAAGCCAAGTGATGTCAGTGTGGTGTGCTCCAAGCACCCAGCAAATGGGAGCAATCATTTGGCTGTGATATGTTAATCCTAATGTCATTCTGCACCGTCCACCACCTTAGTGATCATTAAAACATCAGTGCCTCCACCAACAACTGAATGGCTCGCTTACCAGCTCCAATTGATCCCTCATTACAAGGTACTTCCAGGTATAAAAGTATACTTTTTAGGTATTTAGGAAGTGTTTGTCTATTCATTTAGCGTTGTTATGTAGGTCATATAGGAATTTTCTTTTAAAATCCTTTTTTATTCCTAATAAGCATGGAAGGGTGGGATATGGCTGTGCTTGCTTTCAACCAATACAAGCTCTTAAAATTAGACAAAAAGGAAAAGATCTGGTGTTACCCGCAAACCACCTCCATCCCAATATACGCAACAAAAAACAGGAAATCCCCCCGGGACTTTAAATTAGGTGAATACGGTTAGCCAACAATTGACAGAGTAAATGCAGTCTCAAAATTTATAAAGTTGTCATGCAAACATAAACATGAATCATAGCCAAGCCACTGAAATGATACATACAGTAAACAAATGTCCTAACACGTATCATGGTATAAAATGTAAATTGCAAAGTACACAGACATGAAAAGTATCCCAACGTGTTTCGCAAGACCATGCTCGCTTCATCAGGGGTAGATGCGTGTGTAGCACATCTGTAGGGGGTATAATGAGTATCAGCACAGACATGGTATTGTGACAATTAGTCAAGAGGGTCCAAAACGCATGGCCCTATACTCACCAGAGGCTGGATCAGACTACCAATTGCTTGATACCCAGAGGCAGCAGTAATAAGCGTCCAGCTCGGGAGCTGAGGAGGCAGGGGATAAACCAACCCATTAGAGCACAAACAGGGGCAGGCATGGCCGGGATGGGGGAATGTGTCACCAAAGATCTCCCAGTATCCATTAATAATGTCAACTGAAACATAAATGCATATGTATCAATAGATGCTGTCATAACAGCATAGAAGTAAAGTAGTATATGATAGAAGTATGTATATTCATGAACCAAACTGGTTCAATAATGATATGAGCTAAGAATCTAGGGGACAATAGAGAAAAAAAATACTTATTTGGTTCATTATACCCCCTACAGATGTACTACACATGCATCTACCCTGATGAAGGGAGCATTGTCTTGTGAAATGCGTTGGAATACTTTTCATGCCTGTGTACATTGCAATTTACATTCTATACCATGATACGTGTAATTACATTTTTTACTGTATGTATCATTTCAGTGGCTTGGCTATGATTCATGTTTATGTTTGCATGACAATTTTAATAAATTTTGAGGCTGCATTTACTCTGTCAATTGTTGACTAACCACATTCACCTCATTTAAAGTCCCCGGGTGATTTCCTGTTTTCTAGTTGCATATATTGGGATGAAGGTGGTTTGCGGGTGACCCCAGACCTTTTCCTTTTTGTCTATTGAACCCAGGTGGAAGATATCCATTTAGCCCAAACTTGGTCTGCTGCCACCATTAGCCAATTATTAATTACATATAATTATTTTATTCTGTAGCCCTTTCAGCCATTTCGTTCAATTCTCAGGTACTACATCTCCCATGGGCTGATCTAGGTTTTTGGTGCTGTTCCCTGTTGGTGACGTTGGTTATCGTTCGGCTCAGGAGCTGCGATGTGTACAAGGGAGGTTTTCATACCTCCTGCTGTCCCCCCCGCCCTGTCTGGACAGGTGGGGCCACCTACACATCGGTGCCATGCAACCACGCCTACCGTAGGACATCCGCGGTCGCGGCATCAGCTCGCTATTGCATGGAATGACAGTATGTGTGACTTGGGGGCATCTGCACAGGCACACCCCCATTTGGCGGCGGGCATCATTCATGTTTGTGTGCCTTGTCACGCACACATGGCATTGGAGGCAGAGCTCACAGGCCCTCTGGGGATATAAATTGAGGTCTAGTCATGGCTGGGATCTGTTTGTCACTTCCTGTTTCACTCACATGCAGCAGTTTCACTTCATTCAATGTGAGTCCACACTCCTTGATGGATGCTAATCATCCATTCACTCCCTTCACATTTGAGCACTTAAAGCGGGGTTCCACTCAAATTTTTAACTTAATCTTACCCCCTTGAGTTAATTGCATAGATTTTCAAATGCCGCACGAACATTTTTTTTTATCCCTGTAATTACCTTTATATTGTACTTTATTGTGGCACTTCCTGTCTCTCTTCCCACGGAAGTAGGCGTGTTTATTGCCTTTCCCTGACACCGCACTGTCTCCTGGGAGCTTAGTGTCAGACTTCCCAAGATTCAGAGCGGAAACAATGATCATGCACGTGAACAAGCTGTGAATGAACAGCATTCACCGCATCCCGGAAATCAATGCTTGTGGGCTTCACATGCCCACAAGCAAGATGGAAACAGCCAGCATCACATTTTTAAAGTTATTCTTCAGTACGAAAACAGAAAGAGGCAAGAATTTTACACCCAAACTGTGAGTATTATTTTGGGATTAGCAAAGTGTCTCAATGACCTAAAAAAAAAAAAAAAGATTGGTCGCTGGACTCCCACTTTAACTTTAGCATGCTCTGCCATATATGTCGCCTCAGACATTATTATGTTCACTCTCATGGTTCATTCATGCACACACCAATACTCATCATCTCATTTATTTCACTGTCTCAAAGTTTCCAAGTCCATCTAGCTTTGAACAACATTGGTTCATATGTGTATATATTTTTTTTGTGCAAACAAAATATTTGATCCTACATGCCACTAATTGCCCAATGATCACCTAAAGGCATATGGGATAAATATGGGGCGCTCTGAAAGATGATGGTTTATAACCGACCAAATCTGTGTTAAATACAATAGTGGTGGGACCCTCCCACTGTATTGTATCACACGTGGCGGTTAAAAAGTGCTAACAATTTATAAAGCATATATGTGACATATACGTGAACATATATGTGAAATCACATAGCCCAATAACACATAGCACAATAGTGGTGGGACCCTCCCACTGTATTTGTGTCACATGTGACGATTAAATAGTGCTGACAATCTGCAAACAGCAAAAATAAATCTATAAAGTATAATTGTGACATATACGTGAAACACTATGTGAAATCACTGCACAACATGCTGTGACATCTTAAATCATATGACAGTCCATTCATATCAGGTCCGTCCAAGAGGAACTGCTTGTGATCACATCTGGTGTAATATCGGCTTTATGCCTTCAAGTGTCTTCGTGTGTCTTCCACCTCACACCTGTGCTCAGTGAATCACACCCTCCAGAAATGCACTCACCGAATTATAATGCCAGCACTTTCATGCAAGGCAAAATGCGCTTGTTTTACCACACTCAGGTGAAAATAGAATAATCAGTGTCCATTTATCCCATATGCCTTTAGGTGATCATTGGGCAATTAGTGGCATGTAGGATCAAATATTTTTTTTGCATGATTTAATATTTAAAGGGGCAGCTGTGTTTAGTTTTGTAATTGTTTCACGTTTTTATTATAAATTGTGCACCATTTAACACTGGTCAACTTTATTTATTTATTTAATTAGATATTTGTTTTCACTATTTCAACACTGGTCAGCACTACTTTTTTATTTAGATTTCAGACACATTGGCGCGGTGGGGGTGTCTATTTGTCGGAAGGGCGCTCTATTGAGGATACCCGTTTATTATTATATTTTTTTTTTATTACATTGTATACTTCATAGTTACTCTGTTGGTACCGTGCCAACTGACATACATATATATTCTTATCTTTGCTGACATATACAATGGACTTGGATACATGCTATAAGAGACACCCACTCTATCACACTGTTTTTGTCATATTTTCTTTATTTTATTTCTTTATTTCTTTATTTTTTTTCTCTATTGTCCCCTAGATTCTTAGCTCATACCATTTTAAACCAGTATGGTTCAAGCATATGCATACTTCTATCATATACTACTTTACTTCTATGCTGTTATGACAGCATCTATTGATACATATGCATTTATGTTTAAGTTGACATTATTAATGGATACTGGGAGATCTTTGGTGACACATTCCCCAATCCCGGCCATGTCTGCCCCCCGTTTGTGCTCTGTTGGGTTGGTTTTTCCTCTACCTCCTCAGCTTCCAAGCTGGACGCTCATTACTGCCACCTCTGGGTATCAAGCAATTGGGAGTCTGATCCAGCCGTTGGTGCGTATAGGGCCATGCGTTTTGGACTCTCTTGACTAATTGTCACGATACCATGTCTGTGGTGATACTTATTTGGTTCATTATACCCCCTACAGATGTGTTACACACGCATCTACCCCTGATGAAGCGAGCATGTTCTTGCGAAACGCATTGGGATACTTTTCATGCCTGTGTACTTTGCAAATTACATTCTATACCATGATACGTGTAATGACATTTTTTACTGTATGTATCATTTCAGTGGCTTGGCTATGATTCACGTTTATGTTTGCATGACAACTTTAATACATTTTGACACTGCATTTACTCTGTCAGTTGTTGGCTAACTGCATTCACCTCATTTAAAGTCCCAGGGTGATTTACTGTTTTTTGAAGCTCTTAAAGGAAATTTTGGTGGAGGAATTTGTTAATGGATCTAGTTGAAACAAGGTGTAGCTAAGACACTATATATGACAAATTGTCAGGTGTCTTGTGAGTTCGCTGATTATATTTAATATGTACTACGAATTCCCCTTTTTCAGATATAGGAGTTCATAATGAGGCTTGGTATGGTCTGCAATATGGCCGACCGAGGCTCAGATTGAGGCTTGGCCATCTGTTTGTTGTATGTTACGCATAGATTCAGACAGAGGCTTGGTTGTTTGTGCAGTGTATAATATGTGGCGCCGCCCTTGCCCCTGGATGACGTCATCTTATAATAAAAAGGGGAGGACGGAGCGACACGCTGACGTCACCAATCTCACACGTGCTCTAGAAGGATGGGTTTGTTTTGTGTACCGGCCGATGCATTAGAAACAAAAGGAGCATGTTATCAGTGGCAGCTGTAAGTGCATTTTTTTATATCCAATAAAGTTTATAAGGATTTTACACTATGTGGAGCATTTTGTTTTTTTGGAGAAATCCTTTTATCTAATATGGTGCCAAACTGGTGATCCTGTGTAGGAGATCATCCAGACCCGGATGAATGCCTTGGCTGGGTTAAAGCTACAAGCACATATGATCTCTTGTAATGAGGGATAAATTGGAGCTGGTAAGCAAGCCATTCAGCTGTTGGTGGAAGCACTGGTGTTTTAATGATCACTATGGTGGTGGACACTGCAGAATGACGTCAGGATTAACATATTACATCACTTGTGAATTGTTTTCAAATTAATTTGACTCATTTTTATTTGCTTAATATGATTGATTAGCTCAACCAATATTTTTTTATGTTATTTTGCTGTGTATATGTCTCACAAGAGGTTTGCTGCTTATATATATATATAGATATAATACATTTTTTTTATGTTAAATCATTCTTTAGCATGGTTTTTTACACGTTTTTAAAATCATTTGGCTGTACTACAATAAATATCACCCAGTTTTTAAGTTATAAGCACTATTGGAGATCTTATTTTTATATACATACACACGAGTGTGGAGAAGACCATGGGGCATAAAACAGCACTAATAGTGAGGAAGCATAAGGAGACTTGCACACTTTCATTATAGCCGGATGGGAATAGAAAGCGCTCTCTGACTGAACTGTAACAGTGAGGTCACTGTTATGTGAAAAATTGCTGCGCTAAACCCCAAAGCAAACTCAATAGTCAAAATATTGACATGTGTATAGCTTCTGACACTAAGACAAACAAAGTCCAAGATGCCCAAAGATAAAAATTAGTGTAGCGCTAAAGAATGTAGATCACTGTAACAGTGAACTATAATACAACTAGTATAAACTGATATAAAGAAAATTATAACATGTGACATATAAAGTCCAAATGCTATGAAACACAAAAAATGAAATAAGTTCATAAATGGAAATTCCACTCAAATGACTCTCTGTGACTCAACGTGGAAGTGAAGAAAATGTCACTGTTATACAGGTAAGAATACACCCAAAGGGGAAGACGAGTGGCGTGTTATCACCAGTTAGAAAATATTGAGCACTTTGAGAAGTATGTAGAGGAGTAGGGATGAGCCGATCATCCCCCAGTTCGGTTTACAGCAGAACATGCTAACAGGCAAAATATTTGTGCGAACACGCAAACACTGTTAAAGTCTATGGGTCGTGAATGTGAAAAATCAAAAGTGCTAATTTTACAGGCTTATATGCAAGTTATTGCCATAAAAAGTGTTTGGGGACCCGGGTCCTGCACCAGTGGACATGTATCAATGCAAAAAAAAGTTTTATAAACTTTTCGGGATCAGTGATTTTAATCATGCTTAAAGTGAAACAATAAAAATGAAAATTTCCTTTATATATTGTGCTTGGGGGGTGTCCTTAGTATGCCCGTAAAGAAGCGCATCAGTACAACAGTAAAATGACAGTATAACAGTACCACAGCAAAATGACATTTCTAAAGGAAAAAATGTCATTTAAAACTGCTTGCAACTGTAATGTATTGTTGGATCCTGGCAATATAGATAAAAATACCAAAAAAAAAAAAATGACATGGATGTCCCCCTCCCCCAATCCATACCAGGCCCTTCAGGTATGGCATGGGTATTAAGGGGAACCCGCACCAAATTTTTTTTTAAAAAATGGCGTGGGGGTCACCCAGGCACTATATACGCTGAACAGTAGTGTATAGACTATATGGCCTGCCCTATATACTCTGCAGAAAAACTGGGCCTTAGGTGTTGGTGCCCTGTCCATGATTCCACAAAGTGTGTGCTCCAGCAGGAAGACTAGAGGGATAGTGTCACTGATCTATGTATTGTCACTGCTCACCATCCTTTTGGCCTCCCCAAATGGTGACAGGACAGTGCATGCATCCTTGATCAGTAGCCACTGGCGTGGCGAATAGAAGCCAAGCTCCCCTGACCCTGTCCTGGTGCCATATTCGTGCAGGTACTCATTGATGGCCCTCTACTGTGTGTGCAGCCGCTGCAGCATTGCCAACATTGAGTTCCACCTGGTGGGCATGTCACAAATAAGGCGGTTAGTGGGCAGGTTGCATTCCCTTTGAATGTCAGCCAGCCGGGCACTACTGGCTGAATGTAATTTCCGCATGTCATACAATGCATATGACCGGTGGAAATGACCACAGACTTTTCTGGCCTGCCTCAGGAGAACTTGAAGGCCTGGGTACTTGCTCAAGAACTGCTGCACCACCAATTCCGGACGCGTGCCAAACATGGAACATGGGTCAAGTGTCCCTGTTGGAGGGCGGAGAGAAGGTTGGTGCCATTGTCGCATACAACTATTCCTAGCTGAAGCAGGCTTGGTGTCAACCACCTCTGAGCCTGCCCCTGAAGACAAACTCAAGCACTGCATGACATCTTTTATCCTGACTGGGCTACACTGAATGCAGAGTATATATATATATATATATATATATATATATATATATATATATATATATATATATACCGTATTTATCGGCGTATAACATGCACTTTTCTCCCCTTAAAATCAGGGGAAAATCGTGGGTGCGTGTTATACGCCGATCCCCGCTATTTTGTGATCTATCGGAGCGATCGCCGCGATCGCTGCCGACATTCACATAGCGTGTATTTTTAAATATGGCGCCGCGGAGTTCGGAGGGACTCGGCGGCGCTCGTTCAGCTGAACGAGCGCCGCCGAGAACACAGTGACTGGGCGGAGCCGAGATACACATAGCCGAGGGTTCTTGGCTCTTCTCGCCGCCGTTCACAGTCACGCCCAGTCCCGCCATTGGACCTGTGTTATGTCCATCATAGGGACTGGGCGTGACTCTGAACGGCACCGAGAAGAGCCGAGAACCCTCGGCTATGTGTATCTTGGCTCCGCCCAGTCACTGTGTTCTCGGCGGCGCTCGTTGAGCGCCGCCGAGTCCCTCCGAACTCCGCGGCGCCATATTTAAAACTACACACTAAACTTGTGTATGTCGGCGACTCGGCGGCGATCATGTAATGTACACTGGGGACAAGGCTGCACTGACCACTGGGGCAAGGGTGCACTGGGGCAAGGCTGCACTGGGGCAAAGCTGCACTGACAAGGCTGCACTGGGGCAAAGCTGCACTGACAAGGCTGCACTGGGGCAAAGCTGCACTGACAATTCTGCACTGGGGCAAAGCTGCACTGACAAGGCTGCACAGGGCAAAGCTGCACTGACAATTCTGCACCTGGGGCAAAGCTGCACTGACAATTCTGCACTGGGGCAAAGCTGCACTGACAAGGCTGCACTGGACACTGGGGCAAGGCTGCACTGACAAGGCTGCAGATGGACACGATAACGCTGCATTGATGGGCATTTAAATGTAAGTTTTTTTTCCTTAAACTTCCCTCCTAAAAGTTTTTTTCCTTAAAATTCCCTCCTAAACTTGGGGTGCGTGTTATACGCCGGCGCGTGTTATACGCCGATAAATATGGTATATATATATATATATATATATATATATATATATATATATATATATATATATATATATATTAGTACACCCCTTGAAGTGTACTAGAAACTGTACACACTGTATTAGATACTGTACCTGCACTGTATTTGAAACTGTACAATGGCTGCACTGTATTTTATACTTTGTACACCACCAGAAGTGTAGTAAAAACGGTGAATATTTATATATATAGGGGGCACTAGAGGCTACACAGTATTAGTTTAAGTGCAAAAAAAAGGAAAAAAAAGCAAACCAAAAACTTCTCATAGAAGAGTGAAAAACAAATGATCGCTAACATTGACAATTCGCATTGTACTACACATTACAATAATGACAATAATAGTGATTGATTGTCCCAATAAAGTGAATGGTTGAAGTGATATCTTGTAATAGTGCCAAAATCTTGCTGCTGTTAAAGAAAATTCAGTCACCAGAAGAGAAAAAAAGGAGAATACACCTTGAAGTAATAGATATCTGCTTACCAGATACCAATGACTCCTTTAGTTAAAAAGAGAGTCACTAGCGATTGTACAGGATTGTGCCTGCTCACATGGACGGCTGGACAAAAGATGGTATTTTAGGCATGGATCGTTCCCGTCACACTCGTTCAAGATATTGATATATAGGAAACAAAAACAGTCTCCATAGCGTAAAACCATTTATTAAAAATTAAAATAGTAAAATAGCCAAATGACCGCTTACATTGGTAGGTGCCTACCCGGCACTGGGGCTGCTCGTATGTCAGGGTAATTTTGAAGTAAAAAAAGACCCTTCCTATCTCATCCTAGTCGGTGTGCGTTCCAGCCCACACGGAGGGACAGCCAGAGGATCTGGATGTTGGAAGGCAAAAAGGACATGTGACCACGTACCGCTCCGATGTACGTTTCGTTGTGAACGTCTTCAGGGAAGCGTACGTTGGTCACTATGGTGCTAGTTTATATTGGAAAAAGGGGCGGGTAATTAACGGGCGTAACAGGAGACTTGTGCTCGTAGCAATAAAGTTGGATGCTAGTCAATACACGTAGATAACCAAGGAGTGGAAGCTCCATCTAGTGGTTATAGACTATATTGGTCCAATTTCTCCCAAATTGGACAGATAGTCATTATTGACAACATCTCCTAGGGTCATATGGTAATCCCCCTACTGGTCATTTGGCAAGTAGGCGGGAAAAACCTAAAAATGGCAATAATAAAAAATAAAATATAAATTGTAAAATAAAATATTGGTGTTGTAAAAAATTATGTAATTGGGTATCTATTGTTGGGGGGAAATTTTTTTTTTTTTTTTTTCATATTTTACTCTGTGTTCTAAGCAGCCACAGTCTCGGTTAACATGTCAAAAGATATTAATAAAATAGCCTATAAGGCACTAAGAAGGCGCCAAAGGCCTATTGGTTCTCAAATCAAATGAATAGTGAGTGGCATAGTCTAATAGGAAAGGCTGAGCCTCTGACAAACCCACCCTGATTTACAGAATTCCCCTCAAGATGTATACTACAACCTAAAAAAATGGTGAATGGATATGATCCATCATAATATATCTAGAGAATGATAATAATATGACTATTGAATAACCTAAACCTAATCAATCGCTAAAAAACAATTAAGGTCTAGATCTATGTTCATCCCATGCGGTTGCATGCTCTGTAGCTTATAAAGCCAGTACGTTTCATTTTTGGATACTGCCCTTTTCATATGGGTACCCCTCCAATCCCCTCCAATCTCTTGAGATTTTGTCAATCCCATAAAATGTACATAATGATGGATCACTGTCATGGTAAAGTTTGAAGTGTCTTGAGACACTATGGTTAGGATAACCATTTTTAATGTTTGCTAGATGTTCATTGATTCTTACTTTCAATTGGCGTGTAGTTTTGACCACGTATTGTAGGGAACACGGACATTCCAAAACATAACTTACGTGGTCAGAATCGCATGTAATGAGAGGTTTAATGTTAAATTGTTGTTGGGTTACTACAGATTGGAATTGAGACCTCTTTTTCTTGGAGCCCGGTTTCCTGGTTATTTTACAGGCATTGCACCTGGTGCAGTAATGGAAACCAGACCCATCTAGGAAAGTAAGGGGTCTCTTTGGAGGGTCAGGTACATTGTGGGCTAATCGGTTTCTGAGGCTGGGGGCTCTACGGTAAATGAATTTTGTTTTTTTTGGCAGGGAGGACTGCAGATCTTTATCTTTTAACAAAATGGGCCACAATTTCTTAAAAATACCTTCTACTGTTCTATATTGGTGATGAAAACCCGATATAAACGCACAATCACCTTTAAATTCTTTTTTTGGTTTGGGAGCTAGCAGGGATTTCCTTTCCATGTTTGACACTTGTAGGACCAATTTGTCCAATACATGGGCAGGATAACCCTTCTCTCTAAATCTAGTGGTAAGGATCTCTGCTTGTGAGAAATAATCCAAAACATTATCGCAATTCCTCCGTATGCGCATATATTGCCCTTTGGGTACAGCCCCTATCCATTGCGGATGGTGGCAGCTGTGTGTAGGGATATAGGCATTTCGATCTGTTTCTTTAAAAAAAGTTTTTGTACTGATGAGGTTACCTTGTTTAAAGAGTGTTAAATCTAAATAATTCACTGTGTTTGAATTGTACTCTGCTGTAAATTTTAAGTTATATCTATTCAAATTCATAGAATCTAAGAACTTTAAAAAACTTTCCTTAGTTCCCTCCCACAAAATAATAACATCATCGATGTATCTTTTGTACAACAAAAGTGATTGGGGTCTGTTCTTAAAAATGGTTTCTGATTCCCATTTATTTAACGTGATGTTTGCCACACTAGGGGCATAGCGGGCTCCCATGGCTACACCACCAATTTGATTATAATAATCATTTAGTGCCCAAAAATAGTTGTTCCCCATGGCCATAGATAATCCTTCAATCAGAAATTTGATTTGCGATTTTTTCAGGGTGGATTTATTTGTGAAGGCCCACCTCACGGCTTCTAACACATCCGATTGCCGTAGATTAGTATAAAGAGACTCAATATCTATTGTTACTAATAAGGTTTGATCTGTAACAACAATGGGTTGTAACAATGTAATTAATTCTCGGCTATCTTTGAGATAGGATTGGATCTGTGGAACTAGAGGCTGGAGGAAGGTATCAAGGTATTCCCCCACCCTAGAGTACAGAGAGCCAATCCCACTCACTATTGGGCGGCCTGATGGGTTTTCTTTGTTTTTGTGTATCTTTGGTAATATATAGAGTACCGGAATTCTGGGTGTGGTTAGGTTAAGATAGTCTGCTTCTTTCTGGTTTAATATTTTTTTGATGGTTCCTTGGGTGATCCATTCTAGTAGTTTTTGTTTTAGTTGTGGGGTAGGGTTGCTATTAAGCTTTTTGTATGTTGAGGTGTCATTCAATTGTCTCCTTAGTTCTTTGTTGTAATTTTCCTTAGTTAATATTACCAAACCTCCCCCCTTGTCTGCAGGTCTTACCACTATCTGTTTATTCAGCTCCAGTTTTTTAATTCCCTCCCATATTTTTTGGTTATTTTGATGTTGTGATATTTCTATTTGGCGTACTTCATCCTGGACCATAGTCCTAAATACTTCTATATGGTGGTGGGAGCCCTTACGAGGATTGAATATGGAATTATTTTTCAAACCACTATGTACAAATTGGTCATTTGTCTCCTGGGTTGTAGGGTTACTGTTTTGGCCTGTAAAATGTTTTCTGATATTTAGTTTTCTTATATATTTCTCAATATCTACAAATAGATTGAACTTGTCTATATTTTTATTTGGCGCAAATTTCAGTCCCTGAGCCAGAACTTCCAATTCTGCATCAGAGAATTCTATAGTGGTTAGATTAAATAACCCTGATGTTAGTTGTTTCTCTTCCTTTTTCTTTCTCCCTCTGCCTCTTCTTCCTCTCTTTCTACTCTTTCCATATAGTTCTGTTGTGGTTGGGTTGGTTGGGATTCTGTAGGGCTCTTTCCAATCCCTCCATTCCCCCCCTCCTTGATGCGGGTAGAGATTGTGTACCGGTCTACCTCTAAAATTACCTCTAAAATGTCCCCTCGGGGGTCTCGGTGGGTACTGTTTACGATTATTAGCATAGTATCCATAATCAGGAGGTCTATAATCTATAGGGGTGGGTCTATTGTAATTGGATCCCCTATAGGGTGAATTGTAGGTTGGGGGATATGAATGGGAATTCGTCTTAGGGTGATTATTTTGACTGTGAACAGCCCTGTTGTTTTTATGGGGTGTACTTTGGTCCCCTTTAGTTTTTGTTGCCATAGTGGCTACAGTGTTATGTATTTCAACTTCCCTCTCTGCTGATGATTCCTGAGATAGGTTCAACTGTAGATTTTGTTGCCATTTGTATACCCTATTTTCTTCATAGTCCTTAGTGTCTCTAAAATATTTTTTAAGCTTTTTATCTTTAATTTCCCCATCATATTTGGCTAGATGGATACTTAATTCCTTGGCCTTATCTGAATACTCTTTGAAGGACATTAGTGGTTCCATAGTTGTCTTGAGTTCTTTAATCTTAGATTCCAAGACAGCTTTTTAGGCTTCACGCCTTCTGGCCATAATTTGCATTAATTTCTGTTCACAGGCGTTGAAGAATTGATACCACTCATCGAGTAGTCTCAAGTCCTCCACCCCATCATTGGGACTAATATCCCATCTTAAACTCCTGGGGGTTAGATTCTTGCCTATATACATCTCCAGGGATACAATATCCCACCACAGCCTAATTTGTTTTTCAGTGTCATAGTTAAGTTGTTTAAATCCCTTGTCCAGATCTACATTATTGCTGGATGTTTGTTGGAAAATCTCTTCTACGTTAAATTGTCTGTTCTGCATAAAATTAAATACATCCATGGCTGCGCTAAGTAACAAGTTTCAAAATCAAAATTTAAACTCAAGCAATAGAAAACAAACAACTTCCGGGCCAGTGGTATCAATAATTCAAAAAACCATATGTGAATCATTCACTTTATTGGGACAATCAATCACTATTATTGTCATTATTGTAATGTGTAGTACAATGCAAATTGTCAATGTTAGCGATCATTTATTTTTCACTCTTCTATGAGAAGTTTTTGGTTTGCTTTTTTTCCCTTTTTTTGCACTTAAACTAATACTGTGTAGCCTCTAGCGCCCCCTATCTATATAAATATTCACTTTTTGATTTTTTCAAAAATTGGGGGAGCAGCTTGGTATATGTTGGTTAACCATTTAACCTTTTTTCCAATTTTTATTTTTACCTATCACTGCTGAGAATGTTTTTTTGATATATATGATTCACATATGGTTTTTTGAATTATTGATACCACAGGCGCGGAAGTTGTTTGTTTTCTAGTAAAAACTGTACACACTGTATTAGATACTGTGTACACCACCTGTACTGTATTAGAAACTATACTACGGCTGCACTGTATTGTGTACTGTATACACCACCAGAAGTGTAGTAGAAACTGTATACACTGTATTAGATTCTGTGTACAACACTACAAAAGTAGTAGAAACTGTACACACTGTATTAGATACTGTGTACACCGCCTGCACTGTATTAGAAACTGTAGAATGGCTGCACTGTATTTTAGACTGTGTACACCACCAGAAGTGTAGTAGAAACTGTACACACTGTATTAGATACTGTGCACACCACCAGAAAAGTGCACGTTCACATGGGTATATACAACTTCACAGGTGTGGTAGACAGCACACGGTATACGTCCTGGTGCCAGCAATCAAGCCTTCCCAAAGTGTAGTAGAAACTGTACACACTGTATTAGATATTGTATACACCGCCTGAAGTGTATTAGAAACTGTACACACTGTATTAGATACTGTGCACACCACCAGAAAGGTGCACGTTCACATGGGTATATATAACTTCACAGATGTGGTAGACAGCACATGGTATATGTCCTGGTGCCAGCAATCAAGCCTTCCCAAAGGCCATATATAAAGCAAAAGTCCAGGGATTGCTGCACGTAAAATTTTTTAATTCCATGTGTAATAAATTACATACTTTTCATGTCGTTCCAAATAACAGTTTCTCACTTCATTTTATATTGTTACATTTCACACCAGAAATCCATTAGGCATCAATTAACCAATTAATCAGTACAAATTATCATAATTATTTTCATCCTAGATTCCAGAGAGATGGCTCAACGAGATCTAGTCACGCTCCAATCACTTAGAAAAAGTTCCATTTATCCTAGTATTAAAACATACAAATTCATGAACAAATGTCCAGAAAAAATAAAAAAAAATATAAAAAAATAATCAAAAATAATGCATTCAAATTAGAGCTGCACGATTTTGGCTAAAATGAGAATCACAATTTTTTGCTTAGAATAAAGATCACGATTCTCTCACAATTCTCGTAAGATCATCTTTCACATTATGCAAAAAAATTGGGCTAACTTTACTGTTTCATTTTTTTTTTTAATTCATTGAAGTGTATTTTTTTTTTAAAGTTCTGTTTGAAAGACCGCTGCCCAAATACGGTGTGACATAAAATATTGCAACAACCACCATTTTATTCTCTAGGGTCTCTGCTTAAAAAAACAAAAAAAAAATCCTGTTTGTGTGTTCCAAGTAATTTTCTAGCAGAAAATAATGATTTTTTACTTGTAAGCAACAAATGTCACACCCGGAGTTCTTTCCTTTGCTGAAAGATAGAAAAGATACTTTGTTTCTACTTATTCATGTTGTGATAAAAAAACTTGGCAGGTTGACTGGATTTTTTTTCCAGCTGTGAGAACTCTGCATTTGTTAGAAAGAATCGTGACATGCTGTTTTGAAGATCGGGAAGGGGAAAAGATTGCAATTTTTATTCTTCCTTGTTAAATATGTTTATTGAGTTTTTCATAGATAACAGAGTAAATAAATAGGTAAATAAAAAAAGTAGTACATAAAATAAATAAATAAATAAGTAAGGAGATGAAGTAGACATATAAATATGAAGCATGAGCATTTCATATACAATTAGTATAAGATAAATAGTATCATCATGAAAATATAAACTCATCTTATTACTGTAAGAATGATACAATTTATAAGGATACATCAAAGTGATTATGACATAGAAATTTAATAAATAAATAAACAATTGGTCGATGTGACTTTTTCTGCTAATGAATATATGTCGTATAAGGAATAAGAAGATATAAAAAAATAATATAGAAAACAAGAAGAAAAGAGAGGGGAGAATAGGTGGTGGTGGTCTGGCTCCTGAATTACACAAGTTATTATTATATTGTATGTTCTATATACAATCTAATGAGGTAATAACAAAGATTGGTCAAAGTCATTAGGGTAATAGTGTTTAACCCATGGTTGCCATATCTTTCGAAATTTATTGATTTTGTTATCAGCTATAGCTGTCATTTTATCAAAAACAAGTGCTCTATTGATTCTATGTTTTGTTTCACCCAGAATTAGAGATTTAGACTTCCAAGCTTTGGCAATTGTTTGTTTGGCTGAAGTAGTAATTTGAATGAGTAATTGGAATTGAGTATGAGAGAGTGTATTGGGTTTGAGGTTTAAAAGTGCTGTAGCAGGATCAGGAAGAATAGAGGTTTCAAGAGCCTTAGAAGCCATAGAAAATATGTTTTTCCAGAATTCCTGGACTATCGGGCATTGCCACCAGATGTGAAAGTGAGTTCCAAGTGAGTCGCAACCTCTGAAGCAATTAGGTGGGTATGTAGGAATGAATTTTGCTATTCTAGCTGGTACTAGGTACCACCGTGCAAGGACTTTATAGTTTGTTTCTATGGCATTACTATTAGGAGAAGAAGATTTAGTGGCTAACCATATGTTTGACCAATCTTTGTTATCCAAGGTCCGATTCATGTCAAGTGCCCATTTGGCAGTATATGAGGGTAAGTTTTCATCAGGTTTACTTATAAATTGTTGGTATAACATAGAAATCAGTCCTCTGATGTGTGGGTCACTTATACATATCCGTTCAAATTGAGTCATTTAATTAAGAGAAGAACCTGTAATAAGGAGTGGTTCATAAAAATTTTTAATTTGTAGATAACGAAAGATTTCACTTCTCGGAATATTAAAGGTTTCACACAAATCAGGAAAGGAATATATAGTATTTGCCGATGACAATCTGTATAAACGATTCAGGTTCATAGAGGACCATATGGAAAAAGATCTAGGAAATTTCCATGCAGGGTAGAAAGCTGGATTCCCAAGGAATGAAAGTAAAGGATTATGCAAAGATTGGAGATTATGTAAGTTTTTGAACTTATCCCAAATGGCTAAGGTGTGTTTAGTTATGGGATTGAAAATGTTTTTTCTGTCGATCTGGCGAAGCCATAACATATTGGCTACTGATATTGGGTCAGTATCTACTGCTTCGATAGCTACCCAAAGGGGTGTTTCGATAGTAGCATGGTATTTAGGTAGAAGAGCCATTTGGGCAGCATAATAATATGATAAGAAATTGGGTAGTCCTAAACCACCTTTTAATTTATTAAGGTAAAGTGTAGATTTGGGTATACAAGGCTTAGTGGAACCCCAGATAAATGATAGGACTCTTCGTTGAGTAAGTCTAGTAAAATAGGATGGTAAAGTTATAGGTAACACTCTATATAAATATAAAAATTTTGGCAATATTGACATCTTAATAGCATTGATTTTACCTAACCAGGAAAGTGAAAGAGAGACCCATTGCTTCATACATCCTGATGTTCGTTTCAATAGAGGTAGGTAGTTAGCTGAAAACAGATCTTTGAGAGAAATTGTGAGTTGTACCCCTAAATAGGGTAGTTGTTTTGAGACCCAAGTAAAAGGTAAGACAGATTTTGTATGTTGAAGTTCACATTGCGATAAAGAAATATTTAAGGCATTTGATTTAGAAGGGTTAATATGTAGTCCAGAAATATGAGCAAATTTATGCAGTAATTTAAGAAGATTTGGGGTAGATATATGAGGATGGGACAGGAAAACAAGGATATCATCAGCAAAAAGGCTTATCTTATGATTGTAACCACCTAATTCAATCCCTTTGATATCTATATTTGTTCTAATTAGTTGTGCTAAGGGTTCTATTAATAGGGCAAAAAGTAATGGTGAAAGGGGACAACCTTGTCTTGTACCTCTATTTATGTCAAACATAGTGGATTTATAACCAGAGTATTTAATATATGCTCTTGGTTTATTATATAGTGATGAGACCCAGGTAAGGAAATGGTTACCAAAACCCCAATTCTGTAGTATATAATCCATATATGGCCAAGTGACAGAGTCAAATGCCTTTTTTATATCCAATGAAACCAGACATGCTGGTATATGTCTTGTTTTAGCTGCATGTATGAGTAAAAGTGCTCGTCTTATATTGTCACCTGCCTGACGTTTCGGAATAAAACCTGTTTGGTCTTTATGGATTAAGTGTCCAATAAAACTATTCATTCTGGTAGCCAGGATTTTAGCTAATAGTTTAATATCTAAATTAAGAAGTGATATGGGGCGATAATTAGACCAAGAAGATGAGTCAGATTGTGGTTTGGGAATCATAGTGATAATAGATGTGAGTGTCTCTGTTCTAAATGAATGTCCTTCAAGAATTGAGTTAAAGGCCCTAGTTAAGATTGGTGTAAATATATGCGTAAACTGTCTGTAGTATACTGCCGGGAACCCATCAGGGCCCGGTCTCTTGTTAAGTTTTAGAAGTTTGATAGTATTCAAAACCTCTGTAGTCGTAATAGGGTTTTCAAGAAGATCTCGTTGTTTTTGGCCGAGATACGGGAGTTTAATACTAGGAAATAAAATATCAGCTTTTGACTTATCAAATGTTGGGGCTGGGGAATATAGTTTAGTAAGATTGGTACGAAAAGTCTCAAGAATTTTAATCGGATTGCTGGTGTACGCTTCTTTAGAGATTTTCAAATGGAAAGATTTCTTTTCATGTTGTATAGTTTTCAAGCTTCTGGCCAGGGGTGTATCCGGTTTATTAGCCTTCAGATAAAAAGTATGTTGTCATTTGCGTAAAGATTTATCAGCGGAATCAGTCAAAAAAAGATCTAAATCTAGGCGGGCTTTTTCAAGATTAGAATTATTAATAGTCCTTGGGCAAGATTGAAAGGTCTGATGACAGTTATTAAAGTTAGATTACAATTTTGAGAACATTATTTTGCGTTCTCTTTTGAATTTAGTTGCTAGTTGTATCATTTTACCTCTAATGACAGGTTTATGAGCCTCCCACAGTGTGAGGGCTGAGATATCATTTGTGTCGTTATCTTTAAAATAGTCAGATATTGATTTCTCAATTTCTTTATTAAGAGATGGATGAGTCAGCATGAAATCTTTCATACACCAAGTTGTGTCATGAGATCTAGGGAGCGTAGAAGCTATATTAATGGAAACTGCACAATGGTCAGTCCATGGGAATGGTATAATTTTAGCTGAGATAATTTCTGGTAGCATGCTAGAAGGAATAAGAATATGATCAATCCGAGAAAAAGATTTATGTGGGTAGGAGTGGTAAATAAATGGTCTATCAGTAGGATTAATTTCACGCCAGGTGTCGACCAAGCTATGAGAGGTGAGTAAGCGTTGAAAAGTTAGATTTGTTGTACCTGTTGTAGGCCCAGGGGGAGATTTGTCTAGAAATGGGAAGATTGTTGCATTAGAATGACCACATATAACAACTGTTCCAAATTTGTGAGACTCATAATAAGATACAATAGTTATAGGGTTGTCAGAAATATAACCTGTTAAAATTAAATATCGACCTTCCGGATCTATCACTTGCGTTTTAAGGTTAAACGGAGTGGTACGATGGAAACCAATTAGCGTACCCCTTTGTTTAACTGCAGCAGAGGCGGTATAAAATTGTGGGTATGAGGGTGAGAGAAATCTAGGTTGAGCTTTTTCTGTAAAGTGTGTTTCCTGTAAGCATATAATATGGGCTTTTTTGGATGAAAAGGATCTTAGAGCTTTAGTGCGTTTATGTGGGATATTAAATCCCTGTACATTTAAAGATAATATATTTATCGGAGCCATAGATTAATCAAGGTAACTGATCTATCATAGCATAAAAACTATATACTTTGAGCCAGATCCACCACTCTGAGAAACATGAGGAAATCGGGGTTCAAGAAAAAAGAAGAAAAAAAATATAAATAACGAAAAAAAGAGGTAAATAGAACAATCGTATTAACCCGTAACATAGATAGTGCTGCTTAATTAGAAAACAGAATACTAGGGTTAGGGAGCATCTCAAGAAAGTTTCCAAAACTTCCTGAGAGGATCCAAGTCCATCAGCAGAGTCCTCCATAAAAAAGGCAGAAGTCTGCAAATGGAAAAATCAAAGGGGCAGCAAGAAATTCCTATAGGAAGAACGGCCCCGGAGAACCACAGGTACCAAAAAATAGAAAAAAAAGGAGAATAAGAAACCCAGCAAGAGATGTGTGATGCTTTGCTTAAAAAATATATTATATATAGAAAAAAAAAGGACTGACGAGAAAAAAGTCGAATAGACTATCTCATTAGGGCATAACCTACATGTCTAGGCATATATTTTGCCTAGTGAAAAAAAAAAAGGAGAAAAATAAAGAACAGGTGGTTATGCTAAAACAAACAAAACCAGTTTCGGTAATAAAACCTGTAGTGAGAGAAAATTATTGGTAGTAGGTTTCTTCTTTTCAGTCCATTGAATCATCATTTTTTGGCGGTGAGTGTTCATATCGGCCGCGCTTGTGGAGATTTTGGTATGAAGATGAAAAAGAGTTGGAGTCTGAACGTTTCTTTTGCTGAGGAAAACGAGCTGTTGAACGTCTGCGAGGCTGATCTTTAGGTAAGACTGTTTCTACCAAGCCTAATTCCAATAAGGCCGATTGTAAGTCCTCTGAAGAGCGACAGACATATCTAGTTTCCAGGTGTGTAAAGCGAAGGCAAAAAGGAAACCCCCAGTGATAGGTAATATGGTTTTTCTGAAGTACCTGTAATTGGGGTTTGAGGGCCCGTCTTTTTGCAACTGTAAGAGGAGACAAGTCTGTGAATAACTGATAAGAATGACCCTGGAAGCTGAGAGATTCTTTTCTTCTAGCAGCTGATAACAATTGTTCTTTAGTTTTGTAGTAATGCAATTTAGTTATTATGTCTCTTGGGGGGCCGTTGGTTTTGCGTGGTGCTAAAGCTCTGTGCACTCTGTCCATTTCTAGCCTATCAATAGTAATTTCAGGGAGTAATTCTTGAAAAAGTGTGGTAATGGTTGCCTGCAGGTCTAGGATGGATTCAGGTATACCTCTTATCCTTAGATTAGATCGTCTATCTCTGTTTTCTTGTTCCTCCAAACGTGACTGTAATAGGGTATTTTCCTCTTTAAGGGCTGTCAGCTCAGAAATACAATATTGTGTTTGACAGTCAATATCATCTACCCTCAATTCCAGTTCAGCTGTTCTCTGACCAATTTCTTTAATTTCCTTTGTTAATTTGTCTGTGATATGGTCAGAAGTCTGTTTCAATGCTTTCTGTAACATCGCTTCAAATGTAGCAAACATATCTGTTTGTGATACATTTTGAGCTGGATTAATAATAATGTCAAGTTTTGTTTTGTCAGCCTGTGTTTTTTGTCTGGGAGGCTGTGGTTTCCCAGCCTGTGAAGCGCTGTGCTGTGAGGAGATAGATGACACCGCCATCTTAGCTGCCAGTCTGAGAGCCGCCTCAGTTTTGTAATTGGCTTTTATTTTGCTTTTTGGTCCTTTCAGGACCATAATATATGTTTAGAAAGGCGCTGGGGAGGTTTACCTACAATTTTGCTGCTTTTTGTAAGCCGCTGGGACCTGTAGTTCTCCGGTCCGAGTTCCTGTGGAGCGGAGCTCTAAGGAGGCATTACCGTTCCCTCAGGCATCTGCACATGCGCCTCCGCAATTTTTATTCTTAATGATTAATCACGCAGCTCTAATTCAAAACATAATCTATATACAATAAACCTAATTTTAGTGATTTATAGAAATAAATGAAAGTCAAAATCCGAGTTTAAACCTCAAGGTTGTAAAGTATTAAATCTATTTATCCATTGTACTTCCAATTTTTTAAAATTTAATTCACGATTACCCCCACCCCCCCATTTGTTTGGGGGAACTGCATCAATGACCATATATTTCTTTTTTTTTTGTTTTGTTTTTTTTTTTGTTTTTTGTTTTTTTTGTTTTTTTTCAGCCACTTCAGTTAACTTGATACGGAGACAGTTTTCAGTTTGGTACTCATGTGTGTCTCTTACTTAGTCACATCATTGTGGCCTTGCAAACTTTCCTTCTTTTACATTGTGCATTCCATATTTAAATAATTACAATAATACAAATGTGTAACTTATAAAACACCCGGTTTGTGCATCGAGGCCGACCGGCCGCATAGTCTCTTATTATTATCATACGTGCTTATATATTATTACTGTTCTGTCTAATACACCATATTCATTCTGGTAGCCAGGATTTTAGCTAATAGTTTAATATCTAAATTAAGAAGTGATATGGGGCGATAATTATACCAAGAAGATGAGTCAGATTGTGGTTTGGGAATCATAGTGATAATAGATGTGAGTGTCTCTGTTCTAAATGAATGTCCTTCAAGAATTGAGTTAAAGGCCCTAGTTAAGATTGGTGTAAAGATATGCGTAAACTGTCTGTAGTATACTGCCGGGAACCCATCAGGGCCCGGTCTCTTGTTAAGTTTTAGAAGTTTGATAGTATTCAAAACCTCTGTAGTCGTAATAGGGTTTTCAAGAAGATCTCGTTGTTTTTGGCCGAGATACGGAAGTTTAATACTAGGAAATAAAATATCAGCTTTTGACTTATCAAATGTTGGGGCTGGGGAATATAGTTTAGTAAGATTGGTACGAAAAGTCTCAAGAATTTTAATCGGATTGCTGGTGTACGCTTCTGTAGAGATTTTCAAATGGAAAGATTTCTTTTCATGTTGTATAGTTTTCAAGCTTCTGGCCAGGGGTGTATCCGGTTTATTAGCCTTCAGATAAAAAGTATGTTGTCGTTTGCGTAAAGATTTATCAGCGGAATCAGTCAAAAAAAGATCTAAATCTAGGCGGGCTTTTTCAAGATTAGAATTATTAATAGTCCTTGGGCAAGATTGAAAGGTCTGATGACAGTTATTAAAGTTAGATTACAATTTTGAGAACATTATTTTGCGTTCTCTTTTGAATTTAGTTGCTAGTTGTATCATTTTACCTCTAATGACAGGTTTATGAGCCTCCCACAGTGTGAGGGCTGAGATATCATTTGTGTCGTTATCTTTAAAATAGTCAGATATTGATTTCTCAATTTCTTTATTAAGAGATGGATGAGTCAGCATGAAATCTTTCATACACCAAGTTGTGTCATGAGATCCAGGGAGCGTAGAAGCTATATTAATGGAAACTGCACAATGGTCAGTCCATGGGAATGGTATAATTTTAGCTGAGATAATTTCTGGTAGCATGCTAGAAGGAATAAGAATATGATCAATCCGAGAAAAAGATTTATGTGGGTAGGAGTAGTAAATAAATGGTCTATCAGTAGGATTAATTTCACGCCAGGTGTCGACCAAGCTATGAGAGGTGAGTAAGCGTTGAAAAGTTAGATTTGTTGTACCTGTTGTAGGCCCAGGGGGAGATTTGTCTAGAAATGGGAAGATTGTTGCATTAGAATGACCACATATAACAACTGTTCCAAATTTGTGAGACTGTGAGATTGTAAGTCCTCTGAAGAGCGACAGGCATATCTAGTTTCCAGGTGTGTAAAGCGAAGGCAAAAAGGAAACCCCCAGTGATAGGTAATATGGTTTTTCTAAAGTACCTGTAATTGGGGTTTGAGGGCCCGTCTTTTTGCAACTGTAAGAGGAGACAAGTCTGTGAATAACTGATAAGAATGACCCTGGAAGCTGAGAGATTCTTTTCTTCTAGCAGCTGATAACAATTGTTCTTTAGTTTTGTAGTAATGCAATTTAGTTATTATGTCTCTTGGGGGGCCGTTGGTTTTGCGTGGTGCTAAAGCTCTGTGCACTCTGTCCATTTCTAGCCTATCAATAGTAATTTCAGGGAGTAATTCTTGAAAAAGTGTGGTAATGGTTGCCTGCAGGTCTAGGATGGATTCAGGTATACCTCTTATCCTTAGATTAGATCGTCTATCTCTGTTTTCTTGTTCCTCCAAACGTGACTGTAATAGGGTATTTTCCTCTTTAAGGGCTGTCAGCTCAGAAATACAATATTGTGTTTGACAGTCAATATCATCTACCCTCAATTCCAGTTCAGCTGTTCTCTGACCAATTTCTTTAATTTCCTTTGTTAATTTGTCTGTGATATGGTCAGAAGTCTGTTTCAATGCTTTCTGTAACATCGCTTCAAATGTAGCAAACATATCTGTTTGTGATACATTTTGAGCTGGATTAATAACAATGTCAAGTTTTGTTTTGTCAGCCTGTGTTTTTTGTCTGGGAGGCTGTGGTTTCCCAGCCTGTGAAGCGCTGTGCTGTGAGGAGATAGATGACACCGCCATCTTAGCTGCCAGTCTGAGAGCCGCCTCAGTTTTGTAATTGGCTTTTATTTTGCTTTTTGGTCCTTTCAGGACCATAATATATGTTTAGAAAGGCGCTGGGGAGGTTTACCTACAATTTTGCTCCTTTTTGTAAGCCGCTGGGACCTGTAGTTCTCCAGTCCGAGTTCCTGTGGAGCGGAGCTCTAAGGAGGCATTACCGTTCCCTCAGGCATCTGCACATGCGCCTCCGCAATTTTTATTCTTAATGATTAATCACGCAGCTCTAATTCAAAACATAATCTATATACAATAAACCTAATTTTAGTGATTTATAGAAATAAATGAAAGTCAAAATCCGAGTTTAAACCTCAAGGTTGTAAAGTATTAAATCTATTTATCCATTGTACTTCCAATTTTTTAAAATTTAATTCACGATTACCCCCACCCCCCCATTTGTTTGGGGGAACTGCATCAATGACCATATATTTCTTTTTTTTTTTTTTTGGTTTTTTTTTTGGTTTTTTTTTTTTTTTTCAGCCACTTCAGTTAACTTGATACGGAGACAGCTTTCAGTTTGGTACTCATGTGTGTCTCTTACTTAGTCACATCATTGTGGCCTTGCAAACTTTCCTTCTTTTACATTGTGCATTCCATATTTAAATAATTACAATAATACAAATGTGTAACTTATAAAACACCCGGTTTGTGCATCGAGGCCGACCGGTCGCATAGTCTCTTATTATTATCATACGTGCTTATATATTATTACTGTTCTGTCTAATACACCATTCCCCCCCCCCAATCCCCCCCCCTATCGGGCCCACATAGTACCAAGGTACGCCCTATATTTGACTACTGACCTTTTTCGTTGTTCTCTCTTGGTTTCGGAAACCCCAAGCCACGCCCAGCTCGACACCTCTATCCGGGTGGAGAGAGGATTGCTCTCGGCACTAAAATAGCACTGGTAAAGAGCACGGCATTGCTTGGGCCCACAAGTTCCATAATTTCACAAATGTGTTATAGTTGCCTGATCTAGTATAGAATGTCCTTTCGCTCCATACTGTATCGTTAATGGTTTCAATCCAAGCTTCAGGGGTTGGGGGTGTCCTCGATTGCCAGGATTGTGCTATTAGCTTTCTGGCTTGGAACAAACATCTTGCTATCGCTAAATCTGTATTCCTACCCCTCGGCCCGTTGTTCAAATAGCCCAACACATAGGTCTTGGGGTCAAGTTCTAGGTTAACTCTGAAGGTGGTGTTGATTTTCTTTAGAATCTCGGACCAATATCTAACTAATTTTGGGCACCTCCAGACCATATGAATTAGATCACCTGTTCCTCTGCATCTAGGGCACTCATCATTGGCTCTATGACCAAACATGAATAACTTTTTTGGTGTATGATACGACCTATGCAGCAACATCAGGTGGGAGGCTTTTTGTGAGGGAGAGACCGACACCTCCGATCCAAATTCAAGAATCCTTCTCCACTGTTCGTCCGTTATCTCCCCCACATCGGCCTCCCACTTGTCCCTTCCCCCTGTTGGACCTGCCTGCGTATTTGTTCTCTTTGTAAGCTGGGTATATATCATTGAAATCAAGCCCTTAGTGGTCTCTGACTTAACTATTGTTTGCAATACCGGGATCCTACACCATACTAGGGGTTGTCTATTGAACTGTTTGCTCAATGCATGCCTAATCTGTAGATAGCTATAGAATACTTGGCTTGGTAATCCATACTCGTGTCTCAATTCCTCGAAAGATTTCAGAGTGTCCCCTTCATATAGTTGAATCAGTTGATTTATCCCACACCTTTCCCACATCTTATTCTTATCGACGGTTAGTAATGACCATATATTTCACTTGCAATACAGTATGTCCCATCTCAACATAATGTCTCACAAATGGTCATTTTGTGAGTTTATCCCTTACAGAATACTTATGTCTGGCAATTCTATCTTTTACTTTTTTTTGTTGTTTCACCCACATATAAATAGCCCCATGGACATTTTATAACATATATCACATAAGAAGACTGGCATGTATGATGTCCTTTTATTTCATGTTTATGGCCTCTATGTGGATGTGTCAAAAACATTCCCTTTATCATCAAATTACATTGTATACAACCCAAGCATGGTAAGATCCATGGTTTTGTGGTCTCAAAAAAGTTAGATTTGGGTCTTTATGTCGAGATTGGTCATATCTGACCAATCTGCTGTGTATGGTTCTGCCTTTCCGATAAGATGAAAACGAAGGATTATGAAATTCAGGGATTTTTTAATAATTTTATGTACTCAAAATTAATGTGGATGGAATTGGGACACAAATGGTAATCTTTTAATCATGCTAGTGGTTCTCTTTTGATTGGCCATATTTCTCCTTTCCTCCTTCATAGTCTCAATGGGATACCCCCTCTGAATAAGTTTATTTTCCATTTCATCAAAATGTTTGTCTTGGTTGTCACTATTAGTAAAAATTCTATTTATCATAATTAGCTGACTCTTGGGAATTGATTTGAATACCCCAGGTGGGTGGAAACTATTGAAATACAAAAGTTGATTACGATCGGTTGGTTTTGTGTATAAATTACTACTAAGTCTACCATTTACCATACTAATACATGTATCCAAAAAGGGCATTTTTTCTTGACTATAAGTCATATTAAACTCCAGACCAGGTATCAAATAGTTAATATAGGTATTAAATAATGATAAAGTGTTCAAGTCGCCCTCCCATATTGCAAACACATCGTCCAAAAATCTGAACCAACATTTACAATTTTCGTTGAATAAAACATTGTTAAAAATCAAAGATTCTTCAACCATATTAACAAAGCTGTTTGCATATGGGGGCGCAACATTAGAACCCATCGCCAAGTTTATTTTCCATTTCATCAAAATGTTTATCTGGGTTGTCACTATTAGTAAAAATTCTATTTATCATAATTAGCTGACTCTTGGGAATTGATTTGAATACCCCAGGTGGGTGGAAACTATTGAAATACAAAAGTTGATTACGATCGTTTGGTTTTGTGTATAAATTACTACTAAGTCTACCATTTACCATACTAATATATGTATCCAAAAAGGGCATTTTTTCTTGACTATAAGTCATATTAAACTCCAGACCAGGTATCAAATAGTTAATATAGGTATTAAATAATGATAAAGTGTTCAAGTCGCCCTCCCATATTGCAAACACATCGTCCAAAAATCTGAACCAACATTTACAATTTTCGTTGAATAAAACATTGTTAAAAATCAAAGATTCTTCAACCATATTAACAAAGCTGTTTGCATATGGGGGCGCAACATTAGAACCCATCGCCGTGCCCCCAATTTGTAGATAGTATGTTTCTTTGAATAGGAAAACATTTCCTCTAATACAATTTGCAATAATTGCATCAAAAAAGCAAATGGTGTTGTATTGTATAACCGTGATGAAATTAGGAGGCGGCGACAGACATGTGGTATTATAGTGTATAAACTTGAAATATCCCAAGTGACCAGTATTGAGTCTGCAGAAACAGCTAAATCCCTGATTTTCAATAAAAAATTATATGAATCACGTATACACGATTTAATTTGTCTAGTAAGAGGTGAAAGACATTCGTCCAAATATCTAGCCAATGGAGCTGTAACAGACTCAGCACCGGACACTATGGGGCGACCCAGAGGATCATGTAGATTTTTATGAATCTTGGGTACTATGTATCAGACAGATTTAATGGGAAAATCTGCTATTAAATATGACTGTGTATCGCTGTCAATAATTTTGTCATCCAGTGCCCGTTTAACCACTTTTTTAATCTTTTATGTGAAATATTGGATTTGCATCTAGATAAATGTACGTATGTTGATCAGTTAATTGTCTCATTATTTCTTTCTGATATTTCACAGTATCCATAATGACAATGGATCCACCCTTGTCGGCAGACTTGATAGTTATATCACACCTAGCAGACAGGGAGGCCAGTGCCAGTTTTTCTTCATGATTCTAATTATTTTGAGAATGATCTATTATCGATCAATCTTGTAAGAAAGCCTTGATTTCCTGCTCAGTTTTCTTTATATATAAATTTAACTGCTGCTGCCGAAGTAGGCGCTGCAATCTGGCTTTTATTTCTCAAACCTAATTTTTTTTATAGATAGTATACAAAAAGGTTTTCAATCTGATCTGTCGATACAATCTATACATATCCTGCTTTAATTTTGTATTGAATCAGGATATGTATAGATTGTATCGACAGATCAGATTGAAAACCTTTTTGTCCTTGCGACCAAATGTGGACAGTTCATCTGTCACTATACTATCTATAAAAAAAATTAGGTTTGAGAAATAAAAGCCAGATTGCAGCGCCTACTTCGGCAGCAGCAGTTAAATTTATATTTAAAGAAAACTGAGCAGGAAATCAAGGCTTTCTTACAAGATTGATCGATAATAGATCATTCTCAAAATAATTAGAATCATGAAGAAAAACTGGCACTGGCCTCCCTGTCTGCTAGGTGTGATATAACTATCAAGTTCATAAATTCTTTGGGACAAAATCCCAAACCCTTATTTAACAGGCATAATTCAACATCAGTCAATGGAGTGTCTTGTTGTCAATCTTCCACCCGACATGCCTCCTGTGCCGCTTGCCTCCCCTCCTCCTCTGGGGGGGATTTGTAGTAGTTACCTCAGAAAAATTAGGGTTGAGTCCATTAACCGATGATCCAGTTGAAGCCATTGAGGATGTAGATGTAGAAAGTTGTTTTTGTCTATGTCCCTGAGCACAAGATTTGAAATGATAATAATTGGGATTAGGCCAGTTAAAGACTCTTTCTTGTACGTAATCATCCTGATCCCCTTCCACATTGGTTCTCTTCCTCATTTCCACATTTTTTCTGAGGGTATCCAATTTATCCATACATGTTTTTTTTTGTTTTTACAAATTCATCCTGACCCATAGCAATGTCCAATTGTGCTTCAATATCCAATATATGTTTAGTCAGGGATATGCTTTCTTTTTGTAAAAACTATACAGTTAGGGACATAATGTCAAAAGAACATTTGTTAATTATTTGAGCAAATCTTGTTTTAAATTCAACATCCTGTGAAAACAGGGTAGGCACCAAGCTACTTGGGATGAATTGCAACTTAAAATATTCAGCCAGAGTGACCTCATGCAGTTCCATAGTTGTGGATCTTTGTAATAGTCTTTCAAGCTTACGTGTCAGTTGCACATATGATGTCTGTGTCAGGTAATCTCATGAACCGACGGTGCCTGTATACATTTGGGAAACATCCTCCTCTGTGTAAGAGAATGATCCACTCGTAGCCATCTTCCTGGTGATTCCTGGTAAAATTACCGATGTATGTTCACATGGGTATATACAACTTCACAGGTGTGGTAGACAGCACACGGTATACATCCTGGTGCCAGCAATCAAGACTTCCCAAAGGCCATATATAAAGAAAAAGTCCAGGGATTGCTGCACTTAATATTTATTAATTCCATGTGTAATAAATTACATACTTTTCATGTCATTCCAAATAACAGTTTTGGGCTACAAAGTTTATGCCCTTCTTCAGTGGAAACAAGATGTATACTGACATTCACACTTCATTTTATATTGTTACATTTCACACCAGAAATCCATTAGGCATCAATTAATCAATTAATCAATACAAATTATCATAATTATTTTCATCCTAGATTCCAGAGAGTTTGCTCAATGAGATGTAATCACACGCCAATCACATAGAAAAAGTTACATTTATCCTAGTATTAAAACATACAAATCCATCAACAAAAGTCCAGAAAAAAAAAAAAAATAATAATCAAAAATAATGCATTCAAATCATAATCTATATACAATAAACCTCTATTTAGTGAGCTATAGAAATAAATGCAAGTCAAAATCTGAGTTTAAACCTCTAGGTTGTAAAGTATGCAATCTATTTATCCAGTGTACTTACAATTTTTTTAAATTTAATTCACGATTACCCCCCCCCCCCCTGTTTGTTTGGGGGAACTTCATCAATGACCATATATTTCATATGAGACTGTATATACTGTATATATATATATATAGATATATCTATCTATCTATCTATCTATCTATCTATCTATCTATCTATCTATCTATCTATCTATCTATATATATATATATTAATACACGGCCTGAAGTGTATTAGAAATAGTACACCACCGAATGCACTATATATAAATATTAATACACCACCTGAAGTGTATTAGAAACAGTACACCTCCTAATGCACTGTAGATATAGGCTACACTGGATGCAGAGTATATATATACTGTATCTCACAAAAGTGAGTACACCCCTCACATTTTTGTAAATATTTTATTATATCTTTTCACGTGACAACACTGAACAAATGACACTTTGCTACAATGTAAATTAGTGAGTGTACAGCTTGTATAACAGTGTAAATTTGCTGTCCCCTCAAAATAACTCAACACACAGCCATTAATGTCTAAACCACTGGCAACAAAAGTGAGTACACCTCTAAGTGAAAATGTCCAAATTGGGCCCAATTAGCCATTTTCCCTCCCCGGTGTCATGTGACTCTTTAGTGTTACAAGGTCTCAGGTGTGAATGGTGAGCGAGTGTGTTAAATTTGGTATTATTGCTCTCACTTTCACACTGAGGATTTCAAAAAAAGAAATGCTACTCTACATAAAGATGGCCTAGGCTATAAGAAGATTGCCAAGACCCTGAAACCATGTACTCAGCGTCATATCCAGAGGTTGTCTTTGAGAAATAGATGTATGAGTGCTGCCAGCATTGCTGCAGAGGTTGAAGGGGTGGGGGGTCTGCCTATCAGTGCTCAGACCATACGACGCACACTGCATCAAATTGGTCTGCATGGGGGGGCGTGGCCTGGACATGGCTGAGTGAGGCTGCTTTTCTCCTGAGCTCCCGGCCTGTCCCGAAAACCCCAGCTAAATACACATCACTAGAGGCATGCTACCAACTAAACGGCATAGGACAAGAGCATCAACCCGGGGTACACCCGTTGGAAGGAGCCCAGGAGAGATCCACCACTATTTTCAGCAATTACAAGGCACATCTCTGGGAGCCACCGTAGCGGCGCCGCGAGGCCTACCACGCGGTGAGCAGCGAAAAACCTCCAGACAGAGCGGACATCCCCCAGCAGTATCCTGTCTCCGGGACGCTGTTAACAACTCCCCGGAAGATAACGGAGGCTCTACGAGGGGCACAATGGCATCCCCACGATCTCCGGAGCCCATCATGCTCGAGCAGGACATTCGGGCCCTGCTTCAGGCCCTCCCCACCCGCTCCGACATTGAGGCGCTTATCCTCAAGCTGGAAGAGACACACCGGAGGGATATACAAGAAGTAAGGGGCGAGGTGGCTACGCTGGCTGAACGAATGACCACAGGGGAAACATCGGTGTCCTCCTTGGAAGGGAGAGTTGCAGCGCTCGGGCAAGAAAGGGATCATCATCGTGACTCCGCCGTCGCCTTGCAGCTACACCTGGAAGACATCGAGGACCGGAGTCGCAGGAACAATCTGCGGCTCCGGGGGATTCCAGAAGAAACAACTGCGGAGAACCTAGGAGAGACGGTCAAGGACATATTCCGTACAGTACTGGATAATTCTGAACTCAACATCGAATTAGACAGAGTGCATAGAGCCCTTGGGCCCAGGTCTGAAGACCCGAGCAGACCGCGGGATGTGGTATGCAGACTGCACCGCTACACTCAAAAGGAGACTATCCTCCGCCGTGCCTGGGAATATGGTGAAGTGGAAGTGAGAGGCAAGCAGGCCAGAATACTCCCAGACTTATCGAGGGCCACACTGAGACGCAGAGCCCTCCTCCGTCCTCTACTGGAACTTGCCTTGCAAAAAGGCCTGTCATACAGATGGGGATACCCGCTGTCAGTAACATTCCGCAATGACACAGGATCTTTCTCCCTTCAAAAAAACGCAGACCTACCAGCGCTCTTCAGATTCATGGATGCAGAACCGATCCAAGTACCTGACTGGCTCCAGTTCCTGCCACGTCCACAAGGACGATTGGGACCCCTGAGACAGCACGGACCCCTCCCTCCTCGCCACCAAAGAAACAGAGGAAGACGCAGGACGGCATCAGAGGGAGAACCGTGTGAGTAGGCCTACGGCCACCCCTCCCCCTATCCAGCCTTACTCAATTCAGGACAGACCGCAAGGAACTTAGCCCCCGCACACAGGGAACTGTTGCTTGGTCACCCCCGCCGCTAAGAGAGAGAGGGAATTAGACAAACCTTACCCTAATCTCCCCCTACCTAACCTCCCCTCCCTCCCTCCAGCCTCAAGAAGTACACTGGGCTTGGTGATGGTCGGCGACGAGACCTAGAAGATCCCTTGTCACTCTAGAGGGAAGACAAAGGCCTAGTGTCTAATGGCATGTGCCCCTTTCCATGACTTAAGCCACACCTGAACTTGTTTGTTCTATGGCACGGTACCTGTCCCCTCCTGTCCATCGTATTTGGTCCTCCCCCGCATACCTGAACGGACTTTATGTAAGATTCTCAGGAACCCCCCTTTTTTTTTCTTTTTTGATCTGTTCGAAACCATGCGAACTAAACGGAGGCAGGATGTTGAGTTACAGGGGAACGGCAGGAGATGAACCTGCACCGATACTCACCGCCACACACCTCACGGTTGGAGACAAGCGTTCCATGGAACTACTGAGGTGACAGAAGCCACACATGGTGTGATGACCCGGATTCTTACTGCAGTTACTGTTATTTATCATACTGCCAGGGCACAAGCCGGTTTTAAAGATCTGTCACTTAAGCCATGGGGGGAGGAGGGGACCCACCATAGGTTAGCCAGTAAACGGGGTTTTTGACCATGGAAAATGTTTGACCATTTCGTTAAGGCCTTGTGCGGGTTTGAACACTAATAATCCTGAGGTCTCATCCTGTACTTGAAACTGTTGAGCCTAGGTTGAAAGTTCTCCTTACTATACAGTTTACTCTTGCTCTTAGTACATTCCATGCGGCTCAACCACTTTATATGTCACTGGATGGGGAGGAAAATAGGACTTTACATTATTGCACTTGCCGAGTTATTATGTTTACACAATTGTGTTCGTTGGACTCTAGGTAGGAGAGCCCCACCCTTGTATCAGTTTTTTTCCTTTTTGTGCCTTTGGTTATACCACGTTCTTTAAAGGTAGCATGTAGAATGCTAATGTGTCTAGAGTGCTACAACTTCTCAGCCTGTTATGTTAATGCTAATGACACTAAGTATACACGTATTGAATTCATAGTTGGCCGGGGGTGGAGGGAGAGGTTCGGGGGCTCACTCCCTGGCCCTGTCTTTCCACCGTCCCACATAGGATAGCGCTCCATTCCCGGTAATTTGTCCGGGGAGCGTAACAGCCTTATTGGCTAATTTAGTAACTGCACTATCTAGTGACAGCCTCTTTATTTTCTCATTTACTCTCTCTTGAGTTAATCTATCTTCTTCTACTTGACCTGCTTTTTACCCTCCCTACCCATCCCTTGCTAGCCCCCCCCCTCAATTCCTTACCCCCTCCCTGGGACTCAATCTTCAATCACCAGTAAACCCACTATCCACAACCATGACCTCCATAAACATAATTTCTCTTAACGTAAAGGGCCTCAACACGCCTGAGAAAAGACGCATGCTAACCAATGACATGAGACGCATGGGAGCGGACATTGTTTTTCTGCAGGAGACCCACTTCAGGGAGGGTGCTCTACCAACACTACAGAACAGATTTTTTCCAGAGGTATACCACTCCAGGTACACAGAGGCTAAGTCTAGAGGGGTCTCTATCCTAATCTCATCTAAAATACCATGGTCACTTACGGAAGTAAAGTATGATAGAGAAGGTAGATTCCTCTTCGTAAAGGGGAAGATAGGGGACACAAAAGTAACTCTAGCTAACCTGTACGTTCCCAACACACAACAAGACAGATTCCTTAAACGTCACCTGGACCTACTATCACAATTCTCAGACGGACACCTGATCCTGGGAGGAGACCTTAAATGTTCCCCTCACCCCAACGGAGGATACTTCCACTGGAACCTCCTCGACCTCGAGAGATCTGCGTAAACGTATCGTTACGACGTTACACAATTCACAACTGATCGACGCCTGGCGTCTGCTCCACCCGGGGGAAAAGGATTTCACTTTCTTTTCCAAACCACATCAGACGTACTCCAGAATCGATTACTTCCTGATCCCCCACAGAGATTTACAAGCGGTTAGAGAGACCACTATAGGTTCAATCACATGGTCTGACCATGCCCCGATTACATTGCGGTATGTTCTCCCAGACATGAGGTCGACACAGAAACCACCGTGGAGACTGAAAGAGGGTCTATTGAAAGACCCAGAAGTTCTGGCCGAGATAACTAGAGAGATAGGACACTATTTCACCTCTAATTCTACCCCTGACTGTGACATAGGACTAGTGTGGGAGGCACACAAAGCCGTTGTCAGAGGGATACTCATCAAGCACGGCTCACGACTTAAACGACAAAGAATCGCACAATTGAACACTCTACTTAAAAAATTAGAAACACTAGAAGTACATCATAAACAGACACCCACTAAACAACTGGAAATAGAGTTAGATACGACCCGTACACAGATCACCGACCTACTGCGCCATAAAGCGAAAGCGGCGATACAAATTAGCAAAAGAAAACATTACGAATCAGGTAACAAATGTGGGCGACTGTTAGCCCAATCACTAAGAGAGCAGAAAATAGCTTCATACATACCCCATATTATATCTCCTACAGGCCAGAAAGCCTCTTTACCACAACAGATTGTGCAGGAGTTTAGCTCCTTCTATTCATCCCTATACAATCTAAAAGAGACACAAGCTACCCCCGAAAAAATGACAGAGTACATATCATCCTCCCTGATGCCGACCCTCCCGGATGACGCAACATCCATACTAGAAGACCCTATCACGCTAAGCGAACTACAACTTGCTTTAAAAAATTCTAAATCGGGTAAAGCGCCAGGCCCGGATGGGCTTACAATACCCTATTACAAGACCTTTCTCCCATCCCTAGGACAACACCTGGTTAGACTCTATAACAATCTAGGCTCTGGGGGAAAGTTTCACAAATCCACACTACAAGCACAAATCTCTGTTATACCAAAAGAGGGAAAAGCCATTGCGGCTCTTACCGCCCGATCTCTCTTTTAAATTCGGACCTAAAACTTTTCACGAAGATCATCTCCATCAGGTTGCAACAACATCTTACCTCACTAATTCACCTAGACCAAGTAGGTTTCGTCCCAACTAGGGAAGCTAGGGACAACACGATCAAGGTCCTCAACCTTCTTCATATAGCTAACAACACCAAATCCCCATGCATCTTACTAGGAACGGACGCCGAGAAGGCGTTCGACCGGGTCAGCTGGAGGTTTATGTTTGCAACGCTGAAACACATAGGACTAGGTGACAAAATGTTACACTGGATCTCCGCAGTTTACACAGACCCATCGGCCAGAGTAAGAGCGAACGGCGTACTATCCGAAGCCTTCCCAATTACTAATGGGACCCGTCAAGGTTGCCCCCTGTCACCACTGCTTTTCGCGCTATCCCTGGAACCTTTGCTATGCCACATTAGATTGAACCCAGACATCACAGGAATAGAAGTAAATAAAAAGCAATTCAAGGTATCTGCATACACTGACGACCTGATGTTCTCCCTCACGAACCCAACCATTTCTCTCCCCAACCTTATGAAAGAATTCCACATCTATGGCCAACTAGCTAATCTGAAAATTAACTTTAGTAAGTCCGAAGCGATGGGCCTGGGAATCCCACAACCACATCTCACACAACTCCAAAATAGTTTCCACTTGAAATAGACCACTACAGCACTGAAGTATCTAGGCACGCACATACCCTCGACATTCTCCCAACTGTTTAAGCTTAACTTCCCACCCCTATTAAAAAAAGTCCAACAAATGTTAGATAAATGGAATGGAGGTCTCCACTCCTGGTTTGGGCGTCGCAACATTCTCAAGATGACAATTCTACCCAAATTTTTGTACCTTCTGCAGACTATTCCAATACACATACCCGCTGACTACTTCAACCAAATACGAGCAACATTTATCAAATTCCTTTGGGCAGGGAAAAAACCACGACTACACAGGAAGATCCTCTCATTGCCCAAACGTTACGGAGGACTGGCAATGCCTGAACTCCAATCCTACTATAGAGCTACACATCTGAGTAGGCTCATCGACTGGTGCAGACATACAACCACCAAACTATGGACACAACTTGAACAGGCACAAAGCGCATTCCCTATACACAGGATCCCATGGTGTTACACGACACTCCCTACAGACCTCAAACGCCACCCGTTAATAGGCAACACGGCACGGGTCTGTGCACATCTGATAGACTCGTCCCCCCTCTCTACCCGTAACTCACCACTCAAGCTCATTTTAGGGAACCCTTTATTCGAACCAGGATTAGAGGAAGGAAGATTTTGGGAGTTAAGGGAAGTGGGGATATACCAAGCCTCGCATTTCAGTGTTGGGGGGAGGTGGAAGACTATCACGGAGTTGTCCGACCCTGAAGGACAGTTCCGTCTAGATTTTCTGCGATCGCTACAGCTCCACCATTTCCTCAGTAGTATGCCACCACCCAATGTTACCGATCAAACCCTCACGCCCATGGAAGACCTATGCTCGGGAACGGAACCCTTGCTACACACACTTTCTCTAACCTATAGCATGTTAATCACTCCAACAGGAGATTATAAACCACAGGGCCTCTCCAAATGGGAAAAAGACCTAAATTGCCAGTTCACCACTAACAAAACTCAACACATCCTACAGTTCACCCACAAATCCTCTCTATGCACCAAAATTCAAGAAACAAATTTTAAAATCCTTACTCATTGGTACAGAACACCGGCTCTGCTTAACAGAATATACCCCTCGACACCGGATGTCTGCTGGAGATGCCAGGAGGGAAGGGGCACACTCCTCCATATTTTCTGGTCCTGCCCTAGGATCCAGAACTTCTGGAGAGAAGTCCGCCAATTAACGCAGAGATTCACAGACCGTGTTGTACCAGATGACCCAGCGTACTTCCTGTTACACGCCAATGACACCCCAGCACGGGTATACAAGAAATCGGTGGTAAGACGCTTACTGGATGCGGCGAAAACATGCATCCCAATCCTTTGGAAATCCACCCAACCGCCAACCATAGCTCTCTGGCTCCAAAGAGTAGAGGAAATAAATCAGATGGAGGACTTAATTCTCACAAGCCAAAACAGACAGGAAATATACTCCAAAACTTGGCAATTGTGGAATATGTTCAAGTACTCAGAAGAAGGCCAGGCACTCCAAGGTAGATGAGTTTAACATACACTCAGTTCCCAGGTTTAACTGCGAGTAGATACAGGCAAACACACATACTTACCAATCACTATCCGAATCCCCAACCCACCCCTCCTCCCTCCTCCCCAACGTGCAACCCCCCCCCCCTCTTTCCCCACCTCCCCTCCCTTCTAACCTTGTCCTTTTCCATATCACTTTTTCTAACCTATTCTTCGTCACACTAGTGACTCTTTCTCTTTCTTGGTTCTTCCTCTTGTAATAATAAAATAAATAGGAAGCCGCTTGACCCGGGATTAAGTTACACCGCGGTGCTGAAGACACATGCAAGACACACTGACAGACAGAAGTCTAACAGAAATTACATGATAGATGGTTTCATAGTTTTATGCCACTACATGGAAAACAGGTCAGAAACTAGGTAGTAATTTAATCTGCACGTTATTGACCCTGTAATTTGTTTGTATGCCTCCCAAATTATGGAAAAGAGATGTCATATCTTTCATTTCTGTCAGTGTACGATATATATTATTTTTTATATTTCTGTATGTACCTATGTTGACTGAAGTCATACTTTTGTTGTGTGTCCCGGTGATCCGGTTTTCTAATATAAATAAATAATTAAAAAAAAAAAATTGGTCTGCATGGCTGTCATCCCAGAAGGAAGCCTCTTCTAAAGATGGAGCACAAGAAAGTCGCAAACAGTTTGCTGAAGACAAGCAGACTAAGGACATGGTTTACTGGAACCATGTCCTGTGGTCTGATGAGACCAAATAAACTTATTTGGTTCAGATGGTGTCAAGCATATGTGGTGGTAACCAGGTGAGGAGTACAAAGACAAGTGTGGCTTGCCTACAGTCAAGCATGGTGGTGGGAGTGTCATGATCTGTGGCTGCATGAGTGCTGCCAGCACTGGAGACCTACAGTTCATTGAGGGAACCATGAATGCCAACATGTACTGTGACATACTGAAGCAGAGCATGATCCCCTCCCTGTGGAGACTAGGCCACAGAGCAGTATTCAGACATGATAATGACCCCAAACACACCCTCAAGACAACCACTGCCTTGCTAAAGAAGCTGAGGGTAAAGGTGATGGACTGGCCAAGCATGTCTCCAGACCTAAACTCTACTGAGCATTTGTGGGGCATCCTCAAACAGAAAGTGGAGGAGCGCAAGGTCTCTAACATCCATCAGCTCCGTGATGTCGTCATGGAGGCGTGAAGGAGTGCTCCAGTGGCAACCTGTGAATTCACTACTTTACATTGTAGCAAAGTGTCATTTCTTCAGTGTTGTCACATGAAAAGATATAATAAAATATTTACAAAAATGTGAGGGGTGTACTCACTTTTGTGAGATACTGTATATATATATATATATATATATATATATATATATATATATATATTAATACACTGCCTGAACTGACTGAATATTGAGTAAAAACTGAATATATAGTCTATGCTAACTGACTGTATCTATTTATCAAATACACTGCCACTAACTGAAAAACCTGCATGCTTAATCTAACTCAAGCCGTAACAGAGCACGCTGTGAGTGGCCAAAACATGCAGGTCGGGTGCATGCTTTGGCCAATCATCATACAGCAATGCACTGCGATCTTGCAGTGAATTTTGGGGCGTTCCGCGGCACTCGAATTTCCCGAGAACGCCCCATAATGTTCGCTGTTCTGTGAACGGGCGAACACCCGATGTTCGAGTCAAACTTAGTAATTAGTACCACGGCAGATTGGTTGTCTGTTTAATTTTTAATACAAGTACGTGGTGCGACAGACACATATTAGGAATATGAAATGTTGTTGTAACATACATTTTAATTCTTAATGACAGGAAAGCCACACCGAATTACTCGCAAATTTCTATCTGCCTGTCAATGTGGGTCTATTACTGTTTGATGAAAAAGCATTGTCATTACTAAAGCTCCCTATTAAAAAAGCTTTCCTGACAGACTCCATGGCAGCAACGTGTTGGTTTAGTCCTGCCTCCACTACTAACCTATAGGACTCTACTCCCATAAATCTTTGCTCCCAGCCAGTGGCCGTGTTCCTTTTTTGTCCTCCTCCGAAGGACCTAGTTGATGGTCTTCCTATCCGAAGATTCTCCTCCCACAATCAGGATTGGCCAAGCTGCGACCCTGGGAAAGAAGAGTTGCAACAGCAAAGAGAACTTGCACATATTATCATAAGACTAAATATACAAAATAGTATTTTTTTTGCAAATTAAACATATCTGGGTTTATGAAACACACAACCTATTTTGGCAATTTTGTTTTAGTTTTCTCTCACTGGGCTCGCTGGAACCAATGGATTATATTTTTATAGCTCCATTTAACCATTGTCGTACAGAGCAGAAATACACCATACTGACAGCACAGCTATTAATTGTCCCTGTCAAACAGCTGATAAATTGGCTGCTGTGCACACAAAATTGCATTGATAGTATTCTTCCTCTGCCTGCGTTTATGCATTTGCTGCAATATGAAGTATTAATGGGATGGGATATTTTCATCAGCTGGAGATTGTGTGCATAATGTACTTTAAAATCACAGCATATATGTACCTTTCCAATTCATAGTGCCTGGGAACAGTGTGTTAAGATCTAATTTATTACATTTGACAAGTGTTCAGTGCCAGAGGATTATTATTTATATCTGTATGATAGCTGTAGTAAATGAAAGGAGAAGTGACTATGTGTTCTTGTATGGAACAGATAGAAAGCACCATTTATAATAGAGATGCCTTCCACTACATAATACTAACAAATAAAGGAAATAAAATAAATAATATTATGGGAAAGAGAGAGATTGATAGGTTAGAGCAAAGACCACCAAAACAAGGCTTAGGCTTTTTTAAATCAAATACATAGATTTTTTGGATGTGAGGGTTAGTGTGGAAGCATTAGTTAACTTATTTCAGGTTTGTTCATCACTAATTCTGGAATAAAAAAATGTCACGTGACACTTCTTAATGTATAAGTCATAAAAAAAAGCATAGAAGAATGCATACTTACCAACTGTCCCGGATTTCCTGGGGTATTCCCGGGATTTGGACTCTTTTCCCGAGTTTATTGTTTCCCTGGAAATGTCCCGAGAAATCTGTTCTTTTACGAATTTTCACCGCTAGAGGTCCGTGGCCGGCAGAGACATTGTCTCCGCCGGCCGCCATTTTTAAGGAGGTGAGGAACGGTTGGGCGGCTAGACGAAGCTCCTGCAGTGCCGCCCACCCTGTGCCCCGCTCCGCCTCGCCCACCCCCCCGCCCCGCTGCCGGTCTGCTATGGAAAGGTAAGGGGGGCACCACTGGGGACACCTGATGTTAGGACGGGGCACCACTGGCGACACCTGATGTTAGGGGGGCACTGCTGGGGACACCTGATGTTAGGGAGGCACCGCTGGGGACATCTGATGTAAGGGGGGCTCAGCTGGGAACACCTGATGTAAGGGGGGCTCCGCTGGGGACACCTGATGTAAGGGGGGCTCCGCTGGGGACATCTGATGTAAGGGGGGGCTCCACTGGGGACATCTGATGTAAGTGTAAGGGGGGGCTCCACTGGGGACATCTGATTAAGGGGGGCTCTGCTGGGAACATCTGATGTAAGGGGGGTTCCGCTCGGGACACCTAATGTAAGGGGGGGCTCCGCTGGTGACACCTCATGTAAGGGGGGCACTGCTGGGGACATCTGATGTAATGGGGGGCTCTGCTAGGGACACCTGATGTTGGGGGGGCACCGCTGGGGACACCTGATGTTAAGGGGGGCACCGCTGGGGACACCTGATGTTAGGGGGGGCACCGCTGGGGACATCTGATGTTAGGGGGGGCACCGCTGGGCTGGGGACATCTGATGTAAGGGGGGCTCCGCTGGGGACACCTGATGTAAGGGGGGCTCCGCTGGGGACACCTGATGTAAGGGGGGGCTCCGCTGGGGACATCTGATGTAAGGGGGACTCCACTGGGGACATCTTATGTAAGGGGGGCTCCACTGGGGACATCTGATGTAAGGGGGGCTCTGCTGGGAACATCTGATGTAAGAGGGCTCCGCTCGGGACACCTGATGTAAGGGGGGGCTCCGCTGGTGACACCTGATGTAAGGGGGGTTCTGCTGGTGACACCTGATGTAAGGGGGGGCACCGCTGGAGACATCTAATGTAAGGGGGGCTCCGCTGGTGACACCTGATGTAAGGGGGCGCTCCACTGGGGACATCTGATGTTAAGGGGGGGCTCCGCTGGGGACATCTGATGTAAAGGGCGCACTGCTGGGGACATCTGATGTAAGGGGGGCTCCGCTGGGGACATCTGATGTAAGGGGGGCCCTGCTGGTGACACCTGATGTAAGGGGGGGCTCCGCTGGGGACATCTGATGCAAGGACAGACTCTGCTGGGACACCTGATACAAGGACAGACTCTGCTGGGGGCACCTGATGCAAGGACGGATGGCTGGTGGCAGGCGACGTGGCAGGTGACACGCTCAGGGATCCCACTGATTCGGCATTATGGTAAGTTGAAAGATTTCATTTTATATTACAATGTAATAATAGAAATAATGCACTTCAATCATCCTGACATCATAACCACCATGGTGCCGGAATGATTGAAGCTCTAACACCAGGTGTTTGGAGTATCTTTATCTGCTGGTTGTTAAACTTTCTAGAATACACATATTTCCATTGTTGTGTAGGATCTGGGCCTGCTGTCCCTCCATCCCTCTCCCCCCTTTCCCTCTCCATCCATCATTCATCTCAGACTCTAACCACACCCCCTTTGAGCCACGCCTACTTAAGACACACCCACTATTTTGTGTAGACCATGCCCATTTTTCGCCGCAGCAGGCCACATTTTTACTTTCCCCCTTTGCCACACCTACAAACGCATGCCACGCCCCCTAATTATAATAGGACTCCGCCCACAGCCAAAAAAGTGTCCCTAAAAAATTTTTGAATGGAAAAAATCCTTAGACCCAAGCCAAGCATAAAATCTTGTGGATTATGGTTCATGAGAAGAATGCTAGTCTGATTAATGATACAGTAAAGCAATTTGAACAAAATTTGGGATCCCTGGGCTTAATATATGAAAATCCAGTTCAACACTTATCCTGCTGCAGATTCAGTTTCTACTGGGGATCTATATAGGTCTATCTTCTTTTGCTTCCCTTTATTTCCTCTTCTTCCTTTGTCCTTGGCTCTTCTCTTCATCTTTCATTTTTTTTTTTCAAATTGACAATTTTTATTGAGTTTTTCCAAATAAAACAAAAAATGACAACATAAAATACAAGGTAGTACAGTTTAAGACTTACTTGGTACTTCCAAAATAAAATCCAAACAAACTACTCTTGATAAAGGAAGCAAGGCTTTGTGTGACATTTAGTCAAGTAACTGCGAAGAAGCTGCCATAGCGTACCAGTATTCAAATAATACTGCTTGTATACCTCGTATAACTAAACATAGTTAAGAAGGTTAAAAGAGAGTAAGAAAATAGGAGATAGAGAAGAAATGAGAATAGAAGAAAATGGAAGAGTAAGCTGAAATGAGTAAGGATGGGAGATAATTAGTGGAGCATGGTGGGAATGATGGTACAACGCCCTGCCCCGAAGTCCATGACCCCCCAGAAGCAAAAGGAACCCGAAAACACATGCCTGTATGAGGGTAATTAAGTTATGGGATTTTCAAAGAGGACCCAAAGCTCCCATATTCGATTGTGCTTCTCAAGATTGTCATTCAAGAAGGCTGTCAGGTACTCCATTCTCTTAACATCTCTGACCCTGGAGTGTAACTCCGATAGCGAGGGTGGCTCTTTCTGCTTCCATTTCAAGGCCACTAAACATCGGGCAGCAGTTAATATAAGTGACATGAGTTTTAGACATTTTTGAGAGAGAAATTGGTGGGAGACCCAACACAAAAATCTTCGGATCAAAAGGCACCTCAGTGTCAAAGATGGATCGGAGCAGGGAGTGTACCAGTTGCCAATACGAAGTGATCAGGGGGCATGTCCAATAGATATGAAATAGCGTCCCTCTATCCTTGCCGCAACACCAACAGCGAGCATCAGCCGATGGATATATGGAGTGGAGCAGGTCTGGGGTTTGATACCAATGGAACAAAATCTTATATTGATTCTCTTTGTAGAGCGTGCATACAGAGCTCTTAGAGGCCTGGGACCATATGAGCTGCCAATTATGTAGGGGGATATGCGTTCCCAGGGCTCGCTCCCACTTTCCCATATAGGCATGACGGGGTCCGGCTGGCGAAGAATCAAAGGTCAAAAGCTGATAGGCTTGTGAGATCATACCCTTAGGGGACGAACTTTCTAAGCATAGTTTTTCAAAGTCAGTTAGGGGGAAAATTGAAGATTAGGGACTAGGGATTGTGCATAATGTCTTATTTGTAGGTAGCTAAAGAAAGCTAAAGAAAGCTTGTTTAGGAATATCGAATTCTTTTTGCAGGTCCTGAAAGGATCTCAGCGTTCGGGTCCTAGGGTCTATCAACTGGCTGTAGTGAAATAGGTTCTTTTCCCACCAGAAGTGTGACATCTGTGAAGTCAGGCTATCTGGAATGTTGGGGGTAAATAGGAAGGACGTTACCGGTGAGGAGGGGGTGGTAAGCGGGTATGTCGTTTTAGCACGGCGCCACAGCTGGCGCAGGAGGGACATTGGGCCTAATAACTGTAAGCTTTCCGCCGGCACATCAGAGCTCCACAGCATGGAGTTCGGATGCATAGGGGCGAACCATAGCTTCTCAATTTGTGTCCATCGATTAAAAGCATGAAGGGTACACCAAGATGCCACAGGGCGTAATTGGGCTGCCAGGTAATATTTGGCTATGTTAGGGAAAGCTAGACCACCTTGATTACGGGAGGAGTAGCGAACCGATTTTGCAATTCGACGTCTTTTTATCAGGTCACCCTGTAGTCTCTTAAGGTGTGGGGTCGGTATGAGTATCGGGAGCGTCTCGAATAGGTATAGGAGCTGAGGCAAAATCATCATCTTAAGGGGCGCAAGACGACCAAAGAGTGACAGCTTCAGGGGTTTCCATTTGGTCAATGAAGCTCTGATAAAGGTGAATAATTGGGGAAAATTAGCTTTGTAGAGGGAGTCATATGTGGCTGTAAGATGGACCCCGAAGTATTTTAAAGAGGAGGTCTTCCAGGAGTAGTGAAATGTTTACGATAGAGCAGCTAGCGTCTGAGGTGGCATATTGAATGGAAGGGCTTCTGTTTTAGAGTTATTCATTTTCTCATTCAATGTTTTTATTGAAATTTTTCAATGGAAATGTAACACTAACATAACATACAATATAATACTCCTCAATGACTAAGGCAGCCAAAAGAGGTAAATACATTAAAGGAATAACATATCACTTACAAGGATGATGAAACCAAGGTATAACAAAATTCCTGGTATGTTTACTGTCGTAACAATAAAGTATTAATTCCCGCAAGGAGGACGGACAACCTGAGAAGAATTTCAATCTGGGAACTCCCCCCAGGAAGGCCCCCGAGATCATCACTCCACCCCAATGGGAACAAACTGTGGAGTGCGAGAGCTTCAGAGTTCCTCCCAGAGGAGGTGCCCCCCTATCTCCTGCCAGCTCCCCCAGGGAGGCACTCCCGCCGGGAAGATACCCAGGCGAAGCTGACAGTCACATTGTCCAGGATAGATACCTGAGAGTAACTGGCCGCCACCCAGGCTGGGACACCAAATGAATAATTTAGAACAAGCTATGAGAACAAATGTGTATGTTTTAGCCTTGTAAAACCGTTATCTGCTGTTAGCGAGTGTAAGGAAGATTAGGAAAGAAAAGAAAAAGAAAAAGGAGAGAAGAAAGATGAGGAGGAGAGAGGAAGCTAGATGAGGACAGAGGGAGGGAGGTGGGATGGGGTATATGGAGAAGGGTGGTAGTCTCGCTGAACTCTCCCCTATGTTAGTAGGTGACCCGGGTAAAGTGAGCTACCGACATACTTAGCTCAAGGTTCCCAAATCCCTTCAAAGCGTGGCACCGTGTCATGCAGTTTAGCCACTATTTGTTCCTGTGACATTATCCAAGAAATCTTCCGTTTGGTGGCCAAAATGGATACCGATGGGGTTTTCCAGGCTTTCGCTAGAATGACTTTGGCTCCCAAACACATAAAGAAGATAAGTTGTTGTGTATTTTTAGGAGTGTTGTGTATTTTGCAATTCAGTAGAATGTATGTGGGGTCCTGTGGTACCTCTGTCCCAGAGACTCTCCTTAGAATATGAAGGAATTTATTCCAGTAACTCCGTATGCGGTGGCATGTCCACCAGATATGATGCGTCGTGCCAATATGACCGCAACCTCTGTAGCAAAGGGAAGAGGAGTCTGGGAATATCCTGGAGAGCCTGGCTGGGACATAGTACCATTTGGTAAAGACTTTAATGTTAGCCTCTATCAAGGCCATATTTAAGATACATTTAGATGATCTGCTGAAGGCTTGGAACCACTTAGCAGGATCCCACTGAATGTCCAGGTCCGATTCCCAAGATCGAGCGTATGCCAGGGTGTCCATCCTATCTGCCAGGGAAGCGTAAATAATGGATATCCCACCTTTTTGGGGGGCTGACGAAGAACACCATAGCTCATACATCGTGGCCTTAGGAGTGTTCACCTTGTCAGTACAAAGTGAGTGGAGGAGGTGTCGTATTTGCGAAAGTCGGAACATTTACGAGGTAGGCATTTCCAGTGTACTCAAACAGTGGCCCAATGAAATGGGGCCATTAGGTGTAAAGAAATGGCCTATCCGGAAAAGGCCTTTGTTCAGCCACCAATGAAATGCATGAATGTTCATCCCAGGGGGAAAATCAGGATTGTGAAACAGGTGCGTGAGAGGCCTTAAGGGAGAAATCAAGTTGGCGTGTTTATGCAATTGGTCGCAGAGGGCTAGGGAATGAGACAAGGTGGGGGCTAAGATAGCCGGTCTATGTTTGGGAGGTCTCCATTTTAAGAAGTCGAGTGTGAAATGTGGTACCGCTTGTCTCTCAATGGAGATCCAATCGGGCCTGCAGATCTTAGTATAGATGGCTGAGAACTGTGTTAGCTGTGCTGCCTGGTAGTATAGCCAAAAATTTGGTAGACCCAGGCCCCCTTGAGACGTAAGCCTAAACAAAATTTCTTTAGCAAAGCGATGACCTCTGTCCCCCCAGACAAATCTAATCACCCCGGATTGAAATTTGGACAGGATAGATTTTTTAATCGGGATAGGAAGTGAGCGGAACAGGTATAAAAGACATGGCAGGAGATTCATCTTGACTGCGTTGAGTCTACCCAACCATGACAGGCCCTCCCTCGACCATTTCTGTAGGTCCAGCTCTAGAGAGCAGAACATGGGGGGGTAGTTAGCGGCATATAAGTCTCCAATGTTTTTCGTCAGCTTGATACCTAAATAGGGGACTGAGTTACCAGCCCACGTAAAGGGAAAGTGTTGTTGGAGTTGATCTATTAGAGGCACCGGGACCGAAACATTGAGGGCCATGGATTTAGTCACGTTCACCTGAAGACCAGAGACGACTCCGAAGTCTCTCAGAAGTCTGAAGACATTTGGTGTGGATATGAGAGGGGCTGTGAGGAACAAGAGCATGTCATCAGCAAATAAGGCACATTTGTGAATGTCAGGACCACATTTCTCTCCCTTGATGTTCTCGTTCGATCTAATGGCTATAGCCAGTGTCTCGATCGCAATAGCGAAAATCAAGGGTGAAAGGGGACAACCCTGTCTAGTTCCCCTACGAATATTGAAGGGTTCCGAGTGATGGCCCATTAGTCGCACCTGAGCTGAGAGTGAGGAATATAATGTGTGAATTATTGTGCGAAAATCATCGCCAAACCCCTAGCGTTCTAGAATGTCAAAAAGGTAGGGCCACGACACGGAATCAAAGGCCTTCTTCAGATCCAGCGACAACAAGAAGCCCTCTTGAGCAGGGCCGCCGTCCCACTGGGACTGCAGAAGAAAAATCAAATCAATAGCTCTGCGAACCTGGGCCGGGCCCTTTCTCCCCGGGATGAAGCCCATTTGGTCCCTAGGTATATAATTAGCAATGAAGTTAGACATCCTGTTTGCTAGTATTTTAGTCATTATTTTGAAATCGTTATTGATTAACGAGATAGGGCGGTAGCTGCCCACCTCGCTTGGGTCTTTACCCTGTTTAGGTATGACCGAGATAAAAGCCAAGTTTAAATCACTAGGGAGAGGGGCTCCATCCCGGAGGGAGTTGAAGAACTGGGCCATGTAAGGAGCCAGACGAGGGCCAAACTTCTTATAATAACATACCAAAAAAAGTCTGGACCCGGGGAAGAGTTCGTTTTCAAGGATTTAATGATATCTAAGATTTCCTCGGAGGAGAAGGGGGCATCTAGCAGATCATGGTGTGTTTGCTGTAGGTGAGGCAGGTTAATGTCTCGGAGGAACAGCTCTCTGGCCTTGTAATGTGTGTGAGGTACTTTCTCATAAAGATGTGAGTAAAAATCATGGAATGATTTCATAATGATGGTTGGATTTTGCGTCAAATTGCCCAACGAGGCACGAATTTTGGGAAATACCGAGGTACGGATCCTCGCGCTAAGTTTGGTAGCCAACTTAGCGCCTATCCTATCCGACTGGTAATAGAAACGCACGCCGGACCACCGTAAGTGTTTCTCCGTGGAAGTAGTAAGAGAGAGGTTGAGTTTCACTCAAGCCGAGTCAAGTTTGGCCAGGTTATCCGGCGTAGGGTGTTGTTTGTGGGCTTTACTCAGCTAGTGGAAGTCTGCTGTGAGTTGCAAAACTTCTGCCCTGCTTTCCTTCTTAAGTTGAGAGGAGAGTTGTAAGAGCCTGCCCCTCATCACCGTCTTGTGTGCTGCCCAAAGACAGCCCGGCGAAACTGACCCCATGTCGTTCTCACTAAAGTAGTCGGAAAGAGCTTTGTCTAAGATCGAGCAAAGGGTTGGGTTGCTCAGGAGAGTTTCATTGAGGCACCATTGAAAGGGACCCTTCACTCCCGACCCGCCCCTTAACGACAGAGACATTATCGAGTGGTCAGATAGTGGCGTGTCATATATTTTGAAGGTGGTTACTCTAGGGATTACGTGTGGTGGGACAAATATGTGGTCAATCCTAGAGAAGGTGTGGTGGGGAACCGAGTAGTGCATGTAGTCTCTAGTTTGGGGGTTCATTTCCCTCCAGATATCAATCAGGCCAAAAGATTGTACTATCTGCGCAACCCGAAGGCTACGTTTAGGGGGCCGTTTGGATTTGGGCTGCCGGGGGTTTGATTTGTCTGAGGAGAAGTCAAATGGGGTATTGGAGTCTCCCCCCAATATTACTGTGCCAACGAAATGCGGCTTTAGTACCTTCAGTGTGGTGTCAAAAAAGAAGTCCTGATGTGTGTTAGGAGTATAATATGAGACAAACGTGTAGGCCTCGCCATTAATCGTTCCTGTCACTAGAATGTAACGCCCCTCTGAATCTTTGATGGTATTCGCGTGCACGAAGTGAGTTCTGCTTGAGAAGCAGACCGCCACTCCTCTCGTTTTGTTGTCAGCATTAGCTAGGTGGAAGTTCATGAAGTTTTTGTGAAGGAAATTGGGCTGATAGGAAGCGGGGAAATGAGTCTCCTGGAGCAATACTACATCAGCCTTCAGTGTGTGAAGCTGTTGCAGTATTTTGCGTCTCTTCACAGGGGAATTAAGGCCCTGTACATTGTGGGAAAGTATCTTAAGTGTCCCGGTCAGCAGCGTGGAATCAGTCATGGGGAAGCAATGAGTGTGACATTAAGTATTTGTAAGTCTCACCTGACGTCGTAATTGTCCCTGGCAGATAGGAGACAACCCCAGTGGCATGGCGGATTCGATCTGTGTTACTCCAAACGGGTGATCCAGCGAGAACCTGTAGCTGAAGAGGAGGGGGGGGTGGGGGAGAGGAAAGGAGAAAGGAGAGTAGAGTGGAGCAAAGAGGAAGAGAGGCAGAGAGGAGTGAAAAAACAAACCATTAGATATTGCATCTGTAAGTCTTTACACAAATCCCCACGGACCAGCGAGGGACCCATCCCTGCCTGGGCCGGTACCCAAAACAAAAAGAAAATCTGCGACCCAAAGGTCGAGAGATTCTGGGTCCGATAGATGAGTGAACTAGGGTTCAGCTATCGGAGCCAGAGGGAGGCGCACTACGACCACTCCGGTCAATTCCGCCTCTGATTGAAACTGTGACAGTATATAAACAATGCAATGTAAGCCCTGCTATCACATAGTAGTCGTGATCAAAAAGCTTTGAATAGTTGGGGAAGGAAAAAAAAAGAAAAAATATTAAAAATGGAACAGTAAAACATTTTCCCTGGAAAATCTGAACCCGTAGGGATCCGAAAGGAAGTCCTGGGGAGAACTCAGATGAGGAAAGTCACCAAAAATACTGGCATCAGGTCAGTCGTCGACACAGACCTAAGGGAGGACCAAAAACAGAGTCTGAAGATACTGCAGGCCCGATCATGGGGGAAAGGATTCTTTCGATCGCTTGGGAAGCTGTGTCTGCCACACTGGGGACACTGGGCTGGTGGGGGATGTTCTCTTGACAGACGATGCTCCTCGAGAGGCAGAAGACTGTGGAACTTCCTGAGTGATCAGACCCAGATGAAGGAGAAGTCGTTCCCCGTCTTGGAACGTTGAGGAACTGTATGGTTTGTTGCGGTATGAGAAGTTCAATCTCAGCGGGAAGGCCCATCTGTAGGTGATCTCTTTGCCCGCCAGGACTTGTAGTAGCGGTTTCAGGGCCCTTCGTTTTTGTACAGTATATGGGGAAATATCAACGAAGATTTGGACCTGGTGACCTTGGAACATCAGTTTCTCCGCCGACCTGGAGAGTTTCATCACTTCTTCCATAACTGCATAGAAATGCGGTTTCACGATGATGTCTCGTGGCAGACCATCAGAACGAGGTGGTTGTAGCGCCCTGTGGGCTCTGTCAAGCTCCAAGCGATGGGCTGGAATGTTAGGGATTAAACTTTTGATGAAGTCCTGGACTGCCATGTGGGTGTCTTTGATGGTTTTGGGGAGCCCCCTGAGACGGAAGTTGTAACGTCTCGACCTGTTCTGGAGGTCATCTATTTTGGAGGTAGCGGATTCCAGTTGGTCCTGGAGATCCTGGATTCTGGAAGTATTTTGGTTAATTCTCAGGATAGCCTGATCAGATTTTTGCTCGATCACTTCAATTCTGGCACCAATCTGCTGCATATCCGCGTGTATGGAAGCAGTGATCTGTGCAGCTGTGTGGGATAGGCCTTTTGAGAGCATCTGGAAGAAAGCAGCCATCATGGAGGGGAAATCAGTAGGGGAGGGAGGGAGATCCCTGGCCTGTATATCCCAAGGGTCCGGGCTGTGAGGCAGATCCTGCTGAGGGGTGAGAGCTGCCCCTCCAAATGTCCTCCTTAACAGAGAGTCAGTGGATGCTGGTAAGGGGAACCCCGGAAGAGTACTCACTGTGGCATCAGATGCTTGTGAGGACGGAAGGGCCCCTTTATCCTGGTCTGCAATTGACTCTGACAGGCAGGGCAGGCCTCGTGAGGAGACGGTCTCCATTTTGGGATGGCCGGGCCGCTCTAAAAAATCGTTCAATGCGGTAATGAGGTTCCGCCGGGAGGGAGTGAAGGACATCCCAGTGTGGCTGGAGGTGTCCCCAAGCAGCAGAGACGAGAGCCGGGCCGAAACGAGGGCTTACACTGCCGCTGTGGCCGGCGTTAGGTCAGAGTGGCGCGGAGCTCCCGATCTAAGCGGCCATCTTGGACGCTGCTGCGCATGCACCTGGAGTTATTCATTTTATACCCCGATAAGGCACTATATCGATCCAACTGTATGTAGGTTCGGCAGGGAGATATGGGGTTGCGTCAAAGTAAGAAGAACATCGTCAGCGTACAGCGATATCTTAAAGTCTCTGGTGCGAACTGGGATACCATGTATATTTGGATTCTCCCTGATATGGGCCGCCAAAGGTTCAATGCAGAGGGCATAAAGGAACGGTGAAAGCGGGCAGCCTTGTCGTGTTCCGTTAGATATCGGGAAGGTGGTAGATGTAGCGTGTTGGGTACGTACCATGGCCGATGGAGACGAATACAGGTGGAGAATGGCTCGCAAAAAGGGACCTTTAATGCCTGCACGTCGCAGAGTCGCAAATAGAAAGGGCCAACTTAGCCTATCGAAAGCTTTTTCGGCGTCAAGACTGAGCAAGAGTGCTTCTAGTTTGGTTCTGTTTGCAATCTCCACAAGGTCAATGACCCTGCGGGTGTTGTCTCCTGCTTGGCGCATAGGTATGAAACCTACCTGATCCTTATAAATCAGTGACGGCATAAAATTCCTCAATCTTTTAGCTAATAATTTCGTAAAAATTATTAGATCTGCATTAAGTAGCGCAATGGGTCTGTAGTTTGATGGTAGGCTGTGGTCCTTTCCAGGCTTGGGAATCAACGTAAGGAAGGAGTTTTGCATGTCGCGAGGGACAGGCGTATCAGACAAGAACGAATTAAATAGGGTTGTCATGTATGGAAGTAAGCATGGTGAAAAAGTTTTGTAGTACTGAAACGGAAGTCCATCGGGGCCTGGGGCTTTGTTATTCGGGAGAGTTTTGATCGTATCATTCATTTCTTCTTCTGTGATACAGGAGTTTAAGGTGGTCAGGGCAGAAGGGGAAAGTCGCAGTAGGTCACAGTCTGCAAAATATGAGTGTATCATTTGGGACATGTCATGTGAGGGAGGATTATGTGGGACAGTCGGGTTGTTATATAGTGACGAGTAGTAGTCATAAAAGATCTGAGCAATCTTAATGGGGTGGGATTGGGGAGTGCCACTCTCGTCTTTAAGGTGGGATATTGAGGCAGCCGCGGCTTGTTCCCGTAGCTGTCTAGCTAAAAGTGTATGCAGTTTGTTAGCCTTATCATAGTAGGTTTGTCTTAAGCGTAGCAACACCTTTTCAATTTTACCTAGGTCTATATCTCTTAACCCTGCCCGAACACTGGTAATCTCTTTAGGAATGCGCAAAGATGGAGAAGAGAGTAGGCTCGTTTCCAGCTGTTTATGTTTATTTAACAAGGCCCTGTGGGCGTTATCAGCGTTTCTTTTAAATGCCGTGGAGAGTGAGATACATTGGCCTCTGAATACCGCTTTATGACCCCCCAGAGAGAAGAAGCGGAAACCTCAGGGGAGCTGTTTTCTGCAAAATATAGCTTCAGAGTTTTTTCCAGTTCATCCCTGGAGGGGCCATGTTTAAGCAGAAATTCATTCAGGTGCTAGTGGCATTTGCGGAAGGTCCCTGGGGACAGTTCAAGAGATAATGTAATCGGGGCGTGGTCTGAGAAATTGCCTGGATATCTGAACCAGTACAAGCCCTCAGGGTCGGGGCATTTACAAAAAAAATAATCTATGCGTGAATGAGATTTATGAGGGTGAGAGTAGAACGTAAATTGTTTGGCTGTCGGGTAGGTAGTCCACCAGGAGTCAAATAGAGCATATTTCCTAGTCAATTGACGGAAGAGAATTGATCTTCTGTCAAGAGATTTGGGGGTTTGCCCTGTCCTAGGGAGTGTCTGTCTACACATGAAGAGAAAGTCAGGTTGAAATCCCCTCCGATAACCAGGTACTGGTGGGGTGATTCGAATAGTCGTTTATACACTTTAGATAAAAAAGAAGTTTGGTTAGTATTCGGGGCATAAATGTTGCAGAGGGTGAGATTGGTGCCTTTCCATGTACCTCTCAGAATGAAATAGTGCCCTAGGGGGTCTGAAATTGTGGATTGTAGCTGGAAGGGGGAATCTTTTTTAAAAAGAATTGCTACTCCAGCTCGCTTACGTGGGTTGGAGGCTAGGTATATTTGGGAATAGTGCTTGGAAGCAAATGCCATATTGTCAGTTTTAGTAAGGTGAGTTTCCTGGATGAAAACTATGTCAGCTTTAGATCTTTTGAATTCCCGTAGAGCTAGGCTTCTTTTAGTGTTGGAGTTGAGGCCTTTCACATTTAGTGATATTATGTCAATCATGGTGGGTGGGTAAAAGATGGAAACATTGGATGGATGCTACCCTCTCCCAGGACTGCCTGCTATTAAATAATAATGCAGCACACCGTAATAAAGCAAAAAGATAAATAAAACCTGTATATAGCAACCTGTAACTAGAATGCCATTTGGTCTAGGCTATAACCTCAAACTGGTGTAGTCAGTCACTCACCAATAAACCAAAAGTAAGTAATACATAAAGCCCATATCGGAATAGGAGCCTAACGCCCGACCTGGTGTTCCCTAACAAACACCAGGAAGGGCGGGAGTAATTGCTTACGCGTAATAGTATACCCTGTTATAATGTGGGGTGGAGGGGTGGAAAGGATAGGAGGGTAGGGGGGTTGGTGGAGGTGAAAGGTGGAGGAAGGTAAGGGGGGAGAGAGGGAAAGTAGGGAAAGGAGGGTGGGGGGGAGAGGAGGGGGTGGGGGAGGGGGGGGTAGGAGGGGAAGGAGGGGAAGGAGGGGAAGGAGGGGAGGGAGGGGAAGGAGGGGAGGGAGGTGGGTGGGTAGGAAAAAGAGGGGACCCCTTCTGTAGGTTAGGAAAGCCAAAACATAACATTGAAGTGTGAACCAGAATATGCAAACTTAACGTGCAGCAAAACAAGACAAAAATACCACAGAACTGGATGTTTGGCATTTATAATCTAACCCTCGGTAAGTGAAGGGAGAAAACAGGTTAGTTCCATAGGCTCCCATCAGGATAGACAAGGACAGAAAATCCTATAGTTGAGCTTCAGTGTAGCCAAATGACTCAAAACAACGGAGAATTATCTCTGGTAAACAGATGCGTGAGGGCCAGTCGATTGCGGCCTCTGGCGCTTTCTCCCGTTCACTGGGACCTATGGTTCCGGACGAGGTGGAGGGGTTGGAAGGGGATCCCATCCAGGAGTGGGCGGAACCGGAATGTCTAGTTCCTTGCAGAATGAGTGGAGGTCCTCCGGATATCGTAGGGTGGTGGATCTCCCATCCTTCTTTGCCGTGAGGCTGAAAGGAAAACCCCAGTGATAGCGAAAGTCATGTTCCTTCAATGATGTGAGGAGTGGTTGTAGAGAGCGTCTTTGCTGAAAGGTGATCCTGGACAAATCAGGGTAAAGCTGTATAGGGGCGCCATCAAAGTCGATGGTGTGCATATTGCGCGCTTTTCTCATTATGTCCTCTTTCAGGGCGTAGTTGTGAACCCTGCAGATTACATCTCGTGATCTGGGACCCGGCCCCCAGGGGCGAAGTGCACGGTGGGCCCTGTCCAGTTTTACTTTTTGGTTTTCCGGACGACCCAATACATTATTGAAAATAGCTTGCAGTGTCACTTGTAGGTCTTCATCCTGAGTCGCTTCTGGGAGTCCACGGACTCTGATATTGTTGCGCCTGCCTCTGTTATCGAGGTCTTCAAGGTGGCGTTGAAACTCTCTGAGGGCAGAAGCTTGTGTGGACAGGCTTGTGTGGACAGGCTTGCGCGCTTTTCTCATTATGTCCTCTTTCAGGGTGTAGTTGTGAACCCTGCAGATTAAATCTCGTGGTCTGGGACCCGGCCCCCAGGGGCGAAGTGCACGGTGGGCCCTGTCCAGTTTTACTTTTTGGTTTTCCGGATGACCCAATACATTATTGAAAATAGCTTGCAGTGTCACTTGTAGGTCTTCATCCTGAGTCGCTTCTGGGAGTCCACGGACTCTGATATTGTTGCGCCTGCCTCTGTTATTGAGGTCTTCAAGGTGGCGTTGAAACTCTCTGAGGGCAGAAGCTTGTGTGGACAGGCGATCGTGTATGTGGGAGATTTCCATTTTAGTATCATATGCTTCTTCCTCTATGGAGGCAACTTTAGCAGAAAGATGGATAAGGTCAGTACGGAGCATATTAATTTCAGATCTGCATGTGTCGCGTACCTCTTGAATAAGCATACGAAAGTCCTGCTTCGTAGGCATGCATCGGACATAGTCTCTCCAAGATGTGCACGCTTCTTGTTCAGGGTCTTGCTCCATTATAGCACGGGGGTACGGATCCCGCATGGTAGTGGAGGGATCAATCAAAGGGGGGTGTCCTCCCTGAGGTGTATGAGGGGGTGCACTGGGATTGAGCTTCATTACCCGATTAGAAGCTTGTAGGCAGTCAGATTGTGAATAAGCCCCCTGTAGCTCTACAGTCTGTGATGGCGGGGGAGACCCTGGGGCTTTACTGGACTCCCTGTACTGTGGGGATAAGGAGGATGTCCTATCCTTGGAGTCCTGGGGCCTCTGTGGTAGTGAGCGTGGATTCCAGTCCTGAGCGGAGGTCTCCCACAAAGGTGAGACCTGGCCGGTGCACGCTGATGGCGGGAGCTCCACAAGGCAGGGGGGAACGGCTGGGACAGGCTGCCCAGTGTGTTAGCCTTAGGGGAGGTCGCGGAGCCGGCCTGTGTGTAAGTTGAGGGGATCGGTGAGCGATCTGGCAGCAAGTCTCCCTCAGAGGCATACCTGTCGGTTCGTAGTCCCAGGGAGAGCCGCGGAGGAGAGGAGGAGAGGGCCGCTGCGTATGTTGGAGGAGCCGGCGCCGGCACCATCTTGGCCTCGTGCTGTCCCACCGGAGCTCCGTGGCCAAAGTACTCCGTGATGATAGGTGGAGGAGCCGAGGATGATCTTGTGGTGTGTCCTTTAGGCTCTGTGTCCTTAGCTTTTTGAGGTTTGCCCATGATTTTGGTGTTTTTGGCTGCTTTTAGCTGTGTCCAGGTCAGAAGCTTCAGGGAAACACGTCTGATCCGGAAGCCATCCAAGCCACGCCCCCCATCTTTCATTTTTAAAGGATGATGACTTCATGGTCTCTACCATCAACAGGGATATCTCAATATCATATTATTTCTTTATATGGGGGATTCGGCTTACGACTGGAATCCTGTGTACTTCACCAAGGATCCTATTCTCACTTATATATACATTACAGTATGTATTCTGATTCTTCTCTTGAGATACTAATGTAATCCCTGTTCTAAGTTGATGTACATTCACCCTGATTTAGTACCCAAGTTAAGGAAATAACACACAGGCTCCAGATAAGGTTGACAGTTATTATATTTATTAGTTGCAGGTATAAAGGATAACAAGGTAGGCAGCAATCACTAGCTTTAGTAATATAGCTGTAGCAACTGTGTCAGAACACTTGAAGTTCTAGGCACTCTTGCAGTAACAAACTCAATAAACACTTTTAGTAACAGGTGCAGCAATACTGCTAGTGTCACGATCAGGGGTCAGGCTTGAAGACCAGTTGCTATAGCAGTTGCGCGACTACCACCGACCATCAGGATAGGTACAAAGGCAGTCACCCTGGTAGAGAATGCAGGCTTACCTGAGGTGTAGAGTCTATGTACTAACCAGTGTGTGTTAGTACTCGGGATTGCTCCACCAGGAGGTGAGCAAGCCAGGGTCCAGTAGCAGATAAGAAGGTCAGGATCAAACGGAAGCTTAGTCGGTAAACAAGCCAAATGTCAGTTACGAGTAGTTGCAGGTTGGGATCAGGCAGAAACATAGTAGAGGAACAAGCCAAGGGTTGATAACGAGTGCTAGCAAAATATGGACGACAGCAGGGAAGATGTGAGCGAGATACCAGCTGAAGAGAGCACAATAATCTGGTGAACAGAAAGAAAGTAGACATGGCTTAAATCAGGAAGTTCATGGGAGCAAAGAATTCAAGGTTCAGCAGATGTTAAGGAACAAGGCAGGGTTGTCCAATGGATCAGAGAGGGTGCTGTCCAGCATCTCAGGTAGCTCAGCGAGAAGAGTCATCACCAGACACAGCAGAGGTCCCCGGTTCAAGTCCTGGGATTTTATGTGATAGACTGTTATGCTTTGCGTCTAACTCTTAAGTTCTTGCGGTAAAACCAAGAAAGCTTAGACTTCTGTAGTGTATCAATGCTTTACTAAAATGGAAAAACTGCACATACAACTGTAGCATACACAATACAACACAATTCATAGCTTACAAAATATGCCTACAAATATAAGCATGTACAATATGTATGCGTTAAGTAAACTAAACAGTTGCTCAACTTAGGGGTCAAGATGTAATGTCCTTCATGGTTCCTTGCTCAGTCCAACTTAAAATGTCTCCAAAGTTATCCAGCTTCCGGCAGCCATGTGTTACTCCATCGTCCTATTCAAACACATCTTTTTTCCCAAACACCGGTCTATTTCAAAAGCTAAAACTCCTCCCCCTAACTCCTGCTTACATCACATCCTGTTGACAACTTCCTGTCTCAGCTCCAAGACCTATCCAACTGTTTTATTTACATATTAATGGGGGGGGACATAAACATGTAAACATATGCTCTTACTAAACCTAACTCTAAGTCACTATACAAAAGGCCATAGCAACATAGACCAACACAAAGTGGCGCATAATTGTGAAATGGAAGGAAAATGATAAATGGTTTTCAATTTTTTTTACAAATAAATATATGAAAAGTGTGGCGTGCATTTGTATTCAGCCCCCTTTATTCTGATACCCCTAACTAAAATCTAGTGGAACCAATTGCCTTCAGAAGTCACCTAATTAGTAAATAGAGTCCACCTATGTGTAATTTAACCTCAGTATAAATACAGCTGTTCTGTGAAACCCTCAGAGGTTTGTTAGATAACCTTAGTGAACAAACAGCATCATGAGGACCAAGAAACACACCAGACAGGTCAGGGATAAAGTTGTGGAGAAGTTTAAAGCAGGGTTAGGTTATAAAAAAATATCCCAAACTTTGAACATCTCATGGAGCACTGTTAAATGCATCATCAGAAAATGGAAGGAGTATGGCACTGGAAACCTACCAAAACATGGCCATCCACCTAAACTGACAGGCCAGGCAAGGAGAGCAATAATCAGAGAAGCAGCCAAGAGGCCCATGATAACTATGGAGAAGCTGCGGGGATCCATAGCTCAGGTGGGAGAATCTGTCTGCAGGACAACTATTAGTTGTGCTTTCCACAAATCTGGCCTTTATGGAAGAGTGGTAAGAAGAAAGCCATTGTTAAAAGAAAGCCATAAGTAGCGCCGTTTGCAGTTTGTGAGAAGCCATGTGGGGGACACAGATAACATGCGGATTAAGGTGCTCTGGTCAGACGAGACCAAAATGTAACTTTTTGGCCTAAGAGAAAAGCGCTATGTGTGGCAGAAAGCTAACACTGCACATTACCCTGAACACACCATCCCCACCATGAAACATGGTGGTGGCAGCATCATGTTGTGGGAATGCTTTTCTTCAGCAGGGACAGGGAAGCTGATCAGAGTTGATGGGAAGATGGATGGGGCCAAATACAGGGCAATCTTAATAGAAAACCTGTTAGAGTTTGCAAAAGAATTGAGGCTGGGATGGAGGTTCAACTTCCAGCAGGACAATGACCCTAAACATACAGCCAGAGCTACAATGGAATGGTTTAGATCAGGGGTGTCCAAACTTTTTTCAAAGAGGGCCAGATTTGATGTAGTGAACATACGTGAGGGCCTACCATTTTGCCTGACATTATTTGAATCATTAAAATTAGTTCTAAGTGTGTTAGTTCGAGCACTAATACACTGCCCAACAAGAATTATCTTGCCTTTGTGGCTGTGTGTGAGTAAAGAGATGAGCTTGCATGTGTTATTTGGATATACTGTATTTATTGGCGTATAACATGCACCTTCACTTTAAGAGGGAAGTTTCAAGAAAAAAAACTTACATTTTAAATAAAGAACTGTGAAGCAAAATAAGGGTCAGTGCCCATCTACAGCCTCACAAGTGCCATAAATGCAGTCCCACCATTGCATGGATGCAGCACCCCATTGCCATCCATGCAGCACCCCCATTTCCATCAGTGCAGCACCCCCATTGCCATCAATACAGCACCCTCATTGCCAGGAATGCAGCACTCCCATTGCCAGGAATGCAGCTTGATTGATGCCCATCCATCTGCAGCCTTGGAGGGGACAGGGAGGGGGGCGGGATGAGCGCCAAAAGATTACATACAGGAAAAACTCCTGTTTTCTTGGCGGCCTCTTTAATACAAAGGCCCGCTTCCTTTGATAGACAGAGCAGTCGTCCAATGGCAGCGCAGGAGACGGACTTCCTATTATAGAGGCTGTTGTGTAAACAGGAAATTCTCCTGTGTGTACGGCACTCGCCCTGCCTCCTCCTTGTCCACTCCAAAGCAGCCAGTATATATATCTTTTGTGGCTCTGGCACTGGGAGATCGTTGGGGGCCACAAAAGATATACATGTCCAAATATCTGTAACGCAGGCCGCAATTGGCCCGTGGGCTGGACTTTGGATATGCCTGGTTTAGATCAAAGCATAAAAAGCAAAAAATCCAAAGCGCCAAAGAAATCTAAATATTCATATGAATAAATGATATCATGTAAATTGACAGCTGCAGTGAATACAATTTTGCAAGTGCAAAATAATACAAATAAAGAAAATAAATATACCGAGCTAAGTGCCACAAATGTTAAGTGAATATCACATTTGAAACTGATGCGATTTCGAAAAAAAATGATAAAAAGTCCCATGCAGATAATTGATTGCAAACATCAATAACCTTAAAGCTATAAAAGTTCCAAATCCCAAGTAAAGTGCTGGTGCTCTACAAGGTGGGTATGAATCTGTGCTTGATAAGTGCTTGATACGTGCTCACAAGATGGTGCCCCCACGTAGATGTGAACTCACCCCTCCAAATGGACCAGCTATTTCTAGTTTGGTCAGACACGCATGTGGATCAGTGCCCGTGGATTTTCTGTGGGCTGATGTTGTTCAAGGTAGATGTTTCCTCATATGAATGGATGTGATAAAAAGGGCCTCATTCCTCTATGTACTAGCATTTTTTAGGGCATATGTTCCTCACAGAAATGACAAAAAAGCCTCATTGCGCAGCAACATTTTAAAACATTTATTCCAGATAAAAAAACACTGTAATTAGACTCACATGTAAGGATGCCTAAAAGCCTGGCACCCGGTGTGAACAGCAGGTACGTTCCCAGGAAATCTGCCCATAGGCAGTGGTAAGCCACCGCCGCGGTATACTGGTTGATTTCTGGGACCGGAAGTGTGTCACGATGATGCGGGCCATCCGCTACGCGTTTCAGCCAAACGGGCTGTCTTCAGGAAATTGTGATTCCACCATTTTGGTTAAGGGTATAACTACCCTGACTTCAGGTCACATGTGTGATTCTATCCAATCGGGATTTAATGAGATTTTTTACCTGCTATTTACTCTAGGGTGCACACAATCTCTTTAATAACACATTTGGTGTACCAAATACTTAAAACATCATGCCTAAACATTTCAGTATGATGTAGATCATAAGATCAGAGAGTTAAAAATTATGGTATAACTTACAAAAACTGGAGCAAACCGGAAGTGGAGGAGAACCTTATTTTTCTATCAGAAACTAATTTGTACCTACAGATACACATTAGCGCCATCTTGTGGTTAAAAATAGGTCATTGTCTCTCTACCTTCATAATACTAGTCTGAGGCCATGTAGTGGCTTAAGGTAGTTATAACGACACCCCGAGAATGAAAGGGGTTAAAGTCGTTTAGGACATTCCATACCCAAACACAAAGGCAGCTATCGAACACTTCCATCGGCCGAACAAGGAGCCCATACAAATAATTCCTCCCAAATACGAGACAAGGCTCTGTCTTGAGGTTCAAGCAGGAATAATAATCTTTATTCAAACACATGTTATACAGATCAAACTTCAAAACACTTCCCTTCACCCTTGGAAAACAGGGTGGGATAAACTGTCGAATGACAATGGACAAACGGGTCAGGTGTGGTTAAGGTCTCATCAGTACACAGTCTTATCAGCAGGGAAAGCTGTTGGAGGAATTCCCCCTCCCTCCATAGAGATGAACATCCTGTGATCCAAGGCAGACAGACACAATAGAACATTGGAATACAGCCCCACCCCAAGCGATCACAGCAAATAGTACACAACAGCATGAGACACTATCTATAATATGGCACATACGGGGTTCCCAGAGTTTTGTGTTTTGGGGAGACATGGACTTGAATCCAAAGCAACATTACTTCCAGGGTCCCCAGGCATACAGCTCACAACAAGCACCGTTCCCCCAAATGCCAGGGCCCAAAATCGGTCGGCAAGAGGCTGGCATTCAGTCCCCTCCAAAAGCCTCTGTCCCGGCTAGGTCTGTCACATTTCTCCCCTTTTGACAGGAGACTAACACAGGAGGAGACCCCAGACGGGTTGACTCCGAAGTTAGTCCATAGTTCCAGTCCCCAATGCCAGTATCCACACAGTACCCCAAACCAATTGTTCCAAACAGAGTATTACTCACCCGGCCAACCTCTGCCGCTCTCAGAGAAAACGCCCGCCGCTGGGGAGAGGCCTGGACTGGCCCTTCTCCCTGGAGTCTTTTCAGCTGCTGGAGAGAAGACAGGGTGACTGGGCTCACTCAGTCATGCTTTTGGGGATCTGGGCCGACCGCCCAGCATCCCTGGGGTATACAGGTGGAGACTGAAGTCCCATCCACTGATATCAGCTCAAGCTGTAGTTGTGAGGTGCAGGTTGCATTCTCTCCTTGGGTCCTGATCTGCTGCTCGGGAGTGACCACCACCTCCTCACCCTGGGCCTCCAGAACTGCCACAGGTCTTATAGCAGCACCATCTTGAATTTAAATGCATTGTAGGGTGTGCCCCCCAAATATGTTTTTGTATATTGTAATAGACCTTGACCAGTTTTTTTGGGCTGGAGCACCCCTCCCCCTCCTCATTACCTCTTATTTAGTGGCCACCAGTGCATTGGATGTATCCCCTTCAGTTCTCCCACATAGAGGAGTTCAGCTCCTATGGTTGAGACAAAGGATCTTCCATTCTATTACTAGAGTAGGACCCACTTATTCGGGGTACTTTGTCGCAGTAAGTGGACTTAGCACTATATGACCAAACCCCCATATTTTTTGAATATGTTCAGGTGTTTTTAACTAGCCTTGCCGGAAATGTCATTCTTGAATGTGTGCGCTGTAATATATTTTGTACTGCTTAACTCAGCTGTCCACTCCTGCTTCGGCTGTTCCCCCAATAACAACATTCGTACTTCATACTGCGACCAGTACCTTACTTGGATGGAGGGGAGAACTCTTCCCTGGTGTCGATGCTCACGGGCTAGCGCTTCCTTCCAGAGTTCACATCGGATAGAATCAGACCATCCCAGCAGGACCTGCTCTGATACTGGTCCTCTATGCTGTATCTGCATCTCTCGCAACCTCCTTCTGAATTCCTCTTCCATGGTGGCTGGTATCTGTACCTCTCCTCTTCTTTCAGTTGGTGCTGCTGTGACTTCTGCTGCTGCAGCACCTCTTTGTTGTAGCCAAGTTGCATCCACAGCCCCTATAACTAGGTCTATGATCTCCACTGTAGAGTTAGGACCATAATGTGCCAGTCTTATTTTAACAGCCCGATCAAACCATGCCTCTTCGGGTGTCCTGTCTGTTATGCTGGGCCTTTCGGTTATGTTGGGTCTTTCGGCTCTATCCATTACGACTAGTTCTGCGATAATGTCCCTCTCCTTATGGTTGTTGGCCGGTCGGCCTCGGTTCTCCAGTAAGTCCTTGAGGGAAGAGAGCTTTACCTGTTCATATTGTGCTTCCATTGTCCTGTGTCCTCTTGTAGCTGTCCTTCTGGGCTCTGGGAATGATCCCGCTGGTTGCCACCAGTTGTAACGACACCCCGAGTATGAAAGGGGTTAAAGTCGTTTAGGACATTCCATACCCAAACACAAAGGCAGCTACTGCACACTTCCATCAGCCGAACAAGGAACAAGGACCTGAACAAGGAACCTATACAAATAATTCTCCCCCAAATACGAGACAAGGCTCTGTCTTGAGGTTCAAGCAGGAATAATAATCTTTATTCAAACACATGTTATCCGGTTCCCGACCGGCTCATGTAGATATACGTTGGCAGAATGGCACGGCTGCGCAAAGTAACATACCCGTACGTTACTTTGAATTAGCTGCCGTGTGCGCGCACGCACGCCTGCCGCGATCTCCGTGAGTCGGGTCCCAGGTCCCGCGGACTCGATCGCCGCGGGGTTGCCCGCGATCGCCTCATGGAGAGGACGAACGGGGCGATGCCGTTGTAAACAGCATCTCCCCGTTCTGCCTAGTGACAGTGTCACTGTTCTCTGCTCCCTGTCATCGGGAGCAGAGATCAGTGTAGTGACACACACAGCCCATCCCCCCTACAGTAAGAATCACTCCCCTAGGACATACTTAACCCCTCCCTGCCCCCTAGTAGTTAACCCCTTCACTGCCAGTGTCATTTACACAGGAATCATAAAATTCCCAATAAAAATCGCTGATCGCTGCCATTGCTAGTAAAAAAAAAATTATTAATAAAAATGCTATAAAACTATTCCCTATTTTGTAAATGCTATAACTTTTGCTCAAACCAATCAAACGTTTATTGCGATTTTTTTTTTACCAAAAATATGTAGAAGAATACGTATCGACCTAAACTGAGGAAAAAAAATATTTTTTATATATTTTTTGGGGATATTTATTATAGCAAAAAGTAAAAAATAATGCGATTTTTTTCAAAATCGCCGCTTTTATTTTGTTTATAGCGCAAAAAATAAAAATCGCAGAGGTGATCAAATACCACCAAAAGAAAGCTCTATTTGTGGGAAAAAAGAGCGTCAATTTTGTTTTGGAGCCACGTTGCACGACCGTGCAATTGTCAGTTAAAGCGACGCAGTGCCGAATCGCAAAAAGTGCTCTGGTCAGGAAGGGGGTAAATCCTTCCGGGGCTGAAGTGGTTATACAGATCCCACTTCAAAACACTTCCCCCCCACCCTTGGAAAACAGGGTGACAGCGGGTTAAACTGTCCAATGACAATGGACACACGGGTCAGGTGTGGTTAACGTCTCATCAGTACATAGTCTTATCAGCAGGGAGAGCTGTTGGAGGAATCCCCCCTCCCTCCATAGAGATACACATCCTGTGATCCAAGGCAGACAGACACAATAGAACATTGGAATACAGCCCCACCCCAAGCACTTTAAGATGGATTCGTTTTGGGATATCTGTTTAACCATATTAGCACCTCTCCAGTGTCTATTTATAGTATCGATAGCATAAAAAGATAATGTAGACGGGTCACAGTTATGTACCATTTTTAAATGATTTGACACGCTGTGTTTTGGAAGACCATTGCGTATATATTCGCAATGTGCTCCCCAACTCGTATGGCCAAATGTCCTAGACGCACGGCCTACGTACTGGTGCCCACAACTACACTCTGGGACATAGGTCACATGTTTGGTGTTACATGTAATAAAACTTTTTATAGCGTATTGTTTGTTAGTTTGGTTAGGTTTGAAATTGATACGTTTTCTAGGTTCAGCCCCAGTACTTCTACAGGCAAGTATCTCCCGCACCGATAGAAACCCTTGAAGTCGAACATGGTTGTCCTTTCCCGATTGGGAGGATCAGGAATATTTTTACCAATCTGGCTCTCAGCCCGGGGGCTCTCTGATAAATAAATCTGGGTTTGTGGGGTAATATTTCTTTGAGTGTGGGATCTTTTTGCAGGATTGGCCAATACTTCTTAAAGATCTTCTCTAAGTATTTGTATGGCTTATTGAAGCCTGTTATAAAAGTGAAGTTTTCTTGTTTTTGTTTACTTTCTCTGTTTATTCTTCCCACCAGGTCTCTGACTTCCAATAACCTGGTAAGGATATAACCCTTATCCAGGAATCTCTGTATTAATACATTGGTCTGGTCTATGTAATCTTTGAACACTGAGCAATTTCTACGTATACGAATGAATTGACCTTTGGGGATTGCAGTTTTCCATTGAGGGTGATGGCAACTACCGATAGGAATGTAACCATTCCTATCGGTAACCTTAAAGTGAGTTTTAGTTATAAGCTTGTCTCCATCTTTGAATATATGTAGATCTAAAAAATCCACATGCTGATCGTGTATATTGACGGTGAATCTCATTCCATAATAGTTAGTATTGATATGTTGAATAAATTCATTAAGAATCTCTACCGTCCCTTGCCATACAATCAGTATGTCATCTATATACCTGTAATAAGCTCATCAGGTTTGGCCACATATCACCATATATCACCTCATCCTCCTACTTATTGAGGAAGATGTTAGCGGCACTTGGGGCGTATTTCGCTCCCATCGAGACCCCTTTGATTTGGTTAAAGTGCTGGCCCCCATACCAGAAAAAAATGTTTCATCATAGCCAATTTAAGGCTCAGAAGAATAAATCGTTTCTGTTTAAACTTTAAATTGGTAAACTTGTTCATAGCCCATTTTACCGCTTTTATGGCATCTGATTGTTGGATGTTGGTATATAGTGACTCAACGTCTATTGTGACCAGTATACTGTTGTCATCTACTAAAATTTGTTTGAGATGATTGATAATATCCTTACTGTCCTTTAAGTAACTGGGACTTTTACTCACAAGTGGCTGGAGGTACACATCTATGTATTCCCCCAGGCTTGTGAACAATTAATTTATGTCACTAAGGATTGGTCTCCCCTGTGTTTTTTCTGCATTTTTGTGTACCTTTGGTACTTGATATAACACCGGCATAATAGGTGCTTCCGGGACCAAATATCTAGCTTCCCTTTTATTCAAAACATCACCTGCTTCATTAAACAAATCCTGCAATTCTATTTTTAAAGTGGATGTAAATCCAATGTCATCCTTTCTAAACTACTGCCATAGGGGTTATCTATAAGGATATACATGCCTCCTGCATGTATCTTTACCTGTCAAATGTCTCCCCTCTGTCTGTTACGAGACCCGAAAAACTGCAGATTCTGTGGGTGGGTCTGTTGTCTGGAGCTCAGTGGGTGGAGTCGTGATGTCAGTAGACTCCCCGCCCACCTCTACACTCCCCTTGTCAATATGCATTTTCTCCTGTGTATTTCTTACACTGAACTTCTGCTATGATCTCTAACATCCAGTGAAAAGACAGGAAAGTAACCACATGACTTCAGCATGCCAAATCATGCTGAGGTGTGGAACAGCCAATCCTTGCAGAGCTGCTGAAGAAAGGAGTGGGGGTGGGAATTAAAAAATAATGCACGTCTTAGGCTAGTGCACGAGATATGTAAATCACCTGTCACTCACAGCAAGGGGGAGGATTTGACAAAGATTTTCTCAGTTTGTCAAGTTTTATCTCACTGAACAAGAAAAAGAGGATTGCTCAGAGCTGGATTAACTCTTTGTGGCAAGACTGGGCTCAAATGATAGGAAATCTTATACTCTACATTATGACATTAAAAAAAACAAAAAAATACATTTTGGGTTTACATCCACTTTAACTCCTTACTAGGATTTTCATTCAATTTCTTGTACGTGCTTTCATCACCCATGATGCGCTGCATTTCTGCATCATAGTCCTCCTTATTGAGGACCACCACACCCCCCCCCCCTTTATCTGCGGGGGGGATTAAAACGTTTTTTTGTTTTTCTATATTCCTGATTCCTTCCCATATGTGTTTATCTTTACAATCTTTCTGTATGGGAATCCCCCTAATATCTGTCTCAACTATTTTTTTAAACACTTCTATAAGTTGATGACCTGGAGTCTTAGGGTTAAAAATAGATTTGTTGCGGAGTATATGGTTGTGTTGTAATTGCACTACCATTTTTCATGGCAAAATATTTTTATGTTTTATTACATGTTACACCAGACACGTGACCTATGCCCTAGAGTGTAGTTGTGGGCACTAGTATGTAGGTCGAATGTCTCGGACATTGGCCATACGAGTTGGGGAGCACATTGCGAATATACACAATGGTTTTCCAAAACACAGTGTGTCAAATAATTCCAAAATGGTACATAACTGTGACCCGTCTACATTATCTTTTTATGCTATTGATACTATAAATAGACACTGGAGAGGTGCTAATATGGTTAAACAGATATCCCAAAACAAATCCAGGTGGATTTTTGAGCTCCAGACCCTCACACCATTAGGGTTAAATATTGAGCTGGACCTCAATTGTTTTATAACTAATTTTTAAAATTTGTCAGTTTTGTCTCCAATTTCTATCTTTTTTTTATCCATTTTTCTATATTTTTTTTACTTTTCATTTTTTACACATTTATCTTTTTTTTTCTTTCTAAAAGTGTTTTGGATAATTACTACCTTGAGCCACTAGATGGCCTCAGACTAGTATTATGAAGGTATAGAGACAATGACCTATTTTTAACCACAAGATGGCGCTAATGTGTATCTGTAGGTACAAATTAGTTTCTGATAGGGAAGTAAGGTTCTCCTCCACCTCCGGTTTGCTCCGGTTTTTGGAAGTTATATTATAATTTTTTAACGCTCTGATCTTATGATCTACATCATACAGAAATGTTTAGGCATGACGCTTTAAGTATTTGGTACACTGAATGTGTTATTAAAGAGATTGTGAGCACCCTAGATTAAATAGCAGGTAAAAAAAATCCCTTTAAATCCCGATTGGATAGAATCACACATGTGATCTGAAGTGAGGGTATTTATACCCTTAACCAAAATAGTGGTAGAGAAGTACCCAAAAAGACTTGCAGCTGTAATTGCAGTGAAAGGTGGTTCTACAAAGTATTGACTTGGCTGAATACAAATGCAAGCCACACTTTTCAGATATTTATTTGTAAAAAAATGTTGAAAACCATTTATTATTTTCCTTCCACTTCACAATTATGTGCCAATTTGTGTTGGTCTATCACATAAAATCCCAATAAAATACATTTATGTTTTTGGTTGTAACATGATAAATTGTGGAAAATTTCAAGGGGTATAAATACTTTTTTCAAGGCATGTAAATACACAGGCAAATGTCCATATAAGAATTTTTTTACCCAACCTTATTTTCTCAAACACATAACACAAAAGTCACAGTCTCAGCCGCACCAACCCAAAATCTCTGGAAGCTCCACTATTTCAGGCACCTTGGCTCTCATACAGGCTCAAAACCTGTGATGAAGTGGTGTTCAGGTAACATACCTACATTTTCCCTAATCATATTTAGGACCCAAATTAGTTCTTTTTTTCTGTCTATCATGTTGTGTCTTCCTTTGCACCCTTTTGCCACAGTCTGAGTGCTATACAGATACCATTCCCTTTATTGGCCTAGGCCATTTGTCACATAGCCCCCTGTCAACCGTTAGCACAAGAATACAGACACAGACTGTTACCATGACATAATTTCCACAATGTCAACCAGCCAGGTATTTGAATATCCGCATGAACAGAATATCACAACTTGGGGCGCCTCATAGATCTCATCCACAACTGATACCCATGTCTGCCTAGGCCACTGAAGTGGCTAAGAACAATAATTTGAATAATAAGTAATTAATCATGTTTTTAAAACCGTATTTTTCCAACATCTTCAAACATCTGCTGGCATAGTCGCAGAGAGAGTGGGCTGGTATGGTCCAGGAGGGTGGGGGGCGCTCGCGCGTCCCCCCCTTTTCTGACCTGACAGACTTCATGCTTGGATAAGGGTCTGGTATGAATTTTGGGGGGACCCCTTGGCGTTTTTTTTTTTTTTGAGTGGGGGTTCCCCTTATAATCCATACCAGATCGAAGGGTCTGATATGGTCTTGGGGGGACCCCACAGCATTTTAATTACATTTTAGTGTGAGCACACGTTGCACCACAAGTCGGATCATTAGGATCCACTTGGATGCGACTTCTATTTAAATCAATGGGCTGATTTTGAATAGAGGCAGAGAAACGCTGCTAAAAGCTAACGTGGCTAAACGCGTATTAACACCATTGCAAAAAGCCACTAAAAGCATGTTTTTAGAGCCGCTTTTTCCTGGCGTTGGTAGTTGCTTTGCAGCTCATTTTTTTTCTATTACCCTGTGTGCATGAGGCAGAATTGCTAGACAGGATCAACTTGTTTGATTTGCAGGCTGGCTGGTAAGGGTGCTGGGAAATCTTTTGTTTGTTTTTTGTTGTGCATGAGAGGTAAACCTGAAAATGTTTATTTATTTTGCAAGAACAGTATTGGTAAGATTTCTGCCCTGATTTCCTGCGTCAGCTCAACTGTTGTGGCCATTATGAGGGCTTCCATTCTCCCTGCTGAATTTATTAATCATTTTACATTATGAAGAATATTACAGGAGTTCTGGAACATAGAACAGCCACAACGTTCTCATGTGCACAAGAACTGAGTTTGAAACAATAGCAACTGGGCCTTGCTGATGGAGTGCCTAAAGTGGTTGTTATGAAATCTGAGCAAAGCACATATATGTGTAGAGTTTGCTTATCTCTCTCCAAAGCTTTAAGTGTTGTTTCTCTCTAGTGCTTTGATCCTCTGTTATTAGCATGAGTCACTTCTGAGAAGTTTTCCTGACACATGAGATAAAATTTGTCGGGGAGGAAGGTCAACATGCAGCTTGTCTATTATTGTTCTTCTGCTGTGTGAAGGGGGTGTGTTCCTTAACTCCAGTCAGCTCTCACACACTGCAGCCTCTCTCCTCTGTGATACTAACACATGAAGAAGGATTTTAGCATGATTCTACCATTTTGAAGGAGTGTAGGGAAGAGAGGGCTGCAGATAAACAAGTAAAACCTATGTAGGAGGATGTGTATCATTTGAGGTTGTTCACTTCACTGGGTATATGTAAGGGTTTACAACTTTAAGACATATAAGAAGTCAGTGGCTTTACAAAGCCATTATGATTTAAAAATCAAAAAATATAAAGAATTGGGGTTTGCTGTTTTAGGCTTTATTATTTTTGTAGGGTGGGGAAGTTTGTATGCTAATATAATTTTGCTAGGGTCATTTTATAATTTTTTTCTAATTCTAATTTTATCATTTCTGACTGACAAAAGTCTCTACTGAACTGGTCACATTTTAAACCATCTATGGTCGGCTTACAGAAAGAGTCAGAGGTTATACACACACAGCTAGCAACGGGCAAAGGGGTTCTGCATCTGCAAGAAAAAATGGTGGGCGAGCTGCACTTTAAGAGGCAAGGCACGTCTGTATTTTCTTTCTGGCAGTGGGTGTGCCAGACCATGAGGAGGAGGTAGTTAACTGGCTAGCCATAAGCAAAGCACATCCACATCAGCATCATATGTGCGCTCTTCTTCATTCCGCCTCTACTGCTAATCCCACCATAGCCCCTAAACTGGCATGGAAGAATTGGGTAAATTATTTAAGCACACCATCAGTAACTTGCTGCAGTAGGACCCCCAATTATTCATGTTATCGGATAATGGATATTGAAGAGAGAATCAGGAGCACACAGGGAGGGTACATCAGGCAGGGAGCAGCAATTGACAACCATGACACTACCTGCATGGAGTTTTCATGTTCTCTCTGTGCCTGTGTGGGTTTCCTCCAGATACTCAGGTTTCCTCCCACACTCCAAAGACATGCTGTTAGGATAATTGGCTCCTATCAAAGCTAGCCTTAGTATGTGTATGTATGAATGAGAATTAGGGACTTTAGATTGTAAGCTTCTTGGGAGCAGGGACTGATGTGAATGTACAATATATATGCAAAGCGCTGTGTAAATTGTTGGCGCAATATACTGTAAATACCTTGAATAAATAAACAAATAAAAATTACCAGTGATGTTCCTGTAGTTTACTGTCAATTGGGCTTGAGTGATGAGGAAGGTTGTGATGATGAGAAAGCAGACATTAACTGGGTGCCAGAGATTGTAGTGGAGAAAGGTGGGGGGAGAGACAGAACAGCAACAACAAAAGATTTTGTACAGGGGCAGGGGAAGTTTGCACAGGACTGGAGGAAGCAGCTGCCCTATTCTATTCTACTGGATGACGGTGTCCTATGGTTACAGGCCCCCACTATCTCCAGGGCTGCTCAACATGGCTCTGATACTGGGGCTTTTTTTCCACACATCTACTGTCAACAGCAGTGTTGTTAAAACTATCAGTCCTTTGGGTACCACATGAATGAGGAAACACATTAATCTATGCCACAAAGCTTGGCGGAATAAACTTCTCAACCATTCTGGTCAGCAGCAAAAGGCCAGCACTCCTCCTCCTCGTTTTTGCTTTCTGACTCTCCCCCACTCCACAAGATTGTTCATCTGTTGCAACATCTGCAGCCTCAAGCGATAAGGAGGAAAGTCTATCAGGGGTATTGAGAGGCTAAACTTACAGGACATTAAACAGGAAAAAGGGTCAGTATGGGAAAATGTTAATTTGAGCAAAGTATAGGCTTGAACCTCGTCATAAGTCTCCAGACCCCACCAGCATTCTTGATCAGGCAGTGGTTCCTACCGCAGCTGCTGTAGTGAAAGAAAAAAATGTCCCTTATCACCCCAATACTCATCTCCTCAATACCAGGAAAGTAAAACTGCTGACTTTACAGCTGCCCCCATTCTAGCTGATTGAGGTGGCCATATGTCGCAAGTTTATGGCCTGTGTTGCATCACAGCAGCAGGAAGCCAGCCACCATTTTTTTTGTTCAGAAGGCCACCCCTTCCCTCCACTAGCATGTGGAAAGTAATGTTTCCATGCCGCTGGACCACATGGTTTGTGCTAGGGTCCCCATGATCACAAACACATGGTCCAGAAAGCATGGGCAGGGACATTACCTCTCCTTTATGGCACACTGGGTAAATTTGCTAGCAGCTGTAAAGGATACAGGATAGGGCACAACATTGGAGCTGGTGGTACTACTACAAGTCCTGCACCTTGGTGATGGTGAAAGCACCTCTGCCTCCTCCTCCTCCTCAAAGGGTTCTTCCAATTGCTCCTCAAAACCACCAGTCCCCCCCCCCAAGTGAACCAGAACCTGTGCCACACTGTTTTGCAGCTGGTATACCTGGGAGACAGGACCCATACTGGGCCAGAGATTTTAACAGATTTTCAGGAGGAGGCTGATATACAACTGACCCCACACCATCTTGTGCCAGGCACCAATGTGTGTGACAGGGGCATCAACATGCTAGTAGCCCTTCAACTGGTAAAGTTCTAGGCCATGGATTGCTGAAGCAGATGCAGCATATCTTGATGTCCTGAAGTAGGGCAGAAGAGTGTGCACCCACTTTAGCTGGTCATTCCCAACAAGTGTTTAGGTATACACCCATTTTCTGCTGCAACACCTTTCTTGAACATCAAGTATCTATGCAACTATGGGATCTGGAGAGCAGGGGTTCCAAAATCAGTGAAATGTGCAACATCTTGTCAACATTCAAAGAGGTGACCAGAATGCTGCATGAGCTTTAGGTGAGGATGAAGTAGAAATGGGCCAGGCTTCCAGGGAGAATGTCACCTCTCCCAAGTCCTGTAATTTATACATGGGATGGTGGGAGATAATTGAGGGTACAGTTGTTCTCAATGACAAGAGGGCTTGGGGTCCTCTGCTGCATTAAATTTAAATGGACTAATTTATGCTGAAATACCTGCACAAGGACACCAGGATTTGGGCCATAAAGGAGAGCGGTGATTACTGGGCAACCACCCTTTTGTTTTTCCCAATACAAGGAGAAAATGGCAGATCTCATGCTGCCATCTCAGAGGGAGGAAAACATATACCACTTAGAAGACATACTAAAATAATGTAATTCTCCGGCGCCACCTCCTACCAACAATATAAATTAAGCCTGGTGATACAGGTAGCTGCTGACATCAATTTGCGTTTCCGCAAAAGAAATAAGAATTTTTATAGTAAAGGATACCACGCTACGTATCTTCTGACCAACAAATATATGTTCAATTTGCTGAAACAAATCAAATGCAAATTTACATGGTATGATAAAAAAAAAATCAGAATTCTACATACCATATATAAAGAACTATTTTTCGGTGAGCTCAAATCAACCTATAATGAAAAGAATCAACACCATGTTACTTCCGTGAATATAGTCAACTTATGATAAACAAGTCCACACTGTGTTGCTTCATGCATAATATAATCAACTTATGTCAAACAAGTCTACACTGTGTTGCTTCATGCACGCCAACTGTGAATCACCCCCAACTCTTTTTTGTTAAAGTTGATTTAAACTCACTGAAAGACAGTTCTTTATATATGGTTTAAATGTGGAATTCAGATATTGCATTGAGATTTCTATGTATGGTATATTTTATTTTTATGTATGGTATATTTTTATTATCATATCACATAAATTTGCATTTGATTTGTTTCATCAAATAGAACATATATTTGTTGGTTATAGTTATTGTTCACATAACAATTAATGTATGTTGCACATATTTTTTGAGATAAGTAGCGCAGCATCCTTTATTATAACAACACTTAGAAAAGGTGCAGTAGAAGGACTTCTTGCCATCGCATGTCCTACATGGCTCCTATCCTCAGATCACTGAAAGGAGGAGCAGCAGTGCCTGTGGTTGCTACAGAAACACTTTGAATAATTTTTCCAACAGACTCGACCACAGGCAGCAGTCACAGGCAAGGCCTAAACCATATGCTTGGAGACTAATTGGGGTCCAGCACTGAACACTCTTCAAAGTGAGAATCCTATGGACTATTGGGTGTCCAGTCTAAACCACTGGCCAGGGCTTGCATAGTACATGGTGAAGCTTTCGGCTTGCCCTATAGCTGATAGGCTGTCAGAGAAGGCCTTCAGTGCAACAATCAGTTTTGTGACAGAGAGATAAATCCACCTGACCCCTGACACTATGAACTAGTCCTGCATCAGCAATATTTACAAAACCCCTGCAACTAATGCTCCTGATCAAATTTTAATTTAAAAGACAGAGCATAATTTTACAGCCTTAGTTGCAAAATTCAAAATTTTGCTGCAAGGTAACTCATGCTCTGTGTTGTTTACTTTGCTATGACACTCAAAATTAAACAATTGTCTTTCTGAAATATTACTCTCTAATATTTATTTCAAGATACAACATGTCTCATCTATACCTCTTTACTCTTCAGTGAATGTACAATATTTTTGCCATTTGTTTCTCAAATAATAAACACAAATTTGTATTTCATGAAAAATCTGCCTCATCTCTCCCTCTTACATTGCAGCCTTATCAAGCTGCTTACATACTGTTCAGTTAATGTACAATATTTTTGGATATTTGCTCTGAAACAATTAATTTTCATTTTAATTTTATGCTATATCCTGCCTCATCTCTTCATCTTATATTGTTGACAAATTAGGCTGCTTACACACTCTCAGCAAATGTACACTATTTCTAGGTATTTTCACAGAAAAAATACAGTCTTGTTTTTATTTAATAAAACCTACCCCAACTCTCCCTCTTGCCTTTAGCTTTTTTATTTAATGAAACAATTTGCCTTGTTTCTCTCTCTTGTATTTGTGGACTAATTATGATGCTTATATGTTTTCCAACAAATGTACAGTATTTTTGGTTATGGTTTCTGAAAGACTTTTTCATGATAAATTCTGCCTTGTCTCTCTGTCATACATTGCAACCTAATCAGTCTGCTTACATACTCTCCAGTGAATGCAATAAATAGTGCCTCTGAAATAGCACTTTTTTTTTTACTTCATGGTAAAGACTGCCTTGTCTTTCCTTTATACATTGCAGCCTTATCAAGCTGCTTACATACTGTGCAATAACTGTACAATATTTCTAGCTGCTGTTTATGAAATAATACACTTTATTTTCTGTTTAATTAAAAAAACTGTCTCATCTCTTCATCTTAAATTTCAGGCTATTTAAGCTGTTTACAAATTCTCCATCGACTGTACAATATTTCTGGCTGTTGCCTCTGAAAAAATACCATCTCATTTTTATTTTTTTAGATCATCATATATCATCTCTCTATCTTACATCACATCCTAATCAAGCTGCTTAGATACTGTGCAGTGACTGTAAAACATTTTTGGGTATTGTTTCTAAAATAATATACTGTAATTTAAATTTCATAATAATTACAGCTAGGGATGCACCGAAATTTCAGGCACCGAAACACATCGGCCAAAAATGGCCCTTTCGGCAAAAAGCCGGAAGAGAATTCTTGCCGATACTGGTGCTGAAAATCGCGCATGCGCAGTAGAGGTGGCAGAACTAGCATGGGCAGCGTGCACGTTCCTCGCGGTTAAGACGCCGCAACGCCGCACTCGTAAGCACGTTCCCTACTGCGACGCTGGCACCTTCCCTGCAGATGCTCTTCCTGCTTGTGAGACGCTGCTGGGACCTGAGAGACGCTGCTGGGAAGCGAGAGACAGTACTGGGAAGCGAGAGACGGCTTCATAGAGGGCTGCACATAGCATACTCAAGTACAAGAGTGGGCATTGTCACTCCTGGATGGCTACCATTACTATTCGCCGGTGAGCATTGCTGCTTTTGCCTTCTTAAACTGACAGAAACAAACTAGTAATTTTATTTCTTGATTATTTTAGTATAGTACTAGTGCTGAGTCTGACTATACTGCAGTATATCTGATCTGACTTGTAGGAAAAAAAATTTATAATTGAACTGACTGAGTGATTAAATATGATTTGAAATTGAATGTAATGGATTGCAAATTGCAAGCTATTTTTTTTTTTTAGCTATTCTGTAGTATACAGTATAAAATTCATGTGCTTGCTGTTATTGAATGTGTCACTTTGACAGCGTAGTAAAAGTTATACAGTACTGACATGACAGCAAGGGCATGAATTTTTTTAACATGACAGTATGCAATAAATATATATTATATTTCATACATAATATATTAATAATTATATTTATTGCATACTGTCATGTTTAAAAAATTCATGCGCTTGCTGTCATGTCAGTGTCGTAAAACTTATAATACTACGGTGAGACAAAGTGACAAATTTTATTCAATGACAACAAGGCGCATGAAGTATACTATAGAATAGCTCAAAAAAATAAAATAGCATGCAATTGCAATTTGCAATCCATTCCATTTCAAATCAAATTTATTCAGTTCAATTATATTTTTTTGGTACAAGTCGGATGTACTGCAGTGCAGACATAACTACCTTGCATGCCAAGAGCAGCACCATAAAAAAATAAAAATAAAAGGATTGGTTAGTTTTTATTTTATTTTTTAAAGCTATTGAAGGTGAACAGCCTCCAGGGTGATAACAGGTGATAAGCCTCCAGGGACCATCCAAATCCCACTCCAGGATTCGCAAGTAATAATCGCACCTATAACAATCTCTGTCCACGTAAGCGGAATCTGCATGGTGGAACCTTCGCAGAGAACAACCTTCGATCTTCCCCCAGGGCTCCAACAGGTGACCAACTCCTCAAAAGATGATACCCGCTCTTCAAAGACAGAGGACTCTTCCGTTTGGTGATGGAGAATGCCCTGGGAAACTCTGAATAGTCATACTTGGATTCTGACTGAACAGAGATACTAGTTTGATGGAGGAACAGACTGGCCAACACAATTACTAAGGAGGAAAGCCATATAAAGCCACCCACTCTATGCCTATTACCCCTGCAGGGGTATCTACGTCTGGTGAGTGGGGACCCATTGGAGGATCACTACAGTCACAATACCTGTCGAGCACAGAAGTCACTTTATTTATGGAACACTGAACATTTTGGGACTATTTATTTATTTTTCACGTGTATGCTTTTTTGACGTCAATCAATTTTTTGGGCTAACTAATTGGACACTTAATATATTTTATGTTTGAAAGTGGACTTATTGCACTATATTAGTGGGTTATGCACACAGGCCCAATATTTGTACGATAGGGTGTGGATGTTCTTGGACACCCTTGTACGTATATGCTATATAGCCCTATTTGCTATCATTTGATTTCTATGTAGTTTTTATTACATTTTTTATTTTTATTTTTATTTAAATTTTAATATTTGATCACAGATAATTGGATTTAGCTTATATTATATCCTTTAATACTCACTTACCCTTTAGATGTACATACATACGCTTTCCGAGCACTGATATCTGTTTAATATTCACATAGCTTATCCCCAAGAGGGAGCACGCTTACTGATGATCTGGTGTTAGGAGTACAGTATACTTTTTGTACTGGCTCCTGACCAACCATTTAGCACCATATAGGGTAGCGCCAATTCACCCCATTTTCTATATTTACCTCTGTAAGTTCCCTTGGGAACACAATAAGGGTGGGCAGCAACCCATATTATCCTAAGCGCGGAATCTAATTTAAATAAACAAAAGAAATAAGCTCAGCTAATGCTTCCATCCCCTTGATTGCTGCACTGAAGCGTCTGCTTGGAAAAGAGGTAGACAGACCATGGCGTAAAAACGGCTAAAACCACTCTACTGGAGGCCGTAACCAAACGGTTTCAAGACACCGAGTCCAACCCTCTGTACTGCATTGCAACAGTTCTAGATCCTCGATTTAAAGAGCATTACTTTAATGTGGAGAAAAAGCAGCGTGCACAAGAAATGATACTGGCACAAATGAAAGTGGTGGAAGCATCTAGTGAAGGAGTTTCGAGGTGTCGCACAGAGAAAAGTGAGAAACGGTTGCATACAAGTGAAGAGGAACACACTCCCTCCATATCTGATATGTTTGAAGAAATTTTACTCGAATGCACCCCAATCCATAGCGGTGCCACAACAAGTGCAGCTACTCAACAGCTGGACATTTATTTAGCTGAACAGCCTATTGCCAGAAGCGACAATCCACTTGAGTACTGGCGCATCAACAAAGAACGTTTTCCCTTGCTTGCACAGATTGCACGCAGATATTTATCTGCCCCAGGCACCAGTACAGAGAGTGAGAGACTATTTAGTCTAGCATCTCATATTCTTGATGAGAAGAGAAACCGTCTCTCCTGTGAGAAAGCTGAACAGCTTTTGTTCTTAAAGCGAAATCTGCCACTTTTACTGAAATAGATTTAATAATCCCTAGCATAGACCAATTAATTTACCATGTTGAACATAGTAAATGAATTGGTATTGGACTGTGCTATTGGACAATTGAAACATACAACATAGTATGACTGACTACCTAGTATGTTCCAATTGTCTAGTTGTGCCATTTGTTGGTTGTTCATTGTAGTTCTTCTACAGTTTTTTTCACTTCAATTTAAGAGAGAACTCCAGCTTTTGAACTACTGTACCATCAGGGCCGTCTTTAATATTGATTGGACCCTGGGCAAAAATTTTCTTGGGGGCCCCCCCCATGCAATTTCACTCTCCACCTGCTCTGAGACATTCAATAAATAGCAGCTAGACTTTAAATCAGTTTACTGTATCAGGTCAGGCAGCAATTGCAATTGGTTGCCAGCGGTTACAGCATATCATTACTGCTTACTGACTGGTTGCTAGAGGTTACAGCGCACATTACAGCTCACTAATTAGTTGCTAGAGGTTACAGCAAATGATTTCTGCTTGTTAATTGGTTGCTAGAGATTACTGTACAGTAATACTGCTCACTGATTGGTTGCTAGAGGTTACGGCACAACATCTCCTCACTGCAGGGGAGCATGATATACATATGAATGCCGCCTTTATTTACATATCAAAACCGCCGGCCGCAGCTATTTACTTAATAATGCCGCCACTTTTTACATATGAATGCTGGTTATTTATATGTAAACACAGGGTCTGCAGGTGAGTCATCTGTACACAACAATAGGGCTGAGCTGGGTAGCATTAGTACCAGCACTTTACACTGAGATATCGGGATACAGCACAGGATTAAAACTTCAAGGGACAAGGGAATTTAAACTGAGATAGTTGGCAAGTATGAGGCAGCTGCTTTGGGCCCCACAACAATGACAGGGCCCAGGGCAGCTGCCCCTTTTGCCCTGCCTTAAAGACGGCCCTGTGTACCATAGTCTGTTGCTGTTGGGCTAAAGTTAAACTATGTCTCTCCTTAAGCTGTCAGCCCGCTGCATGTGCAAATGCAAAACTGTATGTTCTGTATCTGTGGCTGTCTACATACTACAGTACTATATCGCACTGTGTTCTGGGTATGGGCGGTGACTTCCATAAACACAGACTAGTCTACATTGCTTGCTGCGATTGGCTGAGCACCGCTGCTGTAGACTAGTCTGTGTTTCACTTCCAGGATGTCTCCGCCCATACCCGGGGCCGGAACACAGAGCGGTCTACTGTATGACTAGTATGTATCTAACACGCAGCTACATACATACACTTTTATATCCCACATCACGCCGCTGACACCTTTGGGAGAGAACTTGGGGAAAAAAAACTACTAGTTCTCATTTAAGTTGAAAGAAAATAATAAAATAAAAATTTTATTATAGCATAGCAGATAGCACTGTACTATGTTATATTTACAGAAACTGTGAAACAGAATAACGGCCTTGTGCCATATTTCTGTTATGGTTAGTTGAGAGAGTTGTTCTTTAAAGTACTTACTTATACATAGTTTGTTGAAGTTCTGTTGTTGGGCCAAACTATGTCATTGTCTCTCGGCTCTCTCCCTAAGCTGTCAGCCCGCTGCATGTACAAAACTGTATGTTCTGTATCTGTGGCTGTCTACTCTACATACAGTACTATATACACTATACCGCACTGTGTTCTGGGTATGTACGGAGACTTCCATAAACACAGACTAGTCTACATTGCTTGCTGTGATTGGCTGAGCACCGCTGCTGTAGACTAGTCTGTGTTCCAGGATGTCTCCGCCCATACCCGGGGCCTGAACACATTGCAGTCTACAGTATGACTATGTATGTAACCCGCAGCTACATACATACACTTATCGCACATCCAGCCGCTGAAACCTTAGGGAGATAGAACTGAATTACTAGTTCTGATGTAAGTTGGAAATTAATAAAATATAAAAAAGTCAGTCTTTGGCATTTTTATTTTATTATTATATTAATATTAAATAATTATTATTATTAATATTATATATTATTATTTATTTTATTTTTTTATGCCTGTTTTATTTGGTATGGTGGTGCAATGTGCACTGACTGCAGTCTTATTTTATTTTATTTTTATCTTCTGTGTTCACTGTCCAATTTTATGTGGGTTACTTTTTATTAAAGTACTTTTTGACATTACTGGATTGTAGTATTCTTTTCTTCATAAAATTAATGATTAAGTTGAATATAAATAATATAACAAATTCGAAGGTAACACAATTTTGTATATCCAATAATTTTTTGGGGTAATAGATTAAAAAAAAGCCTATTTCGGTTTCGGTGCTGTTTCGGTATCGGTTTCATTTCGGTTTTCGGGATCAAGGAAGATTTATTTTTGGTATCGGTTTCGGCCCCAAAAAACCCATTCGGTCAATCCCTAATTACAGACCAATAAAGCTGCTTTCATACTGTCCATTGACTGGCAATATTTTTGGTTACTGTCTCTGTTTTTTTTAATATAAAAAGTGTATAATCTCTTCCTCTTACAATACGGCCTAATCAAGCTTCTTACATACTATGCAGCCACTGTACAATATTTCTGGCTATTGTCTCTTTAATAATACACTTTAATTTTTTTGTCATGAGCTGAAGTCTATTCCCACTAGAGGGCGGGGAACCAGAAAATCATTATCTTAGCTGGGGCTAGGCTTTGGCAGTAGCCATTAAGGAGACACAGAAAACTGTGACCAGTCTTGGAGAAGCAGGATACTTATAGACATTGGAGTACAAGCTTAGTGTGCCCACCTGTACAGTGATAGTGAAAGCCCTTAAAAGAGCCGAAGGGCAGAATCTAAGGAGCCACATTGTCTGCACCAGAGCTCCTGAAGGTTGAGATGAATTTTGCTGCAGTGACACCCATGTTGAGGTCCTCTAACTCACTTAACTCACTTGAGCAATGGGCTACTGAGAATTAAGAGCAAATCTGGAAGGAACAGTACTTGCAGTGCTGAGATGCTGGGATCATAGGTCTATAGTGTGCATCTAAACTGGTAGGAGTGCAGAGAAACCACACAGAGATGCAGAGGAGGAAAACAGACCAAGACTGCACAGGTCCTGGTAATGAGAGACTGGTTGGATCACAAAGGGAATCACACAGTCATAGTGGTAAAGGACGACAGAAAGGCACAGAGTCACTCAAGCAGAATGCAAACTGGTGAGCATGATTATCACAGGAGCAGACACAGGGACACTGGCACAAGGTACAAGTGGAAGTGCACAGGGATCACAGGTTTGTATGCAGGCTAGAGTACATGAGGGTCAATGGAGAGACTGACAGTACTGGGGAATGCTGAGGTCACAGATGCGATGCAGAATTGGTGAATATAGTGAGCCTGGCTGGTAGCATGTGAATGTGTTATTCAAACACAGACCAACCTGCACACTAGCCCTTTAGGATGACACCATCTCTGTGATTGGTTGTGGCACCAGAGGAAACAGATTGCTGGCAGCTACACGCAGAGGGAAAGACCAAGTGCTGTAGTGTGAAAAATGTGAATATGACATTAATTTCAATAATAAAAAATCCTCATCTCTCTCCTTTACATTGCAGCCTAATCAAGCTGCCTACATTTTCTCAAGCAAAAAGGAAATATTTGTGGCTAATGTTTTTGAAATAATATACTTATAAATAATATACTTTATATATAAATAATATTTATTTCATGATAAAAACTGCCTTGTTTCTTCCTCTTACATTGAGGCCTAATCACATTTCTTACATACTCTTCAGCTACTGCTTGGCTACTGTCTCTGAAACAATACACTCTAATTTTTTCCAGGATAAAAAAAACCTTGTTTCCAAAATGTGGGGTTGTGCTTTTGAAGTGTTTTGTACACTCTGTATTGTCATTTGATTAAAATTTTAATTATTACATTCTTAAGGCAATACAATGTGGTACGGTTTTGCCCATAGCCAGTTGGTTCAAAGTTGAGGACTTTAGCTTTAATGTTTTTTTAAGAGTACAATTTCCTGTAGTTTTGTTGTGTTTGCTACTTCCACCTTTCAATCCAGGCCAAGAACCACAAAATGCTGCAGCCAAAACTACCTAAAAATATATTTTTTTCAAAATTAAATGAATTAGATTGGAGTGCTGCTACTGTATTCAGGTCAAGAAATACTGTAAAACTAAAAAATGTATTACACATGCAAAACATGCAATGCCATCATACGGAGATTTTGAAATGTACTGTTCCATAACACCACAAACAGCTTAAATGCATCTCTCAATTAAGAGATTGGTGTTTTCCCTTGCCACCCTGAAAGTTGAATTAAAAGGACCCTCTCCCAACTATATGGCATTTTTAACCCATGGCAGTGACTGTGTCCTTTGTTTGACAATCCCTTCTTATCAGCCTTGAATATGGCCATTCACTCCCCATTGAATTCAGTTATGTCGGTTTGAAGTTTGTAGTTTTGTACTGGGTTCAGTTCACCCTACGCAGTTGCTCATTCCTAACAACAAGCATGCCCTGGTGTATACTAGTGATTGGTAACTGGCTCAGATTTGCTAATGAATGATCATGTTGGTAGCTTTCATGGCTCTTGCTTCAAAGTACAAAGGCATGCAAAATGTGATATTTAACAGAGATGCACTAACATTACAGTAGTAATAATAACAAGAAGATTAATATGCACTATTACACATTTTATAAGGAGGATAAGTTAGTAAGATTTTCCATCACTGCAATTGCTTCCCTTTTCATAAGTGAAAAATGCAGTCCCATACTTTCATCCCAAAAATGCAGTCCTATACTTGTGTTAAATGTGTTAGCAGTCTTAATTACACTAACAAATTGAAGCCAAACTCCAGTTCACACTTTATAATCAGTTAGGGCACTTTCACACTGAGGTGGTGGGAGCAGTAGCGGTAAAGCGCTGCTTGTTTTAGAGGCACTTTACCGCTGTTTAAGTGGTGCTTTACCGCCGCTAGCAGTGCGCTTTTAACCCCTCGTAGGAATGCATTCGGCAGAGCTGCCCATGCATTCCAGTGGGAAAGGGCAGTGGAGGAGTGGTGTATACACTGCTCCTTCACTGCCCCAAAGTTGCTGCTTGCAGGACTTTTTTAACATCCCACAAGCACACCGCTCCAGTGTGAAACACGGAGTGACAGGAGATGCGCTTTACAGGTGCTTTGCAGGTGCTATATTTAGCGCTAAAACACCTGTAAAGCGCCTCAGTGTGAAAGTGGCCTTACCACAGTTTTTTTTTCAGATTGCCATAAAGGTGTTGCATGAATAAATAAAAGCTGATAATTGTAATCACCCCTGCCAGTGTTAAGTGATTTGTCTCATCTATGTAAACTGATACATTCTGCTGGAGAGCTTGTGAAAAACAGACTTGCTGGTTGAAATGGCTAGGTGAGAATAGAAAGAAAAAAAAAAGAAAATTAATACAGCCACCACATCTAAGAATTGGTAAACTGCAATACAATTCTTGCTTTGGGTTCAATACTGCTTTAAATTCTCCTTTTTACTCTCTTTTGGCCTGTTAAATATATTATTGAAAGCTTTGTGCAAAAAATACCCCATGGCCCTGCCAGAAATCTTGTGAGATTATAACTTCCTGAGCTGCACTCTTATTACTTACATAAGTTCTCAGCTGTATCTGTAGACTACAGACCACCCCCTCCATATTATGGAGAAGGAAAAAGGAAGGTGTATTCTGTATTTCGGTCCTAGTGTGAATGTTGTTACCCTTGGACAGGAAGTGTGCTATTGGCATGATCACTAAATGTAAGTAAAAGAAAAAAGAAAAAATAAGAAAGAAAAACAATGGAACCATCACATCTAAGTGACTGGTAAGCTGCAGTGTATTACATTTTTTTTACTTGGGTTTAGATTTAGGTGAGGTGAAGTTCACTTTCCTGACAATCCTTTTTAATCCATTTTTCTAACATTATTTCTTCATCTCCAAATTGACCTAAACAACTTTTCAATATCCCATAGATGTATTAACAAAAATGAAATTTTTTTGCATTTTCTAATGTATTTTGCAGAACATAAGAGCACATATTGGACAGATTTACTGTAAAATAATTGTCAGCTGGTGCCATGTGGAAATGGAGAGAGAGAAGCTGACAATTTAGCTGAAGGTATTATTTTCAGCACTGCTGTGCACTTTCCTTAAGTAGAATAGCTTAAAAATAAATTGTCACGAAGGACCTCCTGCTCAGCAAAAAAAGGCAGGTGGAATAAAATGATAATGCTCTGGAATCCTTGCTAATGAAAATATACATAAATCACTTAGATAACATATTCAGAGCACTGCCATGAAATTTCACATATTGGTTTGGCAATGCAAAGACTGAGTAAATTGCTTTTTCCTAATTAAAAACGACTGCATATGTGAGAACTCTTGATATATATATATACAGTATATCACAAAAGTGAGTACACCCCTCACATTTTTGGCTGTGTGTTAAGTTATTTTGAGGGGACAGCAAATTTACACTGTTAAACAAACTGCACACTCACTACTTTACATTGTAGCAAAGTGTCATTTCTTCAGTGTGTGATAAGGGAACAATGTTAAATTGCTCCCTACCCGCGCATACAAGGAATTTATAAATTGTAAATTCAGCTGCCTGTTCCAAAGTTGTAAAACCAATAAAGTGAAAAAGTGCATGTAGTGAACCGCGCTATACTCTACTCTAAATATCTAATTATGTGGTGCAAACAGTACAAATAAATAAAATAAAATTGAGGAACCACTGGATTCACTCCAATGGAACATGCGCAAACAATCAATCAAAAATTGTGCATAAAAATATTTTGATCAAACATATCATTAACTGTGCAAAGATAAGATAAATGGAATCAAGTGTCCAAATGGTCAAACAAGATTCTCCAGTCATAACAGCCTTTGGATTATCAAACTGCATCTAGGGATCCATCACTGCAGGTCTGGTGAAGTCTCCAATCGAACAGAATGGCCACACGTGTCCGGGTTTAGACATAGAACAAGGAACAATCTCCCATGGTGAAGTATATCAAAGACGTGGTTTATTCAATAAAATGGCTCTAAACGCCAACCGCCATAATAGCAAGTTAAAAACAAACAAGTGGACGCCATGGTGCACTTCACCTGCTTTCCACTATGGGCGGAAGTGACGTATCACGTTTGACCACACCCTGCGCGTTTTGTCAGCACGTCTGGCGTCTTCAGGGGTCACATGACCGGATACATAACCTCCATGTTTATATACAGCCGTCCATTCTAAGATATCCACTCCAATGTATTCCTTCCTAATGGTGTCAAATTGATTGGATTTAAACTAGGTAATGGTAAGTATATATATATCAATAAGTGAACAAATTATTATATTACCTATAAAGTATTGAATTAAAAATTGAAAATTAAAAATAAAAATTGGTGGAAAGGCGTCAAAGGCGACACCTATTGGTGAAAGAGGGGCATATCATGGACAATACTAAGTATTTTTCCAAAGGAATATCGCCATCTTGTGGCAACCACAGGGAACTAGTCTTATTGATTATATCACAATAAACAGAAAGTTTGAATTGGATAGGACACCTTTTACAAAAAATATTAACTTTCAGCAAAAATTCGATAGAAAACAGTTCAAGTCTATAATTGACATTAATACCTACAGGATTAAGTGTATTCATTCTAAAAATCCACTCAGTTTCATTCTTTGAAATCCTCTGAGTCATTATTCCTTCTTTCCAATGGGGTTCAATTTTATCTATTCCAAAGAAGGTTATTAAGATGTTCATTGATTCTAATGCTAAGACCTTGTGGTTCGCCCAATGCACTGTAACCCGCAAGGACATACCACAACGTATGTGACGTGTGTGGATTTACATGTGATAAACTTTTTTATGCTAAATTCTCTACCAGTACTGAAGGATTTCAATTTATTTCTTTTTTCTGGTGTTTTTTCTCATGGTTTTACATGCTTTACACCTTCGACAGTAGAGAAAAACTGTTTGGTCAAGAAAGGTAAACTTCTTTTTAGGGGGGTCATGGATGTTAGGGGCTAGTTTGTCTCTTAGGTTGGGTGCTCTACGGTAAATAAATTGTGGGCATTTAGGAATTAAACGAACTAGCGTTTTATCCCTGACTAATATTGGCCAATGTTTCTTTACTATACATTCTAACTCTTTATAGTCTCTACTAACGTTGGTTAGGAAAGATAACTGTTCACTTTTTTTACTCTTTTTTGGTTTATCCATCAAGAGCGTAGATCTGTCCATTTCCATTACCTGTCTCTGCAATGGTACTAGATTTTGCTCATGGTATCCTTTTCGTTTAAATTTCTTCACAATCAAATCTGACTGTTAGATAATCACCCTAACTGTCACAGTTGCATCGCACCCGCATTAACTGTCCTTTCGGGATACCTCCCAACCATTTGGGGTGGTGACAACTTGCTGTGGGTATGTAACTGTTCCTGTCCGTTTCCTTGAAGAAGGTTTTGGTAGTGATAAACTGTTCCCAATTCATTAAAACTAAATCTAAAAAGCTCTGCTCATGTAAATTCCAACTGCCAGTAAATTTCAATCCATAACAGTTGTTATTAATATTAGACAAAAAAGTTTTGAGACTTTCCTTTGAACCATCCCATAATATTACGATATCATCTATATATGTTTTGTATAGTGATATTTGGGGTATGTCACTGTAAAAAATATTGTTTTTTTCCCATTGGCTCATCAGTATATTGGCCACGCTTATTTGGCTCCCATGGCCACACCCCTTATTTGATTGTAATGGGTGACCTCCTGCCAAAAATAATTATTGGACATGGCCAGATCCAGAGCTTCCAATAGGAAATCTTTTTGTCCCCTTTTAAAGTTGGACTTGCTGTCTAATGCCTGCTTAGTTGTGGAAATTACATTTGTCTAATATTAATAACTATTGCTTCATAGTGGGAGGGAAATCTTCGGGGGATTTGTTTATTCTCTGTATTCTATGAATTCTCTCAAAACAAATAAGTGTTAATACTTTTCTTTTCAGGGCTTTATTAAATACTTCCTGTAACACATCTAATTCTGTATCCTTAACAGTCCCTTTATCCTTACGTTTTTTTGTCTACTACGATTTTCCTGATCTTCAAGCTTATATCGAATGTTCCTTATCTCTAGCCATCCCACCTCAGCTCTTTCTTGCAGCTCCATTATTGCCCCTTTATGCTCATCCAGATGTTCTTCTGTTTCCTCTACTCAATGTAGGACATTCTGTATATTCCTTCTTGTTGCACTCATTTCACCTTTAATCATAAGTTCTAAATGGGACATCATATCTGCCATATCTTGTTTTGTAGGGAGTACTTGTGAATTTTCAGAGCCCATTTTCTGTTGTTGTTGTTGTCCTCCCAAGGGTATCTGATCTATTTTGTTACTCTTAGCTTGTGGGGACTGAACTTTATTACCCTTTTGCATATCATCTACCAGTGTCTTATCTCCTTCCACTTCCTCTCCTATAAACCCTCTATTTTTTTCTGGCTCTGCTGGTGGTGGTGATGTATTCTCATTTATACTTTCTACTACATGGTCTACCCTATCTTGAACCAAGTATGATTTATTCTATAGTATTGCAGCTCCCACATTCCACCTGATTTGTTTTAACCCCCTTTCTCCCCATTACTTTACTCCAATGGTGGTTACTGCGAGCAGCAACCCCTTCACTTCGTGATTTAATTTTATGACCAACAAACTACCAAGCCCAACAAAAAAAAAATAATCCTTTCTTTTAATCTGTGGCAGTCAGTGAACCTAAGGGCCCATAAGAGCAAAGGCAGATATACCACAAAATATGCTGTCTTTACTTATCCAAGCAAAGAAGTAACCCAAGTAAATAATTTGGGATGGATAAGTCAAAGTTCTGCAAATGAGTATGTGAGTAATCTGTGCAGCCGCTACCTAAATAAATCTGCAGGTATTTAGTCAGGTGATTCAGGTAATTATGCAGGTGGTTATGCAATTAAACTGATAGTTATGTAGATAAATATGCAGATAAATGTATAGTTGTACAGTTGCTATACAGATAAGTATTAAACATTTTTTTTTTTTTAATTCAGCTTTGTAGGCAGGTATGCAGGTTGCAGGTTGGCACGTAGATAAGTATGCAGATAGATGCAGTTCTGACTGACAGTAAGTAGAGTCAAACCATTTTAGATTGCATCATAATAAGAATCCAAGTTTGGCAACTTTGGAATAGAAAAACATTGAACCCCATTGGAGAGGAGGAAATATGACTCAAAGGATTTCAAAGAATGAAACTGAGTGGATTTTTAGAATGCATACACCTAATCCTGCGGGTATTCATATCGATATAGACTTGAACTGTTTTCTATCAACTTTTTAGTGAAATGTAATATTTTTGTAAAAGGTGTCCTATCCAATTTAAGCTTTCTGTTTATTGTGATATAATCAATAAGAATAGTTCCCTCTGGTTGCCACTAGATGGCGATATTCCTTTGGAAAAATACTTAGTATTGTCCACGATATGCCCCTCTTTCACCACTACGTGTCGCCTTTGACGTCTTTCCATCGATTGTGTAATCATTTTTATTTTTAATTTTCAGCTTTTAATTCAATATTTTTTAGGTAATATAATAATTTGTTCACTTATTAATATATATACTTACCATTACCTAGTTTAAATCCAATCAATTTGACACCATTAGGAAGGAATGCATTGGATTGGATATCTTAGAATGGGCGGCTGTATATAAACATGGAGGTGATGTATCTGGTCATGTGACCCCTGAAGACAACAGGTGTGCTGACGAAACATGTAGGGTGTGGTCGAACGTGATACGTCCCTTCCGCCCATAGTGGAACACAGGTGAAGCGCACCATGGCGTCCACGTGTTCACTTGTTTGTTTTTAACTTGCTATTACCGTATATACTCGAGTATAAGTCGAATTTTTCAGCACATTTTTTTGTGCTGAAAGTGCCCCCCTCGACTTATACTCGAGTCAAGCACTTTTCTGCAGCAAAAAATATCATTTTCCGAACCGACTTTGGGGCCCCGTATCTCAGGGCCACATGGTGCTAGGAACCCCAAATTTGGTGTGCAAACCCAGTAGAATTTGGTGTGCAAACCCAGTAGGTTCCTAGCTCTAAGTGGCCCCGAGATACGGGGCCCCAAAATCGGTTCGGAAAATGTAATTTTCTGCTGCAGAAAAGTGCTTGACATTTTCTGAACCGATTTGGGGCCCCATATCTCAGGGCCACTTGGTGCTAGGAACCCCAAATTTGGTGTGCAAACCCAGTGGAACTGGTACCATAACATATCCAAAGCGGGGGTTCCTAGCACTAAGTGGCCCTGAGATACGGGCCCCCAAATCCGGTTCGGAAAATGTCATTTTCTGCTGCAGAAAAGTGCTTGACATTTTCTGAACTTTGGATATTTTATGGTGCTAGTTCCACTGGGTTTGCACACCAAATTTGGGGTTCTTAGCACTAAGTGGCCCCAAGATACAGGGCCCCAAATTCGGTCAACTGTGTCCATCTGCAGCAATGTCATTTCGGGACCCTTTGGGTTCAGAGACCCCAAATTTTGGCTGCTGCTAGGGGGCATCTAGGAACCCTTAACTACCAAGTTTGAAGTTCAGGGGACCTATGGCTGCAAATGGGCACAGTGAGGCATGCAAATGGGCACAGTGATGCTGCAAATGGGCATTGTTGACCCTCTTTTCCACTTACAGTAGCTGTGCATTTCTCACCTTCGTCTTATACTCGGGTCAATAAGTTTTTCCCATTTTTTTTGTGGTAAATTAGGGCCTCGACTTATACTCGGAACGACATATACTCGAGTATATACGGTATGTCGGTTGGCGTTTAGAGCCATTTTTTAAAATATACCACGTCTTTGCTATACTTCACCATGGGAGATTGTTCCTTGTTCTATGTCTAAACCTGGACACGTGTGGCCATTCCGTTCGATTGGAGACTTCACCAGACCTGCAGTGACGGATCCCTAGATGCAGTTTAATAATCCAAAGGCTGTTATGGTCTCTGTAATAGGGATCATCTTCATCTGGTGAGTAGGCTGTTTGCTCGGTGTTGGTGGAGGATTCTTATAGTCACTCAAGTTTTGGAATAGTCACCCCCAAAATCAGAACACATTGGATGACCCCCTGTTTTTGGACTGGAGCATTTTGTTAGACCATTTGGACACTTGATTCCATTTATCTTATTTTTGCACAGTTGATGATATGTTTTATCAAAATATTTTTATGCACAATTTTTGATTGATTGTGTGTGCATGTTCCATTGGAGTGAATCTGGTGGTTCCTCAATTTTATTTTATTTATTTGTACTGTTTGCACCTCATAATTCGATATTTATTAGAGTATAACGCGGTTCACTACACACACTATTTCATTTCTTCAGTGTTGTCATAAGAAAAGATATAATAAAATAGTTACAGAAATGTGAGGGGTGTACTTTTGTGAGATCCTATATATGTGTGTACTGTATATATTTGTGTGTGTTTTAGCTTATGTTATTAGCATAATAGAGTTTGTTATGTTATTTTTGATAAGCTGATGGCCTAACAAACCCTCAGGGCCTATTTAGAACTTTGTAGTGCATTTCTTTATCATGCACACTATCGCAAAGCACAATTATGCATGTTACATTTTGAATGACATCCAAACGTAGCTCCAGTGCACAGTATCACACTGCAATGTGTTGTGGACCACTGAATTGTCAATGATGGTGCATATCTGTTTCCTGGGACATGGCAGTGCCTTTGCCAGCCCATTCAATTGAACAGATTACCTTAAGGTAATGCACTTTACCGCACCTCACTGCATGTGATTTAATGCACACCATCCTGATGGATTAACATTCCTGTGCACTGGAAATTGCAGTGGTAAGGGACTTGAAAGTGGGACTTAGGTACAGTAAGTATTGCTGACTTCACAATTAAACACTGCCAGGGGTGCTTACAATGATCAGTTTCAATTATTTATGTAAAACCTTTGTCTCTAATGGAATAAAAAGTTGCTGTAACTGAGGGGTGTCAAGTTCAATTTCATCATACAGGGCCAGTTGTATTTGTAAGACTATAATAATTAATCCAGAGCTAGCCATCGTCAAACTGCATTGAACAGTGGGTGTGGCCCAATTGCACTGTGGGAGGATCTTAAAAAGGCAATAAATACAAGGACTGTGCTATGTGTGGAGTTCAGGGATAGGCTATGTACCACTTGCTTACTGGGCACCTAAACCCCCCTCCTGCCCAGACCAATTTTCAGATTTTAGCGCTGTCACTCTTTGAACAACATTTTGCGCGGTCATAGAACACTGTACCCAAATGAAATTTTTATAATTTTTTTCCCCACAAATAGAGCTTTCTTTTGGTGGTATTTGATCACCTCTGGATTTTTTATTTTTTGTTAAAAAAATAAAAAGACCAACATTTAATAACCGTTAAAAAAAAAAAAGCCACATTCCTGCTCCGTGTACAGAGCTCTATGCTGTTAGTAAACACAGGGCTCTGTGCTGTGATTCGCTAAGCTGATCAACAGGTGCCAGTCATAAATCATTGGCTGGGACCTGCTGACCAACTTGTGCAGTACCGAATCACATGCACGTGATCTGGCGCAGAGCATGTGATTTGGCCGCCCGTTTGCCATACATGTATATGGGGGCGGTCCGCAAGTAGTTAAGTTAAAAAGAACTAGGTTGAACTAGCAACTTTGTTGAATAATGAATGGGCCTTAAGAATTTTTCAGCTAGGATTTGCAGCGGTCTTCTGCAGCACTACAACGAATGTCAATCACAAACCAGAAATGAAAAGTCATATACTTGTTTAGATTTCTTTCTTAAAGTGGAGTTCCACCCAAAAATTGAACTTCCACTTGAAGTGCTGGTGACCCCCTGACATGCCACATTTGGCATGTAATTTTTTTTTTGGGAGGGGGGAGCAATTACCCTGTTTTTACAGGCACTCAGCTCCCACTTCCTACCCTGGCGCCGCAGTCTTCACACTCTTCCCTCCCTCCCTGCAATCTTTTTATTTTTTTTATTTTTATTTAAGGAATGTGGCTTTTACAAAAGAATAAGAAATCAAACATGTCAACCAAACATTTCCATTATTGCATAATGATAGAAACTTTTCAGTCCGGACTTTGTACATTAGTGATAACACAATCTTGGTTCCATTACCTCATTATAATAAAACGTAAAACTGTGGTCTAAAGACCCCACAACAGTTATACTCTGCAGATTAACTGGAACCGTAGAGGAAGCCTCCCAACTAATATAAAATAACATAGTTGTAATAAACATGTGCAGTCCATTGAGTAAAAGTAGTAGGAAGGAGGGATCCCATCTGGAAAGTAAAGTAAGCTTAACTCTACCGAGCCCTTATATATTGGAGGACTGAGCTTATTCTTTATATTACATGTGGATTATAGCTCTTAGTCCTTGATTAGCAGGAATGGTATTAAAAGATAACAGCAAACCAGGGGTATTTTTTCTTTTATAGGAAAAGAGGGTGGGTGACATCTAAGGTGTCAACAGGGGGGGAAAAAAAGAGTAAAGGAGAGACAATAGAGGGGAAGTAAGAGGGGAGGGTGGAGGTGTGTGGAGTTCCGGCAAGGCCGACGACCCTAGACTCCAACTTATCGTAAGTCAAGCTACTCAAGTGTAGGACTTGTACTCATCTGAAAATCTGAACAGGTTCCAATGTGTCCAACAGGTGTTGTGCTCCTCCTCCTTTTCCCATAAAGCAGCTGTAAGATGTTCCATCTGCTGAATATCGCAAACCCTAGCGAACCATTGTGACACTGTCAGTGGGGTTTGCTGCTTCCACATGCTGGGGACACATGCCCTGGCTGCATACAAGAGGTGTTTCAAAAGAGATTTTCCATAACGCTTACAGGACATGGGAGTCAGATTTAGAAGTATTGCTGCTGGGTTATCTTGGAGAGCAATGTCAGTAAGCTTATGAATAATCTGTAACACTTGTCTCCAGAAAAGGGTCAGAACTGGACATTCCCAGAGTTAGAGGGTTACGGAACCGAATCTTTGTTGTTCTCAAAGAAATGTCCCAATTCACGCAAGATGTCCGCTTTAACCTCAGGGTCTTGGATAAGGGATTCAATTAGTCGTCATGTAGCTGCTCTAGGCATTGAGTGTTGTGAGGCTAATGTAATGGAGTTTGGAACATGATCCAAAAGTGCAATGTGACCAATCTGGGCACTAGAGACCTTAGGGATCGTGGCGTGGGAGACTAGGAATAGATCTATCCTGGAATATGAGCCTTGTACCGCCGATAAAAACGTGTAGTCTCTCCCTAGCGGATGGAGAATCCGCCAAATGTCAACCAAACGGTGAGAGTGCAACAGATCCCTGATTTGGTTTCGAGCTCTCAGGGACAAAGCTGAGAAGACGTCGATGAAGTAGTACTACTGCCTAATTGGGCAGTTATGTCCTAGTGGGGGAAGAGGTAGGGCACTTCAGAGGTTGGGCCCCCAAAGCACAGGACCTCCCCAACAACCCCCCACTAAAGGTGGTCCAAATGGGAGCCGCTTTGTCATGTAAAGCTTCTCTGTTAAGAGGTAGTTCAAAAAAGGAAAACATGAGATAGAAATTGAACTTCAAAGAGTGTCAGGAGTGGTAACAAAAATGCAAACATTACCCTTAACAATATAATGCATTTAAAACTTCAGCCTTAGACCTGTATTGTTATAAGGGTCAGTTCCTGTCAGAGTTTGGGCTCCTACCAGGGGCATATATGTATATAAAAAACAATTATGAGAGTATAACACAATCAATACTTCAAACTTATGCCCTGTACACACGAAAATGTGTGATAGGACCTTGTTGTCGAAAATTCCGACCGTGTGTGGGCTCCATCACACATTTTCCATCGGAATTTCCGACACACAAAGTTTGAGAGCTTGCTATAAAATTTTCCCACAACAAAATCCGTTGTCGGAAATTCTGATCGTGTGTATACAAATCCGACGCACAAAGTGCCAGGCATGCTCAGAATAAAATAAGAGATGAATACTATTGGCTACTGCCCTTTTTATAGTCCCGACGTACGTGTTTTACGTCACCGCGTTCAGAACAATCAGATTTTCCGACAATTTGTGTGACCGTGTGTATGCAAGACAAGTTTGAGCCAAATCCATGGATTTTGTTGTCGGAATGTCCGATCAATGTCCGACCGTGTGTACAGGGCATATGACTTATATTGCTATAAGAATTAGTTCCCGTCTGGGACATCCTTTGGACCCCTACCTAGGACGTGCTTATATATATATATATATATATATATATATATATATATATATATATATATATATATATATATATATTAAAAAAATATATATATATATATATATATATATATATATATATATATATATATATATATAATGACCCCACTGTCACATGGGTTCTGGTCACTGAAAAAATTAGCCAGGGCAGAGGGAGCATGTCCTCCTGTAGCCAGGAGAAACCCCCCCCTTTTCTCTTTTTCTTCTCAACTTTTATGGTAATGCAGGGGGCCAAGTGTGGCAGAACATATTCCACTACACACCGACTTCACTATACAGAACTATAACTTGACAAACATGTAAATGCCACTATACAGGAACTACAGACAGGCTGGGAGAGACGCCTGGGGAGCCGAGATCATATCAATTGCAGAGGAAGTGCAGTATATATCCAGCCTGCTGCTTAGCAAGAGTTATGAAACTCCCCATAGCCTCTACCCCCACGCCAATGATGTATGCCAGCAATGATGGGTGTATTACTCTGGGTGATCAAACGTTTATCCCCCTATAGTACAGTCCTGTACAGCAAATAGTATCCCAGTGAGAAGGGGGCCACCCAATGAGCTTCTATGTGGTGTAATAAGTTCAGTCTATAGTGATAAGTTCAATTGGGTCTGACCTCCTTCAATATGAACCTCCTTGTGAGACCTACAGATAAATAAACAGTACAATTCCTCCTCTTGGAATAGTCTCTAAGTTCAAAAGTCAGTGGTGTATGGGGCAGCTGGAACAGCGTATTGAGAGGCAACACTTACATGTGAAGGGAGACATCAAAGTCCTGGGAAGTCTTTTATCCAGGAGCAATTTGGATCAGCGAGGCTCATGACTCGTTGTCTTGAGGAGCCTGTGCCCTCCTGCGCTGGGACCGGCGGTTGCGCCGGGATCATTGAGGTCTGCTAGTGGAGTCTGCTGCAGGGTTATTGTTGCTGGAAGGAAGGACAAACGCTAACCAATTATGTAGCGAGATCGGTGGTAGCCCGAGGAAGTTAAGGAATGTAGGGACATCTGCGGGATGTCGAAGAGCATATGTTCAGCCTCCCTTGCGAGCAATCAGGTGGAAAGGGTGACCCCACTTGTAGGTGATTCCCTGTTCATTGAATTTCTCAAGCAGGGGCTTCATGCAGCGGCTCATCTGGAGTGTCCTGCGGGACACGTCTGGTAGGAGGGTAATCTGGGCTCCGTCGAAGTCAATGTTCCCTCTGTGCCAGTTTCCAGTGAGGAGACTCGAGCGGACACCTCTATTACTTCTTGTTTAATCCCCGCGATTTCTCAGTGGAATGCTGCCTCCATCCTGGAAGCCCCCAAATCTAGGTTGTCTTTAGTGGGTAGCTTTTGCAGTAATGCCCATAATGCCTGGTCATTACAGTGTAAGGGAGAGAGTCCATGCGTGGGCAAAGCCAGAGGAACGGCACACATTGTGGCATGTGGCTGTTGCAGGAGGGGCAGAGGCGCGCCTGATAAGGAGAGCTGGGAAGGCTGGGTGCTTCGTGGAGAACACTGCATGGAGCCGTTGGGCTCTCCACCTGGACTGCCGAGCGATGTGAGGGACAGAGAGCTGGGAAAGCTGGGGGAGAGATCACTGGATGGGGAGAATGGGAGCATATCTTTACCGCGTTCATGTCTCTCCACTCCTCCCGCTGGCAATCCGGGCTCCGACATTGTGGCTTGTGTAGGCGCCATCTTAGCTGGGTCTGGAGTAGAAGCCGCCGGCTGTAATGGTACCAGGAACCTTTTCATATGGGTCTCAGAGATTGCGGTTCGGTAGAATCACCTCCCTGGCTGTTTGGGCAGAACTGAGAAGCTAAATTGAGTGGTAATTCTGAGCGGGTGAACTGTCTAGGAGCCGCAGCTCTGGAGCCCAAGTCAGGTAACGTCTTCACTCCTCCATGCCGAGACCACGCCCCCTAATAACCTCCCTGCAATCTTCTGGGGCACGTCACAGGTCCCAGAAGATTGCCCGGCCATTCACAGCGCACAGCATGGCTTGCCCAAAGTAAGAATTCCGGAGCTGTGGAGAGGAGGGAGAAAGGATGGGGCTCTCAGCACCCGCATCGCTGGACCGTGGGAAAGGTGAGTGCCTGATTATTAAAAGTCAGCAGCTACACTTTTTGTAGCTGTTGAATTTTAAATGGGTGGAACTCCACTTCAAATGTAACTGTTAAAAGTGATTGTAAACAATCACCTTGTTAAACACTCCATTCAGTTTAAAATAAAAAAGAAAGGCAAAACATTTGTGTATAGATATAAAAAAATCAATATAATTACCTTTTTCCACTTTTTTATAAGTGATCACATTCCCTCTGTTCTCAGCTGCATAGGAGCTGGGGGGAGTAGAAGCAGCAGCACACTAAGCTTCCCAGTGAATGGCTGTGCAGCAGGGGCATGTCAGGACAAGTCTGATTATTGGAGGAGAGCAGGCTGAGTTCCCAGCATAGCTAGAGAACTGACCATGGTGAGTTCTCCTGCTTAGTGTGGTCAGTTTTTAAAAGGAAAGCAGATGGACTGGCAGGAACACCAGGGATTACACATAAATGAAGAAATACAAAAAGAACAAGAAATTTTCTCATACAAGTACATGATACAGCAGGCACATATCAAGAATATGAAGTGTTGGGGTAATAAATAGGAATGGGCCAAACACCCCCTGTTCGGTTTGCAGCAGAACATGTGAACAGGCAAAACATTTGTTCGAACACGCGAACACCGTTAAAGTCTATGGGACACAAACGTGAAAAATCAAAAGTGCTAATTTTAAGGGTTAATATGCAAGTTATTGTCATAAAAAGTGTTTGGGGACCTGTATCAATGCAAAAAAAAGTTTTAAAAATGGCCATTTTGTCGGGAGCAGTGATTTTAATAACGCTTAAAGTGAAACAATAAAAGTGAAATATTCCTTTAAATTTCATACCTGGGGGGTGTCTGTAGTATGCCTGTAACATGGCGCATGTTTCCCGTGTTTACAACAGTTAGAGAGAAAAATGACATTTCTAAAGGAAAACAAAGTCAGCAGCACCAGCAGCTATAATGAATTGTCAGGTCTCTGCAATACTCATAAAATTCATTGAAAAAAACAGCCTGGGATTCCCCCACAATGCATTACCAGGCCCTTTGGGTCTGGTATTAATATTAAGGGGAACCCCAAGCCAAATTTTTTTTTAATGCGTGGGGGTCTCCCCAAATTCTATACCAGGCCCTTTAGGTCTACTATGGATATTAAGGGGAACCCCGCACCAAATTTTTTTTTAAATGGCGTGGGGGTCCCCCCTAAAAATCCATACCAGACACGTCAGGTCTGATATGGATTTTAAGGGGAACCCCGCACCAAAATTTTAAAAAAATGGCTTGGGGGTCCCCCTAAAAACCCATGCCAGACCCTTATCCAAGCACGCAACCTGGCAGGCCACAGGAAAAGAGGGGCGGATGAGAGAGTCCCCCCCTCCTGAACCGTACCAGGCCACATGCCCTCAACATGGGGAGAATGTCCCCATGTTGATGGGGACAAGGGCCTCATCCCCACAACCCTTGCACGGTGGTTGTGGGGGTATGCGGGCGGGGGGACTTATGGGAATCTGGAAGTCCACTTTAACAAGGGGACCCCCAGATCTCGCCCCCCTGTGTGAAATGGTAATGGAGTACAAATGTACCCCTACCATTTCACAAAAACAGTGTCAAAAATGTTAAAAAAGACAAGAGATGGTTTTTGACAATTCCTTTATTAATGTTTTCTTTCCCCGCTTCTTCTTCCATCTTCTTCTGGTCTTCATTTGGTTTTCTTCCTCCATCTTGTTCTTCCCCCGCTTCTTCCTCTTCTTCCTCCGATCCTCTGCTTCTTCCTTCGGTCTTCTTGTCTGCATCTTCCTCCGGCGTCTTCTTCCCCGCTTTGTTCTCCGGACGATCCACATCCATGGGAGGTTCCTGCTGTGTGACGCTTCTGTTCTTCTGACAGTTCTTATATAACTGAGGGCGGGCCACCCGGTGACCCCGCTCCCTCTGACACACCGAAGGAAGAAGCAGAGAATCAGGGGAAGAAGAGGAAGAAGCGAGGGAAGAACAAGATGGAGGTAGAAAACCGAATGAAGACCAGAAGAAGATGGAAGAGGAAGCAGGGAAAGAAGAAGACATTAATAAAGGAATTGTCAAAAACCGTCTCTTGTCTTTTTTAAAATTTCTTGCACTTTTTTGTGAAATGGTAGGGGCACATTTGTACCCCATTAAAATTTCACACGGGGCGGCCGGGATCTGGGGGTCCCCTTGTTAAAGGGGGCTTTCAGGTTCCGATAAGCTCCCCGCCCACATACCCCCACAACCACTGGGCAAGGGTTGTGGGGATGAGGCCCTTGTCCCCATCAACATGGGGACATCCTCCCCATGCATGTTGAGGGCATGTGGCCTGGTATGGTTCAGGAGGGGGGGCTCTCTCATCCGCCCCTCTTTTCCTGCAGCCTGCCAGGTTGCGTGCTCGGATAAGGGTCTGGTATGGATTTTTAGGGGGACCCACGCGCCTTTTTTTAAAAAATTTTGGTGCGGGGTTCCCCTTACAATCCATACCAGACCTGAAGGGTCTGGTATGGATTTTGAGGTGGGCCCCCACGCCATTTTTTAAAAATTTTGGCGTGGGGTTCCCCTTAATATACATACCAGACCTAAAGGGCCTGGTATGGAATTTGGGGGGACCCCCACGCATTTTTTATTTAATTTTGGTTCAGGGTTCCCCTTATTATTTATACCAGACCCAAAGGGCCCGGTAATGCACTGTGGGGAAATGCCAGGCCATTTTTCAATGACTTTTATGAGTATTGCAGAGACCTGACAATTAATTATAGCTGCCGGCGCTACTGGCTACTTTTAAATGATTTGCTTTTCCTTTAGAAATGTCATTTTGCTCTTGGACTGTTGTAAACACGGGAAACATGCGCCACTTTACAGGCATACTATAGACACCCCCCCAGGTACAAAATTTAAAGGAATATTTTACTTTTATTGTTTCACTTTAAGCATTATTAAAATCACTGCTCCCAAAAAAATGGCCGTTATTAAAACTTTTTTTTGCATTGATACATGTCCCATGAGGCAGGACCCAGGTTCCCAAACACTTTTTATGACAATAGCTTGCATATTAACCTTTAAAATTAGCACTTTTTATTTCTTCCATAGACTTTTAAAGGGTGTTCCGCGGCTTTGGAATTTGCCACAAACACCCCAAAAAAAACGGGTGAACAGCCAATGTTCAAGTTGAACTCATGTTTGACCCGAACAGGCAGCCCATCCCTAGTAATAAACGCCTTACGGTATAAATATCTGTATGGGTGTAATAAAGAGATGCTTTGTAATGTGCACCAAGCATTGGCATCCATGAGGGATCAGTGTAGACAGTACTGTCTGTTCTATTATACCTCCACCTAATAGATGAGCAAATGAAAATAAGCATGTTTATTTTTCTTTGTGTTTGCTAAGTCTGAACATGCTGAAGGGCATGTGAGAAATTTATTTGTGAACTCCATTTGTAAAGGTCCATGAACACATCATTTTAAACAGCTACCAAACCCAAAACAACGACTGTCCTACATAGTGCACAAAGCAAGGTCCATAAAGACATACTGTCAACAGTGCAGTATGTAATTATTTTTTCAATCTTTTTTTCTTTTATATTACATTCTTTTTCTTTTTTTATGATTTTTTTAACACACTGACCAGAGCAATACAGTGTATTGCTGGGGAAGTGATCAGAATTTTTTTTTTAACTCATCATGATTGCTTATAGTAAAAAAGAAATAAACTCGCCCTGCCACACTCTTCCAATCTCAGCGCTATGTGATAACAGATAATGAGCACACAGGAAAATAAAATTGCTGTTAGATATAAAAAGTAAAAATATTTGGAATTAAAAATGAGACATCTCTCAGCAGCCACTTAAAAGCCACTTAAAATAGGTTATACATACAAAATGGATGTGAAAATTAAAACTCTGATAAAGTAACAATTAAAACATCAAAGCGGAGCTCCCATCAGTGAAATGAAATAAAACTGACAGGCTGGTACAAAGTCACTACTGTGTACGTAAAGGTTTTAGAACGAAATAAAATGAAATATGAATAAATCTTTATTTCCACTAGAGACTCTTGATTTATTCATATTTCATTTTATTTCATTCTAAAACCTGTGACAGATCATGCCGCAGCATGTCCTATGACATCCACCCGGAACAACGAATGTCCGCTCCAGCCGTTAATTTATAATAGGCTGGTCGGGAAGGGGTTAATGATGTACAAAAATGCAGTTTTATTCACCTTATCCCTTGCTCCTGCAGGCTTTCTCCTCTATGTGCAACCGGTCCCCTAAAGCTGCTTTTCTTCAGCACTGTGACCTTTAGTCAGAACAATGAAGGACCAGCAGTCCTACAAGCAGTTGTAGGGGAGGACACTGAGGGCTCACCCACAACCCGGAGCATTGGAGGGAGGAGGAGAGCACTAACTGCCAGGGGAGTAAGGTAAGTAAAACTGCATTTAATTGCACAAAAGCAAACATTTGAAGAGTAACTCTACTTTTGTTGAGAAAAAAAACATTCCCCTCTGGGTAATCTATATTGCAAGGAATATAACAATCTTTGTTGCAGATTCCTACCTTTTGTTATTCTGAAGTAATCCCTGTATGTTCCTCTGAGCCTCAGTGATGAGTGAGTCTAATGGGGGGTAGTTTCATAATTATCCATCAGGTGTGCACCTGCAGGGCTCTAATGAGGAAATCTTCTGGGCCTGGATCCCTTTAGACGTGTTCATACTGGGATGTCTCACCAAAAATGACATTTTTGTTGCAGGAGATACCTGAAATCTGACTGGTATCTTCCGACGGGAATTGTCTGATGACAGGCTGTTGGCGGAAAATCTGACCGTTTGTACGCTCCATCGGACAATTGTCTGATTTTCTGCGGACAAATGTTGGATAGCAGGTTTTAAATTTTTCCGTGGACAAATGTCTGTTGTCGGATTTTCCAAGCGTGTGTACACAAGTCCTTCAGACAAAAGTCCAAAGTACAAACACACATGCTTGGAAGCAAGGACGAGCCAGAAGCGGTCGGTCTTGTAAACTAGTGTTCGTAATGGAGAATTAACATTCATGACGTGGCAAATTATGAAATCTCAAAATGCAGTGCACATTCTCTTCTTGTTTAATGGGATCATAATGAAGCTGCTTTGCTGGTGTTACAGATGGAGTTATTGCAAACAAATTTTCAAAGACTTTTTTTTCTAGTGATATCAAGAATAATATTATTATGCTTTTTTTTTTTTTTTTTTTTTTGGGCAAGTTACCACAACATGGTTGGTGTCCCTTGTTAATTTTACATTGTATTTTTTTAAAATGTAACTGCCTACTCCCAAACTGTCATTTGAAGTAAAACACATAGCCAAGTATTATTCTCCACAATTTTTTTTATTGTGCATTAAAAAAAGAAAACAAATACAATTAGACATGCTATATGCCAATAGAACTTAACCAAAAAGTGCATTCTATGCATCCAAAAATATAGAAAATATAACAAATCAAATCAATATTATTCAAACAAAAAATTAAAAAAAGCCTCATGCATGTGTCCTGCATCTTAATATAGGGGGTCAACAATGCAAAGAGTTGGTGAAAGCAGGCATAGGTCATCAGGAGATAATTACGAAAAACATCTGGATTATTCTCCTGGAGCTCCCGCAGCAAAGGTATATGAAATAATTGGTCATGATTAATAAAGCAACCAATTTTTGGTCCAAGAACTCCTCCTCCTCCTGTTTCTGGACTGGACTTGAGTCAAAGCAATAACTCCAAGGCCAATAATAAATAACACGTTATCTCCTCCGATTCCGCAACATGTCTGGTTGACGAACGGCCGTTCAGAAACAAACTGAAAAGCACGAAATGAAAAGCACAAACTGAAAAACGCTAAATGAAAATGAAAAGCGCAAATCAACACTCACCAAACTTCTACAAATTAGCAGAAGGAGCCCAAAGGGTGACGCTAAAGAGCTAATAAACCACGTAGTACGTCAGTACGTTTGTGTTTGTTGGCCGACAATTCATTGCCGTTTGTATGCAAGACAAAATCCAGGCACATGCCTTCGAACAAAAGTCTGAGGTTTTGTCTGCGAAAAATCGATCGCGTGTATAAAAGCTTTAGTCAGACTTCTGGGAAAATTGGTGAACCAATCACACAAGCAGGAAATGATGTTTCTGGGGGTGTTCAGTACACACTCTGTGTACAGAACAACTCCAGGTAGCCATATTGTAATGCATTCTCAGAAAATCACAGCGGCTGAAGATTGAAAAGGAAAGGTAATTTTTAATACCAATCAATACCAATTACAATATGACGCAATTGTGTCGCAATTGTATATGCTATATTATTTTTTTGCTTTTTTTTTCCCCCACGAAAGTGGAGTTACCCTTTAACCTTTGCAGTGCAGGGGAAGCCCCGTTGCAAAGGTAGTTTTGAATTATCCCCAGAGTTCAGCTTTAAGGGATTCAGGATCAGGAATATCTTAATAATCACAAAAGATGCTAAAAATCAGGAGCATTTCTTATAATAATTGGGCGCAAATAACCCAGTAATCAAAAGCAATGCCTTTGATTTGAGCTTCACTTGAGTCATTCTGGTTTTGTTTTTTCCTCCAAGGCTGATAATGAGCACCCACAAACAATAGCAGTGCTCATTATTATGCACAGACATTTGCCAATGTGTTACAAATCCCTGAGTGAGTGGGACCTGACCCTTCATTCTTCTAAGGACAGGAGGGTAGAATGTAAAACATCACACGTACCACTGTCAATGTTATCCGAATATTGTGGTTGGCTCCGGGTGCTAGAATTAGTGATTTAAAGACATGCAGACATCTTTTTGCTTATCGTTCTTTGGCAGATAATCTTCCAATTTATGAGCACCCAAATGGTTAACTGGATCAGTTTGAAAAATAGAGCCACAACTCTTCTTAAGACATGCTGGCAGTTCTATTTCCAGATGAGCACAAAAAACAACGGGTAAGTTTCTAAAACAGGCAATTTTCCACCATTTGCAGTTCCCAGACTTCAAGAGACAGGAATCATTTTCTGTAACCACTAATAAGGGTTATTTAAAGGAAAAGATGCATTTTGGAAATTATGCAGCCACTGCTTTTAATTTTCCCCAAAGTATATAAAGATATTTCCACTAGTTAGTTAAAAAATATGTTTAGCTTTGGGGTGGTATATACTGTATAACTGTCTCTTGGACTCTTGGAATCTTGGAAACTATGAAATCCACTTACTGAATGCTAATTAGTCAACTTATTTTCATTAAGTAGTAGATAGATAGATAGATAGATAGATAGATAGATAGATAGATAGATAGATAGATAGATAGATAGATAGATAGATAGATAGATAGATAGATAGATAGATAGTCTGCTGAAAGCACCGGGATTTTCAAAGGACATCCAAGCCATGGAGATAGACTATCAACTTATGGAGGTATGCCTGGGCAGCCACACAACCGTAGTTAGTTTAATGTTAGATTTTTCACATAACTGCGTTTCATTTCCACCTGGTCCCAACCTGGTCTAGGCCCCGCCCACAACTAGATGAAGTTTCCAGCTGGCATGCAGGTGCTGGGCATTTAGTGTGTGTGTAGGGTATGAGGACAATTTTTTTCCTACACTTCAGCAAAAACCTGACATGGAAAGTTTGTCACTGGAGATGGTGGGGTGAGTGTTGGCAAGTGGTGCTTTGAGTTTTAAGGCTTCACACTGGTGAAGGACTAGCCTAAGGGCTAGTTTACACCTGATTCAAAACAAGGCTTCAGACAGGCTTTGTTAAAGCTCTCTGAACGCCAGTCAAAGCCCCTGTCACTAAATAAAATGGATAGCTTACAGTCCTGTTTACACCTTGCTTTTGCTTTGCTTTGGCTTTGCTTCAAAATTTATACCCCATGTCACTTTAGTGGGGCTTCAAAGCATCTTCAAAGCCTCCATAGAACTCTATGGCAAAGCTTGCTTAGCTTGCTTGAAGCTCGCTTGAAGCACCTGTAGCTTTTGAGAGGTTTTAATTCAGCTTTAGCTTCCCTTTGTTTTGGAGAAATTGCGTAGTGTCGTGGGTGTTGATTTCATCTGGAAGAATGTTTTTGGTGTAGGTTTCATGGGCACAATTAAAACCCAAAGAACAATTTTTCTACACCTGTTTGACAGGGACTGTATTTTCTTTTTGCTGCAGCAGATGGGGCAGAGAATTTGCCGGCTATAGTCTACTACAGCTGGTGGTGTGCTGCTGGCAGATGTGCTACAAGGACCTGGGACACCCTGCGCTATACCATCATCCCTGTCAGTGAAGGCTGCTGAGAGGTCATGAGGTATAGCAGGGACAGACTGAGGTTAGAAAGGAGGAGGGACAGATTTGTGCCCCCTTTGTGTGGCTTTTAGGTGCTCTTGCCAAATAGCAACAGTGTGATCAGCTGCACATGTACTAAAAAAGGCCCAGACAGCTGAGCTGTGGGAAGTGGGCCGGGAGATAACAGCTCCACAATGTGATGGAATAGGGTGGCTGCTCTCTACTCTTCCATGATGGCTGCCTCGTTGGGGTTGTGCCTCACCCTCACTTTCCTCCTCTGCGCTATCCGGCACCCAAGTCGAGTCAGTGACCTTATCATCATCATCTCCTCCATCCTGATTACCACTGGAGACAACTTGGCAATACGCTGCAGCTGGGGGAACATGCCTGCCAATTTGTGTAATAGTGTTCTCCCCTCTCTGTAGGCTCATGTTCCTGCCTTCCTCAACCTCAGAGTCAGAACCAACATCTGAATTGAGTAATGGCTGTGCATCGTCAAGGAGAAAGTGGCTGATGCTGTGTTCAAATAACTCCGCTGACTCCAACTTGTTTGATGCTGGGGATATGGCAGGAATAGATGTGGACAAGGAGGCAGGTTTTGCAACTCTGGCAGCTGCGGGGGACTGTGCCCTAGTCTCTGCTTGGGTTATGGAGGATGCATACCTCCCAACTTTTTGAGAACGGAATGAGGGACACCTATCAGCAAAAGTATGCAGACATAGGACACACTCCTTGCCACGCCCCCTTAAAGAAGAATTGTACAAAAAAAACAAGATTGGCTAAACCCACAAGTGCTTTTATTACCACTTCTATTCCTTTATATTGGCTTTTGGAATTTACAAATGCAGCAATTTAGAAATCAGATGAAAGGTTTAGGGCTGTAAAACACTTTTTGATGTATATAAAATGCACTTTTTATCTACAACTATACAGATCAGACTAAAATGAGGGACAAATGAGGGGGAACGAGGGACAGAGGGACATTGCTCCAAATAGGGACAGTCCCTCGAAATCAGGGACAGTTGGGAGCTATGAGGATGAGGAGGATGAGGATGGTTTAGTAAGCCAGTCCACCACCTCGTCTGCATGCTGTGGCTGGATAGCATCGACATCACTAAACAGAGGAAATGATGCCCTGCCTGAGGACTGACCATGTCCACCTTTGCCTGTGTGAACACATATGCTGCTGGCCCCTTACAGTGCCATGGGAATGTCTGCCGTCCCTTGCTGTCCTCCCAGACATGATGGGGGGAGTAGGGGTTGCTTATTAACAAAATGTAATAAAGATGTGTAAATGTGTACGTGGATGCACTTTAATCAATGGAAAGTGGTACTTGACACACTCCACGGATACACTATAATATACTGCAATATACTGCGTCAAACGTGCAGTAAAGCACAGAACTATATGGCGTTAAACTTGTAGTAACGCAATGAAATATATGGCGTTAAACTTGCAGTAACGCACAGAACTATATGGCTTTAAACTTGCAGCAACGCACAGAACTATACAGCATTAAACTTGCAGTAATGCACAGAACTATATGGCGTTAAACTTGCAGTAACGCAATTTAACATACAGCGTTAAACTTGCAGTAATGCACAGAACTATATGGCATTAAACTTGCAGTAATGCACAGAACTATATGGCGTTAAACTTGCAGTAACGCAATTAAACATACAGCGTTAAACTTGCAGTAATGCACAGAACTATATGGCGTTAAACTTGCAGTAACGCACAGAACAATATGGTATTAAACTTGCAGTAATGCACAGATTTATATGGCGTTAAACTTGCAGTAACACACAGACCTATATGGCTTTAAACTTGCAGTAACACCATGAAATATATGGCGTTAAACTTGCAGTAACGCACAGAACTATATAGCGTTAAACTTGCAGTAACACACAAAAAAAACTGTGTTAAACGGTCACTACACTCACACTGACAGAACTATCCCTACATTCACACTAATGTAAAGATGAATGGTGGTCGCACTACACTCACAATGACTGAACTATCCCTACATTGACACTAATGTAAAGATGAATGGTCGCACTACACTCACAATGACTGAACTATCCCTAGATGCACACTAAATTGATATTTTACCGACAATAGAATCAGAATAGAACACTATAGCACACTAATGCCCAGTACACACAATAGGATTTTCCAACGGAAAATGTTCTATGGGAGCTTGTTGTAGGAAATTTCAACTGTGTGTAGACTCCATCGGACATTTTCGATCGGAATTTCCGTCACACTAAATTTGAGATCTGGCTCTTAAATTTTCCGACAACAAAATCTATTGTCCTAAATTCCGATCGTGTGTACACAATTCCGATGCATAAAGTTCCACGCATGCTCGGAATCAAACAGAAGAGCCACACTGGCTATTGAACTTCATTTTTCTCGGCTTGTCATACGTGTTGTACGTCAGCGCGTTCTTGACGTTCGGAATTTCCGACAAGATTTGTGTGACCGTGTGTATGCAAGACAAGTTTGAGCCAACATCAGTCAGAAAAAAAACATGGATTTTGTTGTCAGAAAATCCTATCGTGTGTACAGGGCATAACTGTCTAATAGCACTGAACAGAGCCCTGTTCTATCTCTCTCCATGCCGCTATCATACTACAAATGGCTGCTATAGTAAGAATACTTTTATAGTGTGCGGCGGGATAAGATGCAATGAGCCATGATTGGATACAGTCATCATGACAGCATCCAATCATGGCTCTGATAGTGCTCTATGCCCTGATTGGGCATAGAGCACTAGGCGGGCCGAACAAATGGTCAAACGACCCTATAGTTCGGAGAACTTCCAAACAGCCAATGTTCGGCCGAACTCATGCTCAGGCCGCACTGTTCGCCCATCCTTATTGGTAAATATGCTAGTGAGAAACGTATCTTTTGGAAGAGTTAAGAGGATAATTTGTGTTGCACTTGGATGACTTGTCTGAGCTGTAGATATTGATAACATTTTTATTTAGGAATTTGAAATTCATCCTGCAACTGTTGAAAAGATTTTAAAATATTATTGGAAAAGATCTAGTAGATATATGTGACCCCCAATACTGTTCAAAGTGTAAGGCTCCATGCACACTAGACACTAAAAAAATGCTGGATAAAAAAAAAAAATATCAGCATTTTTGCAGTGTTTATGAGCATTTTTTTAAGTGTTTGGGAGTGGGCGGCCGCCAGCATCCTTAACATCCAGTGAATATCTGGTTGTTAAAGAGCAGGACAGCAAGCTGACCACTGTGTCCTTAACAACAGATGGTTCATCAGCTGTCAGCGGGGCTCCCTGCTGTATCGCAATGGACCCCACCCAATCCAAAATACAAAAGGAAAGTTCTGTCTTGGCCTTATCATGTGACAGGAGCCAGGGAGGAGCAGAACCCCTCACTCTGAACTGACAGGTTGCAGGTTCAGTTCCTGCTTTGTTATGTGCCGCAGATGCTCTGGGAGGGGGGGGATTAGACTACTTATGCTGTATTTGAACAGCTATGTAGCTCAGCCATGTATTCAGAAGTACTAACTTGTCCTCGTCATTGGAAAATCTGTAGCCTAATTCTAGCTTGGCCTCTCTTCCATACCATTTCACAAAATAATGTGTCTATGCTTTTAAAGTCTTAATGAATTTTCTGTAATAAGGTAAAAAAACCTTCCAATATCAGCTCCCCCCAGCCACCCCCCTTAAACACTTACCTGGCACCTTTTTTGATCTCTTCTCACAGGACACAATCAAATCCTGTGAGGAGGGAGTGGGGGGGTCCAAGCCGTGATGTGTGTGTCTATGGATGCACATAGCCCACCATGGACTGCCCCTACAGCCCACAGACTGTTATAGCGGCAATGGCAGAAGAGGAGGAGTGAACAGCGCCGACCGGGGACCCCAGAAGGGGTCACTTAGAAATATGCCTGTACATCCACTTTAAACAATTCTTTGGTTTCCCAATATACTTATACTTACTGTAGATATCAAAATGTAGAAGTTATTTGTAGTGAACTAGTGCAGAAAGGTAACAGTTCTTGGAGGGGGTCCAAGGAAGTAAGGTTGATTTTCCCAATTACTGCAATTCTAATCCTGAAAAAGAGACAAATTGGCAGAACAACACAGTAATATTTTGAGGAGGAGTTGTTGTATCCCCTAGAAACAGTAGTGTGTCATCTTCCATAGAGAATACATTTTTCCTCAGAGGAACCCTTAATGAATCCTGTCATATTAGTAGATTCCAAAATTGCTGAAACCTGTAATACCAATGCAAATAATAGGGGTGACATGGACAGCCCTGACGGGTGCCTCTGGTGGGGTACAAAGGATCTGAATTTTCACCATTTATGTTCATTTGTGCAGATTTAATAGAGTACAGTATTTTGATTCAAATTTTATAAATTTGGACCTGTGTCAACATGGGTAAGAAATTTCCAGAATAAGGCCAACACTGTTGAAGGCCTTAGTAGCAACAACAGCAAGCTCTATTTCCTATATTCTGAGGGGTAGTTTGCATATTAAAGCTGTAGTAAACTGCCGAAAAAACCCCCCAAAAAACCTGCAAGACAATAGCATAATGTGCTAGTATGCATTACATACTAGCACATTATGAAATACTTACCTTAGAAGTTCTCTTAGCTCGCCCCGGTTGCGTGCAGGAGTCTTCCATTCCAACAAGTTTCGTCACAAGCCGCCGTACCTTCAGCGTGCATGCGCCGCTGATGTCAGCAGCTGCATGATGGGTACAGGCCTTATTATAAGCTTACCTGTAGGTAAAAATGACCAAGCGTGCAATACAACCGCTTTAAAGGACATCTATGGTCACGGACCACACATTCATTTTATAACATTTCATATCATTTTTTTAGCTTTATTATCCCATGGTACCTTGCAAGCAGTGATGCCTGTACTGCCTGCGGAAACTCCTCCTCTCAGCACCTCTGTGGTTCAGAAAGCAGGCACTGCGAAATATGTGACACAGCAGTGTCTATCCACAGGGCATAGTGAATATATGTCACAGCATACAAGGAAGTAAATGTGTGGGGATCTTCACAAATTAAGTTTACAAAGTTTAAGATTGTACAAAACGTTTTTTACATTTTCACCATTGATATGCCTTAAGGAAGGCTGTTCAATTTATTGATAAGGGTGTCATGGCAGTTATCCAAGACCTTTGCTAATATCTTGGTATCAGTATTAAATATGGATATATAACTGGAAGCATGATTATTTTAGCTTTGTATACAGAACTGTGAAGTTGTTCAGACTCAAAAGCTAAATGTAAGGTGTCCAAAAGCAAAAGAAGTTATACCTCAATACACTTCTTAAAAAGCTCTGGTCACAGGCTATCTGGTCCTGGAGCTTTGGTGTTAGATAATTAGTTCATAGCCACTGTTAGTTCTTCTAGAGTTAACAGGGTATTTATCATGTCCTGTTTGCGCAATGTAAGTTGCTGAACAGGGACAGGATCTAGAAATGCTAACAGATCACAGTGATTGTTATGGGGTTGATTTACTAAAACTGGAGAGTGCAAAATCTGGTGCCGCTGTGTGTTTTAGCCAATCAGCTTCTAACTTGCTTGTTCAATTAAGTTTTAACAAAATACCTGGAACCAGATTTTGCACTCTCCAGTTTTAGGAAATCAACACCAACGTGTCTTTGAGACATAACGCTGGTGATAGAATGAATGAAATTTGGTCAAAACATAAGCAGTAGTATGCAGAGGCTGTCCTGAGGCCGAATAGCTATGGCCTATGAAAGTGGACACCCTTTACGATTTTGTACCATAGGCTAAAAAGCGACAAGTTTGTTCAGTTTCTATAATAGAATGGAAAAACTCAACTGCTCAGCTTTTATGAAGACAGTGGTTTTAGGCAAATCTATCTAGCTATCTATCCACCTCGTCTGGGTGGCTGGGTTTGATATTCAGCTTCAAAGAAGAAGCGCAAAAGCTCAGTCTCCAAGTTCCTGGAGGCCATTTTTTTTTATATCAAAACAAAATTTTATAAATCAACTGGTGCATACATGCAATATTTGCTGTAACATACAAACTTGGCAACTAGTACATAGATTGTTTCAAAATCTGTACATATGCTGGATAATACATTATGTTCATTCTGTGAGAATATTCTGTATTCATATATGTAACATTTAGAAACTATACAACAAGGTGTACCTTCAAGAAAACATTCCATACTAAATTGGTTTCATTATACACAGGTATCAGATTCTTGGAGCCAACAATCCCATATCTTATTGTACTTGGTAGGGCAGCCTCTATTAATATATATACATTTCTTATACGGCAGGATGTTATTCACTTCGACCTTCCATTCCACTAGTTTAGGAGACGCCCAAAAGTCATTGTTTTGGATCTAGTGCTAGGGGTGAGCCCATTGTATCATGTAGGAATGTCACAATTTGTTCCCACAGACCCTGAATCTTAGGACATGTCCATATCAAATGGAAAAAGGTGCCAGTCTCTTTCCCACACATTAGGCATGTGGTGGATTGTGTGCGTTTATATCTTGCCACTCTAAGGGGAGTGAGGTATGCCCTATGAAGAATGTAAAGCTGTGACAGGCGATCTGGTAATTTGGGGGACACAGCCCTGCAAGACTCCAGTGCCTCACCCCACTCCTCATCCTCTATTGGTCCCACTTCTCTTTCCCATCTCGGTTTAAGATCATATGCTATTCTAGTAGACACGGGGGTTAAGAGCATGTTTTAAAAAGCTGAAATCAATTTATGGGGGTCTGTGTTCTTAATTACTGCCATTAGGACATTAGGTGTAGGGTTTGGGGGGAAATCAGGAAATTGCGATTTCGCCGCATGACGGATTTGTAAAAATCTAAAGAACATTTGATTCTGAATTGTGAATTCTGCTTTAAGTGAATCAAAAGTTTTTAGATGCCCGTCTTTTAATAAGTGATACAGATAAAATATTCCCTGTATGGACCATAGAAATGTGTCTTGTATTTTGTTAAATTCAGGAAGATTCTTGTGCCATATCGGCGTGTAATCATTGAATTGTGGGATTTTAAGTTTAGAAGTAGCTAAGTCCCATATTTTCCTGTAGTGATATAACATAGAATATCTATTGTCCCCTAGTTCCACCCCTCCTGAGCCTGATGTTATAGCATATATCGAGTCCTTGGTGTGTTGTGCCCACCTCGGACATAGGAGCGTGAGAAACCTCTCGCTATCCGTTTTATCCAAGAAAAAGTTGTGTCAACTGTGATGCAATGTAGTATAGATTAAAGTCCGGAAGAGCTGTGCCACCAAGGTCAGTCGGGTTTTTGAGAGTTTGCCATGCCAGTTTATGCCTGTTGGTGCCCCACACGAATGGCTTAAGAAGGGACACTAGAGATTTAAAATGCTTCAGGGGTAAGTAAACCGGAGAGTGCCAGAGAACATACAGCATTTTAGGGAGTAAGATCATTTTTATTAAATTTATGCGGCCCCAGGTCCCAAGTGGGAGTTTGGACCAAACCCGTATTTTATTTTTAACCATGGAAATGAGAGGGTCTATGTTTAGGGATACGTAATCTGCAGGGGATCTAGATATATGGATCCCTAGATATTTAATAACATCAACTCTCTGAAGCGGCAGTCTGGCTTGGGATTCTGGAGGTGGGAAGCTATCAATTGGTAGAATTTGGAACTTATCCCAATTGATTTTCAGTCCCGAAAATATTTCAAATTGTTCGATCGTATGGAGGGCGGTACATATAGATGGGCCTGGGTCCGCTAGATATAACAGCATGTCGTCGGCATACATGCTGATTTTTTCAATTTGTAAATAAAACTTTTGTGCGCTAGCAAAAAATAATTAGATAAACGAATGAAGAGTGCCCAGGAAACACAATGTGTATGTGAATCCCAGCAACAACATAACAACACCAAGTGCATAAAATCATTACTTGAAAATCCAACTAAATATTGACATAAGCTGAAAACAAGTGATCACAAATCAGTCCGTGACTAGATTCAAAGAAAATTGGATAAAAAGGAAAAAAGAAAAGAAAAAGTCCACTTGCTAAATATCATCACAAAATCATGAGAAATAATAAGCTGAAGGGATTCTTATCCAATGTATATTGATTGCAGACAAGGGGGTAATAGATGTACGCTTACCCCAATCGTTGGACCTCCTCTATGGCAAGGTCGTGCGAGCTTGCAGATATAGCCCTCTGCGGGGACAGAATGTTGTTATCCGGGTCCTGTCAGCATGTACCATCGACTCCAGCGAGGTCCGGACAGTCCAACTGCTCCAACATCAGAGGGGGGACTCAGGAGTGGAAGAGTCTTCTTTTCTTATTGCAATCCTGGTGCTTTGCATTTTGCTCAGTGCTGTTTCATTTCCTAACTCCTGCCAGATGAATGGGCACCGAGTCGAAGGCTTTTGCTGTGTCCAAAGTTACCACCGCTCGTGAGCCAACCTCTTCGTGTGTAGCTTGTAAGTTCATATAAAGTTTTCTGAGATTAAATGAGGTGTTGTGACCAGGCATAAAACCTGCCTGATCTGTATGTATTAGTGATAAAATAACCTGATTAAGCCTAATAGATAGTACTTTGGCCAATATTTTAATATCAACCTGTAGAAGGGATATTGGACGATAGGATTCCAGGTATCCCGGGTCCTTTCCTGGTTTGGGGATGAGGACTATCTTTGCCTCTGTCATAGATGGGGGTAAAGTCCCAGTCTCAAAGAGATGATTGTATAAGGTTAACAGTTTAGGGGTTAATATTTAGCTGAATTGCGAATAAAACTCAATTGGGAGTCCGTCTGATCCTGGGGATTTAGACCTAGCAAAACTGGCAATGGCAATTGTAATTTCGTCTGTAGTGAGCGGTGCCTCTAGTAGGTCTATCTGTTCTTCTGTCAACTGTGGGAAAATTACCTTCTCAAGAAAGATGGACATTGATTGTGTTTCAGTGGGAGCTGTCGTTTTATACAAGTCAGTAAAGAAATCTCTGAAGATAGATGTTACACTAGGTGGGTCTGTTATTTGTCTCCCTCCAGGGCCATGCAGTGTGATCACCACAGAGGGCCTATCTTCACTGTGCACTAAGTAGGCCAATAACTTGCCCACTTTTTCCCCATACTCAAAGATTTTTTGTCTGGAGAAAAAAAGTTTTTGTCTAGCTTTCTGGTATTGTAACTGGGTAACTACTCTGGTTTGTAATTTTAGCAGGTCCGCAATTACGGGGGGTTGAGGTGGTAGCAAAGTCTCTTTCAGCAGAGGATAGGTCCTCCAGCGCCTTACCGAGGGCACTGGAGGAAGTTGTTTTGATTTTATTGATAGCAATAATTAACGTGGAGCGAGCAAATAGTTTAAAGGAGTCCCATACTGTGGAGGGCGATTCCTGGAGGCCGTTTTAATGCAAGAAATGTCTTTAATCAGCAAGCCCTGTAGGTGTACACCTTGCAGGTGTTTCCGACTACACCCAGGGGAGCAGATTTCCCATAAAGGAAGAGAATATCCATAAGTATAGAGAAAGGCTAGAAGCATTTTGGTGGGAAAAGTAGGGCAAGCCACATAGATTGGACATTACCAATTGGGGTGAATAGTCAGAGAGGTTCCTTGGCACCATAGTGCAAGCTTGTACAGTCATAATAAAATAGTAATTCCCAAGAGCTAAATCAATTCTGGATAAGGACTTACGCATTGCAGAGACATGAGTATTGAGACTCTAAGTTGTATTGTAATCTTCAACTGTCAATTAATCCCAATTCAAGCTTCGGAAATTTCAAACAGGATTTGATAAACCCCCCAAATCAAACTCAGGCGCTATCACCCATCCCTAGACATAGGACTGCATGAAAATTCAGCATTGCGACACACAGTATAATAAAATTACCAACTGTGTAGTAATTTTTTACTGGTCCAAACCAGCTCAGCTATATGCTGCAGAGGAGAAGTGACCACCACCATCCAAATGTAAATGTCCTTATTTTCCCAAAATGGTTCTGTCCATCTGAAAAATAGGAACACCATGAATAATGCATTTTTTAAAAACAGAAATGTGCTTCACAAACAAACATTTAGAAAAGGAAATAGTCATTTAAAGGAAATGTATTCTCTTTTCGTTATTTGTTTTTAGATCTGTACATGCAGCGTGTGCCACTCAGCCCGCCCGCGGCCTCACATTTCCTGGCGGCCACACTGATACCAACGCTGACAGGCTCACAGGGACTCTGGAGCCTGTCAGCAGCTGTGGGGGAACTCCCCTCTTCCTCTCCTTGCACTGTACAGTGTGCCGAGTGGTGCTCACAGAGACCCAGGGGCCCGCTCTGCTCCCTCCCCTGCTTCCTGATTGGCAGGGGGGAACGGACCAATGAAAGGACAGGACAGGAGCAAAGAAATGTGGGACATGCACAAGCACAAGCACAAGCAGCTCCATTATAAACCTATGGGGACAAAACTACACAGCCCAGCCTGCCCTCAAGAGAGGGAGAGTAAGACACCATGAGGATGCCTTGGAGCATGGCAGAGACCACGAGGCAAGGGAGAAGACTGGACCCAGGGGAGGGGTGCTGTTTCCTCCCACAGATCCATAGCCGGTTGGGGACATCCTGCCTGAGGGGGGATCCCAGGTGCCTCTCCAGGCGCACCTGTACAGTCGGCATGAAGCATTCTGGCTGTGAGGTAGCCAGTTGGATTACCTGAAGGGCCTGCCTGCCAGGACATCTCCTTTGGGCCTTGGTCACAGGATTGGTGAGCGGGCACATGCCCATCTTACAGAGACACAGAGACACTGCATGCAGACAACGTTGCCTATTTTTGCCTACACCAGTAGAACACTGTGCTGCATTCATCCTCCGCCAGGCAGTGAAAGTGTTCTTTCTGCTTCAGGAGTTCAACAGTACACTTTGCACCACCCCTGCCAAGCAGGACACCTAAGTGCACCAACTAAAGTAGCTAGCAGAAGATCCAAGGCCTTCTTCTTCAAAGGGACTACAACCCATTTCCCCTTGAGAAAAGAAGAAATGGCTGCACATTCAAAGGTTCCAAAACAAAATGCCTTTTATTGAACATGGCCAGGATACACCAGGGACATCAGGTATTAGTCACGTAGACATGTTTCACACATCTGACCTGTGCTTAATCATGATTATTTTCACGGAGGCGTACCAAGGCTAGCACTCTTACCTGGTTCCAATTGAGGTATTGCACAAACCTGGAGCACTGGATCCCTCTTCTCTTAACCCATTTCCCCATAAGGGGTTGAATTCACTTGTGCCATACGGGCACACACATACACCCAGGCCTCATTATATGTAGTGAATGAGCAGGGTAATCTGACTTGGAAGTTACATTTTTGAACTGAGCCGTTCTTTGGTCTTGTGGTGTCAGGGCACAGAAGGGAGGGATCTGACATAAGAAAGGGTCATTCCTCTGCCTTTCTTCTGCCTGGACCCATAGAGCTCAATTTAAGTGGAGTTGATGATCAGTCTGTTAAAGTGTTTGCCATTTTCTGATCTGTCATTGTTAGAGTGGTTGCCTCTGCTCAGGGTTAACCACCCTGAGGAGTCGCCGGAAAGCAGCCAGGTAACATCATTGAGTTTTATCACTCCTGACCTTCAGTCATTATTACACAGTTGGTTTACTTGAGATATATATGTCTATTATTCAGTTATACTGCTACTGTTTGCTACTCTTTGTTCTATTCCTAAGAAATTTCACAGTAAAGACAATTTCTGTGTTTACTACAATTTTTGTCCTTTTACTGTGGCGTTCACACTAACATTATTGCTAGGTGTGCCAGAGGTGCTGAGACTGTTCTTGGGGTTGAGAGGCAGAGTACAGAACCAAATATACTCAAGTGGCTCCTTTGGGGATAGCGCTACATACATGTACAAAATTTACAAAATAATAAATAATCTTTGCAGTGTGGCTTAATATTTTTAAAACCTTGTTTACCATTTGTATTTCTCCATTTCACAATGCAAGTCAGATGACCTATTGTAACATTGTAGTCTCTAAGTAACTGACATCTTATCTTACCTGTTTTTAAGAGGACAGCAGAGTGACTGCAAAGTATGGACTTGCTCCCTCTGGTGGATAGTCTTAAAATCTTTATATTTAATATAGTAGCAAAAATATGGAAAGGCCAGTATGTAAATATCTGGAAGTCACATTAACATTACATTAAGTTAAATCCACATGCTTATACAAGTTAAATAAAAAAACGAATGTGTTTATTTATGAATACAGAGCAGCATTCATTTCTATAGTGTAGGGCAGATATGTTCACATTAGCTCATTGATATACTGAACTACTGAGATACCCAGTTAGGTCCAAACATATCAGCCTCAGTTAGATCTGTACAGTGTAAATAAAGGGTATAACTTGGTTTTCAACAAAACTTGAAGTGCATCATTACTAAAAATGATTTTTGGTGGCTCGAAACACTAGAAGCGACTTTGTGTGACTGACAGTAATTTTTACTAAGGAATAAGAAATGACCCCAGTAAAACACAGGTGCTCCTAGACCTTGTAACCAGACATGGCATAAATTGCTCTCATACTGTTGTTGGTAAATTGACTTCTCTATGACACGCTGCAGCGAAAAGAAAATACATTTAACAAATAAGCCTTGTGACGTTTTTCACACATGGTGCAATCACAAGACAAATCATACATTTGTCCTCAGGCTTATGCTAAAGAAATCATATTTAGCTAAATTTATAGGACATTCTGTCACTGTATCAGCTCACTTGGATAAACAAATAACATCTCCCCAGGGCACATTATACAGTCTCTGCTCAGTGGGGCTGTACAGAATACAGTCATAACACTGTTTTTTACTGTAATAATTTTTATCTATATACACAGTATATATATATATATATATATATATATATATATATATATATATATATACACAGTGGGGACAGAAAGTATTCAGACCCCCTTAAATTTTTCACTCTTATTTATATTGAAGCCATTTGCTAAAATCATTTAAGTTCATTTTTTTCCTCATTAATGTACACACAGCACCCATATTGACAGAAAAACACAGAATTGTTGACATTTTTGCAGATTTATTAAAAAAGAAAAACTGAAATATCACATGGTCCTAAGTATTCAGACCCTTTGTTCAGTATTTAGTAGAAGCACCCTTTTGATCTAAAACAACCATGAGTCTTTTTGGGAAAGATGGAACAAGTTTTTCACACCTGGATTTGGGGATCCTCTGCCATTCCTCCTTGCAGATCCTCTCCCGTTCTGTCAGGTAGGATGGTAAACGTTGGTGGACAACCATTTTTAGGTCTCTCCAGAGATGCTCAATTGGGTTTAAGTCAGGGCTCTGGCTGGGCCATTCAGGAACAGTCACGGAATTGTTGTGAAGCCACTCCTTCGTTATTTTAGCTGTGTGCTTAGGGTCATTGTCTTGTTGGAAGGTAAACTTTCGGCCGAGTCTGAGGTCCTGAGCACTCTAGAGAAGGTTTTCATCCAGGATATTCCTGTACTTGGCCGCATTCATCTTTCCCTTGATTGCAACCAGTCGTCCTGTCCCTGCAGCTGAAAAACACCCCCACAGCATGATGCTGCCACCACCATGCTTCACTGTTGGGACTGTATTGGACTGGTAATAAGCAGTGCCTGGTTTTCTCCACACATACCGCTTAGAATTAAGGCCAAAAAGTTCTATCTTGGTCTCATCAGACCAGAGAATCTTATTTCTCACCATCTTGGAGTCCTTCAGGTGTTTTTTTAGCAAACTCCATGCGGGCTTTCACGTGTTTCATGTGTCTTGCACTGAGGAGAGGCTTCCGTTGGGCCACTCTACCATAAAGCCATGACTGGAGGAGGGCTGCAGTGATGGTTGACTTTCTAAAACTTTCTCCCATCTCCCGACTGCATCTCTGTAACTCAGCCACAGAGATCTTTGGGTTCTTCTTTACCTCTCCCACCAAGGCTCTTTTCCCCCGATAGCTCTGTTTGGCTGGACGGCCAGCTCTAGGAAGGGTTCTGGTCGTCTCAAACATCTTCCATTAAAGGATTATGGAGGCCACTGTGCTCTTAGGAACCTTAAGTGCAGCAGAAATTTTTTTGTAACCTTGGCCAGATCTGTGCCTTGCCACAAGTCTGTCTCTGAGCTCTTCAGACAGTTTCTTTGACCTCATGATTCTCATTTGCTTTGACATGCACTGTGAGCTGTAAGGTCTTATATAGACGGGTGTGTGGCTTTCCATATCAAGTACAACCAGTATAATCAAACACAGCTGGACTCAAATGAAGGTGTAGAACCATCTCAAGGATGATCAGAAGATATGGACAGCACCTGAATTAAATATATAAGTGTCACAGCAAAGGGTCTGAATACTTAGGACCATGTGATATTTCAGTTTTTCTTTTTTAATACATCTGCAAACATGTGAACAATTCTGTGTTTTTCTGTCAATATGGGGTGCTGTGTGTATATGAATGAGGGAAAAAATGAACTTAAATGATTTTAGCAAATGGCTGCAATATAACAAAGAGTGAAACATTTAAGGGGGTCTGAATACTTTCCGTCCCCACTGTATATATATATATATATATATATATATATATATATATATATATATATATTTATATATATTTATATATATATATATATACAGTGCCTGGCAAAAGTATTCACCCACCTTGGCATTTTTCGTGTTTTGTTGCCTCACAACCTGGAATTAGAATGGATTGTTTGATGATTTGCATCATTTAATTTACAGAACATGCCCACAACTTTGAAGATGTTTTTTTATTTTTATTGTTAAACAAACAACAAATAGGACAAAATAACAGAAAAAGTCAATGTGCATAACTATTCACCCCCCTAAAGTCAATACTTTGTAGAGCCACCTTTTGCGGCTTTCACAGCTCCAAGTCGCTTTGGGTAAGTCTCTATGAGCTTGCCACATCCTACCACTGGGATTTTTGCCAATTCCTCCTTGCAAAACTGCTCCAGCTCCTTTAGGTTGGATGGTTTGCGCTTGTGAACAGCAATCTTTAAGTCTGACCACAGATTTTCTATTGGATTGAGAACTGGGCTTTGACTAGGCCACTGCAACACATTTACATGTTTCCCTTTAAACCACTCAAGTGTTGCTTTAGCAATGTGTTTGGGGTCATTGTCCTGCTGGAAGGTGAACCTCCATCCTAGCCTCAAATCACACACAGAGTGGTACAGGTTTTGCTCAAGAATATCCTTGTATTTAGCACCATCCATCTTTCCCTTAACTCTAACCAGTTTCCGAGTCCCGACTGCTGAAAAACATCCCCACAGCATGATGCTGCCACCACCATTTCTATTTCTGAAAAATAGTTTTATGTATATATTTTTCTAATTTTACTTCCCCAACTTAAACTATTGTGTTCTGATCCATCACATATAATTCAGATTAAAAAAAATTGAACTAAAGGCTGTAATGTAACAAAATAGGTAAAAAGCCAAGGGGGGTGAATACTTTTTCAAGGCGCTGTATATACAGGGCTCAAAATTTCAAGTCCTGAGCTACTAGCCAGGTCTCAAGGGTTACTCGCCACCAATTGCCCTACCCAACACTTACCCTGCCCCGCCCCTAATCACACCATCATAAATTATCTCATGAAATGGCACTTAAATGTTTTATGCAGAATTAAGTTACAAAAATAAATATTAACAACAACTTTATCAGTTCCCCTCAGCACAGCCTCGCCAGTGCCCATCAATGCAGGCTCACCTGTGCCCATCATTGCAGCGTGACCTGTGCCAATAATTGCAGTGTAACCTGTGCCCATCATTGCAGCCTCACCGTGCCCACCATTGCAGCCTCACTGTGCCCAACATTGCAGCCTCAACGTGCCCCCTTTGCAGCCTCACCATGCCCCACATTGCAGCCTCACCGTGCCCCACATTGCAGCCTCACCGTGCCCCACATTGCAGCCTCACTGTGCCCCACATTGCAGCCTCACCGTGCCCCACATTGCAGCCTTACTCTGGCCCAAATTGCAGCCTCACTGTGCCCCAAATAGCAGCCTCACTGTGCCCCAAATTGCAGCCTCCCTTTGCCCCAAATTGCAGCCTTGCAGTGCATTGCAGAGTTGCCAGGGTGGGGGAAGTGAGAGGGCGGCTGGATCATGACAAGTTAGAGGAGAACCAGGATCGCAGAGCGGTAAAACATGCCGTAACAGGTTAAATGACTTAAAGAATTAAGTTACAAAAATAAATATTAACAACTTTATCAGTTCCCCTCAGCACAGCCTTGCCAGTGTCCATCAATGCAGGCTCACCTGTGCCCATCATTGCAGCGTGACCTGTGCCCATCATTGCAGCCTCACTGTGCCCCCATTGCAGCCTCACTGTGCCCCCATTGCAGCCTCACTGTGCCCCAAATTGCAGCCTCACTGTGCCCCAAATTGCAGCCTCACTGTTCCCCAAATTGCAGCATCACTGTGCCCCCATTGCAGCATCACTGTGCCCCATTGCAGCCTCACTGTGCCCCAAATTGCAGCATCACTGTGCCCCAAATTGCAGCATCACTGTGCCCCAAATTGCAGCCTCACAGTCCCCCCATTGCAGCCTTGCCAGGGTGGAGGAAGTGAGAGGGCGGCTGAATCACGACGAGTTAGAGGAGAGCCAGGATCGCATAGCGGTAAAACATGCCGTAACAGCTTACATTGAAACTGTCTCCTCTCTGATCATTTTCGCATCGCCCCGCCTCCTCCTAACCCCGCACCTGTGATAGACAGAATGCATCCCCGCATTCTGTCTATCACAGGCGCATCCCCGCATTGGACCCGCGTCTCGGTGATCCCGCGGCTCTCCTCTAACACCATGGCACTCTTCCACCAGGAGAACGGCTCCCGATCAACTTCACCCGCCCCCCACTCTCAGGCAGCCCAGTTCCTCGCCAGCCCTCATTTTCCACTCGCAAAATGCGAGTAGGCGAGTGGAAAATTTGAGGGCTGAAGTGACAATACCATGCAATAACAATAACCATCGTGAAAATAAAGTAATAAAAAGTGAAAGTCCAAATGCAGACAATGCTGAATCTGATGTGGTGATTAAAACAAGGTGATCTATTTCCTTCCCATTCCAAAGCAGTGAATATAAGGTGACTGGTGTCTCTTCTTACAATTGTTACAATTGCTATGACACCTCAGGGCTCACAATCCTCTCACCTTACGGCTGTAAGGTAACAGCATTGTATAGATAGCTCTTAAAGGGGGTCCGTTTGTCTCCACCTGCCTCTGGGGATCTTTCTATGGTGAGCCCAGCCTGTGGAACTAGATGAACAATAATGCCTCCTCTAAGATGGTCTTGGGGTTCCACCTGATACCCTCTGTAGTGGTGGTATATAAAGAAGGAATCTCCAATAGTGTGATATTGTTTTCCAAAATATGTTAAAAGAACATCTATTTTTACTCACATTTAGCAAAGTAAAAATGGACATATACTCCATGAGCAGCGAGCTCGTTCTCCTGCGTCACTTCCGGTATACCTGTCGCTCAATCCCGATGCATATCATCACGCCCATGTGACTTCATCAATAGATAAGGACTGGCATAGGTAGTGTCTTTAACCACCCAGAAGATTTGGCCCCTTAATGACCAGGCCATTTTTTGTGATACGGCACTGAGTCACTTTAACTGACAATTGCACGGTCCTGCGACGTTGTACAAAAACAAAATTGACTTTTTTTTCCCACAAATAGAACTTTATTTTGGTGGTATTTGATCACCTCTGCGAATTTTATTTTTTGCGCTATAAACAAAAAAAAGAGCGACAATTTTGAAAAAAAAAAAAAAAAAACAATATTTTTTACTTTTTGCTATAATAAATATCCCCAAAAACAAATTTCTTGCTCAGTTTAGGCCAACATGTATTCCTCTACATATTTTTGGTAAAAAAATGTGCAATAAGCGTATATTGATTGGTTTGCGCAAACGTTATAGCATCTACAAAATAGAGGATAGATTTATGGCATTTTTATTATTAATTTTTTTTTTACTAGTAATGTTGGTGATCTGCAATTTTTATCGGGACTGCAAGATTGACAGATCGGGCACTTTTGACACTTTTTTTGGGACCATTGACATTTTTATACAGCGATCAGAGCTAAAAATAGCCGCTGATTACTGTATAAATGTCATTGGCAGGGAAGGGGTTAACATTAGGGGGTGGTCAAGGGGTTAAATGTGTGTCCTAGGGAGTGTTTCTAACTGTGGGGGGATGGGACTGCCTGGGGGAGGAGACCGATTGTTGTTCCCAAGCATTAGAAACAACTGATCAGTCTCCTCACCCCTGACATAACGGAGATCTGTCTATTTACATTGACAGACTTCCTGTCAGAGAACTCACACAGCAAGCCCCCATCTCCGTGCAGCAGCTGCCAACCCTCGTTCCGCTAATGCCAATATGCATGCATGGAACTGTAGCCAGAGACAAATGAGATCCAGAGTGGGTATGCACAATGGCACTTCCAAGCGAACATGCGCGCGCTAACGCGCATCCGTGAGTGGCAATGCGCTAAGGCACTAACGCGCATGCGCGCACCTATGCTGCCACGAATCCTGCCTGTACGCTGCCTGCCTGTTGCCAACTCCTGCCTGTTCCTGATTCTGCAGTTGATCCTGATCTGGCTCCCGCTGAACAAGTCTGGTGATTAGTTTCTACATTTCCTCAGCAGAGGTTCCTGTATCTCCAAGCTCCAGCCTCCTGCCTGTAGGCACCTGCACCCTTTTGTTGCCCTCGCACTCCCTGTACCCACCACCAGGGGTGCTTAGACAGGAACCGTGCAAGAGGCCACCCTCATCATTTCGGGCTCCACTGTAATGTACGTGACACCTTCGTTCTGTCTCTGTATGGAGCGATCGCGGGTGCCAGGCGGACATCGTGTCATTGTGCCATGGATGCGCACGCACCTCCCCCTAGTGGTCTTAAAGCAGCCAATGTACAGTTACGACGGCTCGCCCAGAGGAGCCAACCTGCCACTGTATAACTGCAGCGGCTGGTCCGGAAGCAGTTAAATAGTGTGATAGGAAAGTATATAATGGCTGTAATTTTCTTGTGGCCTCCTATTTAGATATATTGTGCTGGCCATTTTCTATTTGCCTGTTATGTGAATCTATTATAGCGGCCATCTTCCCGTAGATATCCGGTCGGCCATTTTCTTAGGGATATTACAAAACGACATAACCTTTTCCGAGCTGCCTGTGTATAGGATCTTGGCTGTATTCTTTGGTAAAATCCTACCACCATATAGTCTGGGAACAAAAATTGACTATAAGCAAACAAAAGGGTACCAAAAAAACACACAGGATGGAGAATGTACCAGAGCCCAGGGACACTGGAAATTATGTAGGTAACAAAGTGACTCTATCCATGTTAGCAAAAAAAAGGTCAAAAATCTATTAAAAATATATAAAATATTAATAAAAATATATAACAATATATAAAAAAATTAAAAATATACAGAAGACCAAACAAAAATGTACTATAATCAAAATAGGGTGAATAATAGTTGAACGTGGAGCGTGATCACTAAGTTACATATTTAACATGCAGAGCTAAAATAATCTTTTATAAGCATGTGTGTGTATCCACATGTAGAGAGCAAACCATTTTTTCGCCTGTTCTGTATAATTTCCTATTCTGGTACAATTACGTCTCAGTCGCATAAATTGGCCCTTAGGTATATTGAAGAGCGAGTTATTATGATGGCAACTTTGCATAGAGAGATAACTATTCCGATATACATTTTTGTGTGTTTTTGTAATTAAAAATATAGGGAAAAGACTGCGCTATAAATGAAACAATATACAATAAAAAGAGAGCTGCCAACACTCAAACCAAAAAAGTTCAACATGAAATAGTAAATCACAAGTGTAGCGCTAATATAAACATTAAAACAAAGTAATGTATATGCTATGAATGTGGTATATATAAGACAAAATATAGTGTATAAAAATCAAGACTAGCTGTAAATGCAAGAAGGTGTAAGCAACAAACATAAAGTGATAGTCCACAAGAATGTGAAGAAGCAGGCTCTTCCTGTAGGGATGACACCCAACCAATGGGGATAAGAGATAGATTGCCTGTAGTCACTCTCATCAGTACTTCAAAAGGTAAGTAAATGGATACTCTTACTGACCAGGGTAGACACACATGTCATACGACAGTGGGTCAAATGGGCTCGAGATCCTGTATGGTCTGGGTCTGATGTAGTAGGAAGAAGTATAGGCAGGTCCAGTGTGATGTCCTTGACTCCCGGTCCCTGGGCTCCCCAGGCAGTCTGTAGTCCAAGTGGATGTCGCCCAAATACAGTTCCTCATAGGCTCCAGACACCAAACATATGAAAAAAGAAAAGGGAGGACTCAGGATGGTGCAGGTCAAACCAAATGGTTTACTGAAATAAGTCATAGATTAACAATGACACGCTTAAAAAGTGATCACAAAAACATTTAAAAAGAACAATAAAAGCAATGTGGGGTACAGATAATGCTAGCCCAATGCGTTTAGACTCTAGAAGGTCTTCAACTGGGGCAAATCGGATTTGCCCACTGGGTGCAAATTTGTTTTTTGTTGATAGTATTTATGGTGATACCAGAAGTAGCAATTCTTTAAACAGAAATCAAGGCATTTAACAAGGTATTTCCATTTGTGGCCTGGCATGCCTGATGATGGTGAATAATGGTATAGAACGACAAAACAATAGTAGTCGCCATAATCAAAGTTCTTCCACTTTGATTTCTTCTAATAGTTGTAACATATGTTGAGTGTCCCTTAGCTATGCCTTGGTGTTCTGAACTGCAGGTTGTAGATATTTATCTATATGTTGGCCCATCCTGTCTGTTATGGATTCTATACCATTCACTATAGGTCTAGGAAGTCTGTCTGTCTTGCCTTCCATCTCCATAGTGGTCCCTAAGGGGGGGCATAGTAATTAGATGTAGGAATTGGGCTCCTTTCGTATGGTCTATATGGATCTTGGGGTGGTCACCTCATTACCCTTGGTCCTTTATTGTACATGGGTGCAGGGCTCCTTTCATGATATCTATATGTATCTTGAGGTGGGCCCCTATATTCTCTTGGTCCATGATTGGGTCTATTCCAATTGTTGTTAGGTCTTCTATTATTTTTCCAAAATTGTGGCTTCCTCCATGTATTTTGTGGTGTGTGGTCCCAATGCGAGGGCCTCCTCCAAGTATTATAGGGGGTGTGGTTATTCTGATTTCTGTGGCTTTCATCATATCTTTGATGACTCAGGGTCTGAGGTGTGCATGGTAGAACCATCAAAAACACATACCGGTAGGTATAAACATTTGTATGTTTACTAATAACCAATGATCAACATGGCATTAAGACAGCATTGCATACATCAAACATAGGAATTATTAATGGAGTATAAATAACAACATGGCATAAACAAGTAAAGTTGTACATCATAATCCAGATTCATTATATCTCTGTTGTCTCAAGGTATCACATGGTCTCCCGTATTCAGCCTGTTCTCTAGGATGATTTTCTTGAGGTGGTCTAGGGCAAATATTCTGATCAGGTGTTCTATTCACATAGTGTGAGCTAACTCTCACAGTTTTTTCTGGTGTGGAATATGTGGAAATGGGGTCAGTGACTCCCACTTGGCTCTTCCACTTAAATACTTGGTCAATTTTGTAATCGTTGAAGTCTCTAGAGCAGGGATATACAATTAGCAGACCTCCAGCTGTTGCAGAACTACAATTCCCATGAGGCATAGCAAAACTCTGACATCCACAAGCATGACACCCAGAGGCAGAGGCATGATGGGACTTGTAGTTTTGCAACAGCTGGAGGTCTGCTAATTGCATATCCCTGCTCTAGAGTATTTTTACTTTTCCTTTGCTGGACCTCTTTATCTTTGTTGATCAGGTCCTTATTCAACTGAGCTGTGAGTGCCATACATTCTGCTGTTTCTTTATGGATTTCCAATTGTTCTTTGAGTTCCCCTATAGTATGATCAATTTTTCTAATCTTCTTTTGTTTTCTTTTTAAGAGAAATTTGAAATGTTCCAATCCCCTATCATTGAAGAATTGGAACCATTCACCTATGGATTCCTGGTCTATCAGACCATCATCAAGTAAGACGCCCCACCTGAGGTACTAAACACTCTCTAATGACTAAAAGGAGAGTAATTGGAGAAGGAATATTCATTCTCGGTAACAAACCTTTGACACAAGAAGAAATCGGAGTACTGGACAAGGGGTTAAAATATGCACCTATCAAAAATCTTGATAAATTCCAGATGTATAAAGGAATACAGAAGTATATAAGGAAACTTAACATCAACAAATATATGCTGGGCAATCCTACTAAATATGGATCAAAACTACCACAGAGAAATGAAGAAATCGTACATAGAAACTTACGGAATAAATCCATTTTCAATCCTACCGTTTATAACAATAAATACATTGAAGTGTTCAAGAATTTGGTTATACAAGATGTTAGAGACATGAAGATTAAAAAGAAAGCTAGGTATATTAAAAATGGTTCCTGCAAGTTAACAAAGAGAAATGATGTAGTCATCAGGCCAGCAGATAAGGGAGGGGGGATTGTAATCCATTATAAAGAACAGTACCATGACAACATGCTCAAATTACTGGAAGACAAAGATACTTAACTGACATTACTAAATAACCCTATTTATAAATACATTAAAGAGTTGGAAAAAAAAGTGCATCTAGGACTTAAGAATATATTGGAGAAAAAAAAAAGTAAGTTATTTAACACCAGAAACGTGTTGGACACCAATTATATATTCAATACCAAAAATACATAAAGATAAGACTAATCCACCTCTTAGACCTATAGTGAGTGGTATAGAATCCATAACAGCCAGAATGGGCCAATATATAGATAAATATCTACAACCTGCAGTTCAGAACACCAAGGCATATCTAAGGGACACTAAACATATGTTACAACTATTAGAAGAAATCAAAGTTGAAGAAGGTCCCTTGGCGACGACTGATGTTTCATCATTATGTACCATTTTTCACCATCATCTAGCATGCCAGGCCACAAAGTGGGGACTTAGAGTATATACCACACTACCATGCAAACAAAGGAAATGCCTTGTTAAATGCCTTGTTTCTGTTTAAAGAATAGCTACTTCTGGTATCACCATAAATACTATCAACAAAAAACATGCGTAGCCATGGGGGCCAAATTTGCATCCAGTGTGGCAGAGTTATTCATGGCCCAATGGGAGGAAGAATCCATCTACACAAATTGACTGAAGGAATTGATTTTCTACAAAAGATATATCCATGATGTATTTATTTGGTGGAAAGGAGATCAGAATCAATTACAGCAATTTCTTGAATCATTGAATAATAATGAAAGAAACATCAAATTCTCCTGGGAAATAGATGACAAAAATATCCCTTTTCTTTGGAAATCATACAAAAAACAATAAGCTAATTACAAAAAACACACTTTCAAAATGTAGATCGGAATAGTTATCCCCCTTTGCAAAGTTGCCAACTTGGTGACTACAACATTCCTGTCAACGTTAACAGTCCAGCTACAACTAAACTTCTCGCCTTAACCTCATCTTTTGACCTAACACAATGGACACATACTTCCACTCACTCCAATGGTAATACCCTTCTCCCTTCTCTGCAACCCTGGCAACCTAACAAACACCCCCTTTCCTCTCTCTGATCACAACCTCATTAGTTTCACTGTATCCTTTCCTCCAACCACCCATCCCTCCAAGCAGCAAACAATTACTTGTAGGAACCTTCGCCACCTTACGCCTTCTCTTCTCTATTGTGCTATTGACCACCTATATGACATAATCTCTCCCCTGTCCTGACCTGGCCACCTCTGTCTACAACAGTTCCCTCTCATCATCACTAGATGCACTTGCTCCTCTAAGCACACGCAGAATCAGGCCCCGACCGTTACAACCCTGGCAAACGGACACTATAAATCTCAAGAGACATTGTTGTGCTCTTGAATGACTTGGCGTAAAACCAAATGCCTGAAAAACTTCACCCTATATAAATCTGCTCTTATAAAATACAATTCCTGCCTCCATGTTGCCAAACAAGCCTACTTTGTTTCTCTTATTAATACCTTGTCATCCAGTCCCCATCAGCTCTTCTCAACCTTTAACTCTCTACTTCATCCCCCACCCCCTCTACCCACTAACTCACTCACTGCCCAAGAGATTGCCAATCACTTCAAAGACAAGATTGATGCAATTCGTGAGGACACCTCAACTGTGCGTATATCTTCCCCACCCAACATACCATGCCTAACAGCACATTCAACACTGTCCTCTTTTGAATTGGCTACTACTGAAGAGGTTACAAAACTTTTCTCAGATGTCCACCTAACCAATTGTCCCTTGGATCCTGTTCCCTCACAACTACTAAGGTCATCCTCTTATTCTATCATATGCTCCCTCACTCACATCTTGAATCTCTCCCTCTCTAGTGGCACATTCCCCTCCCCTCTAAAACATGCGCAGATCACTTCCATACTTAAAAAGCCCTCATTGGACCCCACCAATCTAAACAACTTAAGACCCATCTCATTGCTCCCATTCACCTCTAAACTTCTAGAACGTTTAGTCTACAACCGTCTTAGCTCCTACCTCAGTGAAAATAACCTTCTTGATCCTTTCTCTCGCAGCACTCCATGGAAACTGCCCCACTAAAACTCACTAACGATTTACTAACTGCTAAAACCAACAGCCAATACTCCATACTCCTACTACTTGACCTCTCTGCGGCCTTTGATACTGTTGACCACCCGCTCTTTCTTAATAAACTACATTCCCTTGGCCTCCGAGATTCTGCTCTATCCTGGTTCTCTGCCTATCTATCACAGCGCTCCTTCAGTGTCACCTACAACTCTGTCTCCTCCTCTCCATTGCCCCTTTCTGTGGGGGTCCCCCAAGGCTCTGTTCTTGGACCCCTTCTCTTCTCTATCTACACCTCCTCCCTTGGTCACTTGATAACCGCCCACGGCTTCCAATACCACTTATATGCTGATGACACCCAAATCTATCTGTCTACTCCTCACCTCACTCCTTCAGTCTCCTCTCGCATTACTAACTTACTAACTCACATATCAGCATGGATGTCGCACCACTTCCTTAAACTAAATCTCTCTAAAACTGAGCTATTAATATTCCCCCCTGCACATGCCCCCCTCCATGACTTTTCTATCAAAATCAACAATGCAACCATCAGGCCCTCCCCTCACGCCAGGGTACTAGGTGTAATCCTAGACTCTGACTTGTCATTTCAGCCCCAAGTCCAATCGTTGTTAAAAGTTTGTAGAATTCATCTCCGTAACATCTCTAAAATTCACCCCTTTTTAACAAATTAAACCACCAAGCTCCTCATTCACTCCCTTGTTATCTCTCGCCTTGACTATTGCAACTCCCTTCTCATTGGCCTGCCTCTCCATAGGCTATCCCCTCTTCAGTCATGAATGCTGCTGCCAGACTTTTCCACCTTACCAACCGCTCAGTGTCTGCCAACCCTCTCCTCCAATCCCTACACTGGCTCCCAATCACCCAGCTAATTAAATTCAAAATACTAACCACAACATACACAGCCATTCACTACTCTGCCCCGAGCTACATCACCAATCTTGTCTCCAAACATCACCCAAATTGTCCCCTCCGCTCTTCTCAAGACCTCCTACTCTCAAGCTCTCTTGTCTCCTCCTCCCATGCTCATCTCCAGGATTTCTCCAGAGCCTCTCCCATCCTCTGGAACTTGCTACCTCCACTGGTCCGGCTATCCCCTACTCTTGCTACCTTCAGGCGATCCCTGAAAACTCATCTCTTCAGGGAAGCCTATCATGTCTCCAACTAATCTCCTACCACTTCCATCAGCTCATGCCCTACAGTTACAACCTTTTGTACCACCTGCCCCACCCTATTAGATTGGAATCTCTTCTGAGCAGGACCCTCTTAATCCTCTTGTATTTTATTGTATTGTAACTGTATTGTCTCCCTTTATATTGTAAAGCTCTGTGTAAACTGTTGGCGCTATATAAATCCTGTATAACAATAATAATAATAACTGGCTCTTCAACATACTTAAGGGCCAATTTATGCGACTGAGATGTAATTGTACCAGAATAGGAGATTATACAGAACAAGTTAAGAAAATGGACATAGATTTATTGATAAAGGATATGATAAAATATTCATATTCAAGAGAGAATAACAGAAGTAGCACAAATGGACAGAACGGCATTGGTTAAAAAGAATAAATTACCAGAGCAATATTCCGATCAAGAACCCATCATCCTGGATTACAACATACAATATAAAAAAATAGAAAATATCATACAGCGCCCAATGGCCTATACTGCAGACAGAAGGACATTTGCAGTTCATACTACCCAAAAAACTCAAATTTGTTTATAAAAGAGCGCCCACCATTCGGGATAAAGTGGCAAAAAATTTCATAGACCTCCCAAAAAAGGTTTTACATTTTTCACGGGAATATTGGGTATATTTTCATTGGGTATATTGGATTGTACGGTTTTTTTTTTTGGTTTTTTTTATGGTTGGACTGGATGGACTTGTGTCTTTTTTCAACCTGACTAACTATGTAAGGCTTCTATCCGTGCAAAAGATGTTATGCGTGCACATGCACCAAACGCCCCAATGAAAAGAAGTTCAGTTTTAAATCAACCAGTACAGGTGTCACGTATTATTAAAGATTTTGGGGGGTGCAATATAGAAAGGGCAGTTTATGTCCTTGAATGCAGCTGCGGATTAAATTATATAGGACGCACAAAGAGACTTTTAAGAATTTGCATTAAAGAGCATGTCCAGAATATCCGGAAAGGATATGATAAACATAGTGTGTTCAAACATTACACAATAGAGATTCCATCCACCTCAAATTTTGGGGCATTGTACCCTATATGAAACAATGGCGTGGTATCCATAAAATAAGAACTCTTAGTCAATTCGAATCAAAATAGATATTTTTAATGGATACTCTTACACCCCATGGATTGAACGTGGAGTTTGATTTAAACTGTTTTATCAATTATTTTTTAATCCAATATTTTCATTCATTTTTACATACATGTAGCACTTGAGACACCCCTTCCCCTACCCCTTGGGATAGACATTTTTGGTGTATTGTTTTAGGTTGTTTATTACTATACATTATTCCAAGTAATATTTAAGTCATCTCTATTGTATCACACATCTCAACTTATGAGCTGGACATCATTGTACATAAAATTTTCCTTTTCCTCTTACCCTTGTTATACACTAGATGTTACATTGCTCCACCATATTATAGATTATTATCTAGTATGTTTTGCCCTCCACATGTGGATACACACATATTGCTTATACCAGATTATTTTAGCTCTGCATGTTGAATATGTAGCTTAGCGAGCACGCTCCACGTTCAATTATTCACCATATTTTGATTATAGTACATTTTTGTTTGGTCTTCTGTATATTTTTTTTATTTTTTTATATATTTTTATATATTTTTTATTAATATTTTATATATTTTTAATATATTTTTGACCTTTTTTTTGCTAACATGGATAGAGTCACTTAGTTACCTACATAATTTCCGGTGTCCCTAGGCTCTGATACATCCTTCATCCTGTGTGTTTTTGTGGTCCCCTTTTGTCTGCCTATAGTCAATTATTGTTCCCAGACTATACGGTGGTATGTCTTTACCAAAGAATACTTTGTGCAAACGTTCCACAAAGAAAATGAACAAATACAAATTCATAAATATATCCCATAGTTTGTAGACGCTATAACGTTCACGTAAACCAATCAATATACACTTACTGGGATATTTTTTACCAAAAACATGTAGCTGAATACATATTGGGTTAAATTTATAAAGAAATTCGATTTTTTTTTATTTTTTATTATTGAATGTGTTTTATAGCAGAAAGTAAAATATTAGGTTTTTTTTTTAAAATTGTTTGTTTATAGCGTAAAAAAAATGCAGTGGTGGTCAAATACCACCAAAAGAAAGCTCTATTTGTGAGAATAAAATTGCATACATTTTATTTTGGTACAGTGTCGCACGATCGCTCAATTGTCAGTTAAAGTATCGCAGTGCCATATCGCAAAAAATGGCCTGATCATGAAGGGGGTAAATCTTTCAGAGGTCAAGTGGTCTAGAACCAAATTAGAGAGCTTTATTTCACTAAAAAGAGAGAAAAGTTGTTCAGGTCATGCACACTATATAAGGGCCATGTTTGAGCATATATAGCAATAGATCAAGGGGTACATATGTATGGAGGCATCCCTTTAATTGCTATATATGCTCCAACATGGTAAGTCTCAAAGATTATAGTTAGAACTGCACTTTACAGAGGGGCCTGGATGAGGCAGTGCAGCTTCCAATTATATTGTGCAACTAAAACTGATTTTTTTAATGTAAATTGTTAGACAGTGTAATTTATTTATTTATTTTGCTGGCTAGATTTAAACATTGAGTATAGCCTCACATAATATTAAGTTAATAGCAGTAAAGGAGTACCATCGTCCAAATTGACATATATGATTGGGGAAGGTGAAAATGTGGGGGTAGTTGCCGAAGCTATCCCATACACATAGATACCCAAAAGGAATTAAATGGACTTTTTCGGTACTGGTATAACCACAAATTGATTAAAAAATACAAAATTTTTATTCTGTAACAATGTACAAACAATATCTTAAAAACACAAAAATGTATACAGAAACAATTTATAAAATATAGTACAGTATACACCACACAAGAACTAACCCATAGCAGGTTTCCCCGGTACAGTTTCTGTTCCGGTAGGGTATAAATATTCCTCTACCGCTTCTTCAGGAGAATGAAAGGTCTATGAGAAAACAGTATATTAAAGGGGATATACAAAAAAATACAAAATGTACAAAGAAACCATTTGCAACGCATGGCAGTAGTAACATGTATACAGAAAGATCTGCTCACCCAAATGGACCAGGTACGGCTAGCAGCAGAATCCCACAGATCCCCCCCCCCCCCCAGCGGACAAGGGGGAGTGCAAAAAGCCATCTCTAATTAAAATAGATATATCAGGTATAAATGGTGGATGTTTATTAATTTTTATCAAAGGTTATACAGATACTGATAGGTGAAAAATTATGGAGACCGAAGAAGGGTACTTGTGTGGTTTAAAGTGAAAAAGGAAGGGAGTGACAAGAGAATAAGAAAGGAAAAAAGGGGAGGAAGGGGGAGAAGGGGGAGGGGAAAAAAATTGTTCACCTATCAGTATCTTTATAACCTTTGAAAAAAATGAATAAACATCCACCATTTATACCTGATATATCTATTTTAATTAGAGATGGCTATTTGCACTCCCCCTTGTCCACCCGGGGGGGGGGAGGGAATCTGGGGGACTCTGCTGCTAGCCGTACCTGGTCCATTTGGGGGAGCAGATCTTTCCGTATTCATGTTACTACTACTACATGTAACTTCTGACAAATTCTTCGACACATGTGATAAAACCAACTTGAATTTTGTGTCAGGGTGGGTGCTATAAATAGATTAGCAGAAAGCTGCTCTACTCACAGGACAGCTCTGAAAGTCTCTGCCTATGTGGAGGGTATGTGCCTTTCCTCCAATCAGTTGTCTCCCAGTGTAGTCCAAAACTACACTGCTACTGCTGAATGAGGAAGTAAAAATTCTAACAGGACTTGCACTTTCTAAACAGTATATAAAGTTGAAGACAGCAGATAAACATGTAAAACTTTCATAGGAGGATTTGTTTAATCTCTCTGTATCATCTGAGGCTGTTCATTTCACTGGGTATATGTGAAGTTTACATTCACTTTAAATTAGCTCTACAGTATAGTCCCATAATACACTTTAATTTTATAACATCAGCATTGTAATAGCAATACAAACAATATTTATTGTTGACAATCCAATATACGCTTACTTTAAAAGTCTCCTTTCATTTTGTGAGTGCTGTCTGTCTGCTGGCCATCTCATTCCACAACTTCCTGGATTCCCTGCATGGTTTGCAGTTTCTCCACTGCTGTTTACTTTTGATTTCTAAGGACTACAAATCTCATGGTCCCTTGCTGTCTGCAAGCCATGATTCCTGTACTGGCTCTGCCTCTGTAGTTCAGAAGGCAGGCTCTGTGAGTTCTGTGACACAGTAGTGCCTACTCACAGGACGTAGTAATTACATGTCACGGATTTCAAAGAAGTAAATCTGTGGTGATTCTCACGAGATCATTCAGCATAATAGGAGTAGGCTTAACCCATCATAACAGAGGATGAAACTCTTAAATAAATATTTCAACAACCTCCCATACTGGCTTCCAGACAACCACCCAACCTCAGACATAAACTAATCAGCAGGAAACTTCATTATGATTATGAAGTCACAAATAATGGAAGCAAACTCTGCAATAAAACACACTGCAAACTTAGCAACCAAATCAATCCATCTAAAAGTGTCACACACACAAATGGGACCTTCAATCTCACGGGATCATACAGCTGTACCTCCAGTAATGTCGCGTACCTCATCCAATGCAAAAGATGTAGCAAAGGATCTTATGTTGGCGAACCAGGAGAGAAGTTGCAAATGAGGATGGATTTGCACAGACATACCATCAAGGAACACAAAGAAGAGTTTCTGCACACCTGTGGGACATCACTTCTCACAACCGGACCACACTAAAGAAGACCTCAATTTTTTAGTTCTTACAGGGAATTTTGGAACTATCCAGGGAAGTAAAACTTTTGAACTAAGAATGATTCTTCTATTTGACACAAAAAATAACAGCCCAAACTTAAATATGGGTTTCCTTATGCCCTGTACACGCGACCGGTTTTGCCATCGGAATAAACTCCGAAGGTTTCTCCAACGGAATTCCATTCAAGCGGTCTTGCCAACACACAGTCAAACCAAAGTCCGACCAAAGTCCTACTGTCCAGAACGCGGTGACATACAGCACGTACGACAGGACTAGAAAAAGGAAGTTCAATAGCCAGTAGCCAATAGCTTCCGTCTCGTACTTGCTTCAGAGCATGCGTTGTTTTTGGTCCGTTGGAACAGCATACAGACGAGAGGTTTTCCCGATAGGAATTGGTTCTGTCGGAAATATTTAGAACATGTTCTATTTCTAGGTCCATCAGAATTTTCGAAAAAAAAAGTCAGATGAAGCACACACACGATCGGAATATACGATGAAAAGCTTCCGTCGGACTTTTTCTGTCGGATATTCCGCTCATATGTATGCGGCTTTACTCATTATTCTACCCCCTCTGTGACTCTCACCCCCTCCCCCCCGCACCCTCCCATTTGTTTATGTTTGTTTTCCTATTTTTTTCCTTTGCCTCAGAGATTGTGTTTTTTTTTTAACATTCTGCTAAAACTTCTTTGAATCAGTACTGCTTGGACGTTGAAGAAGGGGACATTCCCCGAAAGCTTGTCCTGAGAAATTGTATGTTAGTGCAAATAAAAAAAGTACTCAATTGTCTCTGTCGCAAGTGCACTTATACCACTACAATCACCTAAGGGCAACAAAGCTAATAAAGGGTCTGGAGGATCTTAGTTATGAGGAAAGGTTGCGAGCACTGAACTTATTCTCTCTGGAGAAGAGACACTTGAGAGGGGATATGATTTCAATATACAAATACCGTACTGGTGACCCCACAATAGAAATAAAACTTTTTCGCAGAAGAGAGTTTAACAAGACTCGTGGCCACTCATTAAAATTAGAAGAAAAGAGGTTTAACCTTAAACTACGTAGAGGGTTCTTTACTGTAGGAGTGGCAAGGATGTGGAATTCCCTTCCACAGGCGGTGGTCTCAGTGGGAAGCATCGATAGCTTCAAGAAACTATTAGATAAGCACCTGAATGACCGCAACATACAGGGATATACAATGTAATACAATGTAATACTGACACATAATCACACATAGGTTGGACTTGATGGACTTGTGTCTTTTTTCAACCTCACCTACTATGTAACTATGTAACCTCAAGCTATGCTTGAAACTATTGAAAATGAATACATGATTTTACACTTTGACCGTAAATACATTTTAATATTTGAGTTCCAGCTATCTCCATTTATATTTTGGCTTCCTTGTCTCTTTAGCTTTTCCCTACTGTCCACAAATATGTCATATTTTGAAATATTACTGCTCGAAGATCCAAAGTAACCTACATTTTAATATAACCTGACACTGTTCTGTTAATACCATTCTGTTAATACCATTGGATGTTTTTCTGTAATCCTTTTGCAGAAGAAGCTATACAGTAAGCCCCATTTACATTAATTTATGTACACTGAGAGTGAAAGTAGGTTATCAGTACAGAATAGCTGGCTAATGATGCTAAGGAATACTAAACAATTCTAAAAAAGAAACCAACACATTAAAGATTATGTTTTTCCATAGGGAAACTATGGTGTACCATTTGATATTACTGTATTATTGTATGTGTGTGACTAGTGTAAAAGTGTTAATAGTATGTATTATTATTGTAACATTTACTTCACTTACTTTAATATGACACTAATGCCGCGTACACATGATCGGACTTTATGGCATACTTGGTCCGGCGTACCGGATTTCGTCAGACAATTCGATCCCGTGTGGGCTCCAGCGGACTTTGTTTTCTCAAAAGTTTGACAAGCTTAGATTTGAAACATGTTCCAAATCTATCCGACGGACTCGAGTCCGGTCGAAAAAATTCCACTTGTCTGTATGCTAGTCCGACGGACAAAAAACAACGCTAGGACAGCTATTGGCTACTGGCTATGAACTTCCTCGTTTTAAACCGGTCATACATCATCACGTACAAATCCGTCGTACTTTGGTTGATCGTGTGTAGCCAAGTCTGTTCATTCGTAAAGTCCGTCGTAAAGTCAGTCGAAAAGTCCGCCGGGCAAAGTATGCCATAAAGTCCGGTCGTGTGTACGCGGCATAATCCTTGTACTAATTTATTGTTTTATATTTTTACCCCTTCACGCCAACATACCATAAATATACGGCCCCACTGGACAGGGCTTTTTTCCATGCAGCCGCATGTTTGTGTATCTCCCTTTGTGCTGGGAGCGTGCCCCACAGAGATCGGAGTCTTACACTGAGCTCAAGGCCCCGTACTAACGATCGAGACCCGAAACTCCAGATTCTGGGTCACCTGATCACTGTGATCAGGTGACCCAGAATCGGGAGTTCCGGGTCCTGATTGTTAGTGCGGGGCCTTGGGCTCACGGTAAGACCCCGGTCTCTGTGCGGTGATCGAAGAAAAAAGGATGTTTTGGTTCAGCGTCTAGGATATGAGTGAATCATGTTCTAAAATAATAAAGTGATCTTTGAAAAAATGACAGCTGCAGTTGTAATGTGTACCAGTGTGAACACAACTTAGAAATTATAAATAAATAACCCCGCTAGTCATAAATACCATTCATTGTGATAAATACTTCTGCATACCACCTAAAGTGCTTAACATCTTATAAAAATATCAATAAACAACATTAATAAACAAAAAGTGTTACAAAACAATATATAGAATATATCAAAATACTATATCAAAAAGTCCCATTCATTAATGGCCACTGTGCATGTGTGGGTGTTCTATAAAATATTTAACATTGGGATGCGCATGCGTGGCAGCTTGTCAGATGGACGTCTGTTCCGGGAGCTCCGCACCGCTCTGGCCATCTAGCCTCTCAACAGCCACTATCCCGGCAGAGCCCGGGCCACTACACTGCTCAGGGATCGCAGAACCGGCAGGGATCGCCAGAATGGCGGGGGGGGGGAACAGCCAGGAGGGACCTTTCTCGTTTACTGGACACCAGACCTGGACCCTTGGCCTCATCCAAGATGGCGCCCGCTGCTTACACATGAGGTGGAGAGCTGGGGACAGAAGACTCCATAGCAGACCAGGATGCCTGCTCTGCTGGGCCGCAGGGCCCCACAGTGAATACACACTGCCCCACTGCACTGTCCCCCACCTGCACCAAATCTGTGGAGATATAATTTCAGAATTAGGGGAGTCCCCAAATCTTTCAAGGATGTTGATTAAATAGTCCGCTCTTTTATAAAGGAACTTATCCCCAACATACCAGATCACCGCCTAGAGATGGTCCGGGCCCATAGAGCCCTGCAACCACCCCACCAAGATGGCCTCCCCAGAGACATTGTGGTTAAGCCACACTTTTACAAAGTGAAAGAGGTTATGCACCGCTCCTGGGAGGAAGGTTCCCTCTCTTTTCAGGGTCAACCCATACAAATCTTTGCAGACTTATCACCCTACACCATTCAGAAGCGAAGATCGCTGAAACCGCTTCTCCAAGTGTTGACCCAGAAATCTGTCTCATACAGGTGGTCGTTCCCCTTTCGTCTGACCTTCTCCTTGTATAACAAACCCTATGGTTTCTCGTCCTTTGCAGAAGGGAAACGGCTGCTCCTGCAACTGGGCCTTATCTCTCAGGATCCCTCGACAGCTTCGGCTTCCAGGGGCCCCAACTCGTCATCTAAAAGACCACCACCATCTAGACCTATCGCTCCTTTGTGGCAGAAACACCAATCCAAGAAGTCCAAGCACTCTAGACCACCCTAGCTCGTACCCACCGCCCATGCCTCCCCAAGGCCAGCTTTCAATCCACCCTGATCCATCTGGATCCACCTGTAAAATTTTCTCATCTCCTTGTTGAGCCGAGCCCTGCTTGGCACAGCCCTTCACCTCCACCATCATTGAGGAGTGCAGTAGACGCTGTTTTGTATTTTTTTCTTTTTTTCGCACTTTTTAAGTCATCAAGACTGTTCCTGATCCAAATCCTTGCTTTATATTGGACATCATTAAGTTCACCAAGTTTCCTCTGTTTATTGTCCAGCATATAGATACCTGCATATACCTCTGGCGTATTTTTATATCATGGTATTGAATATTTACCTGGCTGAGGTGACGGGTTGAGAGATCGCTCTCTACCTGCAACCCTGCTAATTTCTGTCAAGCTGGGCTCTGTCCTGACCTGCGACGTGTGCTAGTCCGGATCTCCTAGGGGGGTCCCACTGGCCGACTCGGGGGACGGGACTGGCTCCTCTCTTGAGGGACCTTTAACACTGTAGGGGCTCTGCCCTCTTGCATATCACAGCTATTGCTAGTTGAGGTGGCCGGAGCGGTTGTCCTGCTCCTCCACTTGTTGCTGACTGGGAATTCCTTTTGATTCCACCCTGAGACTGCTACTTTTCCCCTGTTTCTGGGGGATGTTTCTTGGGAAAAGGTTTACGGTGAGAGGGGGGCAGGTTGCCTCTCACCATACTAGGTTTGGGGGTTTATTACTTCTTGTATTTTGATGTTCACATGTTTTGCTTCTCTTCTTTTTTTCCAGAAGGTCCTCTTCCCTCCTCGCTTTCCTCTTCTTCTCCTCACCCTCGAAGGTCACATAGATGTCGACTTTTTTTCTCTCAGGCACTTGTTCTTTCATTTCACTGGACTCAGATCCCAGGTCGGAAGTATTCCTCTGGTCTGTTCAGGGTAAGATCCACACAGATGATGCAGCTACCCCACCCTCTGATCCATGCACGTAGATAAACCTACACCATCCCCTTTACACATAGTCTCGCATAATTTGCAGGGCCTTAATTCTCCTTTTAAAAGGAGAAACATGTTCAAACCATACCAATCTTAAAAGATAGACGTCCTCATGCTCCAACAGATCCATTTCCCATTTCATACAACCCCTCCTTTTTGCATCAGCACTACCCCCAGTTTTACCTCGCTGCATAAAACGAAAGGAGTAGCCATGTGTTTCTCCAAACATTTAAACTTCTCCAAGCCGGAAGTAACCAGAGACCCCTCAGGCAGATATATTTTGGTAAAAGGCACGATAGATGGAATGATATATACCGTATATACTCGAGTATAAGTCGTTCCGAGTATAAGTCGAGGCCCTAATTTACCACAAAAAAAATAAGAAAAACTTATTGACCCGAGTATAAGACGAGGGTGAGAAATGCACAGCTACTGTAAGTGGAAAAGAGGGCCAACAATGCCCATTTGCAGCAACACTGTGCCCATTTGCATGCCTCACTGTGCCCATTTGCAGCCATAGGTCCCCTGAACTTCAAACTTGGTAGTTAAGGGTTCCTAGATGCCCCCTAGCTGCAGCCAAAATTTGGGGTCTCTGAACCCAAAGGGTCCCGAAATGACATTGCTGCAGATGGACACAGTTGACCGAATTTGGGGCCCTGTATCTTGGGGCCACTTAGTGCTAAGAACCCCAAATTTGGTGTGCAAACCCAGTTGAACTAGCACCATAAAATATCCAAAGCTGGGGTTACTAGCACCAAGTGGCCCTGAGATACAGGGCCCCAAAAATTAGTTCAGAAAATGTCAAGCACTTTTCTGCAGCAGAAAATGACATTTTCCGAACCGGTTTTGGGGCCCCGTATCTCAGGGCCACTTAGTGCTAGGAACCCAGCTTTGGATATGTTATGGTACCAGTTCCACTGGGTTTGCACACCAAATTTGGGGCTCCTAGCACCATGTGGCCCTGAGATACGGGGCCCCAAAGTCTGTTCGGAAAATGACATTTTTTGCTGCAGAAAAGTGCTTGACTCGAGTATAAGTCGAGGGGGGCACTTTCAGCACAAAAAAATGTGCTGAAAAATTCGACTTATACTCGAGTATATACGGTACCTTAGTTTCATTCTACACCCCGAATAGTGGTCAAGCTAAATTTTTCTTCTTCATGCGGCCCTCTCTGAAGCAGCAGTTGGAAGGAGTGATAATCCTCGGGGGCGACTCAAACGTGGCATTTGACCCCGCACCAAATGGCCCCTAAACAAAGTCTAAAAATAGCTAAACTCCTCTATGACTCCGGGTTGGTAGACATTTGGAAAGAACTCAATCCCCGCTTCAAAGACTACACCCATTACTCCGCACCTCACCAGACCTATGCCAGGATAGATCATGTTTTCCTTCCTTCCTTTTCCATCCTTCCTCACAAATACCGCTTGCTGTTAAATCGACTATTAGGGACTCTCCTATCTCAGATCACTCCATGGTAATGCTCTCCCTGCGCTATTCCAACAACTCAAATAGGGAATTTACGTGGCAACTTAATGAGTCTCTCCTAAGTAATCTGGTTCATTGCACCCTCATAGAAAAGGACCTGAACAATTATTTTCTTACGAATGACAATGATGGAACTACCCCAGCTACTCTGTGGGCAACAAGGCTGTCATAAGAGGCAAGATCATTCAGCTGTCTTCCTGTCTAAAACGGGAACATCGAGCCATGATTGATAGACTCTCCAAGGAATTTCATGCTTTAAGCAAGCAACATAAACGTGACCCTACTCGAATTTTACTTCATAAACTAGAGGCAGCCCAACTATAAAGATAAACTTGGCTCTTACCACTGAGGCAGAAAAAGTGCCTCAGATGGTCTGGTGCACGATTTTACTCCCAAAAGAATGAGATTGGTTCAAGCTGTCCCCTAAACCCTGCTTGGCTTTTCCCAAAATCTGCTGCCCTCTGGCACTTTAACACAAAACCCCCAATGTATTATGGAACTCTTCCACAAATTCTGTGCTAACCTCTACAAAGAAAATAATTCATGTCCCCATGCCTAACTGGAAGACTTCCTCGATAAAGTTTCTCTTCCCAAGCTCTCGGCTAACCATACAGCCCTCCTAGAAAAGTCTATTACCTCCTCCGAGGTCAAGGAGGCCATCAAGTCCTTTAAACAAGGTTCCGCCCCCGGTCCAGATGGATTTTCAGTTGGCTATTATAAGAAATTTTCTGTCACCTTACCTGGTCCGGTTCTTCAACTCTGTCCATTTGGGTACACCATTAGAAAAATCCTTAAATCTGGCATATATCTCAGTCCACCCTAAACCGGGCAAGGATGCAAGCGCGATTGGCAACTATCGCCCAATCATCTCCTTGATCAAAAATGATCTTAAGCTTTTAACAAAAATACTAGCGAATAGACTTTCATCCTTCATAGTTCAGTATGTGCATAAGGATCAAGCAGGATTTATCCCAGGGAGGCAGGGACCGGACCAGATCAGGGTCAATTTTGAATTATTTTTGGTGAATTTTAAGAGTGCAAAAGGCTTTAAATTGCTCATGATGGTTACAGAAGCTCCTTACAACTATCCTGGACCTGCTCTTATGATAAAAATGATCCCTTATTAGCATCATTTACAGAAAAAAGAGCAATACAAGTAAAACAGAAAATGTAAACTACACAAATACCAATCAAATAGATGAAAAAAATCACAAACACAATTAAATTAAATGAACTGCCCTAAATAACCTAGATCATTTTTTAACAAAAATAGCTTAAGCACCTAAGCAAAACTAAACAATTACAATTTAGTGCAATTTCATCTAAACAGAAATTGGTTATTTTGCAGTTAAATTATTTTAGCTGAAATCACTTTCCTTATCCCTAGTCAGGATATTTTAAGTGCTCAAGCTCCCTGCTGTGGCACTGTTTTAAAAAAAGGATAAGTCACATAGAGGTCAGTTCACTAAAACATAATGGATGTGATATTCTAATTACCATGGATTATTACCTTACTATATTGTTAATAATTAACAAAACTAATTTTTTCTAACTGTGTTTTGTATTTAACCAAGTCTAGCATTCTTGTTTCTTTGCCAAAACCTCTTCTGGGAGTGGGGACCAGACTTGACCGCCGACAGGTCAATGAGAAGTGTCCACTTTATCCAAGCAACTATGTGGGCACACTTAGATAGACCCTTATGCAGTGCAGAAGAAATAAAGGGGGGGGGGGGGACAAAAATCATATTACATTTTATTAGGGTAGAAGAAACAGATAACACCAGAAAATCAAAGCAGTCTTAACTACTATAAACATAACAAAGGTTCATAGCAAAATGTATATTTTTTATATAATTTATTAGTGTGGTAAAAAGAGAGAGAAAAATATAGCAAATGTAAAATACTTAAAGCTGAACTCCTTTAAAACTAAAACCCTTCCCTTGCATTGGGGCTGTAACTGCAAGAGTTAACTGTTTGTTTCGGTCTAGGGAATTTGGAAAAGCACTTTTTACTTACCTGATCCTCCACTCCTGCAAGATCCTCTGCACTGCTAAACAGGTCCACACAGCCTCTTCTCCCCTGCACTCTGGCAGTCTAAGGTTGTCATCAAGACCAGACAGGCCATAGCCCTGCACAGAACCCTAGGACACCAAGGAACAGTCTATTGCTGGAGCATGGGATGGACAGGGAAGAAGAGGATTAGGTAAGTAAAAGTATTAGGTAAGTAAAAGTATTTTACCTGTCCCCTAGACCCTCGCAGTGTAGACAAAGCCCCACTGCAAGGGAGGCGTTTAGTTTTACTGGAGCTGGACTTTAAAATAATGTTGCTGTAAACATAATGTTGCTGTTAAAATAAAAAAATAATTATAATGAACATATTATCCAGTTACATATTTTTTTTTGCATTGCTTATGCTTATTGCATTGCTTATGCAAAATGCACACCCTACAAGACCCTTCAATACCAGATCTGCATATATTCAGACTTTCCCACTTACTGGACCATTTTAAAAAGGGCATGAGAATGCTTACATCAGTATCCCTAGACCAGATCCAATAAAGGAACTGTAATAAAATAATAAAAATCTTTGTTTTCATACTTTACTTCAAGGTTAACTATTTACAATATTTCAGACATATCTTGCTGCATAGTGAGATATGAAAAATGTTTATCTATCTTTAAAATATATATTTTTTTCAGTTTCTACTGAGTCTGCACAACTGAACCCTTACACCGCACAGTCTATACAAAACGTTCTTTGTTCTGTTTGTAATGTGCTGTGTTTTTTCTTAGCTTTAGTACAGTAGAGTGCTCACAGGTGCTGACACACCCAGAAGAAAGGTGAAGAAATTTTGGGTGGCCAGCCTAAAGCAGGGGAAGAAAGGTACGCCTTCACACAGGTGGTCTGTCAGTACTTGAGAATACACCCAATAATAAGATTGCGTAACATTAAGGTAAATTCCAAGCACACATTAAAGCATTTAACATTTCTGCACTGTCACAGTAGTTAAAGCTGGCCTTTGAGACCAATTCTTCCCTTTTATTGGTTTAATTAAATTGGTATTGCTAAATTTGTTCCTATCAGGCAAATTTCTCCACAAGTCCTACTGTTCCTGTGACACTAGGATAGAATATATGGGAAAATCCATCCAGTGTAGGCACATAAGTTAATTTTTGTTAGAGGTTGCAACCCTTTTGCAGAAAAATTCCATATGACATTTGTTCAACAAAAAGGGTATGTGGTTGTCGCCAGGACAGGAAAGCACAGACAGCAATAAAAACATTGTTTGAAGGTCTCATTCTACCCAAAAAAAATGTTTTCTTTGTCTGTGTTTCATTTGCTGATACTTTTGAAATTTCCTCCTCTTAAGTAGGGGTGAGCTGTATGTTCGGGTCAAACATTGGGTGTTTGCCCGTTCATCGAAAAACGAACATTATGGGGCGTTTGTGCCAAATTCAAGCGCCGCATACCGCCCCATAATGCACTGCGAGAGCGCAGTGCATTGCTGTATGATGATTGGCCAAAGCAAGCACGATGACCTGCATGCTTTGGCCAATCCCAACGCCCTCAGCTAAGAGAGCCTTTGGCCAATTATGGCTCAGGGGGACCAAGTCCACGCCCCACACTATAAGGCTGCCTGCACGTTGGCCCCGTGTAGTGTGTTGTTGGCGTGGACGGAGAGAGTATATATAGTCAGTCTCGTATATATATATATATATATATATATATATATATATATATATATATATATATATATATATATATATATATACATACACTGCATCCAGTTTAGTTATATCTGACTGCAGGCCATTCCTGGCATACTTTTTCTAATATACTTCAGGCAGGCAGGTTATTCAGTAAGCTGCAGTGTATTTAATATATATATACAGTCAGTCTTGGGTATATATATATATATATATATATATATATATATATATATATATATATATATATATATATATATATATATATATATATATATAGATATACATAAATACATACGCACACACACACTGCATCCAGTGTAGCCAAGACTATATCTGACTACAGGCCATTCCTGGTGTACTTTTTCTAATATACTTCAGGCAGGCAGGTTATTCATATATATATATATATATACACACACACAGTCAGGTCGATAAATATTGGGACATCGACACAATTCTAATCTTTTTGGCTCTATACACCACCACAATGGATTTGAAATGAAATGAACAAGATGTGCTTTAACTGCAGACTTTCAGCTTTAATTTGAGGGTATTTACATCCAAATCAGGTGAACGGTGTAGGAATTACAACAGTTTGTATATGTGCCTCCCACTTTTTAAGGGACCAAAAGTAATGGGACAATTGGCTGCTCAGGTGTTCCATGGCCAGGTGTCTGTTATTCCCTCATTATCCCATTTACAAAGAACAGATAAAAAGTCCAGAGTTCATTTCAAGTGTGCTATTTGCATTTGGAATCTGTTGCTGTCAACTCTCAATGAGATCCAAAGAGCTGTCACTATCAGTGAAACAAGCCATCATTAGGCTGAAAAAACAAAACAAACCCATCAGAGAGATAGCAAAAACATTAGGTGTGGCCAAATCAACTGCTTGGAACATCCTTAAAAAGAAAGAGCACACCGGTGACCTCAGCAACACCAAAAGACCCGGAAGACCATGGAAAACAACTGTGGTGGATGACTGAAGAATTCTTTCCCTGGAGAAGAAAACACCCTTCCCAACAGTTGGCCAGATCAAGAACACTCTCCAGGAGGTAGGTGTATGTGTGTCAAAGTCAACAACCAAGAGATGACTTCACCAGAGTGAATACAGAGGGTTCACCACAAGATGTAAACCATTGGTGAGCCTCAAAAACAGGAAGGCCAGATTAGAGTTTGCCAAACAACATCTAAAAAAGCCTTCACAGTTCTGGAACAACATCCTATGGACAGATGAGACCAAGATCAACTTGTACCAGAGTGATGGGAAGAGAAGAGTATGGAGAAGGAAAGGAACTGCTCATGATCCAAAGCATACCACCTCATCAGTGAAGCATGGTGGTGGTAGTGTCATGGCGTGGGCATGTATGGCTGCCCATGGAACTGGTTCTCTTGTATTTATTAATGATGTGACTGCTGACAAAAGCAGCAGGATAAATTCTGAAGTGTTTCGGGCAATATTATCTGCTCATATTCAGCAAAATGCTTCCAAACTCATTGGACGGCGTTTCACAGTGCAGATGGACAATGACCCGAAGCATAATGCGAAAGCAACCAAAGAGTTTTTTAATGGAAAGAAGTGGAATGTTATGCAATGGCCAAGTCAATCACCTGACCTGAATCCAATTGAGCATGTATTTCACTTGCTGAAGACAAAACTGAAGGGAAAATGCCCCAAGATCAAGCAGGAACTGAAGACAATTGCAGTAGAGGCCTGGCAGAGCATCACCAGGGAAGAAACCCAGCATCTGGTGATGTCTATGCATTCCACACTTTAGGCTGTAATTGACTGCAAAGGATTTGCAACCAAGTATTAAAAAGTGAAAGTGTGATGGATGATTGTTAATCTGTCCCATTACTTTTGGTCCCTTAAAAAGTGGGAGGCACATATACAAACTGTTGTAATTCCTACACTGTTCACCTGATTTGGATGTAAATACCCTCAAATTAAGCTGAAAGTCTGCAGTTAAAGCACATCTTGTTCGTTTCATTTCAAATCTATTGTGGTGGTGTATAGAGCCAAAAAGATTAGAATTGTGTCGATGTCCCAATATTTATGGACCTGACTGTATATACGCTGCATCCAGTGTAGCCAAGCCTATAATTGACTGCAGGCCATTCTTGGTGTACTTTTTCTAATATACTTCAGGTGGTGTACACAGTACACAGTACCGTGCACCAATAGTGCAGTTGCTACTACTTTTCTGGTGGTGTACACAATACAGTACACCCATAGTTGTTATTACACTTCTGTTGGTGTACACAGTACCGTGCACCCATTCTGCAGTTCCTACTACTTTCTGGTGGTGTACACAGTACACTATACATACAGTGCACCTATAGTTGCTATTAGACTCTGGTGGTGTACACAATACCGTGCACCCCTAGTGCAGTTACTACTACTTTTCTGGTGGTGTACACAATACAGTACACCCATAATTGTTATTACACTTCTGTTGGTGTACACAGTACCGTGCACCCATTCTGCAGTTCCTACTACTTTCTGGTGGTGTACACAGTACACTATACATACAGTGCACCTATAGTTGCTATTAGACTCTGGTGGTGTACACAATACCGTGCACCCCTAGTGCAGTTACTACTACTTTTCTGGTGGTGTACACAATACATACAGTGCACCCCTAGTTGTTATTACACTTCTGTTGGTGTACACAGTACCGTGCACCCATAGTGCAGTTGCTACTACTTTTCTGGTGGTGTACACAGTACACAATATATACAGTGCACCCATAGTTGTTATTACACTTCTGTTGGTGTGCACAATACTGTGCCCCCCTAGTGCAGTTGCTACTACTTTTCTGGTGGTGTGCACAATACATACAGTGCACCCATAGTTGTTATTACACTTCTGTTGGGGTACACAGTACCGTGCACCCATAGTGCAGTTGCTACTAATTTTCTGGGGGTGTACACAGTACACAATGCATACAGTGCACCCATAGTTGCTATTAGACTTCTGATGGTGTACACAATACCGTGCACCCCTAGTGCCGTTGCTACTACTTTTCTGGAGGTGTACACAGTACACAATACAGTGTAGTCTGGTTTTGCTAAACAAAATTTACAGCATGTCCGGAAGGCCACCAAGGAGAGGAAGACGCTCACAGGCCACTAAAAGAGGGCAAGCAGTCTCTGTGTCTACAGTCAACAGTGCTGGTTGTGGACACGATGCATCCTCAGCACATGGCCGTGGGGAACGCTTGTCCTTTTTTTCTGCAGCTGGCCGTGTTATTGAGCCACAACCTGCAGAAGAGTTGGTGGAATGGATAACAAAGCCGTCCTCATCCTCTTCTCTCACCCAGGCTCAGAATAGTTTGACTGCCAATGCAGCTGCCAAAGCTACCTATTCCATCGGCTCCATGTCAACAGTCACTCCTTCCCTAGCCCCATCATCATGCACGGAGGAGTCCTCCAAACTATTCAACCACAGTGTCGGGTACATGCTGCAGGAGGATGCGCAGCGATTTGAAGGCTCTGATGATGGTACCCAGGTTGAGGAAGGGAGTAATGTGAGCCTAGAGAGAGGGGATGGCCAAGAAAGACAAGAAACTGGCAGTCATGTTCCCCCACCTGCAGCATACTGGCAGGTTTGCTCTGGTGACCAGGAGGGAGGGGATGATGAGGTCATTGACTTTACTTGGGTGCCTGATAGAAGAGAGGAGGAGGAGGAGGCAGGATGCCCTCCAGGGGGCAGCTTAAGTGCAGCCACATTATTGCATCACACCACAGAGCTAAGCAGGTGCAGGGCGCTGCTGACTCCCCACATATTTTGAAAAGTTCTTTGGTGTAGGCCTTTTTTGACACGTGTGCAGCAGATTGCACCATTGCTGTTTGCAACATATGTCTGAAGCGTATCAAGCGTGGCCAAAACAGCAGCTGCTTGGGCACCACATGCTTGACCAGACATATGATATCCTCCCATGCAGTCAGTTGGCAACAGCACTTAAAAGACCCACATCAAAGAACAAGGCGTACCTCTCATTGCTCCTCATCAGCGGGGTTCTCCAATCCTACTATACCTCCAGTCCTCTCAGAAACCTGCACTGAGAGGAATGAAGGTATAGAAATAGGTGTCCCAATCTGCTAGCAGTACACCAACATCTGATTTTAGCAGGCAAATTTCCCTACCCCAGTTGCTAAACCGTCAAAAGAAATTCGGTCCCAGCCATCCACATGCTCAGCGTCTGAATGCTAGCTTGGCTAAATTGCTAGCACTGCAACTGCTGCCTTTTCAGCTGGTAGACTTTGTCCCCTTTTGTGAATTTGTGGAATGTGCGGTACCTCAGTGGCAGGTTCCCAAATGCCATTTCTTTTCATAGAAGGCCATTCTGGCTCTCTACCAGCATGCGGAAAGCAATGTCTTGGCCTCGTTGGACCGGGCGGTCAGCAGGCATGGACAGGGACGTTACCTTTCTTTCACAACGCACTGGGTAACTCTGCTGGCAGCTGGGAAGGATGCAGGACAGGGTTCAGTATTGTTGGAGCTTGTTCCACCACCATGCCTGCAAAATGCTAGCGGTAATTCTACCACAGTTCTCTCCTCCACCCCCTCCTATTCTTCTTCCTCTATGGCCTCTTCCTCTGCAGATTTCTCCTCTGAACCAGCGGTGCTCCATAGGCGTTCAAGGGGATACGCAAGCACTCAGGCAAAAAGATGCCATGCGGTGATTGAGTTGGTCTGCTTAGGGGACAGGAGCCACACTGGGGCAGAGATTCTGTCAGCTCTGCAGGGGCAGGCTCAGAGGTGGTTGACGCCACGCCAGCTTCAGCCAGGAATGGTTGTATGTGACAATGGCACCAACCTCCTCTCCGCCCTCCAACAGGGAAACTTGACCCATGTTCTCTGTTTGGCACACGTCCTGAATTTGGTAGTGCAGTGGTTCTTGAGCAGGTACCCGGGCTTACAGGATCTCCTGAGGCAGGCCAGGAAAGTCTGTGGTCATTTCCGCTGTTCATATAATGCCAGTGTCAGCTGGCTGACCTTCAAAAGGAATGCAACCTACCCAAGAACCGCCTCATTTGTGAAATGCCCACCAGGTGGAACTCAATGTCGGCAATGCTGCAGCGGATGCACATGCAGCAGAGGGCCATCAATGAGTACCTGTGTGAGTATGGCACCAGGACAGGGTCAGGGGAGCTTGGCTTTTTTTTGCCACACCAGTGGCTATTGATCAAGGATGCATGCACTGTCCTGTCACCATTTGAGGAGGCCACGAGGATGGTGAGCAGTGACAGTGCATGCATCAGTGATACTGTCCCTCTTGTCTTCCTGTTAGAGCACACGCTTCGTGGAATAATGGACAGGGCACTTGAGGCAGAACATTGGCAGGAAGAGGAGGACTTCCTTACCTCTCAAGGCCCCCTTCATCCAGATAGTATTCCTGCGGGCCTGCCGATCACACAGGAAGAAGAAGAGGAGGAGGAGGATTGTGTCAGCATGGAGGTGGAGGATAACACTCAGGATCAGCAGCAGTCTTCAAAGGATCGTTTTCAGTCCCCAGAAACCCATGGAGTTGTACGTGGCTGGGAGGAGGTGGTTGCGGATCATGTGATCCTTAGTGACCCAGAGGACTCAGGATCGAATGACTCTGCAAACTTACGCTGCATGGCCTCCCTGATCCTGCAAAGCCTGTGAAAGGACCCTAGGATTCGTGGTATCAAGAAGAGGGATCATTACTGGCTGGCAACCCTTCTTGATCCACGTTACAAGGGTAAGGTTGCAGAACTTATCCAGCCTTCGCAGAGGGAGCAAAGGAGGAATCTTCAGGAGGCCTTGCAGAAAGGTTTGTGCAATGTATTTCCAGAGCCTGAGAGATTACAACTTCCTGGTGCTGGACAACGTGTTGCTGAGGCTTCGTTCAGTCACAGAAAGAACGTGGAGAAGGTGGCCGGCTGACCGATGCCTACAGACAATTCTTCAGTCCTCAGCGCCAAGGTCTGATCGGTTCCAGCAACCATTACATGGTGCAGGAATATCTAGGGGCAAAATCAGACTTGGAGACCTTTCCAACAGAACATCCACTGGGTTACTGGGTCTTGAGGATGGACCACTAGCCAGAGCTTGCTCAATATGCAATTGAGCTACTGGCCTGTCCTGCATCCAGCATTCTTTCTGAACGCACATTCAGTGCTGCTAAAGGCTTTGTAACCGATCACAGAGTGTGCCTGTCCACAGACTCTGTTGATCGGCTCACATTTATAAAAATGAATCAGTCTTGGATCACCAGCTACCAAGCACCTGGTGCTGATGTAACCAATTGATTTTTCTATGGACGTGGGATCCCTTGAAGACTGCATATGCTGAGTGACTATCCTATTATGCTGAGTGACTATCCTATTCCTCCTCAATCTTCATGATGATAGCTTCTAAGAATATTTTTGGTTTAGGGCACCACCACCACTGCCTAAGGCCCAATTTTTCTGCCCCTGTTTAACAGGGGCGCATGATTACGATTTTTGATCAAATATTTAACAGCAGGGCTTGTTCCTGCGCTCAACAAGAGTATCTGTGAGGGGTTGCAGCGTTGTGGCACCACCACCACTGCCTAAGGCCCAATTTTTCAGCCCCTGTTTAACAGGGGCATGTAATTACAATTCTTGATATAATATTTCACAGAAGGGCCCATTCCAGCACCCACTAAGAGTAACTGTGAGGGCTTACAGTGTTCTGGTACCACCAACACCTAATTTTCAACAGAGTGTATAGGGCAGGCTGTATAGTATATACAAGCAGTCCCCTATTTTCAAACATGCGACTTACAAACGACTCCTACTTACAAACAGAGGGAGGCAACAGGAAGTGAGAGGAAATCTACCCCTAGGAAGGGAAAATCTCTTCTGTAAGAGTTAATATGGGAAAAAGGTGTCTCCCCTAATGCTATTATCACAAATCCTTGTTTCCCTAATAACCCAAAATTTTCAAAATCTAATTGTCATTGAGGCAGAAAGTGAGGTGAAATCTTCTGAACAGGGGCACAGACAGCAAAACAAATGTTACAGGGGTGATAACCCTTCCCTATGTTATCCAAAAAGCTTAAAGATAGATTTTTTGGCTGGAGCTACACTTAAAAAATGTACCTGTTCCAAATTACAAACAGATTCAACTTAAGAACAAACCTACAGTCCCTATCTTGTTTGACCGGCTGTATACTGCTGTTCAGAGTATATAGGGTCTGGGGGCCCCAAGCCTTTTTTTTAAATTTGGGTGCGGGGTTCCCATTAATATCTATACCAGACCTAAAGGGCCTGGTAATGGGATGGGGGGGCTGGGGGGGGGCCCATGCCGTTTTTCTCAATGCTTTTCATCTATATTGCCAGGACCCGACATTACATTACAGCCGCAAGCAGTTTTATTTTGTTTACAAATGATTTTTATTGTGTAAAAGGTCAAGGTATAAAACAATTACAATGATGGTACATGTATGTATACAAATATCTATGACAGTAAATGTTGTACAGAAAATAAAAGAGTATTATGGTTACTCTGATGAAAAAATGCACATTGTTATAATCGGGCCAGTCAAGAGTATTGTTGTGGAGGGGAGAGAGAAGGACAATTATGTATATGTAATAGAGATTTTTCTAACTCTGAGAGGTGGTGTCCCAGAGAGACCATTTTTTTTTGATGAAGTGGCATAGAGTCATATAATGTGTGGTGAATTCTTTTAGAGAGTTTGATGTTCGTCATACGGTTGAGAATTTGTGACCAAGGTACCGTAGTGGAGCACCAATTGAATGCTATGGCCCAATGAATAGAGCTAAGGAATGTGTGAATTAGCCTTGTGCTAGCCATTGGAATATCCAGTATAGGGGAGAATAAAAGACAGATCTGGGGTGTAAGAGAAATCTTCCTACCTGATATTTTTTCAATGATTAAACTAGCCTTATGCCAAGTGTTTTTTATATGGGGACAATCCCCCGCAAGCAGTTTTATATGACCTTTATTCCTTTAGAAATGTCATTTTGTGCAGGGACTGTTCTAAACATGGGAAAAATGCCCCACATTACAGGCATACTATAGTCACCCCCCCAGGCACGAAATTTAAAGGAATATTTCACTTTTATTGTTTCACTTCAGGCATTATTAAAATCACTGCTCCCAAAAAAGTCAGTCTTTAAAACTTTTTTTGCATTGATACATGTCCCCTGGGGCAGGACCTAAAGCAATAATGTGCTTTAGTATGGGTGTTAGACTCACAGTAATGCGCTTTAGTATAGGCGTTAGACTGGCATTTATGCACTTTAGAATGGGAGATAGACTGGCATTTTACAAGCCTTACTGGTGCTTTAAAAATGCTACCCAAATGCCCTATGCACAGTTTTGATGCATTTGATGCATGTTAAAACAGCTCCACAAATGCCTATTTTTTTTAAAGGGAAGTGACATTACAAGAAATAAACTATTGAGTTGGTTGTCATAGTGAACGTTTCCTGTGCATACTCCATTAGCAGAGAAGGCAGCAGCATGGATTCCTTTATTATGCTTAACCCCATATTTGGCCTCCAGCAGATGATACTGATGTACAGTGCCTTGAAAAAGTAATTTTGCCATGTTACAACCAAAAACGTAAATGTATTTTATTGGGATTTTATGTGATAGACCAACACAAAGTGGCATATAATTGTTAAGTGGAATAAAAATGATAAATGGTTTTCAATTTTTTTTACAAATAAATATGTGAAAAGTATGGCATGCATTCATTGGTGGGACAAGGTCAACTAGTGCCCAGGGCCAAAATGCCAAAATGCTCCCCCCTGCAAGGAGTTGGGGGGGTTATAGAAGCATATGCAGTGCTGAAATGTATGTACTGGTTACAGCATATGCTGCAATGATTACAACCTACTCATCAAATAATCTTTGTCAAAATTTGAACTTAAAATATGTTTCTTAACTTCAATTCATTCATATATGCGAGATGATTTTAAAAATAATTACATATTACAATTTAAAAGTAGTCCTAACTTATCTATATGACTTAGTCTATATGACTAGGAAAAATGTACTGTTATCTTAATTAACACCATATTTTCCTCCTATCTAAAGTGACTATTGTAAGGATTTTTAACCCTTTCAACTCTGAAAATACACTATATGTGATTGTAAAAATTGATATGTAAAAAAATATCTCATCTTGATATGATAAACATATCACGTCACCTAAAAATTGTTATATATAAACTGCAATATATCTGATGGATAAATTATTTCATCAGTAGTCAAAAAGTCATTTTTTTTTAGAGGTTTCTCTCTTATTAGAAGTCTTGAGGTTTTTTTTTCTTATTATTCTTATTCTTCCTGCACTCTGTAAAGTTGGAAAAACTTTATTGAACATTAAAAGATAACAATAATTATAACAAATGAATCCCTTCTGTCAACTCTTCTCCCAGAACTGATATTCTTAAGCTTCAAGGTTTTGTTTTCATGTGGAAGGTCTAGAAATATTACATTTCTCTTCTTTTGGTAACTTACAAGTCATATCCTGAAACAGAATGCAGTATCATTGTTTTGAATTTAATCAATGCAAAATATACCTTCATTTACTTATTCATTTTACATACCACAATTCTAATATTTTATTATAACATGAAAGACATATTTTAGTAATAACATTTCTTATTACCTTACTTTGCTCTATTTTTCTTAAACTAACCTATACTCCTTAAGCTATTATTCTGTGTATTTAAACTATAACAGGACGCAATTTCTCTTTTTTGTCATAATTCAAAACCTCATTTTCACAAACAAAGAAAGGTTTCAAATCAACCCCAGAAGACTGAAGCAAACTGTATATATTCACTTCTCCTCTTTAAGATTTAGAGTAATGAATGCTGTACTCTCATTTTTTGGCATCTTTCAATTCAGCATTTTCTGTAGAATTTTTTCTGAAAAGCATAACCATTCTTTGGGTAACACATAGAAAGACCTGCTGAATGACTCTTAATATTATTTACAAATATTGGCTCAAAGCCTCTCTCAGCACTTGTTCTAAAAATACAATTTACAGGTTTTTCTGAAAACATTTGTACAAACATCATTTTGTGAATATAGCTATGAATGTTCTGTTACCAAATCTACCTGTATAGATTTAAATTGTAAAGTTTTAAAAAATGGGCAATATTTGTCATATAATTCTCCTGAATTAATTCTCTTTAAAATAATTTTTAATGATAGATCAGGTGTCTGTAATATGGTCCTACTAGATCTCACAATCTTTTCTGTTACTTTGACTGCAAAATAAACACTTAACAATTGCTTCATATGTGTGTCAAATTTTTTCCATATTTGTCAAACCTCTGCAGAAAAAAACTATTATTTTCTGCTCATCTTCTTTTAATTGAGACAAAATCACTGAGATGGAATTCTCAGATACATCAGTATACAAAACAACAGGCAATGACACACCAACTTCGATTGTATTCAATGAAGGAGCTTTCTGCAAATCCCTTTTCAACATTTCAATGGCATCTGTCTGGGTTTGACCCCATTGATCAACATTGAACACAACATCTTTTTGTCTCAAGAAATCAAATAATAGTTAAACTGTATCATCATATTTCTGTAAAAAAACTCTTTGCAACAATTTACTTCACTCAACAATTGATATAATGCCTTGTAAGATGTTGGAATTGAAATAGCAGAAATGTTTTTAACTTTTTCCTGTGATAACTGTCTCTGTCCATGGCTAATTTGCATATGAAGGAATGTTATATGACTTTCCATTAACTGAACTGACTCTGTGTTCAATTTCAGCCCTGCTGTTTGTAACAGAGTAAATTACTCAGACAAAAAAGTGACATGTTCTTCTATACTTTGTATAGACAGCAAATCTTGTCCACATGCTGGAAAATACATTCTGGTCTAGAGAATGATAATATTATTGATAATAATAATAATTTCACTTTTTCCATACATAAATATATATATAGTGGGGATGGAAAGTATTCAGTCTCATCAGAAGGCTTCACAACAACTCCGTGACTGTTCTTGAATGGCCCAGCCAGAGCCCTGACTTACACCCAATTGAGCATCTCTGGAGAGACCTAAAAATGGCTGTCCATCAACATTTACCATCCAACCTGACAGAACTGGAGAGGATCTTCAAGGAGGAATGGCAGAGGATCCCCAAATCCAGGTGTGAAAAACTTGTTGCATCTTTACCAAAAAGACTCATGGCTGTATTAGATCAAAAGGGTGCTTCTACTAAATAATGAGCAAAGGGTCTGAATACTTAGGACCATGTGATATTTCAGTTTTTCTTTTTTAATAAATCTGCAAAAATGTCAAAAATTCTGTGTTTTTCTGTCAATATGGGGTGCTGGGTGTACATTAACCGGTTCAATACCGGGCCTTTTCACCCCCTTCCTTCCCAGACCAATTTTTAGTTTTCAGCGCTGTCGCACTTTAAACAAGAATTGCGCGGTCATGCGATGTGGTACCCAAATAAAATTGATGTCCTTTTTTCCCCACAAATAGAGCTTTCTTTTGGTGGTATTTGATCACCTCTGCGGTTTTTATTTTTTGCGCTATAAACAAAAGAATAGCGACAATTTTGAAAAAAACACAATATTTTTTACTTTTTGCTATAATAACAATCCCAATTTTTAAAAAAACAAAACAAATTTTTTTCCTCAGTTTCGGCCGATACGTATTCTTCTACATATTTTTGGTAAAAAAAAAATCGCAATAAGCGTATATTGATTTGTTTGCGCAAAAGTTATAGTGTCTATAAAATACGGGATAGATTTATGGCATTTAAAAAAAAAAATTATTTATTTATTTATTTTACTAATAATAGCGGCGATCACGATTTTTTTTGTGACTGCGACATTATGGCGGACACATCGGACACTTTTGACACATTTTTGGGACCATTCACATTTATACAGCGATCAATGCTATAAAATTGCATTGATTACTGTGTAAATGTGACAGGCAGTGAAGGGGTTAACCACTAGGGGGACACAAGGGGTTAAATGTGTTTCCTAGGGAATGCTTCTAACTGTAGGGGGTGGGGACGTACAAGGGGAGGAGACCGATCAGTGTTCCGCTGTTCTGGGAACACAGATCGCTCTCCTCTGAGCTGACAGGATGTGGATCTGTGTGTTTACACACACAGATCCACGGTCCAGCCCGGTTAACGGGCAATCGCGAGTGCCCGGCGGACATCGCGGCCGCCGGGCACACGCACCGGGTCCCGAGCAACACGGCGGGCGCGAGCGCCCCCTGGGCGGCCGGGTACCCGAGGCCATCATATGACGTCCACCCAGGATGGGAGATCCCATCTGTGGACGTCATTTGACTATAGGCGGGTAGGTAAGTGGTTAATGAGGAAAAAAATGATTTTAGCAAATGGCTGCAATATAACAAAGAGTGAAAAATTTAAGGGGGTATAGTTTCTGTCCCCACTGTGTATATATATATATATATATATATATATATATATATATATATATATATATATTACAACTCAATTATTCTGTAAGATCCATGCACTCATTTGTTAATATTTGTTAATTGATGAATATTAGATTCTAACACCGTGAAGAACCGATACCCTCTTCCTTTAATTTCGGAACTCTTTGGCAGACTGCGGGTTCTCATTTTTCACTAAATTGGATCTTAGAGAGGCCTATAATTTAATAAGAATCCGTGAAGGAGACACGTGGAAGAACGCCTTTAACACCAGGGACGGCCATTATGAATAGCTTGTGATGCCCTTTGGCCTATGTAATGTGCCAGCTGTCTTCCAAAACTTGGATAATCAGATCTTCTGTGACCTTTTGTATGTCTGTGTTATTGTATCTCTGGATGATTTTCTTATTTTCTTTCCAGACTTGCACACACATTGTGTCCATGTGAAAGCTGTCCTGCAGCAACTGCGGGACAATTGTCTCTGTGCTAAAGTAAAGAAGTGCCTATTTGAACAAACACAAGTTCCTTTCTTGGGCTATATAATCACATATCAGGGTCTCCTCATGGATCCAGATAAACTTTGGGCCATCTCTGAGTGGCCTCAACCCTCTGGTCTTAAAGCTGTCATTCCACTTTGGTGGCTCATATTACATCTCTTACCCGTAAGGGTGTCAATGCCAGGCTCTGGTTCCCTGAAGCCATTGATGCTTTCCACAAACTCAAGGCAGCTTTCCTCTCCACCCCAATTCTCCTAAGTTCGGACATTACGGAACTCTTTTCTATGGAGGTTGATGCCTCTTCAGTAGGAGTCGGTGCTGTTCTATTGCAAGCTCAGAAGGGAAAGTCTCAGCCTTGCGCATTCTTTTCCAAGAAGTTTTCGGATGCAGAAAAGAACTAGGCTACATCTACTACTCATTGCATCACCATCTTTACTGATCAAAAAAATCTGCAATATTTACAATCTGCAAAACGCTTGAACCCACGACAAGCTCACTGGGCTCTCTTTTTCGCCTGGTTCAACTTCAACATTACCTTTCGTCCTGGTGCCAAAAATGTTCGTGCCAATGCCTTGTCCTGGTCATTCGATGTCAGCGATTCTGAGAATCACCTAGATCCTGGCCCCATCATCCCTTTGCACCAAATTCTAGCCACTACCCAGCTCCTGCTTATGCAGTCTCCTCCAGGTAAAACATTTGTGGTGCCCACACTTCGTCCTAAACTCCTTGTGTGGGCACATGACTCCAAGTCCTCTGGACATCCTGGTATACATCGTACCTGTGACCTTCTTCAGCGTCACTACTGGTGGCCCTCGCTTCATAAGGGACGTTAAAGAGTACGTTCAAGCTTGTACGGTTTGTGTACTGTCCAAGTCTTCCACGTCCGCCCTTACCTTGGCGTTGTATATCCATGGATTTTATCTCAGATTTGTCCCCCTCAACAGGTTCTACGGTCATCTGGGTAGTGGTGGATCGGTTCTCCAAAATTTGTCCTCTACCAGGTCTACCTACAGCTACCAGTCTTGCCATGACTTTCATCAAGGAGATCTTTTGTCTCCATGGGATGCCATCACACATTGTCAGGGGAGTTAAATTTACAGCGAGGTTTTGGAGAGTCTTGGCCAGCTCCTTCGAGATTAAATTGTATTTTTCATCTGCCTTTCATCCCCAGACCAATGGGCAAACAGAATGTGTCAGTCAAAATGTAGAACGTTAACCGGGCCTTCATCTCAGCCCACCAAGATGACTGGGTGGGTAAAATGGATAAATGGAATACCGCGCCAATCCAACAAAGGAAGCAGCCAACACTACAAAACGACTGTATTTGTGCACATTAAAAATAAAAAGTGTAGCGCTATGGTGGTAAAACAGATGTGAGAAATAAAAAAGAAGGAAATTTGTTTATATTTGAAGAAACCAATATCTTCATCTAATCTAAAACCTATATGTGTTAGATAGTGTAGTGAATATGGATATGACATCCAGTGTAATCACTCATGTGAAAAAAGTACTCTATCTTGCTAGGAAAAAAGCATCAAAAAAATTGAATGTATAAAAAAGGTTAATATTGTCTATAACATTCAAACTTAACAGTGATGGAAAAAATATATATAGTGTCTGAAGTGTCCATAATGGATGAAACTCCCAGATAAATAATATAAATGTATTAGTCCATATGTTATACGGTGTGGTTGGCCCAAATTGAATCCCAAGCGGATGGTAACACAGGGAACAATCCGAATTTCAGTAAAAGATGGAATACTCTTACCGACTTTGATGGACTCACAGGCCTTTGGCGGTGAGTCAACTAGGCTTGTACTGTCTCATGATGACAGTGAGAGGATGGCTTGTACACCGGACAGGTTCTCCCTCAGATGGGGGGCCAGGAATCCACCCAAAAAGGTCTCCGCAGTCTCCGTCTTTATCAGCATACATGGACCATATATGAGGAAAAAACAAGGAGCCTCCACATGGTGTAAATCCAAAAAACTATTTTTCAAATAGCATTTATTAGATCACTCAAGATCCTCAAAACAGTCCAACAAAGTAAAAATTAGCAGAATCGATTCAAGTAATACAAAGTGATTAAAAGTTGGTAAGCGTGGTAAAAGGTTGCTGTACCCAGCCACCTTTTACCACGCTTACCAACTTTTAATCACTTTGTATTACTTGAATCGATTCTGCTAATTTTTACTTTGTTGGACTGTTTTGAGGATCTTGAGTGATCTAATAAATGCTATTTGAAAAATAGTTTTTTGGATTTACACCATGTGGAGGCTCCTTGTTTTTTCCTCATATATGGTCCATGTATGCTGATAAAGACGGAGACTGCGGAGACCTTTTTGGGTGGATTCCTGGCCCCCCATCTGAGGGAGAACCTGTCCGGTGTACAAGCCATCCTCTCACTGTCATCATGAGACAGTACAAGCCTAGTTGACTCACCGCCAAAGGCCTGTGAGTCCATCAAAGTCGGTAAGAGTATTCCATCTTTTACTGAAATTCGGATTGTTCCCTGTGTTACCATCCGCTTGGGATTCAATTTGGGCCAACCACACCGTATAACATATGGACTAATACATTTATATTATTTATCTGGGAGTTTCATCCATTATGGACACTTCAGACACTATATATATTTTTTCCATCACTGTTAAGTTTGAATGTTATAGACAATATTAACCTTTTTTATACATTCAATTTTTTTGATGCTTTTTTCCTAGCAAGATAGAGTACTTTTTTCACATGAGTGATTACACTGGATGTCATATCCATATTCACTACACTATCTAACACATATAGGTTTTAGATTAGATGAAGATATTGGTTTCTTCAAATATAAACAAATTTCCTTCTTTTTTATTTCTCACATCTGTTTTACCACCATAGCGCTACACTTTTTATTTTTAAGATGACTGGGTGGACCTTTTGCCCTGTGCAGAGTTTTCCTTAAACCACCTCTCCAATGGCAGTACTGGAAAATCTCACTTCTTCACTGTTTACGGTAGCATCCATCCATTCCCTTTTCTGTTCCAATCTCTTCTCTCATACCAGCAGCAGCTCAAACCAAAAGGACCTTCAACTTAATCTGGGAAGAAGTTTCTAAGAATCTTCATCTGGCTGCTTCCAGGCATAAGATGGCAGCAGATCGTCATCGTCGTCCTGGTCCTAAGTTCCTACCTGGAGATAGAATTTGGCTCTCTACCAAGCACATCCGACTCTGGCTGGCCTCAATGAAATTTGCCCCTCGCTTCATTGGTCCCTTTCCAATTCTCAGTCAGATCAATCCAGTTACTTTCAAGCTTCGCCAACCCTCTTATCTCAGGATCCCCAATGCCTTCCATGCTTCCCTGCTCAGGCCGCTGATCCTCAATCACTTCTCTCGCCCTTCTTCTCACCCCACTCCTCTTGCAGATACCATGGATCAGTATGAGATTAAAGAAATATTGGACTCCAAAGACTGCCAGAGGAGGTTACTCTATCTGATTGATAGGAAGGGCTATAGCCTGGAGAAGAAGTCTTGGGTTCCTGCTGCAGATTTTTCATTGGAAATCCCTCCAAGCCAGCCCCTAGACGTGTGGGGGGAGCTTGTAGGTGGGGGGGGTTTGTCACAGACCAGCTGCAGAGCTGATCTGTGTCTTACTGGTTGCATACGTTTTTTACGTTTTGCTGCTGTAGGTCTGCTGGCACCTGTGGTTCCACAAGCTTATGATCTGCTTTTGCTGCACTGACTTAGCAGCTATGGGTGTCACTGGCTTCACCTGATGGTTAATATACTTTGCTACTTCCTGTCCAGCCTTCTATGTGTCTCCTTATTTAAATTCCACTCAGACCAGTTTCTGGTTGCTTGAGCAACACTTGATTATGAGCCCCTTCTGTGCAATCTTTCCTAACCTGATTTCTTGTGGACTGATCTCTTGCGTACCGACTCGGCTAATTCTCCTGACAGGCTCTCCTTTTGCTCCATCCATTTATCCATCTATCCCTGCCTGCACTGTCTTTTCGGGTACTTTCCTCGCAAGCAGGGTGAACCTGAGGGTCGTGACCTAGAGCCAGCACGCAGCTAAGTCCAAACTCCCGTGAGGGGGTCCCTGGCAAAATACCGGCTGGCCCTTAGATTCCACACCCTTGGCGATCCTGTGTCACCTGCTCACCTGTGGGCGGAGAGTAATAATTTGGAGATTTCAAGAGGGATGCGGGGCCCAGAGAGTTTCTGAGACCTACACAGAGTGCTGTGCTGGGAGGTTCTAGCAGTGAAGCATCTGAAAAAGAATTCCCACTGTGGGGTAGTTGTCAATAAAGGAGGCTTTTCCACTGGTGATATGTGCTAAACACGCATTACAGTTATATGTTTATAGTAATGCAGCATGATCAGATTTCAGCAGTAATTAGCTCTGGAGTTATAATCTAACTATATTTCTAGCCACAGTAAAATCCATGATCTGTGAGAAAGGAAAATAAGCTGTATATATTTTGTTAATAAAAAAAATTTCTGCAGGAACATAGTACTTATTTGGTCAAAGTGTATTATTAGCATCTAGAATAAGTAGCTCGTGTGACGTTTCATTTAGCCTTTCGTCTTTTCCAGTGTCAGACATATGAGTCAGGATAATTTCCCTGAAGGGAATGTTGTTGCAAGCCAAGCTTAGTACATGCATTTGCCTAGAAGCTGCCTGATTAGATTGTGAATATTTCTTCCACTATATCAGAGGAGAGGGATCATTTAAATAAAGTGGTCAAAAGAGATCAGGTTAAGTTTCTGATTATCTGGTGATGTTTGCAATGTGATCGTAGAATTAGGTCATGATGTAGCCAGGAGCCTTTCTGCCTCAACTAACTTAGCAGTCAGACTCACATGTTTACTTAATTTTACTTTGATCTTTGCGAATATGCTGAAGGCACAAAGAGTGCTTTGTTGAAATCATTAATTGTATGCTAAAAACAGCCAATGAACTCCTTTACACCACTTGACATTGATCTAGTCAGTAAGAGGGACCTAAAACTGGTGATATAGGATGTTTCGGAAGAGATGCCTTCAACTACACCTGACACCTTTGCTGAAACTGGCTTTAAACTTTAGAGGGTATATTTGTAAAGCAGTGAATTGGACATTTACTAAATGTTCACTGTTGGTGACTATTCCTGGTACATGTGTTTTAAATGACAGTGATTGATTCACCACAAAGTCACATTTACTACTTTATAAATATGTCAATAGGTTTTCCAATGTTGCTGCTGAACTTCAGATTCAAACAGAACAAAGGTTTGGCTGGCTTCTGTAGAAGGGGCATGACTGAAAAAGGTCTGCCCTACACATTGGCCGAATGTCAGCCAGTTTCTATTGAACTGGCTGATGCTGCCCAACATTTGGCCCGTGTGTACTGCCCTTAAGCAACAACCATGACATAGCTCCTTCCATAGATACAGTAAAGAAATAAGCTAAGCCAATGGCTGAGAGCGCTGCCCGGTGTGTTCTGGTGGGGGCCGTCCCCCTGTCAGAACACAATAGCTCAGCGGGGGAGATCTCTGTTCTAACATTGTATAGATAGTACAGCGGCTCCTCCCGAGCTCTCCAGTTTCTTTTCATTCAGCCTGCTGGGTTGAATGAAAAAAATTTTTACTGTGTAACAAGCTTTAGGCTGAACTTCAAACATGGCTGACCTTTGTCTTCTCCAATACATGGTGGATTTATGGAGCTAGTAGTTTACAATGCACAATACAGATAAGGGTCTGTGTGCTTCAGGCTCACAGGAAGTGACAAGGACACAGATTGCTGACAAGACCAAAAGGCATTTTCTGTATTTGTTGAAAATATTCTTAGCCTGGAAAATAAAATGTATGCAGTCATCACAATGGAAAGCTGCAATATATCATATTTTCTTTTTTGAGTTTGGATATACTTCAATGAAACAAAAGGTGAAAAGGGAATGCACTTATCCTGAATAAATCAACAGAGCTTCCACTCATTTCAGATCTACCCCTTAGATTTAGAGCGACTGCACTGCCAAGTGGATTTGCCTTTCGTAAATAACCCCCATGGTGTCAAACGCTAACCAGCTAATTAACTCAAAACACCTGTAAAAGGTTTCATGAGCCTTTAAATGGTCTCTCGGTCTGGTTCAGTAGGTTATCATGGGGAAGACTGCTGACTTGACAGTTGTCCAGAAGACATTCATTGACACCCAAACTTTAATGATCCTGGTATCACTGTGCTTGATTGGCCAACAAACACGCCTGACCTAAACCCCATAGAGAATTTGTGGGGTATTGTCAATGGGAAAATGAGAGACACCAGACCCAACAATGCAGATGAGCTGAAGGCCACTATCAAAGCAGCCTGGACTATCAAAGCTACCTGATCACCTCCATGCCATGCTGCATTAATGCAGTAATTCATGCAAAAGGAGACACCAGACCCAACAATGCAGACAAGCTGAAGGCCACTATCAAAGCAACCTGGACTATCAAAGCAACCTGATCGTCTCCATGCCATGCCACATTAATGCAGTAATTCATGCAAAAGGAGCCCCTAACAACTATTGATTGCATACTATCATGTACATGGACATACTTTTCAGTAAGCTAATATTTCTGTATTAAAAATCCCTTTTTATATTGGTCTTATGTAATATTCTAATTTTCTGAGATACTGAATTTTGGGTTTTCACTAGCTGTATGCCATGACCAAAATTAAAAGAAAGAAATTCTTGAAATATATCACTCTGTGTGTAATGAACCTATATAATATATGAGTTTCACTTTTTGAATTTATTTACTGAAATATATTACCATTTGGTGATATTGGCACAGTGGTGTAGTGGGTAGCACTCTCACCTTAGCAGTAAAAAGGGTCACTGAGTGACTTAAGACTGGATCTGGTAATTGTGAAACAGAACCAAGTTACATACTGCAGTTACATAGGTGGTAAAGTTGAATAAAGACACCAGTCCAATCAGTTTAACCAGTGTTGGTGTGTGTGTTCATAATCATTTCCCATATCCCTGTATACTGTGCTCGCTATGATACACGTTCATGAGTTTTTTAAAACTATCAATACTTCCTGCTGATATCACTGATTGTGGAAGTGCATTCCATACCCTTACCGCCCTGACAGTGAAAAACCCCCATGTAGTTTAAAGGATAAGTTCATCTTTGGGAACATGTTACATGTTCCACTCATTATTAGGGTGGAACATGTAACATGTTCCCAATGCTGCAGCCCCCACCCCCACCCCCGTGACAGAAGTTCCCCATGCTAGCTGCCACTGTTTGAAAACAGCACGGCCGTGTGGAGCTCCACCCACATGGCCACATCATTCATACCCACAACTATGTGTGTCTGAATGAACTACAAGCTCCAACATCCTCAGCAGCTTTCAGCTTGTACTTCTCAATCAACTACCATGGCGCTGTGGAGCGTTGTGGTAGTTCATTAAGTCTTCCTGCCGGGGATTATCGGCCTACCCGTATGGGATGTATGAGTGAGCCAATATACTGACAGTGTGCAGGAGACTTGCACGGCATTATGAATCTGCTGATTGCTGGTGCAATGCTTAACAGGCTTCTACTACAAAAAAATAATACATACACATTTTTTTTACCTGCAAAAAAATGTGCATTTATTATTTTCTTTAAAAAAGTGAACTTATCCTTTCAGGTTAAACCGCTTCTCCTCCAGTTTCATCGAGTTGGTCCCGTGTCTTCTTATACTTCCTGAGACTGAATAGTTTATTCCCTATGCAAGAATTGCCATTGAGGTATTTGTATATTGCTATCATATCTCCTCTCAAGTGTCTCTTCTCAAGAGAGAATACGTTTAGTGCTTGTAGTCGTTCCTCGTAACTGAAGTCCTCCAATCCCCTTTTTAAAGGGGTTGTAAACCCTCGCTGTTTTTTTACCTTAATGCATTCTATGCATTAAGGTAAAAAACCTCCTGTGCTACAGCAGCGCCCCCAAGCCCCCCTTATACATACCCGAGCCCCGTAATTCCCACGACGGGACCAAGTACACCAGCTCTGGCCAGTGTCTCGTGTCCTGATTGGATAGAATGATATCAGCGCAGCCATTGGCTCCCGCTGCTGTCAATCAAATCCAATGTCACAGGCGCCGGGGGGTGAAGCAGAGTCCTGCTGTCTTAGTCTACGGATGCAGCAGCAGGACACGGGAGTGCGCCCGCACGGGTGTCCACGAAGGAGAGTGCTTCTGCGAAGGGGCACTCAGGAGGGGAGGAGCCAGGCGCATAGGGAAGGGACCCCAGAAGAGGAGGATCGGGGCCACTCTGTGCAAAACCAACTGCACAGTGGAGGTAAGTATGACATGTTTGTTATTTTTTTTTTTTAAACCGAACCTTTACAACCACTTTAACTTTGTTGCCCTTTTCTGGACTCTCTCCAGTTCCCACATCTCCCTCCTAAAGATTGGTGACCAGAATTGGACGGAATAGTCCAGGTGGTCAAGCAGTTTTATAAAGTGGCAGAATTATCGTTTTATCTCTGGAGTAAATCCCCTTTTAATGCATGCTAAAATTCTGCTAGCTTTGCTTGCTGTAGCTTGGCATTGCATGCTATTGCTGAGTCTGTCATCTACTATGACCCCCAGATCTTTCTCCATTCTGGATTCCCCCAGAGGTTTTCAACATTAAACCTCATTTGCCATGTACAGTGGGGCAAAAAAGTATTTAGTCAGCCACCAATTGTGCAAGTTCTCCCACTTAAAAAGATGAGAGAGGCCAGTAATTGTCATCATAGGTATACCACAACTATGAGAGACAAAATGTAGATACAAATCCAGACAAATCACATTGTCTGATTTTTGAAAGAATTTATTTGCAAATTATGGTGGAAAATAAGTATTTGGTCACCTACAAACAAGCAAGATTTCTGGCTCTCACAGACCTGTATCTTCTTCTTTAAGAGGCTCCTCTGTCCTCCACTCATTACCTGTATTAATGGCACCTGTTTGAACTTCTTATCAGTATAGAAGACACCTGTCCACAACCTCAAACAGTCACACTCCAAACTCCACTATGGTGAAGATCAAAGAGCTGTCGAAGGACATCAGAAACAAAATTGTAGACCTGCACCAGGCTGGGAAGACTGAATCTGCAATAAGCAAGCAGCTTGGTGTGAAGAAATCAACTGTGGGATCAATAATTAGAAAATGGAAGACATACAAGACCACTGATAATCTCCCTCAATCTGGGGCTCCACGCAAGTTCTCACCCTGTGGGGTCAAAATGATCACAAGAACGGTGAGCAAAAATCCCAGAACCACACGGGAGGGACCTAGTGAATGACCTGCAGAGAGCTGGGACCAACGTAACAAAGGCTACCATCAGTAACACACTACGCCACCAGGGACTCAGATCCTGCAGTGCCAGACGTGTCCCCCTGCTTAAGCCAGTACATGTCCGGGCCCATCTGAGGTTTGCTAGAGAGCATTTGGATGATCCAGAAGTGTATTGGGAGAATGTCATATGGCCAGAGGAAACCAAAGTAGAACTGTTTGGTAGAAACACAACTCATCGTGTTTGGAGGAGAGAGAATGCTGAGTTGCAACCAAAGAACACCATACCTACTGTGAAGCATGGGGGTGGCAACATCATGCTTTGGGACTGTTTTTCTGCAAAGGGAACAGGACGACTGATCCGTGTACATGAAAGAATGAATGGGGCCATGTATCGTGAGATTTTGAGTGCAAACCTCTTCCCATCAGCAAGGGCATTGAAGATGAAACGTGGCTGGGTCTTTCAGCATGGAAATGATCCCAAACACACCCCCCGGGCAACGAAGGAGTGGCTTCGTAAGAAGCATTCCAAGGTCCTGGAGTGGCCTAGCCAGTCTCCAGATCTCAACCCCATAAAAAACCTTTGGAGGGAGTTGAAAGTCGGTGTTGCCCAGCGACAGCCCCAAAACATCACTGCTCTAGAGATCTGCATGGAGGAATGGGCCAACATACCAGCAACAGTGTGTGACAACCTTGTGAAGACTTACAGAAAACATTTGACCTCTGTCATTGCCAACAAAGGATATATAACAAAGTATTGAGATGAACTTTTGATATTGACCAAATACTTATTTTCCACCATAATTTGCAAATAAATTCTTTCAAAAATCAGACAATGTGATTGTCTGGATTTGTTTCCACATTTTGTCTCTCATAGTTGAGGTATACCTATGATTAGAGGTCGACCGATACGGGGTTTTTCTCTGGCCGATGCCGATATTTAGAAATCGTGGTGGCCGATGGCCGATATATAAGGCTGATTTTTTTGGGCAGATATATTTAGCCGATTTTTTTTTTCTTTTTTTTTTTTTTCCCTTCATCTCATAAAACCTAACAGTTAGACCCCTTTCACACTGGGGCATTTTTCTGGTGTTTTTGGGCTAAAAATAGCACCTGTAAAGTGCCTGCAAAACGGCTCCCCTGCAGTCACTCCGGCTTTCACACTGAGGCGATGCGCTGGCAGGATGTTAAAAAAAAGTCCTGCAAGCGGCATCTTTGGAGCGGTGTATACCGCTGCTCCACCACTCCTGCCCATTGAAATGAATGCGCACCACTGTCGAATCGCCTGCAAAGCGTTTCGGCAGCGGAGCTTCAGGGGCTCATTTAACCCCTTCCTCGGCCGCTAGCTGGGTTATAAGTGCCCCGCTAGCAGTCGAATAACGCCGCTAAAATGATGGTAAAGCGCCGCTAAAACTAGCAGCGTTTTACCGTCAACGCATGCCCGCTCCAGTGTGAAAGCAACCTTAAGTAATAAGTGATACAGAAAATTTCTTACATTTATTAAACAAAACAAACCTCCAATCAGTTCACTTGTATGTATAATTTAGATAACAAAAAAAAAAACTATATCTTAAATATTAAATACACAAAAACAGGTAATCAAAACTTTTGGACGAAAAAATGGGCTAACTTTACTGCTTTTTTATTTATTTTAATTTATTTATTTTTTTTTAAATTGCGTTTGAAAGACCGCTGCGCAAATACCGTGTGACATAAAATATTGCAACAACCGCTATTTTATTCCCTAGGGTCTCTGCTAAAAAAAATATATATATAATGTTTGGGGGTTCTAAGTGATTTTCTAGCAGAAAATATAGGATTTTTACCCGTAAGCAACAAGTGTCAGAAAAGATTTCGTCTTTAAATGGTTAAACTGAGAACTCCTCCACATGGAGTTCAGCTCATTGATAAAAGAACCAAGAAGAGATACAATGTTTTTTCTTATCAGATTTGGCAGGCTGCCCAGAGGAGGAGAGAAGAAAACTTCAGGCAACTTGCATTGACTTCTATTACAGAAGTCATTTGCAAGTCGGCCTATTTTATCAGCACAATCGGCCTATGCTGATTAAGTAGAAAACGCCAAATATCGGCCGGCCAATATATCGGTCAACCTCTACCTATGATTACAGGCCTGAGTATTTCTTTTTTTTTTATGACATTTATCATTTTACGTTTTTTTATTTCAGGGTTAAAACCCCCGTAAGAATTTTTTTTAGTCTTTGTCCTCTTAAAGAGATTTCCTGGAGACAACACTGGAAATAAGAGGAAATTTCTCCAAATTGAGAAGAAGAAGTTTCCCTATAGGAAAACTTGGATTTTCCATTACTTTTTGTCCCGGTGACAAAAGATACAAGGACAAATAAAGAAAGTGAATCTCTCCTGCGGGGACACAGATGGTGAATAGAACCTGACAAATGTTCTAAGGCTTCCACAGTCTATTCACAACTAAGAAAAATAATGTTTGGGATAGAGATACACTTTAACAACAAATTGACTCTGTGGGTAGGAAAATAATCACAGCAAGTAGGAGAACGAAGCCTGCCTCTGGGTCTATTTAGGTGTTTGTACATACATTAAACAAGGTGTTTCAGAATTCCAATCATGAAACAAGGAACATTAAACAATTATAGGCTTGTATAGTCATTGGCTGGGTGTATGTTTCATGAATTTGATAAGCAGAATGTGCAATCTGTTTCTGAATTAATTACATATAAATGTGACAGTTAAATTAATATATTTAGTTAAGCACTGGTTATACATATTGCAGTCTGATAAGATCTGTAAGTGATTTAGCTTTAAAGGTACATACAAATATTATAAGATGTATTAATATTCTTGTGGTTGGATGCTACCCAACTGCCACATTTTTTGTTCTTTGTTCCATCCTGTAATTTAAAGGAAACCAATCAGAGTTGGACATTTGTAAGAACCTGAGTCTCCAACTGGTACCTCTTACCAACCAGGAACATGTGTATGTGTGGTTATTCAAATGTATTCTTTTCTGTGTAGAGCAGAAAATTATAGCTCAGTGTTTGACTATAACACCATCACAGAGGCCAAACTGCTCCCTACTTGAGGCTAGGCCTGACGCTGTGTGTGTGGGCTGTTGGAAAACGCAAAACAGTAAGTTAACAAAGCATTAAGCTTTTTTTTTTTTAAGTATTCCTGACAGTTCTGGCATAGGACATTTATGATTGTCTTTTATAACCACTAGGCTAGGGCAGCAGATAGGACAACCCTAAAGCGATATTAAAGTCTTGATTTTTCTTTCTTTTACTAACAAACATGTCTCATACTTACCTGCTCTGTGCAATGGTTTTGCACAGAGCCACCTAAATCCTCTTTTTCTTGGGTCCCAAGCTGGAGCTGCTGACCCCTCCCTCCTGCCAGGTGCCCCCACAGCAAACAGCTTGCTGTGGGGGCACCCAAGCAGGCGTGCTCCCACCATGTGACTTTGTGTGTCCATTTACACACGGAGCCATGGCTTGGCCCCACCCCTCTATCTCCTGATTGGCTCACTGACTGTGATTGACAGCAACGGAAGCCAATGGCTCCTGCTGCTGCCAAAAGCCAATCAGGAGTGTGAGTCCCCAGAGAGGCATGGCTCTCGTGGACATTGCTGGATCGAGAGGGGGCTCAGGTAAATATTAGGGGGCTACTGCACACAGAAGGTTTTTCACCTTCATACATAGAATGCATGAAGGTAAAAAACCTTGTGCCTTTACAACCACTTTAAGCCAGGTACACATTACTAGTTTTTTTTTCGTTCAACCCAGAAGGGCTGAACAAAAAAAACCTGACAGCTCAGAAGAAGCCACTTTACTAACTATGCAATGTTAGTACAGCGATCTCCCCTGCTGTCCTATTGTGTTCAGATAGGGGGGACTGCCCCCCCGCCAGAGCACTCTGGTCAGCGCTCTCAGCGCTCTCAGCCATCGGCTGATCGGGAGCTGTTCGGCAGCCATTTTTCGGTCATGCCCCTTTAACAGAAACCGTCCAAACTGCCAGCTTCTGTTAGACTGGCTGCAGTACACACAGGCCGCATGTCGGCCAGTTTCTTTTGAAATGGCCAATGCTACCTGACATTTGGCCCATGTGCACTAGGTTTTATAGACTGATCAAATATCAAATAATCTCGAAAAGATAAGGCTTAATTAGTATAAAGTTTGGTTATTCAGTGAATTTAGATGGTTATTGGTAACTAGTTCCCTGCCACAAACAAAAAATGAATTAATGCTACCCTGTAAAAGAAGAACATTAAAGTATATGTGGACCCTCACCTTGTAAAAGAATCCATTCAGTTTAAAATAGAAATGAAAGGCAAAACATTTGTGTATACATATAAACATAATTAATACCTTTTTTCCCTTTTTTATAAGTGATCACATTCTCTCTGTCCTCAGCTGCATCATAGTTAGGGGAGGAGAAACAGCAGGACACTGGTCTCCCCAATGAATGGCCGTGCGCGGGGGGGGTCAGGAGAAGTCTGATCATTTTAGGAGAGTAGGCTCAGTTCTCAGCACAGCTAGTGTGCTCTCATGCTTAGTGTGGTCAGTTTTTATAGGGAAGCATAGAGTGGCTGGCAGGAACACCAAGGAAGCAACACAAAGACATACCTAGGAAGACAGGTATATAGGCGCTACAACCATACCACATAAAAGCTCCGCCCGGTGCTCAGACCCTGAGGCTGCTAACACCTCTATAACAAACCAGAGTGGTGAGGCTGAGTCATGACTAAGGACTAATGTCCGAAACGCGCAGACTGTTTTATAGCTTTGTACATGTTTACTTAATAAAGAAATACTATTTTGGATGTCATCCTGAGTGCCGACCTTCCCTTACAAAAAGTGCATTTTAGATACAACTATATAGATCAGACCAAAATGAGGGACAAATGAGAAGGAAAGAGGGACAGCGGGATTTTGTTTCTAATCAGGGACAGTCCCTCGAAATCAGGGACAGTAGGGAGCTATGCAAAGAGAACAGGATACTTTTTCATACAAGTACAACAGGCGCAAGTCAGGATAATGAAATGTTGGGTTTACATATTCTTTAATACCTATCAGTCTGCCAGACCTCCATCAGCTGAAGAATATTTAGCATCTGACACTTCCAAATGTGTCAGATACCTGCATCCCCTGCTGTATACCATGGTTCTATCCACTACAACACATTTGCAAGGATACGGTATTGATTTAGTGGGCAGTTGATGGTGGGTGATGGAGGCATCTGACTCACCAAGAAATGTCAGATGTTGAAGACCCTGCAGCCTGTGTAGCTCAGTATGAGAGTGGAGAGCTTTGGTATTGGTAGTGGGACTGTTAAGTATCGTTTCTCTTATTTTACTTGGTAGCTTTTCATTTAGATGTACACACGAACGCATAAACCATCTTTATTCCATATCCTGATTGATCCAATCCAAGCATCATTCAGTTGACTGATACCAGTATCGTCAAGGACTGCAACGGATACACTAACAGGGACCTAGAACAACATGAGGCTTTTGCTGAGACCACATAAGTCCACATAAGTCTATTTACAGGTCTCTTCCCACTGTTCAAGCCTTTCATTAATGCTGACTTACCTTACAATGTCCTACCGCTATCAATGACAATACTAATGTGGCAGTTGTAAACAAGTATAGGTAAAACCAGAAAATTTGTGGAAAAAAACAAACAAAAACTGGTCTTATTTGCTGGTGCCCTGAGATCTGGGACATCACTCCCGAGGTTCTGAGGTTCCACAAAATTCTCAGTTATGGTCATATTTTGCCATTTTCCAGGTATACTTAGATGACATAAAACAGGGTCTTACTTTATCCATGAATTGCCGAGTGCATTCAATAAGTTATACCCACACATGTAAATGACATTGCACAAATCTTCAGCTGACAGGGACCCACCATTATTTTTACATTGTTTTACAGTATGTAATAAAAATATGCTATAACAGTAGAAAAAAACATGAAATGTAAAGCAAGTAACCATTTAGGGACAAAGACAAAAAGGTAAACTGTCTCTTGAAGCTATAAAAAAAATAAATGCCAGCACTCAGGAAGCTAGAACTACACCACAAAACTAAATACGTTGTTTCACTTACAACCCAAATATTATAGAGAAAACTTAGATTTATAGCATGTATTGCAGTACTACAATACTTCATGCTGAAAATAATTATGTAATAATTTTAATCATGTGCCCAAGATTTTCTTTTACAGGTATGTCAGCCCAACAGACCGTAAGATTGACACATGGCAGCTCTGAAATATTTTTTTACTGTGCTCTCATCTAGTTCTATACACTACTGTTCTCCTATAACTGTATATACTATACTGATGATAGGAACACATACTTTACAGTAATACAGAGATGGAATAGCTCACAATTTTACAGTACATGCTGCACTACAAATATTTGCAAAGGAATATTTACTTACTGAAACAATAGAAAATATTTGCAAGATTTTTTTTAACATACTATCTAGGAAAAATATGTAAACACGCTGCACTAATTCAGCTTAAAAGGGTTCTGAACAAAGCAGTCAGCTTGTAGTCTTGGCAAAAAAACAATATAATTAGATCCTGGCCTCAAATTTGCATTCAAATTGCACACCACAAGCCTCATTTATGAAAGCAAATGCAGAGCGTGTTATGCGGAAATTGCACCTTGCAGCCAATCTTATAGCAGCTTTTACTTTAGGAAAAAGTATAAATTTATCATAAATCTGATTCTCCACTGGATAATACAAATACTTTTAGTCCAGGTTTCCAAACCTGAATCCCTGTACACCACATGATAACAAACCAAGTAAGAATATGATATTCTATTACGATGGTGGACCCTTAAATTTGACACTAAGGCTTGACTCACACCTATGCATGTTGCTTTTGAGTGTTTCTGCAGTGTTTTTTGCGGTGTTTGCCGCGTTTTTCAACATGCGTTTTTTACGCGTTTTTGACGCGTGTTGCGGGTTTTCATTTTGCGTTTTAGAAAGAACCAATTGGAAAACATCACTGCTTATATCACAGAATGTCAACTGACATTATTACTTCCTGCTTCCTCCCTAGTCTTGCTGTCTTTTGGTGCTTAGATTATCCTGGCTTCAATGTCCTTTTTTCTAGCAGTAGCCACAGCTACTGCTGCAATTTTGCTTGAAGAGGAAGCCAAAGAAGAAGAACAAAGGAGAAAACGTAGATTTTGGGTGCATCCAGTGATTGCCAATAGGGAGCAGAGAGGGCAATTTTGGATAATTTACAATGACCTCCGAGCCCATGAAGACAAGTTTATGGATTACACACAGATGTCTATTAAAAGGTGAGTTATTGATTTAGTACCATTACCTAGCCCTACTCTGGTTTAGAGTTAGGCTATGTTTAAAAGTCGGGTTAGGGTTAGGATTTAAAGTAGGGTTAGGATTTAAAGTAGGGTTAGGGTTAGGATTTAAAGTAGGGTTAGGATTTAAAGTAGGGTTGGGGTTAGGATTTAAAGTAGGGCTAGGATTTAAAGTAGGGTTAGGGTTAGGATTTAAAGTAGGGTTAGGATTTAAAGTAGGGGTAGGGTTAGGATTTAAAGTAGGGTTAGGATTTAAAGTAGGGTTAGAGTTAAGATTTAAAGTAGGGTTAGGATTTAAAGTAGGGTTAGGGTTAGGATTTAAAGTAGGGTTAGGATTTAAAGTAGGCTTAGGATTTAAAGTAGGGTTAGGGTTAGGATTTAAAGTAGGGTTAGGGTTAGGATTTAAAGTAGGGTTAGGATTTAAAGTAGGGTAAGGGTTAGGATTTAAAGTAGGGTTAGCATTTAAAGTAGGGTTAGGATTAGGATTTAAAGTAGGGTTAGGATTTAAAGTAGGGTTAGGGTTAGGATTTAAAGTAGGGATAGGGTTAGGATTTAAAGTAGGGTTAGGATTTAAAGTAGGGTTAGGGTTAGGATTTAAAGTAGGGTTAGGGTTAGTCTTAACCCAAACACAAATTTTAACCATAACCCCAAACAAATTTTTAAAGTGAAATCTACTGACTAATTAGGCTCAATGTAGGTGCTTGTATAGGTGACATTGTGCTTGTGGTTTTCTCAATGGCCTTTTTTGCCCACACAGTTTTGATGCTTTGCTTGGTTTACTCAGCAGCAAGCTGCAACGTCAGAACACATCCTTCAGGGACTGCATTCCACCAGTTGAAAGGCTAATTATTACATTGAGGTAATTTTTAACTTTTTGCTTTAAACTTTAACCCACAAAGTGTTAATCAAATGAACAGGCACACAAAAGTTTATATTTCTGCAAAATAATGTAATTATGATTTTAATTGTGATTTTTGACACAAACATATAACGTGTAGAATTGCTTCATTCTTTCAAAAACAAAAATGTTCAGATAAAATAAATAACGAAGTATTAGGCTCATCCCTATTTCAATATACAAATGAGTTCAGTTAGGTTTCCCCCATATGTTTTTTCAGAAATATACCAAAAACAGAACTAGCATTTATAATTATAAAGTATGATAAGTAAATGGGTCTTGGCATGCTTCAGGTTGCTGGGAGGACAAACAAGGAGCACTTTCTCCATAGTGCTGGTCCTGAGCAAGACTTGGGGCATCTGTGAAACGGTAAGGTGGCCCCCTATTGCCCACATCTGGTGCTCCATAACCTGATCCTGGTGGCCCAAGTGCAGATGGTAGAGGAGGTTGGTGGTGATTAAGCTGTCGAAGTGTTGGTCTAGATGGGTATTGATTTCCTGGTCTGTAACTTTGTTGCATAGGCATCTGGTAATATAAAGGGGGGTTTTGGAAAGAAGCATAATTGGTTGTCTGCGTTGGCTGCATTGGAAGATTTCTGTCTGGAAAATATTTTGGGGACTGGGGATATATGATTTGAAGGTCTGCATCACAGAAATTTGCATATCCATTTTCATGGGATTGGGCACCTGGTCAAAATAGGGCACAAGGGTATTGGCAAATTGTTGGGAGAGAGACAATTGCCCTGTAAAACGATCTGACAGATCCTTTAATAACGTGTACATTTTCTCTGACTCTCTCATTTGCCCATTTGGTGGCACCCCCCCTCTTAGTTGTGCACACTGGTGCAGCAGCCCCCCCTCCTCCTGTTCCTCTTCTCCAGCTATCTCAGCCATTTGCTGATTTGGAGATCCTGGGTTTGTAGGCTCCTGTGTTTGCGCTGATGAGTCTTCTTCTGCAGGTTTATCATCCCAGCAGGTGTCTGTGCTGCAAATCACAACAAAAACAGACTATTGTTTTTAGCGGGTACTACCAGCCAATAGACCACCCCCTGGAACTATTGTGCCTGCAATGCCGTATGTGTTTGTGGCTGATGAAGCTTTTGCGATAGGGGAACACCTTCTCAGACCCTATTCAAGCCACTGTTTGAGCCCAGAAAAAAAAGAGTGTTCAATTATAGACTCACTCGGGCCAGGAGAGTTGTTGAATGTGCTTTTGGCATACTGGCCAACAAATGGCATTTGTTGCACACACCAATATATCTAAAGATGCAACACGATATACAGGCTGTGAAAGCTACTTGTGCTCTCCATAATTTTATTCGAGAGCATGGCGGGTTCCAAATAGAGGACACCCTTGCCAATCAGGCCATGACAAGAGCTGAAATGAGATCCACTCGGGGCAGCAGGAGTGGTGCTGCTTTACGAGAAAATTTCTGTTCATATTTCATGTCTCCAGAAGAAGGTCAGCTGCCATGGCAGCTAGATGCAATAGCCTAGATAGACCAAATTTAATAGATCTTCTAAACATTGTAAATGTGTGTTTATGTGAAGCTTATGTTTGGTCAATTTTTCCAGCTATGATCTACTTTTTTCTGCATTGAAAAATGTGTATCTGACATTAAGATAGATAGCCTAATTTGTCTATTTTTTTTAATAATGTTTTTAAATGAACATTAGGCTTCATGCACACGAGACGCTGTTGAATGTGCATTCAGAGGCAGTTGGACACTTTTTACAACTGCCCCTGAACTAATTCAATGTTATCCTATGTGTCCATGTACACAGTCTTTTTTTTGCGTTTTGAGGCAGTTGCGTTTAAACTCGTTTTTCAAGAAGCCAAAAAATTGGTTCATACGCAAAATTTTTCAACATTTCAGACGCCAAACGCGGCTAAACGCCGCTACCATGTTTAGCTGCGTTTGCGTTTATAAGGCCTCATGCACATGGACATTTTTACAGCCGCTTTTTTGAGCGTTTTTTGCAGCTTAAAAACACCTGTCTATGTTAGTCTATGGCTTCATGCCCACCTAGGCGTTTTTGGGCTGCAAATGGCGTAGGCGTTTTTAAGCTGTAAAAAAAACCCAGGACCAGTGGGTTCTGAGAGACGTTTTCAGCTGTAAAAACGCTCTAACGCTGATAAATGCTCAAAAACGTCACTCACCAATGTTTAACGTTTTTGATCCATTGGAAAAAAATTTAAAATTTTTGAATAAAAAAACGCTAAAAACGCTAATAAACGCTAAAAACGCTATTGCTAAAATGTTGAAAAAAGCTGACAAAATGTTAAAAAAAATCACTGCAAAGCTACTGGCATTTTCATAACATTACTTTAACATCCCGTGTGCATGAGGCCTTGAAAGAACCCTATTTTTTGGACCAGAAAACACAGAAATATGATGGTAAACTGCAGCAGAGAATGACATTTTGCGAACCGACTTTGGGGCCCCATATCTCGGGGCCACTTGGTGCTAGGAACATGGTTGGCTAACACAGTGGAACTAACACCACAATATATCCAAATGTGGGGTTCCTAGCACCAAGTGGACCCGAGATACGGGTCCCCAAAGTTGGTCACAAAATGACATTCTCTGCAGACGCTTCTAGACGCAAACGCGGTAAAACGCGGCTAAACGCAGAGAAAAAAAATAGAAAGAGAATAACGGTTAGAGTCTTTATATTTTCTTCCATTCTCAGTTAATTCTTTTTCTATTCTTTCCTATTTTAATTTGTTAGAAATTAGGCTGAGTTTAATGAAATTCAGAATAATTATAAAATATTCAGAAGAATTCCAAACAAATTTTGAAGAATTGGCCCAATTTAATTGAAATTTGGCCCAATTTTATGGAATTTTGCAACAATTTTATGGAAATTGGCCCAATTTTATTGAAAATTGGTCAGATTTGTTGGAAATTTGCAACAATTTTATGGTAATTTGGCCCAATTTTATGGAAATTTGCAACAATTTTATGGAAATTGGCCCAATTTTATGAAAATTGGCCCAATTTTATGGAAATTGGCCCAATTTTATGGAAATTTGCAACAATTTTATGGAAATTTGCAACAATTTTATGGAAATTTGCAACAATTTTATGGAAATTGGCTCAATTTTATTGAAAACCGGTCAAATTTAATGCAAATTTGCAACAATTATATGGAAATTTGGCCCAATTTTTGGGAAATTTGCAACAATTTTATGGTAATTGGCCCAATTTTATTGAAAATTGGTCACATTTTATGGAAATTGGCCCAATTTTATGGAAATTTGCAACAATTTAATGGAAATTTGCAACAATTTTAAGGAAATTTGGCACAATTTTCACAAAAATTGGCCCAAATATAAAGCAGAACTCCATTAACTCCATCATAAAAATTTAAAAATGTAGCAAATTTAAATACATCGATTTAGGTAACTAAATAATTAAAAAAACGAAACCCTCAAAAATGTTTTGATCCTGCACATGAACACATACATAGTTACAGTGGATCTAATAGTCTACACACCCCTGGTAAAATGTCAGGTTGCTGTGATGTAAAAAAATGAGACAAACATATATAATTGCTTAACTTTTTCCATCTTTAATTAATGCTGAAGTTTCTTTGGGGTTAGTCAGAGGCACATGATGGCAGGCTTGTACTGACTCCTTAACATGATTTTGAATGTGATTGCTTAATTCTGAACACAGCTGCATCCCCAGTTATAAGAGGATGTGCACACTTATACAACAACATTATTTGAGTTTCTTATTTTGACTACCCCATAAAAGATTTTAGTAAGTTTTTCTGTTGAGTTTGTACAGTTTATAGGTCACATTAAGGTTTAAAGTTCTTCTAATGATTTCTCTTTGTCTAATTTTTCTACATCATTGAAAACTCAAATTTTTACAAGTGTGTGTAAACTTTTTCTATATTACTTACATTTGAGGTCTGCTTGCTTCTTGGAGAAAAGATCCCATTGTGGATACAGCTCCTTGGCAATTTCAAGCCACCCCTGGTCCCGTTTTCTATGATCCTTGTGTTGGGGATCAGAAGGAGTGTACAGGTTCTTGGCCTCAACAGGCTGATCAGATGTTCAGTCCTCACCATGTTTGCTATAGTCCAAACTGGGATTTGCTGGTTGTCAAGGCATCCTGGGTAGTTTATTTTTAAAGGGCAGGTGTTTGATCACATGCTGATTCCAAAAATGCAAAACGCATCAAAAACGCATCTAAAATTATTGACTTGCGTTTTTCTTGCATGCCAATTGAATTCTATTACATGCAAAACGCTGCATTTTTCATGAAAAAAGTCCCAGACCCTTTCCAAAAACGCAAAGGTACAAAAATGCATTGATGTGAACATGTTCCATAGTTTAACCCATGTTAAAAAATTTCCATGCATTTCTGCAAAATGCATCAAAAAACGCGTTAGTGTGAATGGAGCCTAAGAGATCCTTTACTACTCCAGAGGAAGCCTCTTGGCACATAGGACTAACCACCTGAAAAAGGACTTGTCAATACCCAATTCCACTGCAGGAATAATATTTTTTTTGAAGACGGTGATCAAATACCTCCTCAACTCTATTTCAAATCCTTAGTAGTCCTGAAGGAAATATTGTAACACCCAACCAAGACATTTTTTAGTTAATTAACATTGGGATAACATGAGACGAAACAGCTGTAATGGGAGCTCAACCGCAAAAGATCCAGTGCCTATCATCTAAACCTTTCAACAGTTTTATCTCTTGTTACTCTAGACCAGCCTTTTTCAACCAAGGTGCCTTGAGGTTTCATCAGGGATGCCTTTGGCAAAATGCCTAAAAAGTTCCCCAAAATTGTATACAAGCCGGTGGGTGGATAAAACCTACTTTTTAGTTGCACAGAGCCACAGGTTTTCATTGTACACCATTACATTACAATCTTCTAGCTGCCAACCTCAGAATGACCAAAGACATCAGTTGATAAGGAGGATGTCAGTTGCCTGTATACCGTCCTTGTTTGACCCCCCCCCTTGCCTCTCTCCATCAGCTTTGCGGTCTAATTAGCTAAGTGATGGAGAAAAACTGAGGGAGAAGAGAAACACTGGAATACTAGTCAGTACCAGTTTGCAAAAGTTTATTTGTTTTAAAAGAATAAATCACCTCTAACATTGGGTTTCCTATGTGTATTGATGTTGCTGCATTATGTAAAACTATTAGAATAGTTTTTTACATTTTAGAATGGGGCGCCTCAAGACTGTCCATAATTTTGGAGGGTGCCTCAAGATTATCCATAATTTTAAAAGTGCCTTGACTGAAAAAAAGGTTGAGAAACACTGCTCTAAACTCTATCCATGGTGCCTGTCCAGACAGTGCTGGATTTATAAGAGGGCAAAAACTGAAAGTTGAATTCAAATACTTACCATAATTTTCCTTTCCTGACGAGCTGGGTATAGGCTCCGCCCCGCCATGCCTCCAGGACTTAACTCATAAATTTGAGCCCACCTACAGCCTCAGCGTTCTGTAACTAGTCCTACCAAGCTGGGTGGGATCTGTGCTACCATGGAGCTCATCAGGAAAGGAAAATTACGGTGAGTATTTGAATTCAATTTTCTGTTTTCTTGACGGCTCCATGTCAGCACAGCTGGGAACTAACTAGCCAAACAGGGGAGGGATAATGCTACATACTCCTCAATTCTGGCTAAAAAAATTGAAGCCAGGATGCCTCTGCCAAACTCAACTGTGATTAGGCTTCTTCTATACAGTAAAGAGCCATGAATATGAATATTTTGGTGCCCATGCAGCTGCCTTGCAGATAGTCTCAGACACTCGGCCTGCTGCCACTCTCAAGGTCGAGACCCTTCTAGTGAAGAGTGCCATGATTCTCCTGGCACAACCCTTTCAACTTGTAGGCAAAGGAGATGGGCTTCACCAACCAAGAGGCAATAATCTTGTTGCAAGCCGTGAAATCATTATGTGTTCCACTTGGAATGACAAACAGATGCTCCAACTTCCTGATGGCAGAACATAAACATAAACATTTTAAAGCTTGGCCCACATCCGATGGGCTAATTTCTTGAATACTCCCCAAAAGGAAGCACAACCTCTTGTGTGATATGAACTCTAAAAGGTCAGTTCAGGCACAAATTCGAGCATTGGCATGAGTACCACCCTGTCTGGGAAGTACGTGAGAATGGGTTCTTTAAACTCCAAGGCCGGCAATGCTGACTCTCTTCTGGCTGATGTAATTGCCACCAGTAAAGCAGTTTTCAGTGAGAGGTACCACAGGGTGATTGAAGGCATCTGATGCAAAAACGTCCAACAGCAATGGGAGATCCCATTTCAGAAACAACAATTCGAGGTTTCAACCAAATTGCATCTTGAAAAACAGTATAATTAAGTGTTGGATGCCCACTGTATGCCAGTGAAGGCAGAGATAGCCGAAATGTGTGTCTATAGCGTACTTACGCATAGAGCTAAATCAAGCCCTGCCTGCAGACATTTCAGAACAGACTTATGAAGAGTCCAGCGTAAAATCAGCAATAATACTGTGAATTTATGCCATATTTTACTATAGGCACGGTTAGCGCTGTCCTTTATTTTCGGAAGAGTATTCACAATCTTTACAGAGCATTCAAAATCCATTAGCCTCTTCAGACCCACTTCATCAGCCTGAGCCTGTTGGATGCTGGACGAATGGGACTTTGGAGAAGATTTGATCTTACAGGCAGAGGGAGTCAATCCTTGACACTCATAAGTATGAGAAGAGGGTACCAAGGCCCCTTCAGCCAATCTGGGATCATCACCAGAACTGTCACCTTTCCCCACCACCACCTCAGCTGGAAGCTGAGAATCAGAGGGAGCAGCAGAAAGGCATAGGCTGTCTTGGAGATCCACTCTGCGGTCAGCACCTCCACCCCAATTGCTTACAGATTCTGGGCCCTGGAATAGAACTTCTGCAACTTTGTGTTGACTGGGGATGTGAGCGGGTCTACCTCTGGAAGAAAAATACCAAGCTCTGTTAGTTCTCGAAAGACTCGCAGTAGTGTGGTCCATTAATTGTTGTCCAGACTGGTCCTGGACAAATAGTTTGCCTGAAGATTCTTATGACCAGGCCCATAGGCTGCAGATAGCTGCAGAAGATTGACTTGGGCAGATTCTAGAATCAGAGAAACCTCCTTCAGAAGGGAGAGGCTGAGCCTTGTTTCCAGATGTAGGCCACAGTCGTTGCGCTGTCTAACTTCACCAGGACAGGTTTACCTCAGATGAGGTGACTGAAGACTAAGAGCCTGAAATGCTGCTCTCAACTCCAGGATATTGAACACCATCTTGGACCCTTGAAAAAGACCATTGGCCATGAGCCCATTGCTCTTGAAGTAGGGCTCCCCTTCTACTTTGCTGGTGTCTGACTGCACCACCAGCCACTAGGTCATCAGTAGGGAATGACATTGCAGACAATTTAGTTTCTTCAACCACAAGTTTAGGCCACTGGTCCTAAAACCTGACTTGAACGGGAGCGAGAGTTAAACTGAGCCTACCTGAGCTGCTGGAGCGAGGTGATTTTTATGGCTCAATCTGAGATGTGAAGGATGAAAGATCTCCAAATATGGCCTAAAATGCTTGCCTTAAAGGGACCACGTGTCTATGTCCACAGGGGAGCCACAAAGGTGCCCATAAGGCATGTATGGGTGGCACAATCCCAAAATGCCAGTAGGCATCCTGACGTGAAACTCTTTACTGACTTCTTGGCTTCTGCGTTGGCTTACCAGTGTTTTCTCGACTCCCAGCCAGAAATGCAAAAGCTAATCTCTCTGGAGTGAGCGTGGAAACTGGCTCTTGAGCTTTTCGGTCTACTTTAACTCAGCAGACATTCATCTTGAGGCAGGAAGCCAAACTGACCACTATTCAATTTAGACTTGACCTTCTATGATCAAGAAAAATGCAGTAATTGAGTTTGTCCTTGAAGGCCACGTCATATTCTGATGGTAAGGTCATGTATCTAGCTAATCCCACAAGGGATACACACTGACCAGAGGGGTGACCCCAACCCCTGGACATCTTTCAGTTCAAACATAACTTTGACATCCTGCTGTGACAACATACTCCAATCTTGTAGAACGAGCACTTGATTCATCCAACTTAAGGGAATTTTCAAGCTGTTCTCTGGAGGTACTTAAAATACTTCCAAAGCTTCACTTCTATTTAAAGGCATTTCACCAACCTTACCAAAGGAGGAATAAAAAATCTGTACAAAGGTCATCTTCATCTTCCTGTTCAGAAGAGACTGAAGAGGATTGATTGGCTTGAGAAGGCCCCGAATAGAAGACTGGGCATTGCCAGAATAGATGGCCCTTGCAGAAGATGAATTCAGCAATTCCTTTAGAGTGTCTTGACCATATACTTAATTGTGACAACTTGGTCACCATCATCCTAATCACAGTCTGCCTGAACAAAGTAGGAATCACATGTTCATTCACCTCTTCTTAGGAAGAAGCTGACAAGGGTTAATTTGCCTGAGGAGGTTCATTGAACACATGTATTAAACATGTGTTCAATGAATGTGACAACCTGGCAGGTGTGAACATCTTTATCCCTGGCTGCTTGAACCAGCAGGGCTTATAATGTCATGCTCATCTGTCTCTTATTTTTGGAAGAGCCCGAAGAAGATAGTTTGCCTGGAAGGCTAGGAGACTGCTCACTGATAGAAAAGAGAGCCCTTTCACAGGGTGAGTGTAAACACTTCTTTAGAGCGTATTAGCCTCATGTAGCAATTTGTTAGATGTCTTATCCATGATTGCTTGAACAAAGCAGTATTTATGCTGTCATGCCCAACCGGAAACTCAGAAAATGGGCTGTTTCACCTGGTATGGCTAGGCAGCTTCTCATTGCCAGAGCAGATAACCCTTTCAAAGGATGAGCAGAAACCACTCCTTTAGAGTGTATCGACAATGTGTTTATTGAATGTGACATCCTATTAGGTATCGTAATCTCTATCCCTGGCTGCTTGAGCCAGTAGGATACATACTATCATGCCCACTGCTCATTGCCAGAGAATTTAATCCCCTTCACAGAGTAAGTGGAAATAACTCCTTTTGAGCGTATTGGCCTCTTGTTTAATAAATAAGACAACCTGTTCATTATCCTCATCTCTGGTTGCTTAATCAAAGCAAGATTCACGCAGTCATGTTCTTCCACATCTTCCCCTTTTGCCTGGGAAGTCTATTTAGACTGGTCATTGTCAGAACATATACGGTAACTACATAAAAGCAAGATTCATACAGCCATGTTCATCTGCATCTTTACTGAAGAGACTGAAGAGCCTGAAGAGAGCTGTTTTGCTTAGGTAGGCTATGAAACTGGTCAACATATAACTCCTTCACAGGGCGAGTGAAAACACCCCTTTTGAGTGTATTGGCCACTTGTTTAATGAATGCGACAACCTGTTCAGTGTCATCATCTTCATCTCTGGTTGCTTAATCAAAGCAAGATTCACAGTCATGTTCCTACACATCTTCCCCTTTGGAGAGCCTGTAGAGGCTGTTTTGCCTGGGAAGGCTATTTAGACTGGTCATTGTCAGAACCTATAACCACATAAAAGCAAGATACATACAACCATGTTCATCTGTGTCTTTATTGAAGAGCCTGAAGGAGGGTTGTTATGCTTGGGAAGGCTATGAAACTGGTCAACATATAAGCTATGAAACTGGTCAACATATAACCCCTTCACAGGGTGGAAACGCCCCTTTTGAGTGTATTGGCCACTTGTTTAATGAATGTGACAACCTGTTCGGTGTCATCATCCTCATCTTTGGTTGCTTGAACAAAGCAAGATTCATACAGTAATGTTTATCCATGTCTTCTTTATTGAAGAGCCTGAAGAGGGCTGTTTTGCTCTGAGACTGGTCATTACCAATAGATAACCTTTTAATAGGGTTTTGCGTGCCATTTAACAAATCAGCCCAAAAAAATAATTAAATGCAGCAAAGTAGTTTGCTCAGTACCAAAACCCTAAAGGGTTAACCACTTCTAGAGGGAGACTGAAGCCTCCATCTACAGCCCTGATTACCAGGTGGTTAAATGAACAGTATGGCTTTTTTTTTCTAATCATGCTTATCTCGGTGGATGGAGTATCAGACCGATGCTGCAGCTGTCCCCGGCATCTCTGCACCGAGACCTGAGCCATCAAACATCGCCAATGGCTCGGTTCTCACTCCTCTCCGAGCAGAGCGATGCTGACTGTCAGTCAGCATCGCTCCTGGTCTGCTTCTCCATGCTCAATGGAGTGATGAGCTGTGGGGGGTTGGGGAGAGGCCGTCTTAGCAGCCCGCTGAGACGCTGAGACTGCCATCAATCAAGGCAGCTGGGGGATCCAGACTTGGGAAGTCGGGATGATGCGCTGCTTCGACTGATGGCAGTGACGTCAGCGGAGAGTGGACTTCAGACCGCTCTCTGCTGAAAACGGGTCACAGGAGTGCAAAACCAATTGCATTCCTGTGACCCAGAGGAGAAGCCCAGCTTAAAAAGCTCAGGCTGGACTTCTCTTTTAGTAAACTAAACCTAGCCCTGCCAGGAATCAGGACATAATGAAAGAGTTGTGTTCAGAACAGCAACAAAAAGGTAGGAATTGTCAACAGAATTACAATAATATTCTGCAATGTACACAAACCAAGAGAATTGTAGACATCATATACATGCTTCTCCCCCTTTCTTTTTTTTTGTGAAAAACTGGAGAGCACAAAGAAATAAAAAAGGATGTCCTATATTTCAACAGGCAATAGCTGGCTCCAGTAGTCATCCACAGGTGACTCCTCTACCTTCTCTGGGGAAGCTGGTCTTTTGAGTGGGTTGGCACAATGGCACAATAGTAAAGCAAACATGAGAAGCCACCAACGGGTTAATGCCATGTGTGAACAAAGTATTACTTTGTGCACCTGTTATTCAGAGAACTCCCTATGGAGGAGCTGAGGCTATGCATAGTGGCTGCAGGGAGCACAACAATACCCAGCAATGCAGCATTCATTTGGATACAAAGAATTTTTTAATTTAGCTCACCCATCCGACTGGAAACACCGGGACAGCGCGGGTGTGCATGTCTAGGGGAGACTGTACCAACACCACTGCCCACTTTACATAGGCAAGCGGTCCCCAAACAAGACTTAGCCATGATAAATGCCGCCCCCAGGACCAGCAGCAGGGTTCCCTGGCCTATGGGTTGTTTAGCCGAGACACCAGGGACTGCATCCAGCCTAATCCACACGCATGGTCGGACGGCCAGCCCTTTAGACCAGCCAGGTAGAGGAGCACACCTAGGTCCTATGCATAGGAGAAAAAAAGAACGCAGAGGCTGTAGGTGGGCTCAAATTTATTAAGTTAAGAGGTTATTGCCCCGGGCCCCGCAATAAAAAAAATGTATGAATATAAAAAATGTTTTTTTGGTTTTTTTTGTTAATTAGCAAAGTGTGTGGGTGTCAGGATACAGAGCATTTAAGCCTGACTTCAGAGACAAAGAAAAGGATGAGAGCTTCTGGCAGATGTTTTACATTTCAACTTCTTATATTAATTTACTATTCAAGATGTTTGTTTTAACCAGTGGCGTTGCTATGGGGGTCCGCTACACAGAGCACTATATTGCATGCAGCTAGCGGTTCGAGCAGGGCACCCAGCCATGCGGGGGAGGCTACCTGTATCACTCTTCAGTCAGGCTAAGCTGTCACTCGGGACCTCCAATATCTCTTGAGGTAGCCGGAGTTGGTGGGCGGAGCTGGGGGTGTGGCTGCCTCCTCCACTCCTCCCACAGACTCCTTCACTCTGGCTGATCCCGCAGCTGAAGAAGGAGAAAGAGGCGAGGATACAGCAGCCCCGCTAGGGTGTCTGTCTTCACCTGCAGGAATGCTGTAAGTTGCTGTGTGAGCTGTGAGTCCTAACCTGCCCTATACCACCCCAAACTGCCAATATACTCCAAACTACCCTATACCACCCCAAACTGCCCTATACCACCCCAAACTGCCAATATACCACCCCAAGCTTCACTCTACACCCCCAAACTGCCAACATACCACCCCAACTTGCCCTCTACACCCCCAAACTGCCAATATACCACCTCCAAACTGCCAATATACCACCCCAAACTGCCTTATACCACCTCCAATACTGTAAAAAGAAATGTAGCGCATAAACTGTGAAAAAACCACAAATGAAGGGGGGTGTATTAATGCATAATGACACCACCAATGCAATGAATGAATGTGAGTCTCTCAACACAAACAAATAAAGTCCAAAATAAGTGAACAAATGTGATTATAAAGTGTCCCACTGATAAACGTTAGTGAATATATCAAACAGCAGATGTTCAAACATAGGCAACTCTTTAAATCTCCCAGCGAAGACATATCCATCAGCTGTATGAATCCTGATAGAAATAGTGTGTAGAAAACTCTTACCGGATGGATTGGATTCCCTTGTCAGCGACAGGAAATCACCAAAGCAGGGTGCCCCTTGGGGCTGTGGAACAGATATCTCGACTCTGGAACCTTCTGGGTCCAACTGTGCATGGATGTCCTGGATTCACCGGGGGGGATCCTCACAGAAGATAGCCAAGGAGCAGGATTGGAGGAAGTGAGGCCTCTCACATGAACTTGAAATGGGTTTTCTCTCGGATGTTATGTGGAGAAAAAATGAGAAGCCTCCACATAGTGTAGCTGAAAACGGTGGGTTTTTTATTGCTAAAAAGCCTGATTACAATAAAACTGTGATCACAAAAATATTTTTTATAAAAACAAGTGGGCAACAAGGAGGATGCTGAAAGCGCCCGACGCGTTTCGACCAATAGGCCTTCCACTGGGGCATACAGCATCCCCTCCATGCTGCCAGATATTTATAAATAAAGACATTCATATGAACCAATTGTATCCAATAACCATCTGACATTCCCATTGGTTGAATGAAAACACCTGATCATCCCAGGCTGGGTCGGGTAGAGATAATCAGCCCATTTCAATTGGCAGTGTGTCATTAACCTGTTAATGTTTTTTGACAAAATTCCCCCTGAACAGTTCCTCGCCAGCAGAGTGTCACACTGACAAGGAACCGCCATACATAAAGGATGCCTGAGGGTCGGAGAGATCGCCCTCAATACACTCAATGCTGACACTTCTAAAAAGGCTTGAAGCCATGAACAGGCTCCAGCCAATCAAACGTGCCATATTAATGGGCGGGCGGAACGAACGGCCAATAGACTGGGAGGCCGGAAGTTTCGCCCAAAACGCCTGGATTAGACGTGTCCCGCAGAGGGAAATGACGTCGGGCTGGGCTGCGTGCCCGACGTCTATCCCCGGTCACGTGATATAAACAAGGAAAACACCACGGGGACAAGGGAGAGGGAGAGATGTGCGTCCAAGCAAGTGCTCCTGACGTCACATCTCACGCCCAACACACGTCCCGAACGGTGGTTCAATTGAGCCAAAAAGGATGAAAACACGATCTCAAATAACCAGTGGAAAACATTGACGTATGCTGACTCTGCCTGGAATCATAGAGCCGCTTAATGCAGGTCAAAGCTTACTCTTTTGTTAAGGACACACTCTAGCTCTGTTATTGTAAACCGACCAAAGTGAATACATCCTAAAATAAAATATAGAGGCCATAAGTACCATTCTCAATTGATGTTATGAAAGCGCTCTAGCTCTAAAAAATAGAATAAAAAATGCATGATAAAAAACATCCTAAAGGCAATTAATGTGCTGTTCTCAAAAAAGTTCTTATATAAAGTATAGCTAAAAATGTAACCACTGGAAACAGACACATTAGTGTAATGTAAACAAACAGGTATAGAGGCTGACGTGGAGTCCCGGACAAAAGAATATCTCCGTGAATCTCCATGTGAGCACACCCCTCCAAGTATTCAAAACAAGTAAACCTGTACAAAGTATATATGATATATAGTCGACCCCAAAAGCCCGTGCCATATATAACAATCAAAATATTAAATATAAATATAAAAAATCATAAGAAAAGAAACTGTAAGGGTAATATATATTTTGGTTGGGTTATGTTCAAGATTGATTGATGAACGAGTTGAGGTCCCACTCGACGTTCATTCCAAACGGGAAGTAGGACCTCAACTCGTAAATCCAATATGTCTCGAGGCGTGAAACACCGCGCAGACGTGACTCCCCTCTCCAATGAGGAACAAATCTATCTATGACTTGAAATAAGGATCCCGTGGGGTCCCTATTGTGGTGCTCAAGATAGTTTTTGGATTAATGTTCGTGAACACACCATCTGTATTTAAGGACCTAGAAGTCCTATATTCGAACACATCCATAAAAAATGTAAAAAAAGTGAATAGCCAGCAGCTGTGTAAAAATGTCAAACAATCAAATAGTGGTTAGAGTGGGTATACGCTGCGCTGGACAATAAATATTAAAAGGAAAAGCAGCTACATACGGAGTGACAAAAACCATAAATACTGTAAAAAGAAATGTAGCGCATAAACTGTGAAAAAAATGTGAGTCTCTCAACACAAACGAATAAAGTCCAAAATAAGTGAACAAATGTGATTATAAAGTGTCCCACTGATAAACGTGAGTGAATATATCAAACAGCAGATGTTCAAACATAGGCAACTCTTTAAATCTCCCAGCGAAGACACATCCGTCAGCTGTATGAATCCTGATTGAAATAGTGTGTAGAAAACTCTTACCGGATGGATTGGATTCCCTTGTCAGCGACAGGAAATCACCAAAGCAGGGTGCCCCTTGGGGCTGTGGAACAGATATCTCGACTCTGGAACCTTCTGGGTCCAACTGTGCATGGATGTCCTGGATTCACCGGGGGGGGATCCTCACAGAAGATAGCCAAGGAACAGGATTGGAGGAAGTGAGGCCTCTCACATGAACTTGAAATGGGTTTTCTCTCGGATGTTATGTGGAGAAAAAATGAGAAGCCTCCACATAGTGTAGATGAAAATGGTGGGTTTTTTATTGCTAAAAAGCCTGATTACAATAAAACTGTGATCATAAAAATATTTTTTATATATTTTTTTCAGAAGAGGGGCGTGGCTATGGGGGCTAAATTCCCCCCAGCCTCGCCAACCTTTTCATGGCACAGTGGGAGGAGGATGTCGTCTATGCTGCCCGGAGACCAGAATTGGTTCTCTGGGCTAGGTACATAGACGACATCCTCCTCCTGTGGGAGGGCAATCGAGCATCCCTTGATGACTTCATGAATTCCCTTATTATTAACAACAGGGGGATATCATTGAGTTATGAAGCCAGCACAACCATGGTGCATTTTTTAGATCTAGAAATTTTTGTGGTACACCAACATTTAGAGTTCCGCACCTATTTCAAACCCACCGACCGGAATGGTTACATTCCGGTCGATAGCTGCCACCGAGAACAATGGCTTAGGTCAGTGCCCCGCAGTCAATTTTTGAGACTGCGATGTAATTGTACCAAAACTTCTGACTTTTTGTCACAGTCCCTTGTTCTTAGAGACAGATTCCTTGATAAAGGTTACGATCCTCACCATTTAGACTGTGAAATTAAGAGAGCATTACTTATTGAAAGGAATTCGACTCTGGGTGAATACCCCAAAGCTAATACTGAATTCAATGCGAAGTTGGCTTTCTTTACAACTCATTCCATCCAGTCTAAACAAATCAAGGCTATTATCAAAAAACACTGGGGAATACTACAAAATGATAGACTATTGGGCTCTGTTCTACCTGAACAAGCAGCCGTGGTATTCAGAGGTGCTCGGTCCATACAGGGACAAATTGCCCCAAACATAATAGACCCCCCCAAAAAGGTGTCTTTTTTCAGGAGTGCAAAGGTTACTACCCTTGCCGTAAATGTAAGGTATGCCTCCATAATATTGGAGGAAGACATAAAAGTGTCACCTTCCAATCTACGGTTACCTCTCGTATTTATCAGATGAAACACTTTACCACGTGCTCTTCACAGTACATTGTCTATTTGATAACTTGTCCATGTCACAGGCAGTACGTGGGTCGCACGATCAGAACTTTTTCAGTTCGGGTCAGCGAACACGTGGCTGCCATTAAGAAGGGTAGGGACAAGCATACAGTACCACGTCACTATCTTGAGCACCACAATAGGGACCCCACGGGATCCTTATTTCAAGTCATAGATAGATTTGTTCCTCATTGGAGAGGGGAGTCACGTCTGCGCGGCGTTTCACGCCTCGAGACATATTGGATTTACGAGTTGAGGTCCTACTTCCCGTTTGGAATGAACGTCGAGTGGGACCTCAACTCGTTCATCAATCAATCTTGAACATAACCCAACCAAAATATATATTACCCTTACAGTTTCTTTTCTTATGATTTTTTATATTTATATTTAATATTTTGATTGTTATATATGGCACAGGCTTTTGGGGTCGACTATATATCATATATACTTTGTACAGGTTTGCTTGTTTTTGAATACTTGGAGGGGTGTGCTCACATGGAGATTCACGGAGATATTCTTTTGTCCGGGACTCCACGTCAGCCTCTATACCTGTTTGTTTACATTACACTAATGTGTCTGTTTCCAGTGGTTACATTTTTAGCTATACTTTATATAAGAACTTTTTTGAGAACAGCACATTAATTGCCTTTAGGATGTTTTTTATCATGCATTTTTTATTCTATTTTTTAGAGCTAGAGCGCTTTCATAACATCAATTGAGAATGGTACTTATGGCCTCTATATTTTATTTTAGGATGTATTCACTTTGGTCGGTTTACAATAACAGAGCTAGAGTGTGTCCTTAACAAAAGAGTAAGCTTTGACCTGCATTAAGCGGCTCTATGATTCCAGGCAGAGTCAGCATACGTCAATGTTTTCCACTGGTTATTTGAGATCGTGTTTTCATCCTTTTTGGCTCAATTGAACCACCGTTCGGGACGTGTGTTGGGCGTGAGATGTGACGTCAGGAGCGCTTGCTTGGACGCACATCTCTCCCTCTCCCTTGTCCCCGTGGTGTTTTCCTTGTTTATATCACGTGACCGGGGATAGACGTCGGGCGCGCAGCCCAGCCCGACGTCATTTCCCTCTGCGGGACACGTGTAATCCAGGCGTTTTGGGCGAAACTTCCGGCCTCCCAGTCTATTGGCCGTTCGTTCCGCCCGCCCATTAATATGGCACGTTTGATTGGCTGGAGCCTGTTCATGGCTTCAAGCCTTTTTAGAAGTGTCAGCAATGAGTGTATTGAGGGCGATCTCTCCGACCCTCAGGCATCCTTTATGTATGGCGGTTCCTTGTCAGTGTGACACTCTGCTGGCGAGGAACTGTTCAGGGGGAATTTTGTCAAAAAACATTAACAGGTTAATGACACACTGCCAATTGAAATGGGCTGATTATCTCTACCCGACCCAGCCTGGGATGATCAGGTGTTTTCATTCAACCAATGGGAATGTCAGATGGTTATTGGATACAATTGGTTCATATGAATGTCTTTATTTATAAATATCTGGCAGCATGGAGGGGATGCTGTATGCCCCAGTGGAAGGCCTATTGGTCGAAACGCGTCAGTCGCTTTCAGCATCCTCCTTGTTGCCCACTTGTTTTTATAAAAAATATTTTTGTGATCACAGTTTTATTGTAATCAGGCTTTTTAGCAATAAAAAACCCACCGTTTTCATCTACACTATGTGGAGGCTTCTCATTTTTTCTCCACATAACATCTGAGAGAAAACCCATTTCAAGTTCATGTGAGAGGCCTCACTTCCTCCAATCCTGCTCCTTGGCTATCTTCTGTGAGGATCCCCCCCGGTGAATCCAGGACATCCATGCACAGTTGGACCCAGAAGGTTCCAGAGTCGAGATATCTGTTCCACAGCCCCAAGGGGCACCCTGCTTTGGTGATTTCCTGTCGCTGACAAGGGAATCCAATCCATCCGGTAAGAGTTTTCTACACACTATTTCAATCAGGATTCATACAGCTGACGGATGTGTCTTCGCTGGGAGATTTAAAGAGTTGTCTATGTTTGAACATCTGCTGTTTGATATATTCACTCACGTTTATCAGTGGGACACTTTATAATCACATTTGTTCACTTATTTTGGACTTTATTTGTTTGTGTTGAGAGACTCACATTCATTCATTGCATTGGTGGTGTCATTATGCATTAATACACCCCCCTTCATTTGTGGTTTTTTCACAGTTTATGCGCTACATTTCTTTTTACAGTATTTATGGTTTTTGTCACTCCGTATGTAGCTGCTTTTCCTTTTAATATTTATTGTCCAGCGCAGCGTATACCCACCCTTATACCACCTCCAACCTGCCCTATACCACCCCAAACTGCCCTATACCACCTCCAAACTGCCAATACACCACCCCCAAAGTGCCCTATACACCCCCCAAACTGCCCTATACCACCCCTAAACTGCCAATATACCACCCCAAACTGTCAATATACCACCCCCAAACTGCCAATATACCACCCCCAAACTGCCCTATACTGCCCCAAACTGCCAATATACTACCCCAAACTAACCTATACCACCCCAAACTGCCCTATACACCCCAAACTTCCAATATACCACCCAAACTACCCTAAACCACCCCCAAACTACCCTATACCACCCACAAACTGCCAATATACCACCCCCAAACTGCCCTATACCGCCCCAAACGGCCAATATATCACCCCAAACTAACCTATACCACCCAAACTGCCCTATACATCCCCAAACTGCCAATATACCACCCCCAAACTGCCAATATACCACCCCCAAACTGCCCTATACCACCCGAAACTGCCAATATACCACCCCAAATTGCCCTATACCACCCAAAACTGCCATATACCATGCCAACCTGTCCTATACCACCCCAACCTGCCCTATACCACCCCAACATGCCTAATACCACCCCAACTTGCCCTATACCACCCCAACCTGCCACTATACCACCCTAGCCTGCCACTATACCACCCTAGCCTGCCATTATATCACCCTATACTACCCTAGCCTGCCACTATACCACCCTAGCCTGCTACTATAACACCCTATACTACCCTAACCTACCACTATGCCACCCTATACTATAATTTACAAGGGCTGGTTTGGGGTGCACCCCGTGACTGTGAGCTGCCTGCAGGGCGCTGGGCAGCCTAGACAGGAGGGGGGACACACCACGTTTTAACGCACCAGGTGACACCAACCCTAGTGACGCCACTGGATTTAACATGGCTGTGTTACAGAATTTATTGCCTAGACAAGTGGGTGGGAGAAGGGAAAGGTTTGAAAAATGTTGGGAAGTGCCAAGCATCAGACCCGACCCCATCGTGTGGGAGTGAAATTAATGACCAGCATCCATTTATTGCATTGAGAGAGAAGCTCACTCCCCTGTTTTACCCTGATTGAATCAAGGGGCAAATCCAACACTCTGCAAAATTTGTTAGCAAGTTTTACCCAAAATTACAAGATTGGTTAAATGCTGGACAGGTGTAGGGTTTATCATTCATTTCAGTTCACTTTTTTATTTGTCATATAATATAATATAATTTCTATGATGAAGGGTCCCCCATCTTAATGTCCCCCGAGCTCCCCAAAGTCTAAATCGGCACAGGGGTTCCCTGGCTGAATAAAGCAGCCCTATCACAACCAGTGAACTCAACTTATTGAATTTATAGAGAATATTAGATTGAGAATATAGATTGCTGATTAGTGGAATTAATGTGGTATTCCATTATTATAAGTCAGGCTAGGGTAAGGTTAAATTAAGAATGAAGCAGGAACGTGCAGTCAGGGGAGGCAGAGCCTCACCTGCCATGAACATTAAAAAAATAAATAAAATCGAGGTTATGGGGCTCCTTGTGCAGCCTGTCAGAAACTATATACAGAGCGGCCACTTTAAATACAAGCTGACACACTCTGTTTGCAGCAGACTGAGAGGTTGAGCTCACAGTGCCTCTCACTTCCTGTCAGAGGCACTGAGCTCAATAAACAGCTTGGAGTCTTGGACCAATGGTAAAGTACCATTGGTCCCAGCTGTCTAATAAAAATGCTGCAGTGGAGGCACACCTCTCACTGCAGAGTCATAGGAGGAACATGTGTCTACAAGACAAATGCTCCCTTCCAGCCCAGCCCTCTTAACTACAAGGAAAAAATATGTGTTTGTGGGTATAAGATTTACCCACAATCCCATGTTTTTTTTCACACAGTTAAGAGGGAGAATGAGAATCTGCTGCCTGCTGAAAAGGTACTGTTATATTCAAGCTAAATCATATATTTATATGCTATATGTTATAACATAATAATTTATTACTTATCTATTTATTGTGAAATTACTGGTTGGAAGTTGTAACTTCAAAGTTCAGTATTTTGTCCGTTAAGCCACCTGCTTGAGTACAGCTTTTGAAAATATAGTAAATATAGTAAATTACCCTAAAAACAATATATAATAATTATTTGTATATAATTTATGGTAATTAACCCCTTGCCACCCAGGCCAATTCTGACACTTCTCTCCTACATGTAAAAATCATCATTTTTTTGCTAGAAAATTACTCAGAACCCCCAAACATTATATATATTGTTTTAGCAGACACCCTATGGAATAAAATGGTGGTCGTTGCAACTTTTAATGTCACACGATATTTGCGCAGCAATTTTTTTAAACGCATTTTTTTGAGGGAAAAAAAACTGTTTCATGAATAAAAAAAAATACAACATTAATGTTAGCCTGATTTTTTTGTATAATGTGAAAGATGATGTTATGCCGAGTAAATAGATACCTAGCATGTCATATTTTAAAATTGCGCACACTTTTGGAATGGCGCCAAACGTCAATACTTATAAATCTCCATAGGTAATGCTTTAAAATGTTTTGCAGGTTACATGTTTAGAGTTACAGAGGAGGTCTAGTGCTAGAATTATTGCTCTCGCTCTAACAATCGCGGCGTATGTAACCTGTGTGTATCCGGCTCTGATACTAGCCAGTGCCTCAGCAGCCACTGACCTCATCGCACGTCCCTGGAATTAAGTGTGGTATATTATAATATCCAAAAATAAATCATATGTTTCACTTTTTTTCCCCTTCATTCTGAGAAGCATCAGGTTGGCCCTTGCTGTTATTTTACTAGCATTCTCTGGGGTTGTGTTATCCAAGAATTATGAGAAGACTGCTATATTCTTTTTTTTCTATATTTTAAAAGCCAGAGGCAAAGTTAAAGTCTATATATGGACAATTTTTTTTTCAGTTTTGGATGGTCCTAAGTATTCAGACCCTTTGCTCAGTATTTAGTAGAAGCACCCTTTTGATCTAATACAGCCATGAGTCTTTTTGGGAAAGATGCAACATGTTTTTCACACCTGGATTTGGGGATCATCTGCCATTGCTCCTTGTTGATCCTCTCCAGTTCTGTCAGGTTGGATGGTAAACGTTGGTGGACAGCCATTTTAGGTCTCTCCAGAGATGCTCAATTGGGTTTAAGTCAGGGCTCTGGCTGGGCCATTCAAGAACAGTCACGGAGTTGTTGTGAAGCCACTCCTTCAGTATTTTAGCTGTGTGCTTAGGGTCATTGTCTTGTTGGAAGGTAAACCTTCGGCCCAGGTCCTGAGCACTCTGGAAAAGGTTTTCGTCCAGGATATCCCTGTACTTGGCCGCATTCATCTTTCCCTCAATTGCAACCAGTCGTCCTGTCCCTGCAGCTGAAAAACACCCCCACAGCATGATGCTGCCAACACCATGCTTCACTGTTGGGACTGCATTGGACAGGTGATGAGCAGTGCCTGGTTTTCTCCACACATACCGCTTAGAATTAAGGCTAAAAAGTTCTATCTTGGTCTCATCAGACCAGAGAATCTTATTTCTCACCATCTTGGAGTCCCTCAGGTGTTTTTTTTAGCAAACTCCATGAGGGCTTTCATGTGTCTTGCACTGAGGAGAGGCTTCCTTCGGGCCACTCTGCCATAAAGCCCTGACTGGTGGAGGGCTGCAGTGATGGTTGACTTTCTACAACTTTCTCCCATCTCCAGACTGCATCTCTGGAGCTCAGCCACAGTGATCTTTGGGTTCTTCTTTACCTCTCTCACCAAGGCTCTTCTCCCCCGATAGCTCAGTTTGGCCGGACAGCCAGTTCTAGGAAGGGTTCTGGTTGTCCCAAACGTCTTCCATTTAAGGATTATGGAGGCCACTGTGCTCTTAGGAACCTTAAGTGCAGCAGAATTTTTTTCTAACCTTGGCCAAATCTGTGCCTTGCCACAATTCTGTCTCTGAGCCCTTCAGGCAGTTCATTTGGCCTCATGATTCTCATTTGCTCTGATATGCATTGTGAGCTGTAAGGTCTTATATAGAGAGGTGTGTGTGGCTCTCCTAATCAAGTCCAATCAGTATAATCAAACACAGCTGGACTCATATGAAGGTGTAGAACCATCTCAAGGATGATCAGAAGAAATGGACAGCACCTGAGCTAAATATATGAGTGTCACAGCAAAGGGTCTGAATACTGAGGACCATGTGATATTTCAGTTTTTCTTTTTTAATAAATCTGCAAAAATGTCAACAATTCTGTGTTTTTCTGTCAATATGGGGTGCTGTGTGTACATTAATGAGGATTAACTTAAATGATTTTAGCAAATGGCTGCAATATAAATATAGAGTGAAAAATTTAAGGGGGTCTGAATACTTTCCGTCCCCACTGTAAGTGCAATACTTTTTAATAAATGTTTTACAATACTTCTCTATGTGGAGCCTTTATCTTGCCTATGCTGTGATCCGTTGATTGTGGGTGAGAATCCATCCAATTGGCCATCAGGAATAACCAGAGCGGCTGTCTATGTCTCTACTAAGGGATTTATCCTCATTGGTTGATTGAGCACTTTTTGACCACCCTGAATAAAGGGGGTCACCGGCATTCTGGTAAGCCTCTGGTGTTGATATTCCCTCAGGGTCATATCAGCTATTCCTGGACTTATTTCCATTTCAGCACAGAATTTTAGCCTGGGACATTATTTTTTCTTTATCACTTTATGGTTTGAGGTGTACTTATTAGCACATTTCACTGTATTATTGTCAGAAACCATGAAATCAGACCGAGACAGAAGTACAATTAAATTGCACTTGTTTAATAATAAAAGTAAATAGAACAAAACGTAGTCAAAATATAGCTAGAGTTCAGGAACCGGAACGGATAGTCAGACAAGCCAAACGTCAGGGGGCCAGCTCTGTAGTCAGAGGAGCAGTAGCTGATTGCTTTGGGCTGCTTTCTGGAAAGAACATAAGAGTGGAGCAGCATACCTCCCAACTTTTTGAGAAGGGAAAGGGGGACACAGATTAGCAAAAGTATGTGGGGATAGAACACATCACTTGCCACACCCCCTTAAAGGAGAATTCTACAAACAAAAAATTATTAGGTAAACCCACAAGTGCTTTTTTTACCCCTACTATTCCTTTATACTGGCTTTTGAACTTTACACATTCAGCAATTTAGAATTTGGATGAAAGGTTTAGCACTGTGAAACACTATTTGAACGATAAATAAGTGCATAAGTGCATATAAGATAAGTGCATTTTATATACAACTACAGTGAGGAAAAAAAGTATTTGATCCCTTGCTGATTTTGTACATTTGCCCACTGACAAATAAATGATCAGTCTATAATTTAAATGGTAGGTTTATTTTAATAGTGAGAGACAGAATAACAACAAAAAAATCCAGAAAAACACATTTCAAAAAAGTTATAAATTGATTTGCATTTTAATGAGTGAAATAAAGTATTTGACCCAGTGGCGTTTCTATAAGGGTGCGGGGGGGGGTGCGGGGGGGCGGCCTGCACCGTGTGACACCCGCTAAACACTGTACTTTTTTGCCTGCAGCGGAGCAAGCAGGGCACTCAGCCGTGAGGGGGAGGCTGCCTGTAACACTTCTCAGTCAGGCTGATATCCGGACCCTGAGTGAGCCAGAGTTGGTGGGTGGAGCTGGGGGTGTGGCTGCCTCCTCCAATCCTCCCACAGACTCCTTCACTATTGCTGATCCCGCAGCTGAAGAGATAGAGGTGAGGACACAGCAGCCCCGCCCACCCGCCCGGGTGTTCATCTGCAGGCATGAAGCATGCTGTAAGTTACTGCAGTGCAGTGCACAGTGTCACTACATAGAGTCCTAACCTGCCCTATGCCACCACAACCTGCCCTGTGCCACCCTAACTTGCCCTATGCCACCCCAACCTGCCCTGTGCCACCCTAACTTGCCCTATACCACCCCAACCTGCCCTGTGCCACTACAGCCTGCCCTATGCCACACTAACTTGCCCTATACCACCCCAGCCTGCCCTGTGCCACTCCAACCTGCCCTATGCCACACTAACTTGCCCTATACCACCCCAACCTGCCCTGTGCCACTCTAAATTGCTCTACACTACCCCAACATGCCCTGTGCAACCCTAACTTGCCCTATACCACCCCAACCTGCCCAATACCACCCCAACCTGCTCTGTGCCACCCCAGCCTGCCCTATGCCACACTAACTTTCCCTATACCACCCCAGCCTTCCCTGTGCCACTCCAACCTACCCTATGCCATACTAACTTACCCTATACCACACCAACCTGCCCTGCGCCACCCTAACTTGCCCTACACCACCCCAACCTGCCCTGTGCCACCCTAACTTGCCCTACACCACCCCAACCTGCCCTGTGCCACCCTAACTTGCCCTATGTCACCCCAACCTGCCCTGTGCCACCCTAACTTGCTCTATGTCACCCCAACCTGCCCTATGCCACCCTAACTTGCCCTATACCACCCAACCTGCCCCGTGCCACTCCAACCTGTCCTATACCACCCAACCTGCCCTGTACCACCCTCAATTGCCCTATACCACCCAACCTGCCCTGTACCACCCCAGCCTGCCCCATGCCACCCCAACCTGCCCTATGCCACCCTAACTTGCCCTATACCACCCTATACTACCCTAACCTGCCACTATACCACCCTATACTTTCATTTGCAGGGGCCAGTTTGGGTGCGCCCTGTGACCGTGCAATGCCTGCAGGGTGCTGGGCAGCCTAGACAGGAGGGGGGAGGGGGTGACACCAACCCCAGTGATGCCACTGATTTGACCCCTTCGCAAAACATGACTTAGTACTTGGTGGCAAAACCCTTGTTGGCAATCACAGAGGTCAGACGTTTCTTGTAGTTGGCCATCGGGTTTGCACACATCTCAGGAGGGATTTTGTCCCACTCCTCTTTGCAGATCCACTCCAAGTCATTAAAGTTTAGAGGCTGATGTTTGGTAACTCGAACCTCCAGCTCCCTCCACATATTTTCTACAGCAGGGATATGCAATTAGCGGACCTCCAGCTGTTGCAAAACTACAATTCCCATCATGCCTCTGCCTCTGGGTGTCATGCTTGTGGCTTCAGAGTCTTGCTAGTCCTCATGGGACTTGTAGTTCTGCAACAGCTGGAGGTCCGCTAATTGCATATTCCTGTTCTACAGGATTAAGGTCTGGAGACTGACTAGACCACTTCACGGCCTTAGTGTGCTTCATCTTGAGCCACTCCTTTGTTGCCTTGTCCGTGTGTTTTGGGTCATTGTCATGCTGGAATACCCATCCACGACCCCTTATCAATGCCCTGGCTGGGGGAAGGAGGTTCTCACCCAAGATTTGATGGTACATGGCTCCGTCCATCGTCCATTTGATGCAGTGAAGTTGTCCTGTCCACTTAGCAGAAAAACACCCCCAAAGCATAATGTTTCACCTCTATGTTTGAGAGTGAGGATGGTGTTCTTGGGGTCATAGGCAGCATTCCTCCTCCTCCAACACGATGAGTTGACTTGATGCCAAAGAGCTTGATTTTGGTCTGATCTGACCACAACACTTTCACCCAGTTCTCCTCTGAATCATTCAGATGTTCATTAGCAAACTTCAGATGGGCCTGTACATGTGCTTTCTTGAGCAGGGGGACCTTGCGGGTGCTGCAGGATTTTAGTCCTTCACGGCGTAGTGTGTTACCAATTGTTTTCTTGGTGACTATGGTCCCAGCTGCCTTGAAATCATTGACGAGATTCTCCTGTGTAGTTCTGGGCAGATTCCTCACCGTTCTCATGGAAGGTCTTGCATGGAGCCCCAGACCTAGGGAGATTGACAGTTGTTTTGATGATGTCACGCTCTCACCAAGATGCTTGGCAATGGTCTTGTAGCCCATTCCGGCTTTGTGTAGGTCTACAATCTTGTCCCTGACATCCTTGGACAACTCTTTGGTCTCGGCCATGGATTGATTGCTTCTGTGGACAGTTGTTTTCTATACAGGTAACAAGCTGAGATTAGGAGCACTCCCTTTAAGAGAGTGCTTCCAATCTCAGTTCATTACCTGTATAGAAGACACCTGGGAGCCAGAAATGTTGCTGTTTGCTAGGGGATAAGTACTTAGTTTCACTCATTAACCATTTCAGCCCCAGAAGCATTTACCCCCTTAATGACCAGGCCATATTTTGCGATACGGCACGTGCAACGCTGTACCCAAACAAAATTGATGTTCTTTTTTTTCCCACAAATAGAGCTTTCTTTTGGTGGTATTTGATCACCCCTGTCGTTATTATTTTTTGTGGTATAAACAAAAAAAGACTTTTGAAAAAAAAACAATATTTTTTACTTTCTGCTATAATACATATCCAAAAAATAAAAAATAAAAAGACACATTTATTCATCAGTTTTGGCCAATGTGTATTCTGCTAGATATTTTTGGTGAAAAAATCCCAATAAGCGCATATTCATTGGTTTGCGCAAACATTATAGCGTCTACAAAATAGGGGATAGAATTAGGGACTTCATTTTTTTTTTTTTTTATTGTTATTACCAGTAATGGCGGCTATCTGCGATTTTTAGCGGGACTTTTATTTTTGGGTTCATTAGTTTTAACACACACCTGGGCTAGCACTGTCGTTTTTACATTTTTTTTCCTCATTGAGATTTCTCAATCAAATAAGCAGCAGGACAGGATTATTGGATTGTTATCACCTTGGAGCGGAGGTACGTCGGTTTGCGCAGCTGAGCCGCCTTGCGGTTAGACTGCAAATCAATTTATAACTTTTTTGAAATGCATTTTTCTGGATATTTTTGTTATTCTGACTCTCACTGTTAAAATAAACCTACAATTAAAATTATAGCCTGATCATTTGTCAGTGGGCAAACATACAAAATCAGCAGGGGATCAAATACTTTTTTCCCTAACAGTATATAGATTAGACCAAAATGAGGGACAAATGAAGAGGAAAGAGGGACAGATGGACATTCCCTCGAAATCCAGGACAGTTGGGAGCTATGGAGTAGGTTGAGTGAGCAGTTTGAATATTTATGAGGTCCCAGCCAATTCCTGGGGAGGTGTGATCAGAAGGTGGCCGGAGAGAACATAAATAGTCAAGGTTCTTGTTCCAGACGGAGAGGCACCCAGCCTGGAGGGCTATTTCCCTCCCAGGCTACTTAGCTGACACCTGCCAAAAAGATCTATGAGATGGGATCTATGGGATCAGTCTGGAGAGTTCACTTTGCCTGATACAGAAGGAAGGCATCCAGCTACTTAAGGGCTTGTGAGTACAGACCCGAGAGCAGAAACTGGGTGATTGTGCCCCTTGGTGCATTTTTGATTAGGTTTAGGCCTGACCTGGGACATTGTCTATGGTGCCTCAGTGCTGTTCATTTACCTGGGAAATGACCAAGGGAACTGTTCTAAGAAGTAGTCGCATCGAGGAAGGTGTACTGTTGTTACTGTTCAGTATTCTGGATTATCCCATGGCTCACCATCCTATCCAATTTACTCAGGAATAAATACAGAAAAAGAAACCCATAGACTGTTCATCGAGCCAGAGGACTAAACGATGTTGTGTGTTTGGCTAACTTTGCACTGGTGAGAAAGAGAACCTAGGACACAAACCAGAGGCTTTTGCAAGGGTAGCTCTACACATGGTATCTCAATTCTCACAGTGGAAATAAACTCTCTTAATCAATATTAACTATTGTTAACCCTTATGCTGCTAGCATTAGTAAATAGATAGGAAGGTATATTATATTTACTTGTTCTAAACTTTTTTTTTTTTTACTGTTGCCCCCTTATGTTTAGCCAGGGTTGCTGTTAAATTTATCTGCCTAGTGATAGTTGCCTTGGCCAATTGATAAGAGGTCAATTGATTTCACCCTAATTCTGGAACTGCGGCACTTCTCTCTTTTGTAACTAGATGGCCAGGTATCTGGTGGCATTAAATATGACAAGGACATTGCAAGGACAGATTAGGAATGAGTGGGGTGTCTCAACCAATGCGCAGGGATTTTCTTGGATCCCTTGGCCTGCTGGGAGAGCCTATTTATTTGGGTGAGGTCAGGTGATCGGGGTTCTGTGCCACCTGGACGGCTGTCTGGGTGGACGTGTGTTGTACTGCCCCGGGCTGCTAGGCCAAGGACCACAGGCCTATCCCAGGGTCATCTGGCTGCTACATAGTTGCCAACAGTCCCGATTTTCCCGGGACAATCCCGATATTGGGACCCTCGTCCCGATTGGAGGCTGTCCCGAATCGGGATTTTCCATAAGGAAAATCGGGAATGTTTTTTTTTTGTTTTTGGAGCAGCTGGCTCCAGCAAAATGGCGGCCGGTGCCGCCGCTCGATCTTCCCCCTAGTGACAGTGTTGAGTAGTGGAGAGAGGAAGGGGGCTCGATCCGTGCAGCCAATGAAGCGGCTTCGTTAGCTGCACGGCCCCTCCCCTCTCCACTGAAGCAGAAGACAACGGCGCCGCCGTCGCCGTGTCTTGCCGAAAGTTCCCCAGCCCCGTACTGCGCAAGCGCTGCGCCTGCGCAGTACAGGGGGTCCTTACTTGCCGAGGGGAACTTTCTCGGCAGAACACCGGCCGCTCCTGCACTGAGCGGGGGGGTCTGCACTAATAGAGGGGGGGCTGCACTGAGGGGGGGCTGCATTGAGGGGGGGCTGCACTGAGGGGGGGCTGCACTGAGGGGGGGTCTGCACTAATAGAGGGGGGCTGCACTAATAGAGGGGGGGGCGCTGCACTCAGGGGGGGTCTGCACTAATAGAGGGGGGGTCTGCACTGATGGAGGGGGTCTGCACTGATGGAGGGGGTCTGCACTGATGGAGGGGACCTGCACTGATGGAGGGGACCTGCACTGATGGAGGGGACCTGCACTGATGGAGGGGGTCTGCACTGAGGGGGTCTATACAGACTCTGCTGGGGGCACCTGATGCAAGGACAGACTCTGCCGGGGGCACCTGATGCAAGGACAGACTCTGCTGGTGGCAGGCAACGTGGCTAGTGACACGCTCAGGGATCCCACTGATTCGGCATTATGGTGAGTTGAATGATTTAATTTTATATTACAATGTAATAATAGAAATAATGCGCTTCAATCATCCTGACACCATAACAACCATGGTGCTGGGATGATTGAAGCGTTAACACCAGGCGTTTGGAGTATCTTTATCTGCTGATTGTTAAACTTTCTAGAATACACATATTTCTATTGTGTAGGATCTGGGGCTGCTGTCCCTTCATTCCCCTCTCCCCCTTTCCTTTTCCCCCTTTCCCTCTCCATCCCTCATTCATCTCAGACTCTAACCACACCCTCTTGAGCCGCGCCCATTTAAGCCACGTCCACTTTTCGCATAAGCCACACCCATTTTTCGCCACGGCGCGCGAAGGGACTGCAGCTTGCAGTCCAACCAGAAGTGACGATTTTGCTGGCCGGAGAACCTGTCGTGGTCGGAGGTAGAGGGGATACCAGAGCAGTGTTCTCACCAACCGGGGACGGTGATGAATTAGGAAACTTCAGCATGCACCAAGCCAGGGACCCAGCCAGTGGAGGTGATACATGCAGAGCAGTATTGTTTGTCAAGCCAGGGGCCGAACAGGCCAGTGGGGTGACGCTTGAGGAGTATCTGTGAGTGCCAAGCTAGGGACCCAGCAGGGACGCTGGGGTTGGGATTGAGGAAGATACTGAGTGAGAAGATTGGAAGAGCTCAGGGGATGCAGTGGATCAGCAAGTCTAGTGAGAGTGACTGGGGGCTCAGTTGAGTGAAGATCTACAAGAGGAGATTGTAGAGGAAGTAAAGGAGTTTGTTACAACTTGTGTTAGAAACTGTTACAAGACTGTTGCCATAGGGGACAGCGATCCTACTCGTGCATATGTGGTGTCTTGCTGTATTCCTTTCCCTGCATGGCTGGTTGCCTATAGAAGTCTCGGAGTCTGCCAATTAACATTGCAATTACTTAAGGGTGTCCTGGCCCCAACCCTCTCTCCCACAGTTCTGTTCAAGAGACAATAAATCTCTTTGCATTTGTAGCACCCTCTAATAGGTAGGTGCTAGTAATAGGATTTTTACTAGGAGACTGTTAGCACAGGCAAATTTAGCCAGGCCTATGCTGCAAGCTAGGCCTGACTGTTTTGGTCTGTGGGCTGGGAGATGTTAGAGTAGCAGTGGGTGTGGCCACCTGTGCTCTAGTTCTGAGGCCCCTCCCCTGCTTCCAGGGAGAATATTCTGGAAGAGGGGCAGGGCCTGGAACTGGAGTGGCAGGCAGCTCATGTGGGAGCCCTGACCAATACCCAACTGGTATTGGCAGGGGCGGGCCTCTTATATAAGCTGAGGTAACATGCCACTAGGAAAAGTTGTCGGCTGAGTGAAGTGGAGGATAGAATACTAGACAGCAGCAGGAGGGCACCCCCATCTGGTGGGGGGGGGGGCGCCGATCGCAGAAGGAGGCCCAGGGAGAACTGTGAAGGAACTTTGCCATTACATGGTCATTGGCAATGTCTGTACCATTACGCGGTCATTGGTAAAGAACTCCTGGATCAGAGGGGCAGGTGAAGTGGTCGGAATGTATGGTGCGGTCAAGTTCTCCATCAAGGACTCAGGGCAGAGGAAGGTCAGTAAATGTACCACAGTGGAGGGCTGGATGTGCCAGGAAGTCTGTGAGGGAACTTTGCTTTTACACGGTCATCAGCAAAGTCTTCATCATTACATGGTCAATGATGGGGAGTCCTGGATCAGAGGAGAGACTGTGGGGATATGTGTCAAATCGATGTGGCCTGAGGGACATGATTTGCAAGCTGGGCTGGCTGGGAACAGTAGTCCACCATCCAATATGTGCTTTTAAACTACTATGCCTCCGGGGAGAGGTGCTGCAGGCCTCTGGCCTAGTAGCAGCGAGCAATCAGAGCCAGCTAAAGGATTTATTCAGATTGTGTCCTTTTAGCTTTCAGAAGAAAATGTGACATTACTTTACTTTGGTATAATATTTGTGCAGGAGGAGAAGAGTTCTGGGAACATCACCCTTACACGGTCAAGAGTGATGTCCTCATCTCTTACACGGTAATAGATGGGGAATGCCTGGAAGAAATAGTCTGCGGAAGTTAAGCAGAGGAGGAGCAACAGTCTGCATGTTGATGCAGGAGAAAGATCATAGTGACTAAAAATGTGCATCATTTCTTCTGGCTCTAACTATGTCCTAAACCAAAGATCTTTAAAATATGATGGCAAATGAACTATCCTATGGGCGTCCCATATACCCTTTTCCCCAACCAAGTTCTACCCCCCAATAAACAAAAACAAAACCAGCAAAAGACTGTTCATTGTCTCTGCAAGTGATGTATGGGAGTCTGGCAGTGGGGTGATTTGATGGATGTCTGTTACTAGTGGCAACTACACCACTACAGATTCAAGAAGTGTCTGGCGCCCATTAATCCACCTTACATCACATCCACCATGCCTTGTATCCCACTCTACACAGAAGGATGTCGGCTGACTCTAATGACACCATTAGGCCTCAGGGGCCCCAGGACCTCGCTACATTACAATTCTCAGTTTTTTTCTGGTTTCTGGCCTAGGCCATATAGGTGTGGCACATCCCAGGAGTAGTCATAAGCATTTTTTCTGGAGAATTGGAGGAGTATATTTCTCATCTAAGCACACCCTTCTACCTCCATGCCTAAGGCAGATGTATTCTATGAAGTAAATGATGCGTGACTCACCTACCCTTACTCAAGCTAGAAATGTTAGGGAGTTGTTTTTGTAGTGATTTATCAATAAAATATAGCATGCATACATGAATGGATGGATGAATTTGTTTTAAAAATAAATTAAATCGTATTTTCAGTTTGAGGTGCTTACATACAGTTAGGTTCCGCTTTAACAAGTGTACATTCTCAGGACCCCTTAACATAGTTGCCAACATTGAAAAAAAAATATGTGGGACACTTTTTTGGCTGTAGGCGGAGCCGATCAATAATTAGGAGGCGGGGCATTCGTTTGTGGGCGTGGCCTAGCAAAAATTAATAGCTGCGGCGCGCGAAGCGCGCCACGGCGAAAAATGGGCGTGTCTTACGTGGAAAGTGGGCGTGTCTTGCGTGGAAAGTGGGCGTGTCTTGCGTGGAAAGTGGGTGTGGCTTAAATTGGCGTGGCTCAAGAGGGTGTGGTTAAAGTCTGAGATGAATGAGGGATAAAGAGGGAGAGGGAAAGGGGGAGAGGGAGAGGGGGAGAGAGGAATGACGGGACAGCAGCCCCAGGTCCTACACAACAATAGAAATATGTGTATTCTAGAAAGTTTAACAATCAGCAGATAAAGATACTCCAAACACCTGGTGTTAACGCTTCAATCATCCCGGCACCATGATTGTTATGGTGTCAGGATGATTGAAGCGCATTATTTCTATTATTACATTGTAATATAAAATTAAATCATTCAACTCACCATAATGCTGAATCAGTGGGATCCCTGAGCGTGTCACTAGCCACGTCGCCTGCCACCAGCAGAGTCTGTCCTTGCATCAGGTGCCCCCGGCAGAGTCTGTCCTTGCATCAGGTGCCCCCGGCAGAGTCTGTCCTTGCATCAGGTGCCCCCGCCAGAGTCTTTCCTTGCATCAGGTGCCCCCGCCAGAGTCTGTCCTTGCATCAGGTGCCCCCGCCAGTGCAGCCCCCCTCAGTGCAGCCCCCCCTCAGTGCAGCCCCCCCTCAGTTAGTGCAGCCCCCCCTCAGTTAGTGCAGCCCCCCTCAGTGCAGCCCCCCCTCAGTTAATGCAGCCCCCCTTCAGTTAGTGCAGCCCCCCCTCAGTTAGTGCAGCCCCCCCTCAGTTAGTGCAGCCCCCCCTCAGTTAGTGCAGCCCCCCCTCAGTTAGTGCAGCCCCCCTTCAGTTAGTGCAGCCTCCCCTCAGTGCAGCCCCCCTCAGTTAGTACAGCCTCCCCCCAGTTAGTGCAGCCTCCCCCCCTCAGTGCAGCCCCCCCTCAGTTAGTGCAGCCTCCCCCCCTCAATGCAGCCCGGCCCCCGCTCAGTGGAGGAGCGGCCGGTGTTCTGCCGAGAAAGTTCCCCTCGGCAATGGCGGACCCCCTGTACTGCGCAGGCGCAGCGCTTGCGCAGTACGGGGCTGGGGAACTTTCAGGAAGACACGGCGCCGCTCGCTTCAGTGGAGAGAGGAGGGGCCGTGCAGCCAAAGAAGCCGCTTCATTGGCTGCACGGATCGAGCCCCCTACCCCTCTCCACTCAACACTAGAGGCAGCTAGAGCGGCGGCGCCGGCCGCCATTTTTCTGGAGCCCGCTGCTCCAAAAAAAAAAAAAAAAAAAACATTCCCGATTTTCCTTATGGAAAATCCCGATTCGGGACACTCTCCAATTCGGGACAAGGTCCCAAAATCGGGATTGTCCCGGGAAAATCGGGACTGTTGGCAAGTATGCCTTAATTGTGTATAAGGCCTGGTTCACACCAGATGCAGTTTACTGTGTTTCTATTCTGCATTACAATGCATGGACAGTGTTTAACATGGATTCCAATGGCCCTAGTGCACACCAGTGCAGTGCATTCCAGTGCAGTCAACAAAAGTAGAACATGTTGCATTTTTTCTGTACTGAAAACAAAAGCAAAACGCATTAAAAACGCATAAAAAAAAACACACTGAAATGCACCAAAAACGCATAGAAATACATAAAAAATGCATCAAAAACATGCATGCAGAAATACATTATTATAATATTTTTAGAGATTTATTTTGGAATAAATGACTTTGTGATGCTGCCATTTCTCTGCTATTAACCTTAGTTCTGGTGTGGAGCTGACAATGCTATTCAGCCACTATTTGGTAAATAATCCCCCAAAGTGTTGTCAGCACCCAGAAGCTGTGCATGAATTCCCCACATATCAAAGTGTGGCTGGTTGGTATTTACAATAGGGGATCTTGCATTCCTTATGATTGTGATATGTGTTTCCAAGACAACTAAATGCCAGTTCCTATACAATTACAGTGCATATACACCTCATGAAACGTCCGAAAGACCCAGTGCTTTTTGTATGCACAATTCATTCTTCAGATGCTTTGTAAGGTGCACATGTGCTGTCAATGACTAGAAGCTGGTATTCATTCTCCTTGGAAACACCAGGCACATCTGACAGTGGTGCAAATCTGCTCCAGCCTCACATTGTTATGTGAATGAAAGGAACATGCAGTCACGTGACCGTGTTGAAAATCCTTATTGAAAGGTAAAAATTACCTAATTTTTATTATTTCACACATTGCATCCTTTATAGAAATCCATTTGAGTGGCATTGGCCTGTTTTCTAAGTCGAGGCATACAACTACTTTAATGGAGACCTTAAGGCCTGATTCCCAACTATGCAGGTTGCAGTTGATGCATATTCCAGGTGCATTTTGCGTTTTTCAATACAGGCTTTTGATCCATTGGAGTCTATGGAACAAAAAAACTGAAAAAAAGTCCCTGGCCCTTTCCATAAAATGCACAGATGTGAACTACATCCATAGGAAACCATGTTAAATGGACTGTAGTGTGTTTCTGAAAAACTGAAAATACACTAAAAAATGCATAGGTGTGAACCAGGCCTTAAGTGATATGTAGACTGTCTATACCAGTAAGGCTTTGCTTTCTCTTTTTTTTCCTATAACATTTTGTGAATATCTCGCAGGGACTTATTTTTTTATAAGGTGACAGCGCTCTTCCTACTACAGTGAAATTACTGTAGCATTGTCACTCTTGCTGCAGCTTCTTGGACTGCTACCATTGATGGTCCTATCCATGAATATCCATTCATAGCTCCATCCACAGCCCTTTAGATTGACAGAGCATTGCTCCATCTGCAGGAGCTTAGGGAAATGAGGTAGAAGCCCTGCTCAATCCCTTCCACCATTTTCAGTACTGTCTAAAGCAGTGATGGCGAACCTTGGAACCCCAGATGTTTTGGAACTACATTTCCCATGATGCTCAACTACATTGCAGAGTGCATGAGCATCATGAGAAATGTAGTTCCAAAACATCTAGGATGCCAAGGTTCGCCATCACTGGTCTAGAGGGATGCTGGAAAAATCCAGCATTCCAGCTGCATTTACCATTTTAAAAGAGGTACATGACATTTCTTTTAAGACATTTACCAAGTCAAGCATATGCTGCAGAAATCTCCCTCCACTGAGTCTGGCTGCATCCATTTTAATTGTGGGCAGCTGAAGCTGCTGCCTGTTCACTTCCTGGATTTACACAGACACACAGAGGCACACCCCCAGCTCTGCAGCCTTCATTGGCCCTCTTACGACTCATCCCCCCCCCTCCCTTTCTGGCAAACTCTCACAAGAGTATGAGAGAGAGAGCTGTGCATGAGGTCATAAGCCTAGGCTTTTTACCAGACAAGAAACAGGAAGTGGGCTATATAAGGTATTTACCGGCAGAAAAAAAAAATGTTTTACTATCCAAAGTTAAAAATAACAAGGGCAGAAGATTTAATAGATGGAAAGTTGAAAATATGACTGAAGGTCCTCTTTAATATTTTTGGTGCTGTATTTTTTATGGTTTGTATGCTGGACTCCGAACCAAACCAAACACTGTCGGGTTGATTTACTAAAAGAATAGAAGCTGTTTACTAAGGAAAGGGAATGTACATTTTGTAAAGTGAATCATAGCAAGTAAGCTAAACATGTCCATTTTGAATAGTAAAGCATGTGGTAGAAAAAAATATTTTGTTTTAATTTTCCTTGCACATAATTGGGTATTTAAAGTTAACGTAGGTTCTTTTTTTTTTTACTAACATTCACTTTGCAAAGTGAACATATGCTTTCCAAACTAAATATTCACGTTGCTAGGTGAATAGCCTCTACTTCTTTAGTAAATGAACCCCATTGTGTTCTCATTTTAAGATGCATGCATATTCACTTATATCAGATTTGAAAACAAAGCAACATGACCCAGTGAAGGGCCTGTCCTCAGGTGATACACAGAGATGAAACAAATCCTTCTATATATGTTGTATCTGTCTATCTACAACCATCTCTTCCCTACATCAGTTTAAAAAACAGAATTTATAAGCTTGTCTGAGAGTTTAGAAAAAGGGGGGGGGGGGGGGTGGAGAGTTGAAGTTACACCTTGTAGAGCTCATTGAAGAGAGTTCTGAGAGCTGATTGGGGGGAAGGGACACCCCCCCCCCCCCTTCACACAGCACACATGAACAGAGCTGAGGCTGTCAATTTTCTTGAGATCCCTCCCCTGTCACCTTTTTTCTCTTGGTGCTAGGAAAACCTGTCAGAAGTGATTCATGCTGATAGCAAAGGAACGAAGCAGCAGACACAAATTACACTTATGCCGCGTACACACGGTCGGACTTTTCGGCTACAAAAGTCCGACAGCCTGTCCGACAGACTTTCGACGGACTTTAGGCGGACTTGCGGCGGACTTGCGGCAGACTTTCTAACGAACGGACTTGCTTACATACGATCACACAAAAGTCAGACGGATTCGTACGTGATGACGTACACCGGACTAAAATAATGAAGTTGATAGCCAGTAGCCAATAGCTGCCCTAGCGTGGGTTTTTGTCCGTCGGACTAGCATACAGACGAGCGGATTTCTGGGTCCGGCGGAGTTACGACGTAAAGATTTGAAGCATGTTCCAAATCTAAAGTCCGTCAGATTTGTGGCTGGAAAAGTCAGTCGAAAGTCCGGGGAAGCCCACACACGATCGGATTGTCAGCCGGCTTTGGTCCGTCTGCGTCCGTAGGACTTTTGTAGACGAGAAGTCCGACCGTGTGTACGCGGCATTAGTACTTTTAACTGAGACACACACTATAGAGGGATGTGCTTTGTTCATATTTCATGTTTGAGGTTTACAACCACTTTAAGCTCCCAGACACATTTCACTCTCAGGTGCAGATCATTGGCATGTGTTGGGTTGTGCGTAAGATAGCTACCAGTCACTTTATAGGTTTTTGAAGATTTATTGCTGAGCGCTTCAAAGGTAAGCTAAGGAAACAGAAAACCTGAAAACACAGCAGTATCTTCTTTGTAGAGCAGTTTTGTGGCTTCTTACATGTAGTAACTAGCTGCTTGTAGGTCCCTTACACACAAATAGCATGGATGAGCAGATCAGGATTCCCAATCTGTAGGTCAGCATGGAAGTTCTAGTGCCGGCTTCCTCCTGTAGCTGGTTTAGTGCCACTTACTCTATGTGAAAATTAAAATGGAACATGCGATGGTAAGGACAGGTGTAGCCACCTTGTCTTAAACAGGGGAAACTGGTTAAATTTAGCTCTGCTGGGTAGTAAGTAGCCCGGCTGATTTGTAGTTTCTTTGATCATCTGGGGTTTCCACTAAGTTCAGTGTAGCTGTAGTTCCTCCTTTTTTACCGGTAGGTGTCACTGGTACCTCTGGTATTAGTATGATTAGCTACAGTAAAACTGGCTTATGAATATTTATGCTTCTCTTAGCCAACTAGTAGGTGTTTCCTGGCCACTGGTTCATGCTGGGAGAGAGTATAAATATTCAGGAGGCCAGGTGATTGCTCTCTTCCACCGAGGCCCTGGCCTAGGGTGAGTGTATGTGGAGTAGCTGTGTGACAAGGCCTGAAGCCTAACCATGTGCTCAAGGCTCTGTGATTTGGAGCCGGCCAGAGGAGACAGAAATATTAGAGGTTACCCTGCAATAGGGGGAAAGCTGTGGAGAATCTAAGAAAGCACTAAGATGGACTTATTTAGTCTATTCCTGCATATACTGTGAGTCAAGGTTGCTATCGGAGACTCATATTGCTAAGAAGGTAAAGAACGCTGGGCCAGCTTAGAGGCTCTTTTCTGTACTACTGTCTATGTTTTTGTAGGAGTCTGCTAGTTCTGGGTATCTTAAACCTTTACCCCTTTCTCCCTGAAATTTCATTGCGTGAGCAAAATACACTCTTCTGCTTTGTTCTAAAAATGACTGGCACCTGTCCTCCTATATCTGTTCACATCCCACCATGCCCAACTACCTACAGCACTAGGTGAATTATGAGCCAAACCTGACTCCAGGGATAAAGGGGGTGCTACACAGGCAATGGAAAACTACATTTCAAAGTGGGTTAGGCTGGTATGGCTTCAAACCAGGAAAATAGTGGACATTTCCCCTGCTTCCAGTGTGACATCCGTGTGGGTGTGGGTACATGATCCCAAACACACCATGGACATGCAGCTGCTGCATTCCAATTGAGAGATATGGGACTGCCAGGCAGGGATGCACACAACACACATATGCGTCCCTGTGCTGGTAAAACATGGCCCTGCACAGGGCACAGATTAAAACACCCTGTGTGAATGAGGCTTAACAGGTACTATCTGGTGAAGTGGTCATCTTCCCAATGGTGCCTGTATAATCCAGGCATTGACATTAACACAAGAAATGGTACTTGACATGCAGCCTACAGGGTAAGTGACCACTGAACATCAATGATGGGGTACTGTTTCTCTTTGACCACTGACATAGATGCACCATCCCTCCCACTACAGAGGAGCACCATTTTCCCATTGATAGAGCCGCATCTGCAGGTTGTGTTGCCGTGAGAATGGGGCACATAGAAAACAATTATGTAGCTCTACCCCCACAGAAGATATTCTCCGTTCTTTGCCTGGACTCAGTAAACAACATAGAATCCTTTGACACACCTGGTTACAGAAATGGCCATAACAAGCACTATGGCCATAACAAGTCTCCCGCCTTGACTACTGCAACTCCCTCCTCATTGGTTTACCTCTAAATAGGCTATCCCCACTTCAGTCCATCATGAACGCTGAGGCCAGGCTCATCCACCACACAAACCGCTCAGCGTCTGCTACACCCCTCTGCCAATCCCTCCATTGGCTGCCACTCAGTCACCGAATTAAATTCAAGATACTAACTATAACTTACAAAGCCATCAACAACTTGGCCCCTAGCTACATCTCTAACCTAGTCACAAAATACCAACCTAATCGTTCTCTTCGCTCCTCCCAAGACCTCCTGCTCTCAAACTCCCTTGTCACCTCATCCCATGCTCGCCTTCAGGACTTCTCCAGAGCCTCCCCCATCCTCTGGAATGCTCTACCCCAATCCGTCCGTTTTTCTCCTACTTTATCCACTTTCAGACGATCCCTGAAAACTCATCTCTTCAGAGAAGCCTATCTGGCCCCCACCTAACAACTGTACATTTATCTTCTCAATCAGCACATCACCCACAGTTATTACCTCTTGTATCTCTTGACCTCCCCTCTTAGATTGTAAGCTCTAAGGAGCAGGGCCCTCTGATTCCTACTGTATCAAATTGTATTGTATTTGTACTGTCTACCCTCAAGTTGTAAAGCGCTACGTAAACTGTTGGCGCTATATAAATACTGTATAATAATAATAATAATAATGGGAATAAGAATGTATTTATTATCCCCACAGCCCCAGTACCAAGTAATCAGCACCATACCGGTTGACTGTAAATGGAGTGAATATATTATCATAGTTTCAGGTTTAAGGTAAGCATTTGAAAAAGTTAATTTACTCACAGTACACTGATCAGTGGAATTTCTGGGCTGTGGCAGCTTAGAACAGAATACTGCACCAAATAAGCAAATTGAACCCAACGACAACATTGATAGCAGTAAATGAAATGATCTTGCAGCAAGTCCTTTGCAACCAGTAGCCTAAACCCTAGTTAGAGTGCACTCTAATGCCCTGTACACACGGTCGGACATTGATCGGACATTCCGACAACAAAATCCATGGATTTTTTCAGACGGATGTTGGCTCAAACTTGTCTTGCATACACACGGTCACACAAAGTTGTTGGAAAATCCGATCGTTCTGAACGCGGTGACGTAAAACCCGTACATCAGGACTATAAACGGGGCAGTAGCCAATAGCTTTCATCTCTTAATTTATTCTGAGCATGCGTGGCACTTTGTGCGTCGGATTTGTGTACACACGATCAGAATTTAACAGATCGGATTTTGTTGTCGGAAATATTTATAGCCTGCTCTCAAACTTTGTGTGTCGGAAATTCCTATGGAAAATGTGTGATGGAGCCCACACATGGTCGGAATTTCCGACAACAAGGTCCTATCACACATTTTCCATCGGAAAATCCTATCGTGGGTAGAGGGCATAAGTGAAGACTATGATGGTCAGAGGTACCTCTGACTATGGGCAACCAAGGCAAAGTTCCTGTAGGGCAGTTGGTTGGTATACAGCCATTGGCTTTGAGTCTTTAGCCAGCTAGTGTTGTGGCCCAGTCTTTAAGATGCTGTACATAGGTACAGTCTCTTTAAAGTCTGCATGCAGTAGTTCAAAACCACTAGTTAGATGGTCAGTCTTTCTAATCTCAGTGGTAGAACAATCATAGCCACAGCCACTTACCATTGCCAGCAGTAAAGCCGGTGTTGTCCCCATGTACTTAGCTGTCTGCAGTTCCTCTGCCACTGCACTCTGGGCACTCACAGCACCCTCGTCCTCAGCCCCTGGTCGCCGGTGGTAGCAATCAAAAGTGCACACAACAGTAGGGGTGCTCACTTTCCCTGCAGCAAGCGGAAGTCACTCAGCCTGGGAATATACAGCTCTTTTCTCCTCCTTGCAGTCTCTCCTTGGGAGTTGTAGTCTACCGGTCCATTAACTTAATAGCATGGTTCCTTTCCCAAACTACATCTTCCACAATTCAATGTGACCGGCATTCAAGTCTCTTGAGTTCCTTCTGCTTGTCAGCTCCCCCTACTGGGTGGAGGCAAAGTAGTGTTAACCCATTCAGCCTTAAGTCTGGTGGGAACACAGAAAGCAACTTCAGCACAGTGTCTTAGAATCGCTCTCTCTAGCTAAGCACCTGGCTACAATAGTTTTCTATATGTTCTAGTGGTGACTGGCGTTCTTCCAGTGTGTAAAAACGCCAGTCACTGCACTATGTGTGAACAAGCACAAATCCTCAATCAGTGCTCACTGAGGATACACCACTGACCCTAGCAGGGGGCCCTGGTTCAATCACAGCACCCTGTACCATGTGATTAGCTGTAGCAAATCAAGCCTAGCTATAACTGAATGGCTGCCCAGGCATACCTCTGCAAGGTAGTAGTCCATGATGGTATTCTCTAGGTGCTGGCAGTTTTCCGGGACCCCAGTGCCTCCGACGGACTGCAAGGCGCAGCAGTCTTCCTTCACAGCATATGCAGTCAAGCGTGGCCAAGAGCCCTGAACCCAACCTTCTTTCATATTTATATCACTGGTGAGTAGGATCCAAAAAGCCCAGGAACTGACCATACATACTTAACTCTTGCCCACCCAGCCTGAGCCAGCCACAAACTAACTAATGTAAAAATAAATGCCTACAAGTACATCAGGACTGATCAATTTTTAAATATGCACTCACCGCCCACTTTATTAGGTACACCTGTTCAATTGCATGGTAACACAAATTGCTAATCAGCCAATCACATGGCAGCAACTCAATGCATTTAGGCATCTAGACATGGTGAAGACGACTTGCTGAAGTTCAAACCAAGCATCAGAATGAGGAAGAAAGAGGATTTAAGTGGCTTTGAATGTGGCATGGTTGTTGGTGTCAGACTGGCTGGTCTGAGTATTTCAAAAACTGCTGATCTACTGGAATTTTCATGCACAACCATCTCTAGGGACAGAGAATGGTCCAAAAAAATGAAAATATCCAGTGAGCGGCAGGTGTTTGAACAAAAATGCCTTGTTGATGTCAGTGGTCAGAAAAGAATGGGCAGACTGGTTCAAGATAAAAGAAAGGCAACAATAACTCAAATAACCACTCGTTACAACCGAGTTATGCAGAATACCATCTCTGAATGCACAACACATCGAACCTTGAAGCAGATGGGCTACAGCAGCAGAAGACCACATTGGATGCCACTAAGCTATGTCAGCTAAGAATAGAAAACGCACAGGTTCACCAAAATTGGCCAATAGAAGATTTGAAAAATGTTGCCTGGTCTGATGAGTCTCGATTTCAGCTGCAACATTCAAATTCTAGGGTCAGAATTTGGCATAAACAACATGAAAGCATGGATCCATCCTGCCTTGTATCAACGGTTCAGGCTGGTGGTGGTGTAATGGTGTGGGGGATATTTTCTTGGCACACTTTGGGCCCCTTAGTACCAATTGAGCATTGTTTAAACACCACGGCCTACCTGAGTATTGTTGCTGACCATGTCCATCCCTTTATGACTAGACTGTACCCATCTTCTGATGGATACTTCCAGCAGGATAATGCACCATGTCATAAAGCTCAAATCATCTCAAACTGTTTTCTTGGGCATGACAATGAGATCACTGTACAATGGCCTCCACAGTCATCAGATCTCAATCCAATAGAGCACTTTGGGATATGGTGGAACAGGAGATTCGCACCATGGAGATTCAGCCGACAAATCTGCAGCAACTGCGTGACGCTATAACGTCAACATGGACCAAAATCTCTGAGGAATGTTTCCAACACCTTGTTGAATCTATGCCACAAAGAATTAAGGCAGTTCTGAAGGCAAAAGGGGGTCCAACCTGGTACTAGCACTAGTACCAGTGGCGGTGCTTCCATAAGGGCGCACGGGCGCCGCCCCCATCTCTCCAGCCACCCCTCTAGCACCAATAGAAGGAATCATGCAGTACTCACTGTACACTTCAACATACATCTCAGGACAGGTATATAAGTGGCTACTATGCCACTTGACCCTTGTCATCATTCCTGGGTGGAGCCAGCCTTAAAGTGACAGTACATGTGGAACCCTTCAGGTATAACACCTTCCATCCATCCCTAAAAAAAAAAGACAAAAAAAAAAAACACAACAAAACAAGAACAGGCACAAAACAGTAACTAATAACTGTCAAATAACAGTCCTCCATGCGTCCATGTACAGCTGCGGGGATAAAATGGCATTGGATCACTTTCGGCGGCCCCGTCATAATTGGTCTTGCAGCTGGAACCGGTCAGGAGGGCGACAGAGTCGTTGAGGGCGGGAACCCAGTGACTCGGGCCTGGAGGAAACAGGGCTGGCCAGAATAGGCATAAGCGGGGCCAAGAAGGGATCCACCAGCTCAGAGGGTGAACAGACCTCCCAGTCAGGGCTGGAGGGCTCTGTTGGAGCTGAGTTCAAAAGTTAAGAGTCCCCCAATCATCAGTCCCAGTGCATCTTGAGCCACTGGGCGCAGACTCTTGAGACACTGGTGGTTCAGCCGGCGTCAGAGATTCGGGCAGCTGAGAACGAGGACGCAGCTGGTCCGCATGCCGTCTGCAAATGGAACCATCTTCCAGGCGGACCTTGTACATCTTGGGTCCCAAAGTCTCTGCAACAATAGCAGGAAACCAACAAGTGTTGGAAGCCCCATAAAATCGGGCCCATACCTTTTGTTGGGCTGTGAATCGGGGGAGCTCGTCGTGTTTGACCATCTTGTCTTGGGACTGCAGTACATGTTGCTGGACAGTTTTGAGTTTGTAAAGATGAAAATTCTTAATTGCCCATATCGCCGCAAGAGCCTATTTGTCAATGTGTGAATAATTGCTTTCTGCTTTTGTCAAAGACCTGGAGGCAAATGCCACTGTTTTTTTCTGACCCATCTGGTAAGATGTGAGATAGTACAGCCCCCAAACCATAGGGTGAGGCATCATAAGCCAAGGTGATAGGCTTCGGGGGGTCATAGTGCACGAGCATGCGTGACGCCAACAGCTTCCGCTTAGAAACTTCGGAAGCACGTTGACATGCAGCCAAACAGTCCCATCTGGAGTGCTTCTCCAAAAGCTTGTTTAACGGAAACAGGGTGTGTGCCAGATCTGGCAGGAATTTGTGGTAATAGTTCATCAAGCGAAGGTATGATCGCAGCTGCTGGACGTTGGTTGGGGCTGGAGCTTTGACTAAAGCTTTGGCTTCCGTGGTTTGTATACCCTCCACATCCACAAGGTGGCCGCAAAACTCCAATTTAGGCACCATGAATTGGCATTAAGTTCACTAAGTTCACTTTTAGACCTTGCTCTTGGAGTCTCCCCAACACAAGTCCCATGTTCCGCTTGTGTTCCTGGTCCGTCCGTCCCATGATGAGCATGTCATCTAGCAGGCACTGCATGAAAGGAATGTCCGCCAAAATTGCGTCCATTTTTTGTTGCCAAATGGCTGGGGCGGAGGCTACACCAAATACCATCAGATTGTATTCATACAGTCCCTTGTGAGTGTTGATGGTTAGAAACTTGCGGGAAGAAGGATGGACCTCAAACTGTAAATATACTTGTTGGAGATCAAGTTTGGTGAACTTTTGACCCCCTGCAAGAGAGGCAAAAATGTCATCTACTCTGGGTAAGGGATACTGGTCTATCTCCAGTTGAGAGTTCAGGGCCATGCGGAAATTGCCACAAATGCTTAAGTCCCCATTCGCTTTCTTTACTGGTACAACTGGTGATGCCCACTCGCTATGCTCTACCTTTGAGATGACACCTTGTTCCTCCAGCCAACTTAGTTCAGCTTCCACTCCTGCTCTTAGTTTGAAAGGTACTGTCCGAGCTTTGAAGAACTTAGGTTGAGCGTTGGGTTTCAGCTTGAGTCTCACACAGTCATGCTTTATTTTCCCCAACTGGTTATCAAAGATATTTGGCAACCGCTGCTTCAGGGACACCACCCATCCCTCATTATCTCCTAATGGAATTGTAGTGTTACAGGGGTTCATGGCAATGTCTGACATACCAAAGTGAGCAATCCAGTCTCTCCCAAAGAGAGGGGGTCCCCCATTTTCTAGGATATATAATGGCAGTCTCTTTGTCTGACCCTTGTACAATACCTAATCTTTCTCGTAACCCAGTGGGTGAAGTATCTGCTTTGAGTATGTCTGCAGTTTGACAGTTGTTCGGGTCTGAAGTTGTCTCCATTGTTTCTGGGTGATAACTGAAACTGCTGCTCCTGTGTCTACATGCATCTTGAGTTTCTTTCCCTCAATGGTTACCTCTACAGTCATTGCAGAGGGTGCTGAATGCATATGATGTATGTCTAATCTGTGGAGCACTTCCTCATCTTCTGACTCAGATGATGATGTATATCTTCCCACCATATATGTCTTTGTCTTGGGGTTCAGAGGTTGGTTATCTTGCACCTTCTTGCTACGGCACACTCGTTTAAGATGGCCTGTCTTACCACAATTATGACAGGTCTGATCCTTAAACCGGCAGACTTTGTGGTCATGGTCTGTATTCCCACAACGGTAGCAGGCTGACTCCTGGCTTGGTGGGGGTCTGTATTTCCAGCTTGCGGCAATTGGCTTGACTGCTGTTCTGAAAACGTCCTGTTTCACCTCTTCCCTTCTGCCCCGGGGGTTCAATCCGTCTGTATCCTTTACAGCTGTTTACAGTTAAAGTAGCACAGCGTTGAATAGCAAAAAATGCTCTCGCCATGACGGGGGTAAAACCTTTCAGTGGTCAAGGGGTTAATGTAAAAGTTTTGTCCCGCCCCCATCCACCACACTCGCCAAGGCAAATGATGTGCATTGTGCCCGTTGTGCCTCCTGGGAAATGTATGTCACCTACCCCAGGGGGAACAGCCCTTCATTAGGAAAGGTGGAGAGGAGTGGGCCTGAGGCCTCCCAATGATGTCATACAAGATGGCAGCACAGGGCTGAGCAGGGAAAGAATCCTGAGAGGATTGTGCAGGACAACCCTGGATCTGCTGGGCAGGGGAGTATCTGAAATGTTCAGAACCCACAAGGTGGGCGGGTGAAAACAAATGGGATGGCAGGCTGGAGATCATAGTAGAGTATTGTGGTGCATTGGTCAGAACTGAGCCCCAGGGACCTCACCACACACATAACTTTATTAAAACACTTTGTAAATAAGACACCAGAATGCAGGAAGAATCGGCTGGACTATGATTGGTTGATATCTCTGACTCTCGCCTCATCTTTATTCAAAAGACACTGAAAAGAATACTAATGAACTGTGCCAGCACAATTCGTCCCATTAATTCAGACGTTACCCTACCGTGATGTACCAATACACACTGCTACCAATGACTGCTCATTGTCTACATCGTATTAATAAAGCTATTGAGGGAAAAAAAAGAACCCTGAAAGAATCCACTACACTACAGGATGTTAGATATTGGCTGCTCTGTAGCCACGCCTTCTTCCTAGGTTTGCGACATACGGCAGCAGTGGAACACGCCCATTTGGCTAGACGTCACCGAAAGGAGGGGCTGCGGTGAAGTGCGGCTGCGCTCCGGTGTCGCTCTTGTCTCTGCGGTCGCTCATAATAACAGCAGCTCCATCATGTTGGTGTGCAGTGTCAGTGCTGGATACTACCGTACTATGGGGGGACAGCCAGGGTGCTGAGGACACCGCGGAGGGATTACTGCGGCCACCGCACAGCCTCTTCTATTACCTACAGCAGGAGGACGTGCCCGGGCACTGGGGGCAATCGTCTGAGCACCAGCTGGAGGGCTCTGCCTGGCCTCCTTCCTTCTACTACCCGCAGATGTAAGTGACTGGCACCCTCCTTTCTCCGTACCCACTTGTAGGCAGGCCAACAGCCGCTACTGTGTGCACCCTCACCCCCCTACACTGTCCATTCACTGTGCCATCCCCTCTATACTGTCCATTCACTGTGCCATCCCCTCTATACTGTCCATTCACTGTGCTATCCCCTCTATACTGTCCATTCACTGTGCCATCCCCTCTATACTGTCCATTCACTGTGCTATCCCCTCTATACTGTCCATTCACTGTGCCCTCCCCCCCAATACTGTCCATTCACTGTGCCCTCCCCCCCAATACTGTCCATTCACTGTGCCCTCCCCCCCAATACTGTCCATTCACTGTGCCCTCCCTCCCTATACTGTCCATTCACTGTGCCCTCCCCCCAATACTGCCCATTCACTGTGCCCTCCCCCCCAATACTGTCCATTCACTGTGCCCTCCCCCCCAATACTGTCCATTCACTGTGCCCTCCCCCCCAAATACTGTCCATTCACTGTGCCCTCCCCCCCAAATACTGTCCATTCACTGTGCCCTCCCCCCCCAATACTGTCCATTCACTGTGCCCTCCCCCTATACTGTCCATTCACTGTGCCCTCCCCCTATACTGTCCATTCACTGTGCCCTCCCCCTATACTGTCCATTCACTGTGCCCTCCCCTCTATACTGCCCATTCACTGTGCCCTCCCCTCTATACTGCCCATTCACTGTGCCCTCCCCTCTATACTGCCCATTCACTGTGCCCTCCCTCCCTATACTGCCCATTCACTGTGCCCTCCCTCCCTATACTGCCCATTCACTGTGCCCTCCCTCCCTATACTGCCCATTCACTGTGCCCTCCCTCCCTATACTGCCCATTCACTGTGCCCTCCCTCCCTATACTGCCCATTCACTGTGCCCTCCCCCCCCAATACTGTCCATTCACTGTGCCCTCCCCCTATACTGTCCATTCACTGTGCCCTCCCCCTATACTGTCCATTCACTGTGCCCTCCCCCTATACTGTCCATTCACTGTGCCCTCCCCTCTATACTGCCCATTCACTGTGCCCTCCCCTCTATACTGCCCATTCACTGTGCCCTCCCTCCCTATACTGCCCATTCACTGTGCCCTCCCTCCCTATACTGCCCATTCACTGTGCCCTCCCTCCCTATACTGCCCATTCACTGTGCCCTCCCTCCCTATACTGCCCATTCACTGTGCCCTCCCTCCCTATACTGTCCATTCACTGTGCCCTCCCTCCCTATACTGTCCATTCACTGTGCCCTCCCTCCCTATACTGTCCATTCACTGTGCCCTCCCTCCCTATACTGTCCATTCACTGTGCCCTCCCTGTCCCAATACTGTCCATTCACTGTGCCCTCCCCCCCTATACTGTGCCCATCAAGAAGTGCCACCTCCTTTTATAATGTCCATTCACCCTGCAGTGTGTGCCCACTAAAATGTGTCATTTCCTCCCCTACTGTCCATTCACCCAGCAGAATGTGCCCACCAAGATGTGCCCTTTTCTCCCTGTCAGTAAACCCTGCACTGTGCCCCTTGCTTCCTATGCTCTCCATTCACTCTGCACTGTGCCCCCTCCTATACTGTCCATTCAGTGTGTACATACCGACATGTGCCCCCTCCTCCCTGGCACATTCACCCATATCTTTGAGGGCAATGTGCCCTCAAACATGTGCCCCTTCTCCCTGTCAGTTCACTCTGCACTGTGCCCCTTCCTCCCTGTCCATTCAGTGTGTACACACCAACATGTGCCCCTTCCTCCCTGTCCATTCAGTGTGTACCAACATGTGCCCCCTCCTCCCTGGCCATTCAGCCAACAGTCCCTCCTCCTTCCTATACTGTCTATTCACCCTCCAGAGTGTGTCCACCAATATGTGTGATATGCCCCTTCATCTCTTTGCTGTCAATGCATTTTGCAATGTGTGCCAGACTGCCCACCAAAATGTGTGATGTGCTCCTTCCTGTGTTGTTCATTCACACTGTAGCATGTGCCCACCAAGATATGCCCCCTCCTCCCTGTCCATTCACTCTGCAGTGCACCCATCTCCCTATACTGTCCATTCACCCTCCAGAGTGTGCCCATCAAGATGTGCCCCCTTCTCAGTATCTATGTATACTGCAGCGTGTGCCCACCAAAATATTTGATATGCCCCTCCTCCCTATACTGTCCATGCATCCTGCAGTGTGTGCCCACTAAGCCAGTAAGAGGTTTGATGTGCCCCTTCTTATTTTATTCTCCATTCACCCCACATTGTGTGCCCACCAAGCTCCCCCTCCCATACTGTTTGCATCCTGCAGTGCATGCCCACCAAAAGGTGTGATGTGCCCTTCTTCCTGTACTGCCCTTGCATCTTGCAGTGTGTGCCCACTAGGCCAGTAAGATGTGCCCCTCCTCCTTGTATGCTCACCCTGCAGTGTGTGCCCACAAAGCAATTAAGATGTCTCTTGTGCCCCCTCCTCCTTGTACTGTCCATCTATCTTGCACTGTGTGCCCACTAAGCCATTGAGATGTGCGATGTGTCTATTCTTTGTACATTCAGTCTGCAGTGTGTGCCCACTAAGCCAGTAGGATTGTTTGTAATGTGTCAATCTTCCATATATTACCCATTTATTATGTGCCCCCTATTGCACTATGATGTGAAATGTTCCACCTCTTCCATATATTCGCCATTCAAACTGCTATGTGTGCCCACCTTGATCATTACATTCACTGTGCAGCATTTGCTAGACTATATGTCCACTAAGGTACTGAGGTGGATGATGCACCCATTTGCTCGTGTAATGTCAGGTGTGCGCCCAGTAGGGCACCAAGATAAGTTATGTGATCATTTTCTTTATGTACGGACCACTATGATGTGTGATGAACCCCATACTCCATGTACTGCTCATTCACTTTGCATAACCCAGTGCATGACACTGCTATGTGCCCAGCAGGACACATACATCTGATTTGTACCCCTAGCACTTCTCCATCTAGTCTGCAGAACCTTGTCCATACTAGTGCTATGAGGTCACTAAGATGTGTATTGTACTCCTTCATGCATGTACGGTTTATTCAGTATGCAAATCTCCATTGTGTGTGCCAATGCTTTGTGTCCACTAGGCCTTCTATATCTGATTTACCCTACTTCCATGTACTTTCCATTCAGTCTACAGAACCCAGTGTGTGCCCACTAGGCGCTAAGATGTGTTCCTCTACCCCTCCTTCCTCCATGTATTGTCCATTTGTAGTGCAGAATCCTGTGTATACCAGTGCTTTGCCCACTGACTCGCTAGGTTGTGTGGTGTACCTCTCCTCGAAGGACTGTCTAACTATTCACAATGAAGAACCCTGGGTGTTTGCCAGGGCTTTGCCCACTAGGTCCCTAGGTTGTGTGGTGTACCCCTCCTCCATGGACTGTCCATTCACAATTCAGAATCCTGTGTGCCATGGCTTTGCCAACTAGGTCACTAAGGTATTTGAGATACCCCTCCTCCATGGACTGCCCATTAATAATGATGAATCCTGTTAGTGTCAGTGCTGTGTGCCCCCTGGGGCATAAAGATGTGGTATTCTCGCTTTCCCTATATCCATTCAGTCTGCAGAATCCAGCTGTATGCCCCTAGAGGAGTGGCTGGTTTGATGTGTACCAGTGTTTGGGTAATTGTTCTGCATAGCTTGTAGAACTGTACCTTCATATCACTGCACTGTTCACTTCAGTGATCCCAGTATGGCTGCAAGGAGAGATATGGCACTCCTAGAAATTGGTATTTTGTATTGCCCAGTCTATAACATGATATCCCCCCTCCTCCCAGCACAGGGCAAGAATTGTGTACTGGTAATGTCTACCCACTAAAGCCATGAGATGGGTTAGATGCCCCCTCCTCACTGTGTTGCCCAATCTTTCTTGTAGACCCAAGTGCGTACTAGTTAAATGTATCCACTAATGCCACGAGATAGATGATGAACCCCATCCTCTCTGTTATCTATTCCCCATTATGTAGCAGTAAAATGTACCCACTAAAGCCATGTGATGGATAATGGACCCCCTATTCCCTGTGCTGCCCATTTCCCAGTATGTACCAGTGCAGTGTACCCACTGATACCATGAGATAAATGATGGACCCCCCCGCCTCTGTGTTGCCCATTTCCCAGTATGTACCAGTGAATTGTACCCACTAAAGCTGTGAGATGGATAATGGACTCCATTCTCTTCTTTCTGCCCAATCCCCCAGTATGTACCAGTGCAGTGTACCCACTAAAGCCATGAGATGGATAATGTACCCCCTCCTCCCTGTGCTGCCCAATCCCCAGTATGTAGCAGTGAAGTGTAGCCATTAAAGCCTTCGAATGGATAATGGGCCCCCTCCTCCCTGTGCTGCCCATTCCCCAGTATGTAGCAGTGAAGTGTAGCCATTAAAGCCTTTGGATGGATAATGGGCCCCCTCCTTCCTGTGCTGCCCATTCCCCAGTATGTGCCAGTAAAGTGTACCCACTAAATCCTTCAGATGGATAATACACTCCCTCCTCCCTGTGTTGCCCATTCCCCAGTGTGTACCCACTAAAACCGTGAGCTTGATAATGTACCCCCTCCTCCCTGTGCTGCGTATTCCCCATTATGTACCAGTGAAGTGTACCCACTAATGCCTTCAGGTGGATAATGGACCCCCCCTCTCCCTTCCTGTACTGCCCATTCCCCAGTATGTGCCAGTGAAGTGTACCCATTAAAGCCTTCAGATGGATAATGGACTTCCCTTCTCTCTGTGCTGCCCATTCCTCAGTATGTGCCAGTTAAGTGTACCCACTAAAGCTATTAGATGGATGAAGGCCCCCCCCCCCCCTCTGTGTTGCCCATTCCCTCTGTATACCCCAGTGTAAGAAAAGGGTGGGCGATCTGATCCCATGTGAGTAGAATGGGAAGCTGTGGTTGGTAAGAGCTGATTTGTATGTGAAGGGAGCCATCTCCATTCAGATAAGCCATTACACACCCATTCACACAGCAGGTCTCAGTTCTTTCCGTGTTCTCGGATTAGTATGTGTCATTTCATTCTAGATCTTGCAGGTAAGCCATGGCGTTGTAGGGAAAATCATGCCTGAGGTATGCACAGCCTGATAGTGATCTATGCAGGGAATGTGCCAATTATCTGTGCTGTTCGCAGCCCTTCATTAGTCACACCTGTGACACATGTGTACTTAAGGGTACATTCACAGGTTCCTGCTATGAATGGAATGCAGGCATGTGTGGCTTTGTGTGGCGATCACAGACAATCATATTACTGTATCAGTTGTAATGTATAGGGGATGGGGACTGCAGCAGCAGCTTGACATGTAGATGCCGACATCCTTTTCTTTTTGTTTATTGTGTGCATATCTTTGCTTATTCTGCATGGCCAGGAGCATTTCATAGGTGTGGTGATCAGTGAATAGACAGATGTTTACCCTTTACATTGGGAACACATTTCTCTGCATACAGGTGGGATGTGTGAGATCATTTCTCTCCACATTTTTTTTTTGTTTGATATTATTGCCTGGTAGCAGATTGTTATCCTGCTTGGGGCATTTTCTATTTCCCATGACTGCATATTTTGACGAAGACAGCCGAGCTGATGCAAGATTTCTGCTACTGTGTCTATATGGGCTGTAAATACCTGAGTATCATTTTCTGTGCACAGCGTGTGTGTGCTTTTCGTGACATGACTTTTACACTGTGCTTCTGTACAGATATGCTGTACAAGTTTATGTTCATATGCATGAGAGAGAATGCATTCCAACCATTGACCACAGATTTCCCTGATCCCAGCTGGCACATGTACAGTAAATATGCTATCTGAGTAGCTGGCTTAAAGAAAGCTGCTGATCACTGCACTGTATATATTATTGCTCTGACCATATGGATGGATTTGTAATACATAGGTGCAGTAGCTGTACAAACAAAAACTGTGAAATGTATGTGTATGTATATGTGTGTGTGTGTATGTATATGTGTGTATATATATATATATATATATATATATATATATATATATATATATATATATATATATATATATATATATATATATATATATATATATATATATATATATATATATATATATATATATTTATATTTTGTATATATTTATTTTTGTAAATATTGTATTAAATCTTTTTCATTTTTGTGACAACACTGAAGAAATTACACTTTGCTTACAATGTAAATTAGTGAGTGTACAGCAGTGTAAATTTGCTGTCCCCTCAAAATAACTCAACACACAGCCATAATTGTCTAAACCGCTGGCAAAAGTGAGTACACCCCTGAGTGAAAATGTCCAAATTGGCCCAATTAGTCATTTTTCCCTCCCCGGTGTCATGTGACTCATTTAGTGTTACAAGGTCTCAGGTGTGAATGGGGAGCAGGTGTGTTGAATTTGGTGTCATCACGCTCTCATACTGGTCATTGGAAGTTTCAACATGACACCTAATGGCAAAGAACTTTCTGCGGATCTTAAAAAAACAAACAAAAAAAAAACTGTTGCTCTACATGAAGATTGCCAAGACGCTGAAACTGAGCTGCAGCATGGTTGCCAAGACTATACAGTGGTTTACCAGGACAGGTTCCACTCAGAACAGGCCTCGCCATGGTCAACCAAAGAAGTTGAGTGCATGTGTTCATCGTCATATCCAGAGGTTGCCTTTGGGAAAGAGACGTATCATTACTGCAGAAGTTGAAGGGGTGGGGGTCAGCCTGTCAGTGCTCAGACCATACGTTGCACACTGCATCAAATTGGTCTGCATGGCTGTCGTCCCAGAAGGAAGCCTCTTCCAAAGATGATGCACAAGAAAGCCAGCAAACTGAAGACAAGCAGACTAAGGTCATGGATTACTGGAACCATGTCCTGTGGTCTGATGAGACCAAGATAAACTTATTTGCTTCAGATGGTGTCAAGCATCTGTGGTGGCAACCAGGTGAGGAGTACAAAGACAAGTGTGTCTTGCCTACAGTCAAGTATGGTAGTGGGAGTGTTATGGTCTGGGGCTGAATGAGTGCTGCTGGCACTGGGGAGCTGCAGTTCATCGAGGAAACCATGAATACCAACATGTACTGTGACATACTGAGCATGATCCCTTCCCTTTGGAGACTGGGCCACAGGGCAGTATTCCAACATAATGAACCCAAACTCACCTCCAAGATGACCACTGCCTTGCTAAAGAAGCTGAAGGTAAAGGTGATGGACTGGCCAAGCATGTCTCCAGACCTAAACCCTATTGAGTATCTGTGGGGCATCCTCAAATGGAAGGTGGAAGAGTGCAAGGTCTCTAACCTCCACCAGCTCCACAGTGTCGACTTGGAGGTGTGGAAGAGAACTCCAGTGAAAACCTGTGAAGCTCTAGTGAACTCCATGCCCGAGAGGGTTAAAATGATTGTAAAGGCTGTTTGTTATTTTAAATAAATAAAAAAAAACCTATACTTGCCTCCACTGTGCAGCTCCTTTTGCACAGAGTGGCCCCCGAGCCTTGACTTCTGGGGTGCCTCGGCGGTTCCTCCTCACATCAGATAACCCCCTAGGAGAAGCTCTGTCCCGGGGGGTTTCCTTGCACGCGCGCTCCCAAGTCAAGCATTCGGCGTCCATAGACACGAATGCCGGACTCGGTCCTGCCCCCCCCCCCCCGGGGCCTGCATCATTGGATTTAATTGACAGCAACAGGAGCCAATGGCTGCACTGCTATCAATCTATCCAATCAAGAGCTGGAACCCCGTGCAGAGAGGGACAACTCAGAAATACTGGGCTCAGGTAAGTAAAATTGGGGGGGGGGGGGGGGGCTGGTGACTGCCATAAGTTTTTTCACCTTATTGCATAGGATTCATTAAAGCGGGGTTCCACCCAAATTTTGAACAATATCTGTATGTATTCTCTTCCTTGCCTAGATGCTGACATGCCATTTAAAAAAATTTAAATCGCCGTAATTACCTTTTTATTTTTCTATTCTTCTTTGCACTTCCTGGTTCTCCTCCCGTGGGAGTAGGCGTGTTTCTAGCCTCTCCCAGACTCCGCACAGAATCCTGGGAGCTAGTCTCAGGCTTCCCAGGATGCCACTGAGCATGTGTGGGAACGAGCGGTGAATGTTGGGAGCACAGCATTCACCACATCCAGGAAATAAATGCTTGTGGGCTTCAAATGCCCATAATGAAGATGGAAACCGCCTGCAGTGAATAATATAAGTTATTCTTTCCGCCGAAATCTGACACAGGCGGACATATTACACACAATGTGTGAGTATGTAATGCTGAGAAGAAAAGTTTGTGAATGAACTAAAAAAAAAAAAAAAACGATAGATAGGTGGACCCCTGCTTTAAGGTGAAAAAACACAAGGGTTTACAAGCCCTTTAAGGCAGTGCTGGAAAATAATGGTGGCCACACAAAATATTGACACTTTGTGCCCAATTTGGACATTTTCACTTAGGGGTGTACTCGCTTTTGTTGCCAGCGGTTTAGACAATAATGGCTGAGTTATTTGAGGGGACAGCAAATTTATACTGTTATACAAGCCGCACACTCACTACTTTACATTGTAGCAAAGTGTAATTTCTTCAGTGTTTTTACATGAAAAGATAAAATATTTACTAACATGTGAGGGCTGTACTCTTGTGAAATACTGTGTGTGTGTATATATGTGTGTTCCACTTCTTGAGTTTGAGCACTGCTGATTGCTCATTCTCAATTCCTTGGATATCTTTTTATATCCCTTTCCTGTTTTATACAGTTCAACTACCTTTTCCCACAGATCCTTTGACAATTCTTTTGCTTTCCCCATGACTCAGAATCCAGAAACGTCAGTGCAGCACTGGATGACAGATGCAAGGGCCTGTCAGGAGTCCAGAAACTCATTGACCTTTTATATACACACACACACACAACACACAACACACACACACACACACACACAACACACACACACACACACAACACACACACACAACACACACACACAACACACACACACAACACACACACACACAACACACACACACAACACACACACACACACACTCTACAAGTAAACAGATCACGGGTGAAGATGGTTAAGTTTAACAGCCATTCAAACCCCTTTGTGTCAACTTGTATGCATGTTATCAGGCCAAAATCACCAGGGTATGTAAACTTTTGATCAGGGTCATTAGGGTAGTTTCTGTTGCCATGTTATGTTTTAAAAAGAGTAAACACAGTTGATTGATAATAAATGGCTTCAGCCAAACACTAACCATGAGTGAAAAATGTATTTGTTATCATTCATATTATCTGAAAAATGGTCAAGAAATCATAAATTCTGCCAGGGTTATGAGCACAAGTGTGTGTGTGTGTGTGTGTGTGTGTGTGTGTGTATATGTATGTATATATATATATTATATTATACCATGCAAAGGAGATGCCTGTCTGAATATATTTTCTCTTTTGCATAATTTGTATGTTCTGTATCACATAAAGGATACACATGACTGAATATATTTAATATTCATATTATCAAAAGAATCTTGTATATGCTTTGTATTTAAGGGATAAACATGCTTGCGTTTTTTTTTTTTTTTATTCCCTGTAACATTTTGTTCTTCTACTACAAAGCTTTGTTGGTTCATTCATGATTCAAGGCCCTTGTGTTTATTTGTAATGTTTACAGCAGTATTTGGTAAATGTGACAATAATACATTTTTGTATAAAATTTACTCTAGGCAAGGCATTTTTGGATGAAATTTGTTTACTACGGTCATGGTCAGTGCACAAAATTCAGCACCCTTTATCTGTTTTGATTTTGTTGAATGGGATGGAGAATACAGTAGTAAGAGATTATTCTCGGAGGCTTATAACTTGGGTTGGCTAAATGTTATTTAGGTTTACATGTGAAGGACTATATCAGTGGTCTCCAAACTGCAACCTGGGGGCTGATACACTGATACAAGGCACTATTCCTTCTACACCAACATCTGGCCACTATTCCTCCCACTGACCCCCAACAATGGAGCACTAATCCTCCAACTGACACCAATGATGGGGCACTATTCCTTCTACACCAATATTTGGGCACTATTGCTACCACTGACCCCAACAATGAAGCACTCCCAATGACACCAATGATGGGGCACTATTTCTTCTCCCAATACCAACAATGGGGCAATATTCCACCCACTCGAACCAATGATGAGACATTCTTTATTCCCATTGACGCCAGGGCATTTTCTAGTCATGCTAATAACAGTTCTTAAAACCTTGCTCTTGAGTATAGTTTGTACTTGTATAAGGCCAGGTTCACACCAGTGCACTGCTGTTTGAATGCAGGGAGTTTGTGCATTCTACATGCGATTTTAGGTGTGATCCAATTTACTACTATTAGACTGTGTATCAAAGATGCAGCATGCAGGGCTTTGATGTACTTTCAAGAAAACACATTGTCTAATGGATTGCACAAAGGTAAAAATAATAAAAAATGTGTAAAATGCGCATGCAATTATGCTGTGCTAAACCACAGTGCACAGGTGTGGACCTGTCCCTGAGGGTATGGAAGTAGCCATGTGGACTCCGTACATTAGTAGGTTTTATGTTCTGTTTTGTATATCTTCTCATCCCATTGATTAGGTCTAATTATGAATAATAAACTCTCTTTAGTCTATAATGAAGGCAAACGCCCACAGTGCTGTTGTGTGTGTGTGTTTTTTTTTTTTCCTTTTATTTTATTATTAGAAATGTGTCCACTTTAAAGATCAGGCTTTCTAGTGTATGGTCAGCATCTTTGTGAATTTTCAAGAAGTACAGAGGATCCATAAGTGATATGTTGACTGTAACTCTAGGTTGGTGTGATGTGTTAATGGCACAGTTTAAGAAGTCGACCGGTTTACAATGATTGGCAAGGTTAGGGAGGGCTTACTTTTGTGTTAGAGGGCAGACAGCCATCTGGCTTTTCTGAGCATGGATATAGTGCTAGAGTGACAGGAAAACTTTGCTTCCTGCTATTGTAATCATGCAGACTGTGTCTTAGCTCAGTGTGATTCATTTACATAATTTGGAAGGAAAAAGAAGTGGAAGGGTTGTCTATGACAACAAATTGTTTCTGTTCATTGTTTTATAATGCAAGTTGGATAATAAGCAACTTGAGCAGTGCTGATTTAGTGTGTGTGTATATACAGATACATTGCCTTGCAAAATTATTCACCCCCTTGGCATTTTTCGTGTTTTGTTGCCTCACAACCTGGAATTAAAGCAGAGTTCGACCCAAAAGTGGAACTTCTGCTCATTTTGTCTCCTCTCCCCCTCCGGTGCCACAATTGGCACCTTTTGGGATGAGGGGGGACAGGATACCTGTCTTTGACAGGTATCCTGTTCCCACTTCCGTTAGCCCGGGCCACGGCCTGTGACATCATTGTGGGGCTCCCTTCTCCTCCCTTCTCCTCTCCCTGTCGCCGAGGCCAGTAAGAGAGAGGAGTGGGGCTTTGCACATACGCAGTAGGGTTCCCGGGTTGAAGTCGTAAGGCTACACTGCCGGGCACCATTACCCGCAATGGCGGCGGCAGCACCCAATAGCTGATAGAAACATCAGCTGCAGTGCCAACATCGCTGTACTCCAGGACAGGTAAGTGTCCTATTGTTAAAAGCCAGCAGCTGCAGTATGTGTAGCTGCTGGCTTTAAAAAAATCATTTTTTTGGGCGGAACACCGCTTTAACATGGATTGTTTTGAGGATTTGCATCCTTTTAATTTACAGAACATGCTCACAACTTTGAAGATGTGTTTTTTTTTTTTTTTTTTATTATTGTGAAGCAAACAACAAATAGGACAAAATAACAGAAACAGTCAATGTGCTATTCACCCCCCCCTAAAAAGTCAATACTTTGTAGAGCCACTTTTTGCGGCTATCACAGCTCCAAGTCGCTTTGGATAAGTCTCTATGAACTTGCCACATCTTACCACTGGGATTTTTGCCCATTCCTCCTTGCAAAACTGCTCCAGCTCCTTCAGGTTGGATGGTTTGCTCTTGTGAACAGCAATCTTTAAGTCTAACCACAGATTTTCTATTGGATTGAGGTCTGGGCTTTGACTAGGCCATTCCAACACATTTACATGTTTCTCCTTAAACCACTCAAGTGTTGCTTTAGCAGTGTTTGGGGTCATTGTCCTGCTGGAAGGTGAACCTCTGTCCTAGCCTCAAATCACACACGGCGTGGTACAGGTTTTTGCTCAAGAATATCCCTGTACTTGGCACCATCCATCTCTCCCTCAACTCTGACCAGTTTCCCAGTCCCGACTGCTGAAAAACACCCCCACAGCATGATGCTGCCACCACCATGTTTCACTGTAAGGATGGTGTTCTTTGGGTGATGTGATGTGTTGGGTTTGCGCCAGACATAGCATTTTCTTTGATGGCCAAAAAGTTCAATTTTAGTCTCAGCAGACCAGAGCACCTTCCTCCATGCATTTTGGGAGTCCCCCACATGCCTTTTTGCAAACTCAAAACGTGCCATTTTGTTTTTTGCTGAAAGTAATGGCTTTATTCTTGCCACTGTGCCACAAACTCTATGGAGCGTACGGCTTATTGTCGTCCTATGTACAGATACTCCAGTCTCTGCTGTGGAACTCTGCAGCTCCTCCAGGGTTACCTTTAGGTCTCTGTGCTGCCTCTCTGATTTAATGCCCTCCTTGCCCGGTCCGTGAGTATTGGTGTGCGGCCGTCTCTTGGCAGGTTTGCTGTTGTGCCATGTTCTTTCCATTTGGTTATGATAGATTTGATGGTGCTCCTAGGGATCCTCAAAGATTTGGATATATTATTATTATTTTTTTTTTTATAAACTAACCCTGACTTGTACTTCTCAACAACATTGTCCCTTACTTATTTGGAGAGTTCCTTGGTCTTCATGGCAGTGTTTGGATAGTGGTGCTTCTTGCTTAGGTGTTGCAGCCTCTGGGGCCTTTCAAAAAGGTGTGTATATGTAATGACAGATCATGTGACACTTGGATCGCACACAGATGGACATCATTTCACTAATTATGTGACTTCTGAATGTAATTGGTTGCACCAGAGCTTTTTATGGGCTTCATAACCAAGGGGGTGAATACATACGCACATGCCAATTATCAGTTTTTTATTTCTGAAAAATAGTTTTATGTATATATTTTTCGAATTTTACTTCACCAACTTAGACTATTGTGTTCTGGTCCATCACATATAATTCAGATTTAAAAAGGCTGACCTGTAGATACTAGGGAATATCCTACTATTTGTATAGCCAGTGGCATCTATAGTTGGACACCTAAACCAGACATGTTTGTAGACTGCTGAGTGATCTTTTCATGTAATTTGCTGGAATTGTAGCATGACCAGTTGTCGTTGTTTAAATGATTGCTTGTGAGGTTTTCCTGTGTGCATGCTGCAGGCCACGTTCACTTTAGTATAACCTTTTGGGCCTCCTTTTTGTCAGGGGGAGTCTTAAACTCAAACTTATTCTGTCTGCAGAAAAAAGGGAAAGGTGGGATGTTTGTAAGCATTGTAGGCCCTAAAGCTTCCTACTGCACAGCCTCTGGAAGTGCCAGGACACCTGGTTTTCTTACATTGAACCTGGGTTCACACTAGTGTGATTCGCACCACAGGTGCCGATTACATGTGATGTCTGAGCAATGCGAGTTCAGCCATACAGTAGTTGTATGGCTGAACTCGCATTGGATTTGCACAGAAAAGGGTGCAGGGACTTGTTTTTTCCCTGCACTAGAATCGAATCGCATGGGTGTTCTCACCTTTGCCATCCGATTCCTGTGCCAGTTCACAGTTCGCACTGCACTCTGAACCAATCTGGGGGTGTCATTAACACTGTATTGACACCTGCAGTGGTTCGCAGAAGGCAGTGTGAACTGCCCGCGGGAGAGGAGCGATGCGGAAACCGGCGCTGTAATCGCGCTGGTTCCCGCATCGCACTAGTCTGAACTTAGGCAAAATATTTATTTATTTATTTTTTTCCCCTTTTTCCTTCAATGTATTATGTAGGATATTATACTATGCTTATCAGTTTTTCAGGTGAACCTGATCAGACCATCCATAGCTCTCTATGTAGTGGCGATTGTCAGCAGACGTCTCCGCTGACACCCGCCAGCATCCGATCTGGTCCACTAAAAACAGATGGATGAGGATCTGTTCCCCATCTATCTGGTGGATCGGATTCCCCATCTATCTGGTGGGTCGGATGGGTTCCATCAGACTGCCTCGTAGGGAAGAGCGGGCTGTGTCCTTGTTAGTTTTGCATAGCGGAGCGGACACAGACCTGTCATCTGCCTGCTTAGTGGGGATCAGTAGACAGATCCTATGCTTAGCAGGCAGATCTGCTTGGTGGAGTCTGCCCATCTGCAAGGGGCCTTTTGGATGGAAAAGGTTCAGTTGCTGGTAAAATAACAATATTCTCCAGAGCTTCCTTTCAAACCATAACATACCAAACGTCTGTTAAACATAGAAACAAGGGAAACCTTAAAAGTTTAAGAATCCACAGCGTTTCAATACCATGGACAGCAGTAGTAGGTTATCCTGATTTTAACAATTGACCTTGGTTTTAAAATACTTTAAAGTGTATGTAAACCCTTACAATGAACATATCTTATTTGCTCTGATCTATTTCTGATCTGTTAAATATAAAATTGAAAGTGTTTGGTTATATTTGTTCAATAAGACCTCATTCACACTTTTGTGACATGTCATGTAACTTTGGATATCAAAGTTGCATGACAAGTTGTACCCCATATTTTCCAATGATAACGATTCATATGTGTGACTTAAAGTCGTGGCTTCACAGCGGTTCTGCTCTCCGTGACTAGTCCCGAAGTCTTCTAGGACCTGTCATATGTCCCAGAAGACTTTGGGAAGGAAAACTTCCGTTTCCTATTGCCTAAGGCGACCGAAACAGAAGTGGGAGCACATGCCTGTCAAAATCTGGTATCTGCTCCCCCCTCCTCCTCCCATAAATCTGTTTTACTAACAGGAGCCGTGAAGGGGGCCTTAAAATGGGTGGAACTCCACTTTAAAGTTGTAGCGACTTCGAAGAAGTTCATACGCTACAAAGGGTCCAACTTTCATGCAACTTGAGGGCCATAGACTTCAATGTTAACCCTCAAAAGTTGCATGAAAGTTGTATCTGAACGTTTTACATTTACACTCTATGCATTAAGGTGAAAAACCTTTTGTAGTGCAGCAGCCCCCCCCCCCAGAGGCCCCCCTTTTACTTACCTGAACCCGATTGTTTCAGCAATGGGGACAGTCAGAGCAGGTCCAGCCACTGTCTTGGGTTCGCATTGGCTCCCACTGCTGTCAATCAAAGCCGGGGCCTAGTCCTGCTGTCTGTGTCACTGGACACAGCAGCAGGACTCGGGATCGTGCCCGCAGGAGTGCCCCCAGGGAATACAGGTCTCCGTGGGGCACTCGAGAAGAGGAGTCAGGAGCGCCGCTGAGGGACAGCAGAAGAGAAGGATCGGGCCCCTCTGTGCAAAACCCTTGCACAGAGGTGGCAAGTATGACATGTTTGTTATTTAAAAAGCAAGCCTTTACAACCACTTTAAAGTGAGCCTGTGCTTTGCCCATACAACAAGGTCACTTTACCTGGAGCACCACCAATTACCTATATATGGGTTTCTATCTGTCTCCTGCTACTGGGAGGCAAGAAAAATGCTGGTATGGGGATCAGATGACTCACCCCTTCAGCTCGTGTAATGATGATTGGCCATACTGTCTTGTGGGTTTAAAAAGAGAGTCCTTAGGCCCGTGTAAGCACCAAATGGCTTCCTCTCTTTGATGAAAACAAATAGTAAAAATATACATCATTTGTTTCCCTTTGTCATTCTAACTTGTAAGCAGAATCTTCACACACATAGGCACAATAGGGGTCTTTAGTTTTTGCTAATAAGATTATAGCAAATGGTGTTACATGGATGATTCCCCAGGGCTGTCTGGGTCTGATCTGTAAGGACAAGTTCAGGAAGCTGCATGTCGCCTTCAGTGACTTGGAAGTTGTCTTCCAGTTTCTAATCTTCAAAGACAGGGCAACGCAGCAAAGGGTCATAATGCAGAGCAGCAGTTTGTTTCTAATAAAAGCAAATTGTGGAGACATTGCTGCTGGGTGCAGAAGTACCTATTAAGCCAGCATCCTGCTGGTCTTTTATTCCCTCTACCTTTAACTTCTCTGACGTGACTCCTGGCAATAAATCCATGTAATTTAGGTTGTCAAGCTATGCAGTCAAAACTAATCAACAGAAGTGTTTTTAGCTTAAAAAAATGGCATGTTTTTCATGCAGAAGAACCAATGTGAACTGTTTGTTCTTTTTTTATACAGTATACCATCGGCACAAAACTCAAACTTGTAGCTCCCAAAGACCATACCTAATGCATTAAGAGCTGCACATGTGTACCAATAAACCTATAAAGAGGAATTGTGCAAATGTATTTAGTGTATAGGTGTTTTTTGGTTAGTTTGCTTGGTTATTTAGACCCTTTTTAGACCTGCAACCTACCTACCCCCCATTATCTATTGATCTTTACTGTGCGTGGCTGCCTGCCTTTCCAGCGCCTGGCTTTACTCTCCGATGGTTAAGGTGGATTCCAGCCATTTAGTAAAATACGGCTTGCCCACAGGAATGAATAGAGCTGCGCATGTGCATTAAGAAGAGGAGTTGGCAGGGATTTTTTTTTTTTTTTGTGTTAAAGGTTGTGTGGTGCCAGGCAGGCGGTTGCACAGTTAAGATTGCTGGAATGGGGTGGAACTAAACCCACCGTTTTAACGGTTTCCCAAAACAGGTACATTCAAGACCTGTCTTGAATAATAGTTGTTAAAGTTACTAGTGTTAAATCAGATTAGGGAGTCTTTAACCACTTCAATATCGGGCACTTTCCCCCCTTCCTGCCCAAGCCAATTTTCAGCTTTCAGGGTTGTCGCTGTTTAAATGACAATTACGCGGTCATGCTACACTACCCAAACAACATTTTTATCATTTTGTTCCCACAAATAGTTTTTTCTTTTGATGGTATTTGATTACCTCTGCGTTTTTTTATTTTTTGCTAAACAAATTAAAAAAAGACAGAACATTTTGAAAAAAAAAAAAGGTTTTCTTAGTTTCTGTTTATAAAATTTTGTAAATAAGTACATTTTTCTCCTTCACTGATGAGGCTGCACTGCCGGGCACTGATAAGGTGGCACGGATGAGGTGGCACTGATGGGCAATGATATGCTGCACTGATAGGTACTTATGGGTGGCACTGATAGGTGGGCACTGATGGACTCTGATGGGTTGCACTGATGGACACTGGCATTACTGATTAGGAGGCACTGGCATCAGGTGTGGGCACACATTGCCACCCATGGCCACAAGGGATGCCATACCTGGTGGTCATCAGTGCTGGCCATCCCTGGTGGTCCTGGGTGGGCGTCCGTGGGGGGCTGCGCTGATAAACAATCAGCGCAGACCCCCTGTCAGAGGAGCAGCCAATTAGCTCTTCTCTACTCGTGTCTGTCAGATGCGAGTGAGGAAAACGGCTCTTCCTGTTTACATCGTGATCAGCTGTGATTGGATACAGCTGATCACGTGATAAAGAGTCTCTGTTAGAGACTCTTTACCCAGATCGGAGTTGCGGTGTGTCAGACTGACACGCCGCAACAATGATCACCCCAATGCACACCCTCGGGGGCGCGCAACAGCTTGTTATCCTGACCACATCATTTGATGTCCGGTCAGGATAACGCAACCACTTTGCCGACGTCATTTTGCTATATGGTGGGCGGGAAGTGATCAACCACTTCCCCCACGGCCTATAACAGAATGAGAGCCGGGAAGTGGTTCTGTTATCCTGACTGGGCGTCATATGACTTAAAGCAGGATAACATGCTGGCGCGCGCCCACGGCGTGTCAGCCTGACACTCCACATCTCTGATCATGATCAGAAGCCTCTGACAGAGGCTTCTTACCACGTGATCAGCTGTGACCAATCACAGCTGATCATCGTTAGAACCAGGAAGTTCCGGTAAACGACATTCTTCGGTTCGTGCTGACAGGGAGAGCCGATCGGCGGCTCTTCCTGTCGGGGGGGGAGGGGGCCTGATAGTCATCACATTGATTGGCACATCTAATGGGGCTGTGCTGATAATCAGTGCCCAGCAGTGCCCCAATAATAAAGTCTGCCAGTGCCAATCAATGCCCAGAATTAATACCTGTCAGTACCTGCCCAATCAGTGCCATCTATTAGTGTCCATCAATTCTACATATCAGTGCCGCCTCATCAATGCCCATTGGTGCCGACTCATCAGTGCCTGTCAGTGAAGGAGAAAACAAAATTTTATAACAAACGAAGAAAAACTTTTTTTTTTTTTCAAAAATGTCGGTCTTTTTTAGTTTGTTTAGCAAAAAAATAAAAACCGCAGAGGTGATCAAATACCACCAAAAGAAAGTTCTATTTGTGGGAAGAAAATGATAAAAATTATTATTATTATTATTCACCACCTAGCTGCTGCGTTCGACTGTTCAAACTGCACTGAGCAACCCCCTTCTGTCTTGCCGTTTTCAGGGTGAACTGGAAAATACAATTGTGTGCTCCTTAATGGCCGCAAAGGACTGGTGAAATTTGTAGGAGAGTGCACTGCACATGCGCAAAGTTAATGGCCCACAGTGGCCGCTAGCGATGGGAATTGTGGTGCCAGTGGTTTTTGCAGAGAGAGGCCACCACAGCTGCATATGCAAGCACCATTTGAAAAGGGAGGAGCCACGGTGTGTACTATTTGGAGGATTTGGTATCACGTAGGGGGCTTTTTGAAAAAAAGCTGCTGAGAGTAACTTGCTTTTTACCTCCCTTTTTTATATGCTGCCACATTGAGAAGAGCTTTGCGGAAAGCTACAACCATACAGGTTTCCTGTGTATTTCCTTTTACATTTTTTTTTTTCTCACTGTACTCCCTGTTTTGCCATGTATGTGACCTAGTGAGTGTTGTCAGGAGTTGCAGACTGGCCTAGACTTTATCTTGTCTGGATATGGAACTTTTATTAATGTGCTCCTTTTTATATAGCACAAGTATTTTAGAGAACATTTTGTCCATTTACATGAGTTTCTACATCAAAGAAGCTTACTATCTAATGTGCCTACACAGTCGTTCATGCACACTCTTTAGTTTTGATGGAAATCCGGCCTCCACCCAACCAGAGACATTATATAAAATTCATGCAGATCATATCTGTGGTGGGAATTGAGCTTTGAAAGGCCACATTACTGCCTAAGGTCTGTTATTTTGTGTATCACTCTACATTGCTATGCCAACTGGTCTAGCCTTGCACCTGTCGCACATGATGCTTTTGTTATATTATATGATCATTCCTAAAATGTTACTAATATTATGTTGGTAACAATATAGATTGGGTGTAAGGAGGCTATAGGGCCTTTTTTTTTTTTTTTTTTTTTTTAGGGGGGGGGGGGGGGGGGGTGGAAACTATTGCAATTTCAGGCTGTTCCTGGGGGATTTCACTCCTAGGACAGCTGGCAAATCCTTTCTAGCTTTTCTTTGGTCTACTCTGGGTTCTTTCCTGTTGTGGTTGTGCCTGGAACACAATGGAAGCTTTCCAGGGGTCATACATACAAGATCTCAGAAAAACATTGTTGGACTTGAATGTCACTTTGCAGTGTATCTGAACTCGTCCAACTAATCATAATCTTTTATTTGTTTATAAACCTATTGATAAAATCTGTTCCTTATTTAAGAAGGAAACGAGATATAATTAGGATTTTCATGTTTAAATTCTATTTTTTAGCAGATAACCTGTTTAGGCCCTCTTTTTTTATATGCAAGTGGTATTGAATTAAGATTCACGGAGGTCCAGTCAATAAAATTTTCTTCCAGCAAAATTTTGAATTGCATGTTTGTATGATGACTGCAATATATTTTTTACATCACAGCCTCCTTTTCCTCCCAGGCTAGGTTCCTATCTCTGCAGCTAAGGAACTCACTTGAAATCGCACATGCTCCTGACCTGCAGAGGAGCGTGCTGCTCTTTAGCAGGGGTGCCATAAATTCTTAATGGTATCTCTACACCTAGTCACCCGTGGCACATTTCTGAGTACACCAAGCCACATGTTGCCGCAGCACCATGTGGCCTGGTGCGGCACAATTTTAAAAAAGGGAAAGATTTCTTTCCCCACTTTTCTCACGGGTAGTGCAGGCTGTGAGAAAGTGAATAGGCTGTCTTACCCACAATGTGCGCATGAACAGATCTGAACCAAGCCTCCTATCCCAATCCTGTTCTTACATCAGTGTCCTCAGTCCCCACTGCACAGCACAGTTCCCTCCCCTTCACATCAAGATCCCCCTCCCTTTTCACAGCAGAGTTCTCAGCTCCCCCTCTCCACCCCTTTTTTACACTCCCTTGATATCAACCCTCCCAACAGTCCTGCCCTCTGCCCCTCCCTGCAGTGTACTCTTCCCCTTTTCATTACATCATCCCCCACATACTGCTGCCCCTTTCACTTTGCCCCCTTCACTGTCCTACCTTGCACAGAAGGTCTGGACATATGGGAGCTGCAAGCTGGTGATTCATTTCTAGGACTGCCCTGCATCCTAGCAACCAATCAGCTGCTTGTAACTCTTACAGGTCCCACCCTCCATCCAGAACTGTCCTGCCTCCCACTGTTAGCTCTGTGAGGATGACAGCGGTGATGGCTGGGGAAGTGCTGGCTCCTAAATGGCATGACTGTGGCAGTCCAAATGGGGCAGTGACTTGATCTGGACCACGGTCCGCCATTTAGTAATTCTTGTTTTATATACTGTAGTTTGCTCAGTCCAGTGGTGTCCTTTACTGGGGCCACATTGCTATAACACATTGCTATTTTCCAATAACTGCAGTTACAGTATTGCATCTTGTGGATAACTTGATAGTCATGCTATCTGATAAAGCATTGTGCTGCTTGTATAAACCAATGTTTTCAGCCACTTTGCTATCCGCTCGATGCTGCTTGTATTTAAAGGCCCAGTTCGCCTTTAAGAAAAAAATAAATGCACATGTGCAAGTAAAAAAAAAAGCATTTTTTTTTTTTTTTTTTTTTTACACAGGAACCTGATTATGGTGCAATGTCAGGTCAGGCTCCTGCAGACACTTCCTTCAGCTCGCTGTCTGTACCTCTGTACAGGTTTTCAGTTACTGAGCTGCAGGTATGATCTGTCTACCGCGGTGGAAGACAGGACTTGTGGTTTATTTATTCACAGATCTCTGTGAATGAATGATGTGGCTGTGTGAGGGGAGCCCCGCACAGCAGAGCCAATTTTTAAATGTTATAGCGGCTACGAGGAAAAGAACCCCCACACAGGGTTACGGGGGGCTGGGGGTTAGTGCTGAGGCGCTTGGCACCATGTTTACATAAAAAACATGTAACATGTTTAGCAACATGTTTACATTTAAAAGTGTAACATGTTGCTAAAGGTGGAGAAATCCCTTAATAGTACATTTTCAGGGAATTACTTTGGCATTTCTGGATGTTGTGGTCCAAAAAAAGCCTGTATAAATAATAAAAATATACTACTAATCAGGAAATCCCTTTGACGTGATTTCCCATTGGGAGTATCTCACCAAAAATGCCATTTTCCTGTAATTCATACTGTTAGGCCTCATGTACGCTGCTGCTAAGCGGACTTTTAGGAGCAGTTGGGCATTTTTTTCACCAGTTCCTGAGCTTTCCTGTTATTTTATCAGTACATGTACACAGGGTCGTTTTAGTCATTTCTAGGCAGTTGAGTCCTTTTTTGGAAAGCAAAAAAATGAGTTCAGACGCTGAGTTTAGAAGCGTTTTACGCTTGAAATGCCTCTAAACGCAGTAACTTGCGTTTAGCCACGTTTTTCATTTTTGGCTATTTTGAAAAAAAAAATTGAAGGGGGCTTCCAGATTCTGATTAGCCCCCTGCCCACAGACCCCCCACAATCACCGGCCACAGTTGTGGGGATAAGGCCCTTGTCCTCATCAACATGTGGACAGTGTGCTTTGGGGTGTCCCAAAGCACCCCCCCCCCATGTTAAGGGCATGAATGCAATGTATTCTCTGACTGGACTAAGTGGATGTGATGTCATGATCTCCACCTCGTCCTGTCAGAGAATGCCTTGCATTCATTGAGAAAAATGCATGGCGCTTAGTGAAAGGCACCTGGAACAGGACCCAGAAAACTGTTGTAGAGGCGAGCACTACTGTGATTCTCCGTTTCCACAGTGATCCCTCAAATATGGTATTTGTACTTCCACTGGTCCACACTGGACAAATGTATCTATGCAATAAAAACTGCACCCTGAGCTCAGCTTTACACGTTTATTAGCGAACCAAAGATTGTGTTAGTAAATATTATTATTTTAAAAAGGGACGATCGTTCGTCCAGTGATTTCATTGTGTGTACCATAACTTTTTGACAAAGCATTAGAAAGTTGGACTCCTGAAACTGATGATGCTGGGTCCCGGTTTTAATTTTGTGTTTTCAGTCTCTAAAATGAACTTTAATGTAAATTGCAGCAACGCCCCCAAGGTGAGTAACTGACAACTGAAGCTTTACATTGTTTGGTATTTCCTACAGGGCCATTGATTTCATTACCATGAAAGGCTTGCTGCATTGATGGATATAAATTGGAGTGAAAGCCCAGGCCATCTGTTGCAACGTTTTACAGTACTCCATTAAGTATTGTATAATAGAAAACCTATTAAATAGACTTGCTTTTACAAGGGAACTTTTATGTGTATGTTTTTTATATACATATTTATATAATTAATTTATATAATCTTTATTTGTCAACTTTATACAAATAACTTAATCTTGTCAATGTGTGTTTAAAGTGGTTGTGAAGGCTAAAAACAGATACTGTTTTTTGGTGTATGTAGTCCACCAAGTCTCTGGTCACTGGTGTCCATAGCAGCAACTACCTGTAGTAAGATGTTTCCAACCTATGGTGATTGAAGTTATGGTGTGTAAGATTTGTGTGATTATTATAAAAAAAAATTCAGAAATGTTTCCACCTTTTTTAATGTGACCTATAAACTGTACAACTCAATTGAAAAACAAACTGAAATCTTTTAGTGGGGGGGGGGGGAGTAAAAATAAAAAACAAAAATATTGTGGTTGCATAAGTGTGCACACCCTCTTATAACTGGGGATGTAGCTGTGTTCAGAATTAAGCAATCACATTTAAATTGATGTTAAATAGGAGTCAGTACACACCTGCCATCATTTAAAGTGCCTCTGATTAACCCCAAATAAAATTCAGCTGTTCTAGTAGGTCTTTCCTGACATTTTCTTAGTCGCATCCTACAGCAAAAGCAATGGTCCACAGAGAGCTTCAAAAGCATCAGATGGATCTCATTGTTAAAAGTTATCGGTCAGGAGAAGGGTACAAAGGAATTTCCAAGGCATTAGATATACCATGGAACACCGTGAAGACAGTCATCATCAAGTGGGGAAAATATGGCACAACAGTGACATTACCAAGAACATCCCTCCAAAATTGATGAGACAAAAACTGGTCAGGGAGGCTGCCAAAAGGCCTACAGCAACATTAAAGGAGCTGTAGGAATTCTTCATATGTCTGGGCTATGGGGTAGAGTGGGAAGACTGAAGCCTGATGCAGCTGTAAATCATAGTTTAATAAATAAGGATAAATAAAAAGGAATGTTTATATCGAAATTGTGTGCCAACGAAATATAATAAAACTTCTAACAATTTATATTAACATATAAGAAAACGTCACTCTGATTTCAGATTTTTTTTTTTTTTTCAGCGTTTGGATGACCTTAAACTTTTAGCCATTAAGTCCTTTAGGCACTTGAGGTGGGGTGAATTGAGTTTTTTAACCTTTGTTAGTTCTCAGAACGTGTTGTGAAGCAGTCTGTAATGTAGGCCTGTTTAAAGTTTGTTATAATTGCTCTTCTGTCTGTTCCCAGTAGCAAGTAATTCCCCAAGCAAAGCAGGACTGCTATTTTTATTGCTGGAAATTTCCACTTGGCCACCTGGTTCAGGTGAGCAAAAAATGTGAAATTGCAAACTCACTTAAATGAGTGCTTAAACACTTTTAAGCACGAATGTTTTTTTTGTTTTGGGATAAAAGTTTTTAATGATTCTAAAGGCTCTTATTTAAAAAAAAAAAAAAAAAAAGAGGTTATGCTTTCCTGCTCTGTGCAATGGTATTGCACAGAGTGGTCACATTGCCTCTTGTTTGGCAGTCCCCTCCTTATTCCTGCGGGTGCCCCCATAACCAGCCGTGTGCTATGGGGGCACCTGTGCTGGCGCGATCTCAAGCGCTGTGCATTCATAGACACACACAGCACTGGTCAGCCATTATTATTTTTTTTATTATTATACTGGTCAGCCATGCTCCCCACTCCCTCACATGAGTTTGACTGACAGCAGCAGGAGCCTATGGCTCCCATTGCTGCCTGTGTCTCTTGCATGCAAGACCAAGAAGTGGTAGAGCTGTGCTGGAGTGGTGACTGGAGCCAGATAAATGTTTAGGGATGGGGGTTACAGTGGGATATTTTTACCCTAATGCAGGGAATACATTAAGGTAAAAAAAAAGTTTAGAACACTTTAAGAGAATCTCCAAGCAGAAAAAATTATAACTATTGCCTATTGGTAAAATACTTGTTTGTTTTTTTTTTTCTTGACTTTTTTTTTTATATATTGATTCTCTCACGTGCAGTACGGTGGCTTCTTTTAGCCAAGCTTTGAGGCTTTAGTCTAATATACATAGATCAGCCATTACTTAGCCAATGGTATTCACATGTTAATGGTCAATCTCATGACAATGGCAACTGAAAAGTGGGTGGGATATATTGGGCAGCAAGTGAACATGTTATCTCTGAAGTTGATGCGTAGGCCGCAGAAAATAAATGGGCAGGCGTAAGGAATTAGGCAAACTCGACCAGGGCCAAATTGTGACGTGACGGTTGAGTTCAAAACTGCAGCTCTTGTGCAATATGTTCAATCTGCAGTGGTCAGGACTTACCAAAAATGGTCAAAGGAAGGAAAAGCAGTGACAGGGTCATGGGCATGCTAGGCTAGCCCGTGTAGTCCAGTCCAATAGGTTCCAATAGAAGGATGTCAGAACACACAGTGCTTTGCAGTTTGTTGCGTATGGGGCCGCATAGCCAAAGACTGGTCAGGGTGCTCATGCTGACCCTTGTCCACAGACCGAAGTGCCAGCAATGGGCACATGAGCATCAGAACTGGACCACAGAGCAGTGGAAGAAGGTGGCTTAGTGTAATGAATCATCTTTTCTATTACATCATGTGGATGGCTGGGTGTGTGGCCATCACTTACCTGGGGAAGAGATGTCATCAAGATACACTATGTTAGGAATTTAGGCCAGCAGAGGCAGTGATCTGTTACTGACGGCTTGGTGCCAGATACCACAGCATACCTTCAGAGGTCTAGTGGAGTCTATGCCTCAATGGGTCAGGGCTGTTTTGGCAGCAAAAGGGAGACCTTAGGTGGGTGGTTATAATGTTGTGGCTGATCGGTTTATCTGTGGACTCACCTGGTCTAAAGACCTCCCACACTGATAAGCAGTGCATTGGCTATGACTAAATTTGCATAAGCTGATGTTACTCTGGCTTTTCTCATCTTTTGCAGATTCAAGCCGGGCTTTTGCAGGTAAGACGCACAGCGTTTTCTAGTGTAGTGTTCGGATGATTTTTTTAAATTCTTTGGTCAGTTCATCATCCAATATAACAGTGTGTAGCCCTGGCTCGTGTGTACTCAACTAGCAGAGGACTTTGTGCAACATTCTACAACCCACTGGATGACATAGTAATGTAGGTCAATCATTTGGGTTCCATATGTAGGTGTGAGTTACATGATTTCACCAACATAATCTAATAAAAAAAAAAAGTAACTGCAGTCTTTTAAATATAATTTTAATACATTAATATCTTAGTACTGCGCAAAAGTTTTTTAGGCAGGTGTGAAAAATGCTGCAAATTTTTAAGTCTGCTTTTCAGAAATAGAAGTGTTAATAGTTTATTTTTATCAATAACATCTTGAAAAGTAAATGAACAGAAGAAAAATCCAAATCAATATTTAGTGTGACCATGCTTTGCCTTCAAAGCCACATCAATTCTTTTAGGTACATTTCCACACTTTTTTTTTTAAAAATGAACTCGACAAGTAGGTTGTTGCAAACATCTTGGAGAACTAACCACAGATCTTCTGAAGTTCTGTGGATGAAGGCTGCCTCAAATCTTTCTATCTCTTCAGGTAATCCTAGACAGTCTTGATGATGTGATCAGGGCTTTATGGGGACAAAGTCATCACTTCCAGGACTCCTCGTTTTTTTGGAGATAGTTCTTAAAGTGTTACTGAACCCAAGACACAACATTCATGATCTGGTCTCCCACAGTACACAGAACATGGAAATGCAATCATTTTAGGAACCATAAACTGCTAAATACCTTTTCTCATCAGCAGTACATAGAAGTCACAAGACTGCTATCAGTGCCTGGTTAAAGCGTGTAGAAGGAGTTTACATACTGCATTGGCTCTCCTATCAGGATGCAGGAGCATACGATACAACAAAAACAAATTCTCTTGCGCACGGGTGTGTTGGCTAGGCAGTCCAAAGTTCAGGATGGACAATAGCTTTCAGCCTTGCTGCCCTCCAGGATAGGGATATCCTAGTAGTAAAATGGGAAAACAGAAATAAGAGGGCGCACTAGCCTTGTGCATTATCCTTTGATACATTTTATTTAAAAAAATATATATATATACAAAAACTACTCACAAAGGTAGAAATAAAATCATGCTTATAACAGTCTTTGACTTGTGATAGTCTGTCCACTGATGGCAGTCTCCAGGTCCTGAAGAGAGGACGTGCGAACTGCTGCTGGCTGACGCTTTTCAAAGGTATACCTTCTTTCTCAGAGGCTATACATCTGTGAAAAACAAACTCAAATCTTTTTTTTGGGGGGGAGGGGGTAAAAATAAAATAACGTGGTTGCATAAGTGTGCACACTTATGCAGGACAAGAAGCCTCCATCTTCCATCGGGGACATGGAGGAGAGCTTTCTCCTGATTGTGGACACTTGTGAGCAGGAGGAAGAGAAGCCGAGAGTTGGGAGAGATTTACCCCTTCATGTCCAATCACCGTGCTAGGAAGAGTCAGAAGTCACCTGACCATAGAAGACTCATCAGAAGAACCAAGTGGGACCATCCAAGAGGACCCAACCATAGAAGACTCATCAGAGGAGCTTCACATTAAGCTCCAGAACAGGACAGCATCAGCCTTTATGTCCTTTCATGGGGAATGAGTGAACATCATTTAGTACAGAGGATACCCTGATTAGAGAGTCCGGGAACATCTAGCTATCCAAGCACAAAGACCCAGGGCTGGGGATAAAAGCCACAGGCATTTACGATCTCCTTAAACAAGAGATCTGAGAAGCTGGTAAGCAGTATTATTATTGGTGGAGGGACATTCCTGTCGCACTTCATCACATCCTCTTTGGTGCTGTAGCCGTTTGTCACTATTGAATAGAGGGTTGAGGAATTGTCACCTACTATCATCACCTGGAATACTAATAAGAACTGTATATTCAGTGGAACTTCTTTTTAAACAGCCCGTCAGAGTGGAGTAAATCTTTTTTAGAGAACTGTTGCCAAAATTTTTCTTCTAATTTTTTATTTATATTATTGCACATTTTCATTTGTGGTTGCGTACAATATATGTATTAGTTATATCACTTATATGTCATAATTTCTGATAACCATAATCATACAGCGCAGCTTTCTTTGTTATGATATTTGTGTGTGTGTGTGTGTGTGTGTGTGTGTCTCATATTATAGTTGCAGCTTGTTTCTAAATATTAGGATAGCGCAGTAAAATCACTTTTTGTAATTTGTGTCCATAGACACACAGAATGCCGGACTCAGCCCTGGCGCCCGCGTAATTGGATTTAATTGACAACAGCGGGAGCCAATGGCTGAGCTGCTATCAATCTATCCAAGAGCCGAGACAACGTGCAGAGAGGTAGAGAGTGTCTCCGCCGAGGGAACGAACGGGCTCAGGTGAGTAAAACAGTAGTGAGTAAGAGGTTTATTTCACCCAAATGCATAGGGGAAAAAACACAAGGGTTTACAACCCCTTTTTAAGGGTGTGCACTCTTATGTAACCATATTATTATTTTAGTTTATTTTTAATTTCTCCACCTAAAAGATTTCAGTTTGTTGTTCAACTGAGTTGTACAGTTTATAGGTCACATTAAAGGTGGAAAAGGTTCTGAAATTATTTATCATTTTTACAGGGGTGTGTAGACTTTATTTATTTTTTTTATTTTTTTATATCCACTGTACATGGAAGCAGTTAACTTACAGGAGAAGTCCAGCCTGAGCTTTTTAGGCTGGGCTTCTTCTATGAGTCACAGGAGTGCAATTAGTTTTGCACTCCTGTGACCCATTTTCAGCGGAGAGTAGTCTGAAGTCCGCTCTCCGCTGATGTCATTGGAATTCAGTCGAGGCAGTGCATCATCCCGACTTCCCAAGTCTGGATCCGCCAGCTGCCTTGACTGATGGCATTCTCAGGGTCTCAGCGAGACACTGAGATGGCTGCTTCCCGCCCCTCCACAGCTCAGCGCTCCAGTGAGCGTGGAGAAGCAGAGAGGAGAGACGCTGACTGACAGGCAGCACATCTCTGTTGGGGAGGAGTGAGAACCGAGCCATCAGTTCATAACCTCTGGATATGCTGCTGAGCCATCCATAACCTCTGGATATCCCGCTGAGCACGTGCACTCAACTTCTTTTGTCGACCATAGCAAGGCCTGTTCTGAACGGAACCTGTCCTGTTAAACTGCTGTATGGTCTTGACCACCGTGCTGCAGCTCAGTTTCAGGATCTTGGCAATCTTCTTATAGCCTAGGCCATCTTTTTTTTCACAATAGAAGCCTAGGCCATCTTTATGTAGAGCAACAATTCTTTTTTTCAGATCCTCTGAGCTCTTTGCCATGAGGTGCCATGTTGAACTTCCAGTGACCAGTATGAGAGAGTGATAACACCAAATTTAACACACCTGCTCCCCATTCACACCTGAGTCCTTGTAACACTAACGAGTCACATGACACTGGGGAGGGAAAATGGCTAATTGGGCCCAATTTGGACATTTTCACTAAGGGGTGTACTCACTTTTGTTGCCAGTGGTTTAGACATTAATGGCTGTGTGAGTTATTTTGAGGGGACAGCAAATTTACACTGTTATACACGCTGTACACTCACTACTTTACATTGTAGCGAAGTCATTTCTTCAGTGTTGTCACATGAAAAGATATAATAAAATATTTACAAAACTGTGAGGGGTGTACTCACTTTCGTGGGATACTGTATATTTAATGCTGCTGGGCTTTACAGATAAGATGGTGCAAAGCTTATTTCTTATTTCTTATTTTTGATTGCTTACTGTGGGTCACAACACCCTATGGCTGTTTTCATTATCTTATTTAGGCCACTTATTTGAGAACAGTTAAGTCAGCTTGGTTCTTCTTTAGGTTGTTTAGAGTATTAAAGGTTTTGTGGTTTGCCTGCTGGGTTTTTGGCCTTGAGCAGAATGAATCATAAGTAAACCGGCTGTGATGTTTGCCTTTTTTAATTTTGCATGTTTTGGGGTCACAGTTCAAGCATGACTTTGTTGACACAAAAAATCATACATAGCTTTTTTTTTTTTATTTATTTAGTTGAAAACATCTCCCAAAAAAAGTTCTCTGCATGGATTTAATTTTGCTCCAGTAGTGTTTGTGTGGGTTTTCGATCACCTCCCAAGAGCATTCTAGTTGTTTGACATCTCGCCCAATTGACCATAGCGTGTATCTGTGTAATTGGTTGCAAATTCTTGCAAATGTGTTTGGTCTGCATTAATACTGGAAATGGTAAATATGTATGTAAAAACTTCAGGGAGCAGCAATTTTATAAATGGCCAATAAGCAAAACAAAATGTGCATCTAGTCTTAGCATATGGCACTGGTTGGAGATGACAGGCAATCCTATTTCGGACTGTGCGTGCACAGCAAGAATATGGGAAGGGTTACTTTTGGGTTCAAAAATCTGTAAAAATCCAATGCACTGTATTTTTACCTCTGCATGTGTCACAGCTCTCTGAAAATCTCTGGTCCGTGGGCCGTAGAGTGGTTCCATCACTGGCCCCACCTCTCATCTGTACACCCCACCTCCCAACAGGAAGTGACGTGCACACTGCTAAGCCAGTGCTAGTGTGTGAGGGTACAACTGGGAGGTGGTGGGGCCAGTGAAGTTGTCATGACTTTGACTCCCAAGCTCCGGTCCAATAATAAGCCCACGGACCAGAGATTTTCAGAGAGCAATGCAGGCTTAGAGATAAAAATACTGAGGTAAAAACGCAGCACTTTGCATTTTTTTACAAAAAATTCTATAGAATGGTGCACGTAATTGAAAACTGATGCAAATGAGGTTTACAACCACTTTAATGAACCCTTTTGTTACTTCATTTGTGAGTACTGTTAAGGGTGGTCAGTATGGCAACAACAGACATATTTTACAGTTCTATTCCCTGGGGACACCTTAAAGTGGTTCTAAAGGCAGAAGTTTTATTTATCTTAATGCATTCTATGCACTAAGATAAAAAAAAACAAACCTGTGTGCAGCCGCATCCTCAGCACCCCTGTAATACTTACCTGAGCCCCATTTCTATCCAGCGATGTTACACAAGAGACTCTGCTGTTCGGGACTTTTCGTCCTGATTGGCTGAGACACCACAGCGGATGCCATTGGCTCTCACTGCTGTCAATCAAAGTCATTGAGCCAATATTTTTATTTTTAAGCAAAAATAAAAACAAAACAAAAAACGAGACTTTAGTATCACTTTAAACCCTAAGAGATGATCATACAACCTACAATGAAAAGTTTACAAACACAGTCTTAGCACTGTAGTATGGAGAAGGCTGTTTTTCACCACGTGCAAGAACATTGATGAGGCACTGCCGGGCAGATTTTGCCTGCTGGCACCAGACTCCACGCGATGCAATTTCAGGTAATGGAGAGGTCCCAAGAAGCCTACTATGGTGTCTCCGCGAAGAGCTTTCTGGAAGCACCTTCAGCCTCCACTAGCAAATTCCATTTGGCCTGAGCTGCTCTTGTCGTGAATATGGGATATATCTAATATTAATATAATATGTTTTGTTTTTTTTCTTCTGCACAGTCTTGTCTGTCCAGTGTGGATTTCTAGCTTTCTCCTGCATATTGTATTTTCTATGTTGGCAAAGAACTGCCTATGGCTGGAGAATGGTTGGACAGCCTTTACTTAATGTGTATTTGCCTCCTATACCTTGTATAACCCAGATGTGAAAACTCTACCTATCTGAGTCCATGTTCTTTTCCAAATGAAGTCTTAAAAACATTTAAAAGGCAATGTATACTAGAGGCTAAGAGTAGTTAGGGAGTGTCATATAAATGGATCCTCTCCATTTTGGGCTGCAAGGTGTGATTAGAGCAAATTAGTTGAAAGCTTTCATTAAGGGGAACATCCTTCCAATAGTGATGTTTGAGTTATGATTGAAGCTGGGGAGTTATACCACCTGACAAGTTCTTCTCTGAAAAATGGACAGGCAGATCTGCCGTGTGAGAGGGACCTTGGGGACGCTGTTGGCCCACAGACAGGTCTGCACATGTTTTGTGGCTGCCATGAAGCAATTCCACTTTCCTACTGTTTTTTATACGACGTGTGTAGTCGTAGTACAAGACTATGCAGTAGATTGGAACTTGCGCTCGGGGACTCTGCATTTATGCAATATGCATTTAGGAGATGTCAGGTTTTATGGCAATAGAATGTGTATTTTCAGTACTGTGTCATAGAGCTGCATGATTCTGGCTAAAATGAGAATCACAATTTTTTTGCTTAGAAGATAGATCACAATTCTCGCAGCGTAACATCATCTTTCACATTAAAACAGAAAAATTGGGCTAACTTTTTTACTGTTTTTTTTTTTTTTTTTTTTTTTTTTTTTTTTTTCATTGAAGTGTATTTTTTCCCAAAAAATTGCAATTGAAGGACCGCTGGGCAAATACAGTGTGACATAAAATATTTTAGCAATTGACATTTTATTTCCTAGGGTCTCTGCTAAAAATATATATAATGTATGGGGGTTCCAAGTAATTTTGTAGCAAAAAAATATTGATTTTTAACTTGACAAACAAGTGTCAGAAAAAGATTTAGACTTTAAGTGGTTAAACTTCCTGCATTAACAGGTTGTTAAAAACTTGACAGACTGCCTGGATTTTTTCTTTACACACAGAAGGTTATCACTTTGATCTAAGAAGGAAGAGTTAGTTACAATGTTTCATGTTAAAAACTTGGCAGACTGCCAGGATGTTTTCTTTTGACAGCTGAGTGAGCAGATAAGTCTCTCCACTTGTTATATGAAAGAATCGGCAAACTCTGCAATAGAGATCGTCATGGGGGTTGAATCGAGATCACGATTTTTTTAATGATTAATTGTGCAGCTCTGCTGTGTTATACGTTATGTTAGAAGTAATGCAGTGGGCAGCATTCATCAAAGTGTCTGAAGTAAGCATGGGTACCCATGACAAGTAATACAGTAACTGAATTCTCATTATTCCTTTCTTAGAAATCATTTTTTGGGTTGCTACAAGCAACACGGGCATTTCCTCACCCATACTACCCATGTCCATTCTATTGGTTGAATTGGATGGAATTTTGCATCCAGACCTACCATGTACCATACAGAGGATGGTGGGTTCACATATCCTGTGAAAATAATAATTGGCTGACCAAAAGGAATTTAAAATGCAGGCTGGTAAAATTTTCCTATCAAATTTTTTATTTTTTATTTTCCTTCTCTTTTTGAAGCAGTTGTTTATAGATGTATACTTCTTTTCCTGCATTTAATGCAAAAAGTAATGTGATTTGCATGGTAATGCAATCTGTAGTTTACAGCAAACTGGGCAGCGTGAGTTAAATGCCAACACAGAGATGTCTTCAGTCCACATATCCTAATTGTTAGACTCCTAAAAACACATAATCCGTATCCATAAATGACAACAGTTAATAAAACTGCATTTGATTCCATCCCCCACCAACAGCTAGGGCCTACTTTTGGTTGATGAGGCTGCCATCATTGCATTTTTAACAGTAATGAGGTGCTAGAGACAAAGTAAAGTCGGTGTTTGCAATACGACTCGCCCTGGGTTTTGGGCCGTGTGCAGCACTGTAATAACTACAGCTTGCTGATAGTTTAAAAAGGAGTGATCTTTAGTACAGGTCGTCTTCTTACTTTTTTTTCCCATGCATGTTTTATGATGATTGTTTTGTTTTTTAAATCGGTGAACAAACTTTACTGCAAAAAAAGTCCTCTTTATAGAAGATGAGTATTCTTCTTTCTAAAAAAGCTATATAGCTAAAAAGAATGACTACCTCTTCTTTGTGTAGGGAAATTGCTTTGGTTCCCTGTTGATCTGAGCAGCTTAAAGCCATTTAATCCAATTTAAGGTCAGGCAACCTTGCTGAGATCCATAGTATAAATGGGTCAAAGCTGCATTTGTGTGTCATTCATTGCAGACGGTTTTTGCATGCTGGGTGCATGCCAGTAAAATGTTTTTGTTATCCCATTGGTGCACCTTAAATGATAAATGTCCTTCTCTGGGTCTGCAATGAAATGGATCTAAGTGAGATTGGCATTATTGCCCTTTAGACTTTCTTTCAGGTTTTACCAATTTTGTTCTTTAACCAGCACTGGGAAATGAGACCTGGACTCTTGGTCCTTTTTTGCTTTACAGTGCATCACTTTTTCCACATTTTGTTATGTTACAATCTTATTCCAAAATGGATTAAATTCATTATTTTGCTTAAAATTCTACAAACCATACCCCATAATGACAACATAAAATAAGTTTGTTTGACATCTTTGCAAACAAATTTATTAAAAATAAAAAACGAAAAAAATCAGTTACATAAGTATTTAACAGCCTCTGCTCAATACTTTGTTGAAGCACCTTTGGCATCAATTACAGCCTCAAGTCTTTTTGAGTATGATCCTACAACCTTGGCACACCTATTTTTTTTCTCCCATTTTTCTTTGCAGGACCTTTCAAGCCACTCAAGGACATTCACAGAGTAGTCACTCCTTTGTTATCCTGGTTCTGTGCTTGGGCTCGTTGTTCTGTTGGAAGATGAACCTTCGCCCCAGTCTGAGGTCCAGAGCACTCTGGAGCAGATTTTTATTAAGGATGTCACTGTACATTGCCGCATTCCTCTTTCCCTCGATCCTGACTAGTCTCCCAGTTCCTGCCACTGAAAAACATCCTCACAGCATGATGCTGCCACCACCATGCTTCACTGTAGGGATGGTCTTTTCCAGATGATGAGCGGTGCTTCGGTTTTTCCAGACATGACCCTTGCAATTCATCAGACCAGAGAATTGTGTTTTTTGTTTTGTTTTTTTGACAGCAGGTCAGCTGTAAGCAGTGAATGACTCTGCACTGAATCGTGGAAATGCCAGATTAAGATCATGATGGGGGATTGAATTGAGATTGCTATTTTTTTTTTTTTAAACAATTAATCTACATCTCTTTAGTGTACATGTGATTTTTTTTTTTTTTTTTTTTCCCCCGTTTTTTTTATTTTTAATACATTTACAAAGATTTTAAACAAACAAAGGCAGTACCTTGTCTTTGCACATTACAGCAGAAGCACTAAGCCGGATTCTAGATCAAAACGCTGAACAAGCAGGGCAGTGCTACAGCCGTAAACTCTGTTTCAAGTACAGTAAAACCTTGGTTTGAGAGTGTTTTGCAAGACAAGCAAAATGTTTTAATAAATTTTGCCTTGATATACAAGCGATGTCTTGATACAAGAGTAGTGTCATGTCACAACGAAGTATAAAAAAGAAGAGAGGAGCCTCTAAGTGTAGCAATATGGTAACATTTAATGAAGGTACAACATTTAGCAACTTATTGCTACACTTAGAGGTGCCTTTCTACTTTATACCATGTAAAAAAATGCTTTGATATACAAGTGCTTTGGATTACAAGCATGTTTCTGGAACGAATTATGCTCGCAATCCAAGGTTTTACTGTATATCTGCCTGTTTACTTTTTTTTAATGAGGCAAGCAGGTTACCCTTTATAGACATTGTAGACCTTTTCTGTGTATTATTTTTAATAATCTATGCATGAAAGGCTGCAATATTTGCTCATTGCATATCAAGGGTCTACTTCCTTCTTAGCAGTGCTACACAATGGTTGTGCTTTACTGCTCCTCGTCACAATAGAATCCTGAGCCATTGACCCATTAGAGATGGTATGCTCTCTATGCGATTGATATCTCAGCAGATGGTTAGAGAGTAATTGCAGTAAACCATTAAAAGCTCCCACTATTTGCTAATCTACATATCTCTAATGCAGTAACAAGACTATAAAAGAGCAAACGTCTATAATAAATCAAAAGAAATGCTCCCTGAGAATATACTATTCTTTCCATTTATGAAAGATATCCGGTCCCCGTGGAAAACATTCAATTTTTTTTTTTCTTTGTGGTGGAGAATATCTTCTTTCTGGCAATATAGCATGTATGGAAAAGCTTTGCATAAAGATAGAAATATCCTAGTGTTGTATAGAACAATTTCAATAATTAACCAGTATTTGCAAAATCATTTCAAAGTGATGGCTGTTAGGCTTTCATCTCTGATGTCCAGACTGCTTCACTCCAATAGATCGGGCTTCTTTGTAAAAGAGATATTTGTTATAATTTGCATTCGTAAAATTGTAGTGAAGAGAGGCTTTACCCTACGAATGGGAAAAGTGATGTCTATAATCCTTGTTGAGAAGACATTTTTAATACTGTCACCTGGGTGCGTCTGAAGAGAGTGTTAGCCGATATATAGCAGGTTTTCGTAACCAGAATTCAGCAGAATCCTAGGGTTCCTCTACAGGTTGCTAGAGGATTGTTGAGCGATTTCTTCCTCTTCAATAAGTAACCGCAGACGTCGGTCTTTTTACCTGCCAGTAAGGGGGGAATCTAACCACTGGTCACATATTTTGGACTATGTTTCCTACTGACCATCACATGAATGAGATGTAGATATAGTAATTATAAGCAGAGGTTCCCCAACGAAGGGTTCCTCTGTGTTTTTAAAGGTTGAGAGAGGCTGCAGTACAGCATTTAAAGTGCTTCTAAAGGCAGAAGGTTTTTTTTTTTTAACTTGAAGCTTTTGTTGCCCCCAACACTTCATATTCCTGATATGTGCCTGCTGTACCATGTGCTTGTATGAGAAAGTATCCTCTTCACTTTGTATTGCTTCCTTTATGTGAATTTCCTGCCTATTAAAAACTGACCACACTAAGCAGGAGAGCACACCTGTGGTCAGTTCTCAGCCTGCTCTCCTCCAATGATCGGACTTGTCCTGAGACCCCCCCCCCCCGCCCGCTGCACAGCCATTCACTGGGAAGCTCAATGTGCTGCTGCTTCTCCACCCCGCAGCTCTGTTGCACCTGAGAACAGAGGAAATGTGATCACTTGTAAAAAAGGGGAAAAGTTTTTACACACGTTTTGCCTTTCATTTCCATTTTAAACTGAATAGGTTGTTTTACAAGATGATTGTTTACAATCACTTTAATGCATTCTCTGCATTAGGATCGAAAAACCTTCTGCTTTTAGCCCCTCCAAGAACTTACCTGAGCCCTCTCGAACCAGCAATGCGCACAAGAGAGGCGTCTCTCTCCCTCCCCATTGGCTCCTGCTGCTGTCAATCAAAGCCAGTGAGGAGGGAGCGGAGGCAAGGCCGAACAGCGCTCTGTGTGTCAGTGGACCCACAGAGTGGGGCTTGGGAGTGAGCACACAAAAGTGCCCCCCAGAGCAAGCGACTGGCTTTGGGGGCACTCAGCAGAGGGAAGGAGTGCTGGCAGGAGACCCAAGAAAAGGAGGATCTGCGCTGATTTTTTTTTTTTTTTTTTTTTAAATTAACCACTTGTTTACTGGGCACTTAAACCCCCCTCCTGTCCAGAGCATTTTCAACTTTCAGCGCTGATGCACTTTGAATGACAATTGCATGGTCATACAACACTGTACTCAAATGAACGTTTTATCATTTTTTTCCCCACAAATAGAGCTTTCTTTTGGTGGTATTTGATCACCTCTGCGGTTTTTATTTTTTGTTAAAAAAAAATTTAAAAGACTGAATTCTTAAAGAAATGTGTATTTTTTATTTTTAAATTTTGTTATAAAATTTTGCAAACAGGTAATTTTTCTCCTTCATTGATGTACGCTGATGAGGCGGCACTGATGGGCACTGATAGGTGGCAGTGATGGGCACTATGGGCACTGATCGGTTACACTGATAGGCAGCACTGATAGGTGGCAATGATTGGCACCAGTGGTGGGCATTGATAGGTGGCACTCATGGGCATTGATAGGTGGCACTGGTGGGCACTGGCAGGTGGCAATAGGTGGCACTGGCAGGGGGTACTGGTGGGCACAGATGAGGCATAATTGCCTCTTCCTTTTCGGGACCGATGTCCCTTGCAGATAAGCCGTTGATCGGCTTTTTTTTCTCCTCACGCTGACAGCATGAGGAGAAAAAAAAGATTACTGAGCTTTTGTTTACATCATGTGATCAGCTGTTATTGGCTGACAGCTGATCATGTGGTAAGGGGTTGGGACCAACCCTTTACTCGGATCTGTGATCACCCGAGTCTCAGTGAATTGGTGATCACAGTGCGCGCCCTGCAGGGGGCGCGCGGGGCACGTGCAAAGGGGAGGACGTCATGCGACGGCCTCCCGTAAATTCAGGTCATTGCTGTGGCCGTCATTCGGCTATAGCGCGGACGGCAAGAGGTTAAATATGTTCTACTTGCCTGCTCTGCACAGAGCAGCCCTGAACCACCTCTTCTGGGGTCCCCCACCGGCATTCTTGGCTCCTTCTTCTCTTTTTGTGTCTGCCCCCATAGCAAGTGCTTAATACGGGGCAGTCGTGGGCTCAATCCAGAGCCAGGCTGTGTGTGTCTATTGATGCACGCACCACTTCTCAGCCCCCTGCTGCTCTCAAACAAGCTTGTGAAAGGGGGGGAGAGGAGTGAAGAATGACAGACGGACACAGAGCTGAATCGATAAGGACTGGGGGTAAGTATTTGGGGGGGGGGGGAGTTGGGAAGGGCACGGCAAGTGGCAAAACATTTTTTAAAAGAATTTTTTATTTAATGCAGGGAATATATTCAGGTAGAAATTTTTTTTACTTTTAGAACCACTCTAAATAAACCTGATCATAAGGATTTTCCGTTTAAGCCTCCCAGGTAAATTATTCTGGAACAATTTTTTCAGTTTTGTTCAACATTTCTACTTTTTATGCTTTAAGTTTCCAAATAACCTTTTGAGACATGACTATTTACTTACCTTTTTTTTACTATTTATTTTCTTTTCATGTTTTTTTTTTCTTTTACATTTTTTTTATACTCCCTTGAAACATGTTGGCTCATAACAAATAGGTAATAGAAATGGCCTGAAGGTATCTTTGCATTGCTTTGAATGTTTTGCATCATTAAACAAGGTGTGGTGCCAAAAGGCATTTTCTGCATATGTTCTGTGATAATGGTTATCTCCCCAGGATAATGTGATTTATACGTGATAAAACTGTTAAAACATGCAAAAGAATGGTTGCTGTTTGCTGTTCGGACAGTCCTTTGTGCATGTTGTGAAACATCGAACAATACAAAAGCTTCCAGTGCTATGCTTGTTGGAGTTGATCATTATGGGTATTGGAGTGGGCTGTTTTATGAGCGTGGCTTTTCATGTTGCTGGGTAACTATTCTCTTGCCCTTGATTTTGGCATTTGAAGCAGATGTTAACGAGCATGGCTTTGCTCTGCAGGCTCCAGAAACCAGTGATTATTTACCAATGATGGCACAGTGACATAGTTTATAAAGTGGCGGCAAGAAAGATACGCTTTTCGCCACGATAGAAACGTTTCTGAAACGTCACCCAACGTTTCGAGTTTGCCGAGGATGTTTGTATAACATTCACAGCTCTTGGCATTAATGGGTTATTGCAGCAGTGAAGACTTACTGTAGTGTATAAATAGTCACCTGATGCAGGTATAGGTGAAATCACTCAATATTTTTTTTTTTTTTTTTTTTGTGCACTACATCGCCACTGATTGGTTGCTCCCTCAGGCCTAAACCATGGAATCCATGACTTTGGTGGCTAATACTGATAGGACCCCACAACCTTAAAGTGGTTCTAAATTTTTTTTTTTTTTTTTTTTTTTATCGTATTGCATTCTATGCATTAGGATAAAAAACCTTCTGTGTGCAATAGGGGTGCAACGGATCGTTGCCGATCCGTGATCCGTACGGATCACCCTCCGCGGATCGGCACACCCGCGATCCGCGGAGCACTTTTCGGGCCTCAGCCATAGGAAAGGCCCCGGCTTCGGCCTAGCTCCGGAGCGGCGGCCATCTTGGTACACCCGGAAGTGGCCGCTGTCTCGACAGGAAGTGACATTTCGTCGCCGCCATCTTGCTACACCCCACACTCCTGCACACTACAATAATGATAGAATGAGAAGGGGGCAAGCGGACATCTTGTTACACCCACCGGAGTTTTAAATTTAAAAGCCATTTTCAACACAAAACTGAGCTTATATGCACAAATACTGTATTTATGCATATAAGCTCGGTTTTGTGTTGAAAATGGCTTTTAAATCTAAAACTCTGGTGGGTGTAACAAGATTTGTGTGTTTTTTTGTTTTTTTTTGTTTTTTTTTGTTTTTTTTGTTTTTTTATGCTGATCCGAGGATCGATCCGATCCGTGAGATTTTTGATCCGTTGCACCCCTAGTGTGCAAAAGCCCCACTAATACTTACCTGAGCTCCCTCTCGATCCAGCAAAGTTTGCATGTGAGACTTGACTTTCCTGGACTCTCCCTCATTTGCTGAGACACACAGCAGACACCATTGGCTTCCATTGCTGTCAATCAAAGTCAGTAAGTCAATGAGGAAAGAGGGGGGGCGGGGCCGAGCCACGGTTCCATGTCTGAATGGACACACAGAGCAGCGGCTCGGCTTAGGTGCCCCTATAGCAAACTGCTTGCTGTGGAGGTGGGAGGGAGGGGCCAGGAGCACCAGGGAGGGACCCGAGAAGAGGAGGATCTGGGCTGCTCTGTGCAAAACCATTGCACAGAGCAGGTAAGTATAACATGTTTGTTATTTAAAACAAAAAACAAGACTTCAGTTTCACTTTAAAGTAGAACTATAGGCAAAACTTTTTGTTTTCATTTTGGATAGAGTAGGGAGGGTTATAACCTCTGTCAGATTTATTTTTTTTCCATCTGTGTCCCATTGCAGAGATTTCCCTTCATTTCCTGTAGTCCCATAGCCAACCAGGAAGTAAGAGGAAATCCCTGAAAATTTAGGGCTTTTCTTGGGGACCCCCAGGTCACCAGAACTAGTTACCCCATTGGAAGATTTCCCAACTATTACTTTTCTGGAGACAACTCAAAATTTGCCTTTTTTTTAAATTTTAAATTTTTTTTACTTTTCAATGATCATGGCAAACAGGACAACTAGAGAGGGTGAATCTCCTGAACGGGGGCACAGACAGCGATAAAAACGGACAGGTGCTCTAGTTCCGCTCCACTTTATCCAAAACTAAAAAAGAACAAAAGGCAGAACTTCTTCTTTTAATTTTTTTTATTTAAAGCAATTATGCGCAAGTGGAATGAATGACTCTCTTCTAAGCCTGGCCATACACATTTAGATTTTTTTTCATACAGCCTGTAGATTCCTCTAACACTATGCAGCAGGAATGAACAAATTTCCCATGGGAGCTATTGAACTCTGACTGGCGCCAGCTGCTCTCAGAATACCCAGACATCAGCTGCATCTGATTTGATGTAGCCACTGTTCAGCCGATAGTTTATAGTTTTTCGCCCGACTCCTTCCATGTTTCAGCCACAGAATATTGGGCAGGAGGAGGCCTAAAGGGCTTACCTTCTAAGTGAGTTCATCAGGAGCAGGATGAAATGCAAATGGTGTGTGGCCAGCTTAAGGTTGTATCTGCAAAAGATGGCATCAACAAATCCCCAAAAGCAAATCCTAGTTGCTTTTCTGTTGTCAAGATACACACCTGTTCTTTGGTGCATGGAAAGTCTCTGGTTCCTAAAATGGACATGCTGGCACCTGAGTTTTATGTTAATACATCCACATCTGCAATAAGGCACTAAATTAGATAGTTGCATGTTTATTCTAGAATCTTCTCTTGGATTAGGTTTTACAATGGAAGTGTTGTGTACTTAAACAGACCCCGATAGGTTTTACTTCCTCTTTTGCTCCCCGCAAGGCCTGCAAATTAAAAGCATATGGGCTAGTATGCAACGCATACTAGCCCATTATATGACACTTAGCTGCAACGGAAGCCCACGTGCAGGCCGCGTCCATCTTTGCCCCTCTTCCTCCCGGGGCCATGGACTTCGGCTCTGTGAGCGGGTGCCGTCAGTCACGGCACATGCTGGGGACAGAAACGGCACGGTGGTTCGTTTCTTCACAGCGCATGCGCCAATGATGACATCGGCGCACTACAAGAGAAATATCTCCCAAATGGCGTTTAGGAGATATTTCCACTATCTATAAGTAAGCCTTTTTCTAGGCTTACCTATAGTAAAAAGTAAGACAAAAGGGTTTACAACCACTTTAAAGAGGAACTACAGTCTGCTCACATAATTTGTAATAAAAACATCTTTGCCATTCTGACGTTTCCCTCCAATCACTTGGCATATTATTTTATATATACTGTGATTCTGTACTTGCCAAATATGCTGCAGAAATCTCCCTCCACTGAGTCTGGCTGAAGCTGCAGCCTGTTCAATTTCTGGATTTACACAGACACAGAGGCACACCTCCAGCTCTGCAGCTCTTATTGGCCCTCTTATAACTCATAGCCCTTCCCTTCCTGGCAAACTCTTATGAGAGTGAAAGAGCTGTACATGATGTCATAAGCCTAGGCTTTTTACCAGACAAGGAACAGGAAGTGGGCTGTATAAGGTATTTACTGGCAGAAAAAAAGTTTTAGTATCCAAAGTTAAAACAACAAGGGCAAAAGATTTAATAGATGCAAGATTGAAAAAAATGACTAAAGTTCTGCTTTAATGAATTGATAGAGCACACCACCAATATACTGGTCTGACCATAAAAAGAATTGATGTATGAAAGCATGGAATATTAGGATTTATCTTCAAGTACAGACAGTATAGCCCTGTATTTCTATCATGATGGTTACACATTTAATGTAGTAGCCAAGCTTGCTATATCTAAAGTATCAGGAAAAATGTTATACATGTGCCTAGGTGAGATACTGTTAAATCCCACCTCTCCCTGCTAAACCCCACACACCCTTTTACTGCTTTGCCACTGTCACGTACCTGGTCGGTGAGCCTGATGTGTAGAGAAAAGCCTCTTGTACCACACCAGCTTGTGGGTCACTGATGGTGAGACAGCAGCCACAGAAGCACGGTGATGTAGAAGTGCCTGAGATCAGTCCAGTAGTCTGTATGGCTGGTCGTCCACAGATGGATGTGCAGCAGGCAGGCTGGTGGAGGTTGGGCAAACCAGAGCCGTGGCAGGCTGGGATCACAGCTGGAGCAGGAACCAGATGAGATTTGCAGAGCGGAGCTGTGGCAGGTTGGATGAGCAGGTGCAGGGACAGACAAGCCAGGTCGGTAACGTTCTGGCAGATAAGAAGAGCAGCAGGCAGAAGAGAAGTCCAAAACAAGCCGGGGTCAGGGTATCAAGTAAACAAGCGTTGGTGAAAGCAAGCCGGATCAAGATCAAAGGTCAGCACAGGTAACCGATCAGAACACAGAAGCTGCAGACCAAACAAAGAGTCTATGGTGCACTCAGTTTAACCACTTGCTTACAGGGCACCTAAACCCCCCCTCCTATCCAGACCAATTTTCAGCTTTCAGCGCTGACGCACTTTGAATGACAATTGCGCGATCATACAACACTGTACTCAAATGAAATTTTTATCATTTTTTCCCCTACAAATAGAGCTTTCTTTTGGTGGTATTTGATCACCTCTGCGGTTTTTATTTTTTGTTAAAAAAATGTAAAAGGCCGAATTTTAATTTTTTTTTTTTTTTTATATTTTGTTATAAAATTTTAAAAAGGGTAATTTATCTCCTTCATTGATGTACGCTGATGAGGTGGCAGTAATGGGCACTGATGGGTGGCAGTGATGGGCACTGATCTGGTACATTGATAGGCAACACTGCTAGGTGGCACTGATTGGCACCACTGGTGGCCATTGATAGGTGACACTTGTGGGCATTGATAGGTGACACTTGTGGGCATTGATAGGTGGCACTTGTGGGCATTGATACGTGGCACTAGTGGGCACTGTGGGCACTGTCAGGTGGCACTGGGGCAGGGGGTACTTGTGGCACAATTGAGGCATTATTGCCTCCTCCTCTTCGGGACCGATGTCCCTTGCTAACGAGCCGGTGATTGGCTTTTTTTTCTCCTCGCACTGTCAGCGCGAGGAGAAAAAAAACGATCACAGAGCTTTTGTTTTGATCATGTGATCAGCTGTCATTTGCTGACAGCTGATCACATGGTAAGTGGCCGGGACCGGCTCCTTACTTGGATCGGTGATCAGCCGAGTCTCAGTGACTCGGTGATCACATCGCGCTCGGTGCGCGCCCTGCAGGGCGCTTGCACAGGGGAGGCCGTCATATGACGGCCTCCCGGGAATTAAGGTCCGCGCTGTAGCCGTCATTCGGCTATAGCGCGGATATCAAGCGGTTAAATGGCCCTTTTGGCACCAGTGTTAGTGACAGGCGCGTGTGCGTGTATGCCATGCAATTCTTCATGTACGGACATGCCTTTCCTGACAGCCACTATTGGTGTGAGAGACAGTCATTCCGACCTCCTGATATTAGAAATGACAGTGCATGTTTTCTAAGAACAGCCTCCAATAAGTAGAAGTAATAAAGTGCACTTTGATTATGGAATGCTCCTCTGGCATTTGCCATGCATACATGCATCATCCTGTAAAGACGTATGCCTAAATTTCCCTTTTGTACTTAAGCCCAATGGGCACTTCAAATACCTTTTTACCTCTTAAAGCAAAACTTTACCCATAGCAACTTGATAAAAAAATGTTCTTTAGCAAGGAACATACATTCCACATTATTATGCTACCAAAATCTGATCTAAATTGACTCCAGCATTGCTCATGTCTCTTCTTGCTGGAGGCTGCCATTTTGCTGAAGCCCAGAGCCCCTGAACAGCAGTAATTCATAAAGCGGAACTAAACCCATCAATTCAACGGTTTCAAAAAACAGTTGCATTACAGTTACATCAAATGGCTGGTGCCCTAACTGATCACATGTGCAGTACCATGGCAGTTGCAGATCAAACCGAAACAGCTTCCAATTCCGCTGTCGGATGGGCACTTAGAATATTTTTTTTTACACAGCGATACCTGCAAAAGGGGCCAGACTGAAAAGCTTTTCTGACTAAAGTTCCACTTTAGGGAAAGAAATGAGTGTGTGTGTATATGTGTATATGTATGTATGTGTGTGTGTGTATATATATATATATATATATATATATATATATATAATATATATATATATATATATATATATATATATATATATATATATATATATATATATATAAATATGTGTATGTATATATATGTGTGTGTGTGTGTGTGTATGTATATTATTATTATTATACACACTAGAAAAAAAATGGATAGAATCTTCCTTTTGTGTACAGAACCTTTTTACATTTTTTTTTTTTTTTTTTCTTTTCTTGGTAACCTCGCATTATAATAACTAATGTGGAAACCTTTTATTTTTTAGTTGTGACAGATGCTAATGTCCAGCTAATTATAAGGCCTTTTGCACATGTTCTGATGTTTGAGCATTTGCTTTTTTGAAATTCAGGCGTTTTTGCTTTGCGCGTATTTATGCGTGTTCACGCGCACGATACATTCATAGGGAAAATTAAACTATGCTCATATGTGCGTATTTGTGTGCATTTGCGTGTACCGGCACAAAATACTGACCAGGAATGCTGATTTTTTTTTTTTTTCCCTCCAAGAATATGCAGTACTTGTTTACATCCCTGTGTGTACAGGAACATTGTAAACAATGGGCTGCATTTTAGATCAGTAAAAAACAAATGCTGTACTGAGCTTTTTCAAGCTGCAGTGTGAAAGAGGCCTAATGCCCCTTTCACACATGCGGACCGTTCAGATCCACCTGTCAGTTTTTTCAGGCGGATCTAAACGGTCGCTCCATACAGCTCTATGGAGTGTCGGATGTCAGCGGTGACATGTCCGCTGACATCCGATCCACCCTGATCCACTCCGCAAAATCCAGACAGATGGATGTTCTATTTTCCATCCTTCGATCGGATGAACACGGACAGGAGGTCAGTAATTATCCGATTTCTCCCCCCCCCACCCCTCCATAGGGAAGAGCGGACTCAATGTTATCCTATGTGTCCATTCACATTAGGACGATTACAGGCATATTTTAAGCTCAACGTTTAGAGGCCGGGAAAAAAAAACCTGGTGGTTTGTGTGTTTTCTGATTTTAGTTTACTGGCAGAAAACGCAAAACTTGTCTAAACTCTGTACAAAAAAATGCTCTATATGAGCGTTTTTTTTTTTTTTTCCTGCCAGGACAACTGTTGGTTTTTTTAAGCCCATTGTGCATAGAGCCTAAGGGTGTTTTTAAACTTTCGTTTCCTGATGAAGAATTTTAATATTGTTTTTACATGTATTTACTGTAGTATACATTTTGATGTTTTTGTAAGTAGTTTTTACATAATATTCAAATTTATTCAATTGACAGTGAACAGAGTAAACTATGATGTTCAGTGTACAGTTTGTGTATTAAAGTGGAACTAGACCCATCTATTAGAACTGCTTCCCAAAGCAGTTGCATGCAAAGGGATGGGGAGAGCGTTGACCTAATGAATAAGAACAAAAAGTGTAAAACCCTCTGAATCAAATGAACACGTAAAAGCAGGTTACACCTGGCAGCAGAGGAACAATAAATGTTATTTTAATTAAAGTTTATACCTTAGTGTAACACAACCTTATTGGCTGATGTTAGGAGGGCAAGCAACAAATGGGTATATATATTTTTTAATGTATGTATTCTGGTGTCTGTGTATATACTATCAAAATCGAGGTAGCCATACACATGATGTTGTGTGTATGGGTTATAAGCAAATCTAGTAAAGAACATCTAATGCCGCGTACACACAGTTGGACTTTTCAGCTACAAAAGTCCGACAGCCCCTCCGACAGACTTTCGACAGACTTTCAACGGACTTTCTAACGACCAGACTTGCCTACAGACGATCACACCAAAGTCCGACAGATTCGTACGTGATGCCGTACACCGGACTAAAATAAGGAAGTTGATAGCCAGTAGCCAATAGCTGCCCTAGCGTGGGTTTTTGTCCGTCGGACCAGCATACAGACGAGCGGATTTCTGGGTCCGGCAGGGGTAACGACGTAAAGATTTGAAGCATGTTCCAAATCTAAAGTCCGTCAGATTTGCGACTGGAAAAGTCAGCTGAAGGTCCGGTGAAGCCCACACACGATCGGATTGTTCGCCGGATTTGGTCCGTCGGCGTCCAGTCGAAAAGTCCGACCGTGTGTATGCGGCATAACAGTTTGTATGCTAATGTTTGTACCAGACTCATAATAGTGAATCTAATTGAGTTTTGAATTCATTGGAATAATATCAAGATCTCTTGTGATTTATGGTTTATTACGAGAACAAACAAACCAAAAATATATATGTACAATTGTTTATGTCTAAAAAGGACTTTTTTTGTGCAGCGATCTGTACTTGTGTTTGGTTCATCTCCGCCAGTTGGCCATTTATGTACTGCAGCAATGACATTTGCTGTCACCACCCTATCTGAAAAAACACAAGAGTGTTTGAAGGAATGTTTTTGTGGTTTCTAGACCAAAAGATGTGAACCTCAGTTTTTGTGCACAATATACTTTTGGTTCCAAAGCAGAAGAGTTGTCTACATAGAGCCCATAATTCTACATAGAGCCCTGGTGACATTCAGGGTTAATAGCTGATGATAGATTTAAACATGGCCAAATGTAAAGCTTGAAGTATTATAGATAAAATACATCCTTCCTGTAGACTGTTTTCTTTTTAGCTTGACATGCTACATGAGATAATTTAGCAATTATTTCCTTCTGGTTGCTGCACCTCCTGACAAATGTTCTACAGCCGGGGCCTAAAGTTTTGAGAATGACACAAATAATAATGTTCACAAAGTCTGCTGCTTCAGTGTTTTTTAGATTTTATTTTTTTATTTTTTGTCAGATGTTACTATGGTATACTGAAGTATAATTACGCATATAGTTAGGCATTTCATAAGTGTCAAAGGCTTTTATTGACCACTAAATTTAGTTTATGCAAAGAGTCAATATTTGCAGTGTTGACCCTTCTTTTTCAAGACCTCTGCAATTCGCCCTGGCATGCTGTCAATCATCTTCTGGGACACATCCTGACTGATTGCTCCATTCTTGCATAATCATAATCAATGCTTGGAGTTTGTCAGAATTTTTTTTTTTTTTTTTTTGTTCACCCTCCTCTTGAGGATTGACCACAAGTTCTCGATGGGATTAAGTTCTGGGGAATTTCCTAGCCATAGACCCAAAATTTCGATGTTTTGTTCCCCAAGCCACTTGGTTATCACTTTAGCCTTATAGCAAGGTGCTCCATCATGCTGGCAAAAGCATTGTTAGTCACCAAACTGTTCTTGGATGGTTGGGAGAAGTTGCTCTCAGCGGATGTTTCTGTACCATTCTTTATTCATGGCTGTGTTCTTAGGCAAAATTGAGTAAGCCCGCTCCCTTGGCTGAGAAGCAACCCCACACATGAATCATCTCGGGATGCATGACACAGGACTGATGGTAGCTCTCACCTTTTCTCCAGACAAAGGTTTTCCGGATGCCCCAAACAATCGGAAAGGCGATTCATCAGAGAAAATTACTTTACCCCAGTCCTCAGCAGTCCAATTCCTGTACCTTTTGCAGAATATAAGTCTGTCCTGATGATTTTCCTGAAGAGAAATGTCTTCTTTGCTGCCCTTCTTGACATCAGTCCTTTTTCCAAGAGTCTTCGCCTCACTGTGTGTGCAGATGCGCTCACACCTGCCTGCTGCCATTCCTGAGCAAGCTCTGCCCTGGTGGTGCCCCGATTTCGCAGCTTAATCAACTGTAGGAGACGGTCCTGGTACTCGCTGGACTTTCTTGGGTGCCCTAAAACTTTCACAAATGCAGTGGAAATGTTTTTTATGATATGGAGTTCATTTTCATGGCTAAGAGGGACTTTGCAATTAACTGCAATTCGTCTGATCACTCTTCATAACATTCTGGAGTATATGCAAATCGCCTTCATAAAACCTTAGGCAGCAGACTTTGTGAAAATTTTTATATTTTGCGTCATTCTCAAAACTTTTGGCCACGGCTGTAATGTTGTAGTTTTCTGTTTTTGCTTAAAAAGTAGTGTGTGTACACGTATGTTTTATATATAGTGCAGAGTATATAATAGTGTATTGAAGTGGTTAAGGGGAACTCCACACCAAAATTTTTTAAATAAATGACGTGGGGTCCCCCCCCAAAATCCATACCAGACTTTTATCTGAGAATGCAGGAAGGAAAGAGGGGGGAAGGGACAAGGGAGCGCCCCCACTCCCACCTGAACTATACCAGGCCTCTTGCCCTCAACATGGGGAGGGTGTTTTAGGGGTGCCCCCAAAAGCACCTTGTCCCCATGTTGATGGGACAAGGGCCTCTTCCCAACAACCCTGGCCGGTGATTGTCTGGGTTTGTGGTAGAGCTGCACGATTCTGGCCAAAATGAGAATCACAATTTTTTTACATGGAATAAAAAGATCACAATTCTTGCGACGTAATTTTTTTTTTTAGGTGATAGAGTGATTGATTGAGAGCCTCTCCTCTCAGGTGTCCCCGTCTTCTTTCAAGTGACCCCCCCTTTTCCCTCTCAAGTATACTCCTTTCAGGTGCCCCTACTTATCTCAGGTGTCCCCCTTTTCCAGCTCTCTCTAGTGATCTCCCTCCCCCTGTATGGTGCCCCCAATCCCAGGATCCCCTCTTTATGTTAGGTGTCCCCCTTGCTCTCTCAGGTGTCCTCCCCCTCCCTGTCTCTTCCTGTCATGTGTTCCCCCTCTGTCAGGTGTCACCTCACTTGCTGCTGGATCGTGCCGTCCTCTGTCACCTCCCAGTTTGTTGTGGCCCCGGTGGGACACACCTGGCACAGCAGGCAGAGCACCCCGAGCAGAGAGACCCCCCATCTGGGTCCGGTCAGGGCCCCGGTCTCGGGGGGGCTGTACGGCCCGCTCCTGCTCTCTGCCACATTTCCCACTGACATTACAGGCTCGGATGCACACAGAAAGAGGAAGCGACCACTGCCATCTCAGTAGAGGCAACGTCCCCTACCTACCAACACCGGGGGGCGGGGCTGTCACTCTGACATACTTACCAACCAATCACATTCTTCTTTTCTGACGTCAGATATTTCATGCTGGCTCAGACAGCTTCCCCTCCGCTCTGAAACAGGCGTGCGCTTTGAATGGTCAGAAACGTTCAAATCCGGAGTTGCGATTCTGGCGGTCGCGATAGCAATTCTCCGCGATTAATTGTGCAGCTCTAGTCTGTTGGTGAGGGGCTTATCGGAATCTGGAAGCCCCCTTTAACAAGGGGGGGCCCCCCTATGTACATTATACCCCTACCAATTCACCAAGAAAGAAAAAAAACACAAGAGATCGTTTTTGACAAGTCCTTTACAAGTCCTGTGATGTAAACCCGACGTCAATTGATGCAACCAGGTGACACCGCCCCCTTCTGACATGTGATGTCAAAGTGAAGAGACAGTAAAAATCAGTGGGAGGCCTCCCATGGAGGCGAAGCACTTTGCATTTTTGCCATTTTTCGGGTCTGTCGGATGGCATGATTGACGGTTGATTTACATTGAGGGAGACTTTTTTCTTTCTTTTGTTTTTAATACAGGACTTGTCAAAAACTGTCTCTTGTGGTTTTTACTTTTTGACACACTTTTGGTGAATGGCTAGGGGTACAATGTACCCGATACCCATTCACATAGGGGGATGGGATCTGGGGGCCCCCTTCCGGATTCCACTAAGCCCCCCGCCCGCAGACCCTGATAATCACTGGCCAGGGTTGTCGGGAAGAAGTCCTTGTCCCCATTAACATCAACAAAGCACCCACCCCCCATGTTGAGGGAATGTGGCCTGGTGCGGGTCGGGGGGGTGGCGCTCGCTCGTATCCCCCCCCCCTTTCCTGAACCGGCCAGGCTACATGCTCTGATGAGGTTCAGGCATGGATTTTAGGGGGGCCTGATATGGACTGGGGCGGGGGGCCCCACGCCATTTTTTTCATACTTTTTTTTTTTTTCATCTATATTGCCGGGAGCCAGCAATACGTTACAGCCGCAAGCAACTTTCATTATTGTTGCGGCATGTTCTACACCTCGCACAAATGCAGCACTTTACAGGCAGATTAAGGGGATCCCCCAGGCACGTTTTATTTAAAGCAACATTTTATTTTTAGTGTTTCACTTTAAGCATCTTTAAAATCACTGCTCCTTTAAAAATGATTGTTTTAAAAACTTTTCTTGCATTGATACATATCCCCCAGGGCAGTACCCAGGTCCCCATACACTTTTTTTTTTTTTATGGCAATAGCTTGCACATAAGCCTTTAAAATGAGGACTTTTGATTTTTCATGTTCGTTTCCCATAGACTTTAATAGGGTTAGCATGTTCACTAGAACTTTTTGCTTGTTCGAGGTGTTCTGGTACGAACCTAACGGGTGTTCGACCCATTCCTATTTTTCACGATTTAGGATCCCCTTTTTTACAACACTGTAAATGTCTGGAAACTGAGGAAAACTAGTTGCTCGAGTTTTTTAGGAGATCAATGTTGTCCCATTCTTGCCTCATTTAGGATTCTAACTGCTCAGCAGTCCTGGGTCTTCTTTTGTTGTATTTTTCAATTCAAGATATGCCCGATATTTTCAGTTGGTAAAAAGTCTGGACTGCTGACAGGCCAGTTAAGCACCCGGACTCCTATGAAAGCCATGCTGTTGTCATAGATGCAGGCAACAGGAAAGAACACAAGCGCCAACTAAGTGTAGCTTTGTAGACTTTAATAAAGTTAGGAGTGTTACTAACACACTGTAATACAGTGGTCATCAACCCCATCCTCAAGGCCCACTAACAGGACAGGTTTTCAAGATAACAAATGCATCACAGGTGATATCATTTGCTGCTCAGTGATTGCAGTATTCTAGTCTGCATCTCCCCGAGGTAATACATAAAACCTGGCCTGTTAGTGGGCTCTGAGGACAGGGTTGATGACCACTGCTGTAATAGATTCACAGGCATGTAGTGAATGACATGCACGTCTGGGTAAGCCATGCTGGAGAGACAGGCTTTATGTATGCGCAGTGTCATTCACTATATGCCTGTGTATCTATTACAGTGTGAGTAACACTCTTTTAACTTAAAGGGGTTGTAAAGGTAAAAATTTTTTCACCTTAATGCATTATATGCATTAAGGTGAAAAAAACTTTTGACAATACCGCAGCCCCCCCGTTTTACTTACCTGACACCTCGAATGTTCGCTGCTCGTTCCAGTCATCTCTATTGCAGCTCAGCCTGGTCGCTGATTGGCTGCATTGGATGGATTGAAAGCAGCGCAGCCATTGGCTCGCGCTGCTGTCAATCACATCCCATGACGCGGCGCGCCGGGGGGCGGGGCCGAGTGATACAGTGAGCGGCTATAGCCGCCGGCTGTATCACGGGAGCGCGCCCGCAAGAACTAGCCACCATGCGAGGGAGCTCGCATTAAGGTGGATAGTTCTTGCGGGGAGAAGCTGAAACAGCCGCCGAGGGACCCCAGAAAAGCAGGTTCGGGGCCACTCTGTGCAGAACGAGCTACACAGTAAGGCTCGGTTCACATATGGGCGGCACGACTTGCAGGTCGCCTCAGCGAGGCGACCTGCAAACGACTGCCGGGGCGACTTGCGAGACGACTTCTGCATAGAAGTCTATGCAAGTCGCCCCAAGTCGCCCCCAAAGTAATACAGGAACCTTTTTCTAAGTCGGAGCGACTTGCGTCGCTCCGATTAGAACGGTTCCATAGCGCAGAACGGGAGGCGACGGGAGGCGACTTGTCAGGCGACTAGGTCGCCTGACAAGTCGCCCCAGTGTGAACCGAGCCTGAAGGTAAGTATGACATGTTTGTTATTTTTAAACAGTTATTTTTAAACAATAAAAAAAATTTCCTTTACAACCCCTTTAAAGTCTGCAAAGCTACACTTAGTTGGTGCTTGTGTTCTTTCCTAGTGCCTTCGTCCTGAGCCACTTCTTGCTCCTACACAGAGCTGCCACTCCAGTGGGCTTTATATAGACTATACCACATTTATCTGTTGCCCCATTGAATCTTCCCATCTAGAGCTCCAAACTCAGGCATAGTGTTTACATTTGTGCCAATTGTTCACCTGTCATCATAGATGCAGCATGCACTTTAGCATTGTCTTGCTGAAATATGCAAAGCCTTCCCCGAAAAACACATCATCTGGATAGGAGCATGTGCTGCTTTAAAACTTTGATATATCTTTTAGAATTGATGGCGCCTTTCCAGATGTGCAATCTGCCCATTCCATATGCACTAATGCACCTGCATAGCATAAGAGATGCAGGTTTTTGAACTGAGCACAAGCCGGAAGGTCCATCACCTCTTTAGTCCTGAGGATGCAGCACCCATGGTTGCCAAAAATAATGTCAAATTTGTATTCATCTGACCACAGAACAGTTTTTTCCACTTTGCAACAGACAATTTTATATGTGCTTTAGCCCAGGGAAGATGGTGGTATTTCTGGATCATGTTCAGATATGGATTCTTTAACCTGCATTTTTGGATTGCACGGTGAGCTGTGTTCAGACAGTAAATTTTTAGAAGCGTTTCTGAGCCCTGCAATGATGTCATCACAAAACCATGCCTGGTTTTTCATTCAGTGTCATCTGAGGGCCTGAAGATTTCTACAGATTCTTGGAATCTAATATTATGTACTGTATAGATGATGATATACTGTATTTAAAGTCTTTGCAATTTTACTTTTGGAGAACATTATTCTGAAATTGTTCAACAATTTATAAACACAGCTTTTCGCAAATTGCCCACTTCTGAGACACTGACTCTAGGCTGCTTATTTATACCCAGTCATGTTACGGACTTGCCAATTAACCTAATTAGCTGGAAAATCTTCTTCCAGCTCTTCTGTTAGTACCATTTACTTTGCCAACTTTTTGTTGCCCTGTCCCAAATTTTTGGAGATATGTTGCTACCATCAATTTCTAAATCAGCTTATTTTTTTTTCTTAAAATTTGTACATATTAAGTTAAGCGTTTTGATATGTTTTCTATTCTTGTGAATAAAATATGATTTTATGAGATTTTCAAATCCTTGCATTCTGTTTTTATGTGGATTTTACACAGCATCCCAACTTTTTTGGAATTTTGGGTTGTAATTAGGGGTCGACCGAGATTTTTTTACAGGTCCGATTCCGTTTTTTTTTTTTGGCTGCCTTTCAGGCCGATAGCCAATATCAGGTGCCGATATTCTTTACATGACCCCAAACCTCTCGTCTGCACTTCAAAGTATTCAAAACGTCAAGATTGTAATTTTTGAATGCTTTCTATTTCTAAAACTGGCGCCTTTGGGATGCCAGTAATTAATAAGTGATGTCATGACATTGCTTCTGGGTTACTAGACCCAAGACCCAATCTGGCTTTGTTTGGGTTTTTGGCCAGCCAGCAGCAGAAGGTAGTGGGGGGGGGGGGGGAGTCCCCTCCTGCTGCTTGTTATAACAGCCGAGTGGCTAATAAGCTGCATCGATTGTTTCATCACCAGGCATCACCCCGGTACAACCCTTTGAAGCAATATCGGCAACATTGTTAAGTTTGTTACCAATGCTTAAAAAAAAAAAGGTGAATATCGGCCGATTAATTGGTCGACCCCTAGTTGTAGTACAAAAATGTTGTCTGGTATTTTAAAAGGTTGGATGTAAAAATACACACACATACAATTGCTACTTTTTTTTTTTCTTCTTCTGCCAGTGGTTTCTAATGATGAAGTTACTGCTCATAGATTGCTGGACCTACATGTCCAATAAGGAGGTGGTGTTATTGAGAATGCATTTAGTAGTGTACATATGGACATGCTTACAGCAAGCATTTAGCAGCTTTGTTGACACCTATTAGGCATTCTTCAGCTCCTGTTCCAGCTCCATTGTGGACGGTTACTTTTTAAACCAGCAATTTAAATGTTTCGTTAATCTTCAGCATGCTCTGACATTCATCATTTCCCGTTATGATCTATGTATACCATTCCCAAACTGGATTCCCAAACTGGAGGCTTGCTTTAAAGTAGTGTATGTAAATGCATAAGTTTTTGTTGCACTAGATTTCACCTCTGGCTTCGTCCCAGTGACCGTTTTCACTGATAAAGTAAGGGATAATCCAAAAGTTGTCACCAGAGTAAGAGATTGGGGCAAGTCTCACAATGTGGACTTCTGTTCTGAAGACGACTGTATAAAAGGAAAATCCCCCTCACTTTGGGGAGACTTCCTCTTACTTTGTCCTTGACCTGTCAAGGTTTTAACCCCCCCCCCCATTCAACGTAGGGGGGTTTGAGCTATTCATTCACTTATGCATTCACATTCAGTCATTCCCAAAACATATATATTTTCAGAAAGCGGACACCCTGAAGAATAAAATATTAGTTGTTCCAATTTTTATGTTGCACTAAATTTTTTTGTAAAATATAGAAGATGAGGTTGCGCCAAATAAAAGGATACCCAACTTGTCAAACTTAAAAACTGTGTGCGTCCGTGAAATGGCAACAAACTTGGGTACCCTTAATTTATCATGGGTGATGCATTAAAAGCCCCTACAGGTCATCCGTTTAGAGCAGAGATATGCAATTGGCGGACCTCCAGCTGTTACAGAACTACAAGTCCCATCATGCCTCTGCCTCTGGGTGTCATGCTTGTGGCTGTCAGTCTTGCTATGTCTGATGGAACTTGTAGTTCTGCAACAGCTGGAGGTCCGCTAATTGCATATCCTTGGTTTAGAGCAAACCGCAAATAATGGGCCTAGAATGATTGCTCTGACTCCAGCATGCACAGCGATATGTGTAACACAATTGATGATTTTTTGCGTAGGCGCCCCTAATGTGTGTTTATTCATTTTTATGTATGTGAAGGCGCAGGCTCATGTATGCAATACATTGATGGCAGGAAAAGGTTTAAATGGTTCAAAAAAGTTGCTTACAATACATTCTAAATGCTTACTGCACACATTGGGGGGCATTTACTTAAACTGATGCAGATAGACTCCAGAGCAGCAGGTGTCAACCAGTGGTCCATGAGAAAATCTTGGTGGTCCCCAGGTGTTCTGCAAATTGACATTGTGGTGGATTTATAATGTTTCCAGTGTTGTTCTCAATGCAGACTGAGAGTCAATGCTGTCAGTGTGCATTGATACCAGATGCCTCCTCTGCATTTCCAGCCTCCTGTGAGCTCAGAGGGAGTGGCCGGGACTTCCAATGGCAGCTCTGATTAGACTGTGGGAGGGAGCACGAAGCTCAAGCACATGGCTGGATAAGGAGGTCAGATCCAATGATGAGTCTGTAAGGCAGCAGTGTGATGCGAGGCAGTTTGTGTGTGTATAAAGTAGCAGTGTGGTTGGGGGGAGGGCAGGGAGCCGCAGCAGTGTGGTCCGAGGGGGCAGAGAGCCGGAGCATTGCGTATATAAAGCAGCAGTGTGGTCCAGGGGGAGGGGGCAGACCCAGAGCATTGTGGGTATAAGGCAGCAGTGTGGTGGTGGTGGGGGGGGGGGGTCGGCAGAGAGCTGGAGCATTGTGTGTAAGGCAGCAGTGTGGTCCAGGGGGAGGGGAGCAGAGCCAGAGCATTTGTGTGTGTGTGTGTGTGTGTGTGTGTGTGTGTGTGTGTATAAGGCAGCAGTGTGGTCCAGGGGAGGGGAGAAGAGCATTGTGTGTATAAGGTAGCAGTGTGGTCGGGGGAGTCGGCAGAGAGCCGGAGCATTGTGCGTGGGTATAAGGCAGCAGTGTGGTCCAAAGGCAGAGAGCCGAAGCATTGTGTGTGTGTGTGTGTGTGTGTGTGTGTTTTTATAGGGCATCTACAATTCATGTTAGTGGTCTGCAGAAATCAAAATTGTGAGTTTATTGGTCTGAGATCTGAAAGGTTGGCGACCAGCTGTTGATAGTAATCAATCAAATTCTTAATTCAGCTTGTTTAGGTAAAACGTAACTGAACTCCTGAATTGATTTTAACTGCTTCCCAATACTGTTAAAGGCATGCCGTGAATACCTGTCACAGTTTCTTGTGCTCTCAACCAAACTGTCAAGACATCAAATGGCTGGTGTCATAACTGATCACATGTGTAGCACTATAGCAACTGCAGATCAAACCTAAAATGGCAGCTTTCTTGGCTGTAAATGATAGGATGGTTTTGTTCCACTTAAAGCTTTGAAAATGAAGGATAGAAGCTGATCGGTTGCCATGCACAGCTGCTCCAGATTCTGTCTAATGGCATTGGTTGATATTGACTATTGCATTATGCACATCATCATTATGTTTTACTTTACTTGAGCTATTTGATATGGATAAATGGGGTGAGGAAGTGGTGGTTTACTCTTTTTCACTTAAACAAACAAAAAAAAAAATACACAAATCGAGATGTCAAAAAGCTACAGCATTACGGTATGTAATTCTAAAACATGTCACGCAAAGTATACTTTTATCATCCATTCAGCTAATATTCTTATGAGAGCAAAATTATACACTAATGTATTAGATTTAAATTTAATTATAAGATTAAAAGAGAAGTATGGCATTAAAAAAAAGTTATACTCCACTGTATGGCTGCACCATCCATCTGATGCTACAGTTGTCCCCTGCCAGCTCTACACTAGAGAACTGGGTGATCAAAAACCACTGATTGCTCAGTTCTCGGCTATGCTCAACTTTTTTCACTTGAAAAAACGTATTCAACAAGTCTTAAATTCTTAGTTACAGAAGATGTATGGCCAAAGCTCTTTTGGCCATTTTTCTCCTGTGGGTCAAAGGAATGCACTCAGCCGACAGCTGTCTAAAGTCCGCTGTCGGCAGAAGTCATGGAGCCAGTCCAGGCTCTGCAAGAATCCCAACAATAATGTTAGTATCCACCCAGATGCCTGACCAGCAGCTGGCTTAGCCTCTCAGGACACCTCTGAAAACCTGAGCCAGCCGCTCCTGCCCCCTCATACAGTCCAGCGTTCAAGTGAGTGCTGGAGGGGCAGAGCACAGAGCCGGCGACTGACCGTTCTCAGAGCAGGGCTGAGAACTGAGCAATCAGTGGTCTTTGATTGCCAAGTTCTCAGTGTAGAGCCAGTAGGGGATAGCTGCGGCATCAGATAGATGGGGCAGCCATATAGGGGAGTATGACTGACCGTGTTTGGGTTTTTTTTTTTTATATCTCATACTAGTTTTATTCTTCTAATTGGTGTATAATTTAATATCTGAACATATGTTAAAGGTAAACTTTGAATGACATGCTTTAGAATAACATAATGTAATGTTGTGGCTAAGGTTTCGATTTGTGTGTTTGTTTTTAGTTTTTTTGTTTTTATAGGTTTTGAAGTAAACATTACATTTTATAATTTGCCAATCGAAACAACTAAATATATACATTAGTACTTCCTGTGAATGTTTGATGTCCACCCACTCTTGGCACAGATAGAGTGACTCTTGAAGAATGAAGCAAATGTAAAAATAGCAGTTAAACAGGATGATATGAATTCTTAAGTCAGTTGCCTTTATGTGTCAGCAGTCTGCAAACATTCTCCCTGTTCTGCAGCTAGTAAATGTTAACCCACATGGTTCCAAAGGTTCACTCCATTATGGAATCGCTCAGATGGAAAGTCTGTACTTTTATACATGTTTCTAGTTTTTATTCGTACATTATTAGCTCAATTGTCAGTGATCTGATTTTATGGAAATCTGCAACAGTTGTTGAAATATTGCATAAAAGATAACTGGATGCAAGAATGTTTTTAGTTTTAAACCTGCTTTTCCTGTGGCTAGGTAATGTGAATCCTAATACAGGAACTGTGATCAATTAGCATGGAAGATCTTTATTTTCATCAGGCCCATTGCACAGCTAGCGCCAGCGTGGAGAGTTCTTTATTAGCACTAGGCCTGTGCACAACCAGTACAGGGAATATTAATTAGCGTTGGGTCAGTACACCACCAGCAATACGGAAACTTCATTAGCGTTAGGCCTGTATACCAACATGGGGGATCTTCAATGGCACTATGCCTGTAATTAAAAAAAAGGCAAAACTATGTAGAAACCTTAGCTAATGTTACACCTACACCTCCTTTTTTTTTTTTCGTAGTGTTTTAATACTTATTTTGGTCCTAATAAAAATAAAATAAACCCTGACCTACTAAAATTGAGACTTTTTTCGAAGATTTGACAGTTTAGGAGGAATGAGGAAAGCGGGAAAAAAAAAAATTACTATTTTAACACAAACCTGATTTGTGTCAAATGAGCACAGGCCACCACTGTGGCATTAATAGTGTAGGTATTCCTAAATATTAAAATCGCATAGTGTGTGTGTGTGTGTGTGTGTTTGTTTTTTTTCTTCTTTTCGGCAGACATCCATGAATACTTGCATTCATAACAATAATCACTTTATTACTAGAACATGGGACATCCGTGCATAATGGGAGCTCATCTTGAATGACCAAACCTGCTTATTATAGAAGAACAGACAAGCGTTGATGAAAATAGAATCTCTCCCTTTGTCTTCATGGCTGGTACAGATTTGTACATTTTTATAAAGAGACCAGCTCTATCAAAAAAAACACATATTTGTATGAACTGTATTTTCTTGTACTGTGTTTTTTTTGTTTTTGTTTTTTCCAACCTGGGTTTGGAGAAACGACCTTTCTTGTTCATAGAGGATTTTTATTTTTCGGCCTATTAAAAATATCTAATTCTTATCACATGAATATTCAGATGTTAATTAAATATACTTCCCTACCAAGTGAAATGAGTAGATAATAATGTTGCATTTACATGGTATAATTGTGTAATTTAAATAAATATCCATAGTTATTAGGTGATGGCACAAGGCTTGCAGAGATCTCAGTGGTGACTAAGCCCCAGGGATGAGATACTCTGGTGTTGCTGTCTCCTTTGCTGTTGCTCTGACTGCTGAATATGATGCCACCATTTGGTAGATAATGTGGAACATCCTCCTTCAGTTGTATTTAATTTTTTACAAAGAGATGCTCAAAGCCTTTTACGCATCAATGGTCAAAAGGTCTGAATTTATCTAGTAGCTCTGTTCCTATAGGCCACAGAAGCAAAAAGACAGATTTTCTCTTTATAGTTATTGGCCTAAGTTTTTTTTTTTTTTTTATCATATGCAGAAATATAGTTCTCTTTTATAAATGTATTTACACAATGGGGTTTAATTACTAAAGCTGGAGAGTGCAAAATCAGGCTCACTTCTGGATAGAAACCAATCGGCTTCCATGTTTTATTACCAAAGCTTAATTGAACAAGCTGAGGTTAGAAGCTGATTGGTTTCTATGCACAAGTAAGCCTGATTTTGCACACTCCAGCTTTAGTAAATAAACCCCACAGTCACAATGTCCTAAACTAAGTGCGTAACAATGCAAACAATAGTCCTGTGTAAAAAGGGGGGGGGGTTGGTGCGCAGCAAAAATCGTCTGTCTACAGACTTCAGTTATAAAAATCCCAGCCCTGATGATCAGAGATGTTAAGAAGCACTCTTGCTGATTGCGCTCATGTAGTGTGGTCAAAGCAGGAATGGCGTGTCGGGTCAGCTGATTGTGTGGAATTTTTACACTACTGTACGGGGAGCAATAAATCCTAAAGCTACACGATTGAACCGAATGAAAAATTATTGGTAAAACAGTAACTACGTCCAATCAGATGCTTACTGATTAGGTATTCGGCCAACCATGGCTTTTGCGGCTGCTTTAATACAGTAGCAGCAGAGGAGATTCCTCTATCCATGCTGTTTAGCAAAAATGGAGGACTCGATTGATTTTTCTCGTTCAGCACTCCAGGCTGAACGAGAGAAATCTGTGTATGGCTGATCTATGACTTGTTCATTTTAACTTTTGGCTTATAAGTAAATGTTTCTCTGTACTTTCTGGTAAAGCTTCAATTGGGCTTTTATTTTTCCTGGTCTGCAGCATAGCAGGGGTGTGTCATTTGCATATATAGTTTGTGTTTTTATAGGTATATTTTTCTGCTAAAGTTGGGAGGTGTGTAACAACACTAAAACGGAGGATATGAAATGGTATGTGCTCCCTAGGGTCCAAAAAGTGAGAGTTGTATTTTTATAGCCATGTGGTATAGTTTTTGCATGTATTCTTAATGGGTGTCAAATACCAGCTTGTAAATGGATCTTCCATTGCAGTACTGGTTTTCATGGCTTCCTAATTTTAGTGATTTTAACATGCATTTATTGTTGGTTTTCCTGTAACTTATTTTTTTTTTCTCTTTCTCATTCAGATGTGCCTAGCGGCAATGAAAATGCATTCCTTGTTGGCATCAGATATTCTTTTATGAAAGTCATCTAACGGTTACAACCTGAGGACCTAGCTGCCCTTAACAGCATGGCTGGTTTCAAGAGAGGATATGATGGGAAGATTGCTGGACTTTATGATCTTGATAAGACATTGGGCCGAGGACATTTTGCAGTTGTCAAGCTTGCTCGTCACGTCTTTACAGGTGAAAAAGTAGCCGTGAAAGTCATCGACAAGACCAAATTAGACTCCTTAGCTACTGGGCATCTTTTTCAAGAAGTCCGATGCATGAAACTGGTGCAACACCCCAACATAGTTCGTCTGTATGAAGTGATTGACACACAAACCAAATTGTATCTCATTCTAGAACTTGGAGATGGAGGCGATATGTATGATTACATAATGAAGCATGAGGAAGGCCTCAGCGAGGATCTGGCCAAGAAATACTTTGCTCAGATTGTGCATGCGATATCATACTGCCATAAGTTACATGTGGTGCACAGGGACCTCAAACCAGAGAATGTTGTGTTCTTTGAGAAACAGGGCCTTGTGAAACTGACCGATTTTGGCTTTAGCAACAAGTTTCAGCCTGGGAAAAAGCTGACCACAAGCTGTGGATCATTAGCTTACTCTGCTCCAGAGATACTTCTTGGGGATGAATATGATGCTCCTGCAGTAGGTTGGTATATAAACAATTTAGTTTTTTTTACCTAATACTTGTTTTGTAATGATGGTTTTCCTCCCTTTTTTTTTTTTTTTTTTTTAAACAGATTTCCATTAAAAAAATAATAGGATAAAAATAAGCAGCCCATTAAAAAATATAAAAACCAAAGCCAGGTTTTACGTGACTATTTAGCTTCAGTACAGGGATTCCCCTCATGGTACTTTTTCTCTGATTCTTGATGTTCTCAGTCTGATGGCCAGCATCATGATGAAACCCACTTCCTCTAAACCCAGGTCATCCTGCACCTGTCCCAGCCTGTTACTCAACAGTGAAAAAAAGAGAAGCCCATCTCTGTCACTTTGCTTTCTCCTCCTATAAGCATGCTTTTTGTCAGTACATTAACTGGTTTGGCTTGTACTACTACTTCCTCTTCCAGTCCAACTCTGATGTACAGGGACTGCAAGAGGCTGGTACCAGGTCAAATTTGTTTATGTACACTGCTTGAATTTAAACAATAGATTTCATGATGTAATAATGTTGCTGCGTTACTAAGGCCCCATTCACACCTCTGCGTTTTGTAGCTTGAAGCTCCGAAACACTGGAGGAGAAAAAAAAATAAAAAATTCTTAATGGAGATGGTTCAGATCTTCACTCCATGTCGCACGTAAAGCTCAAAAAAGTACTGGAGCTTTTTTGTAACTCATTGGGCATTTTTCTGCTTTTTACATTGGTGACCTTTTTAACCTGTGACCTCACGGCAAAAACATGCGACTTTCCGAATGAAAACGATACGCTCAGTTGTGAATGCAGCCTTAGTCTTTTTTAGGTCTACCTAAAGTTCAGCTTCACAGGGCTGTATATAGACCCTTTTTTAAATGTTTTTATTAAATGTATACCTTTCTGCGCTCCCCTAGCTATGTACCAGCCTCATCTGTATATCAGTAAATGGTATGCTGTACCTTTTTTTTTTTTTTTTTATTAAAGGCAACCATGGTCTTTGGACCACATGGTTTGAAGCGTCATTGTTTTGTTTACAGTGCGTGCTCCTGTCACAATCACTCCTCCTACTCATCCCTACTCTTGGCAAATAGGCTCTGTGATTGGGTGTCAACAGATCTCTCAATTTCTCATCTGTTTACTAGAGGCAGACAGGAGCAATGACTGCCACTAGTTTACGGAACAATGCTTCTGGTCAGGTTTGATGCAAGACTTTTTTACGTACTTCATTGCAGGCTTTTACCAGATCCTTCCCTGTAGATACTGACAAATGCATTGTAATCACTTCCAATTATTGCTATAGTCCTTCCTGGGAGGTACCTACTAAAATCATATGGCCAGTCCCATTGTTATAATGGGAAAAAACAAACATGGAAAATGTGAGCAGGAAATTACAATTCTAGGAACATGCTGTAAGCAAATCCTTGCTGGCTGCAGACTGTAATGGGTAGGACATTTGTAAACATCTTGTATTACATAATGTATGTACCAGTTAATATATGTTGTATGTTGACAGGGTAATATTTTAATTTTTTTTTTCTTTCCTGGAATCGTAGTGGATTATTAGATTTTTGAGCAAAACATTCCATTTTCAATTTAATCTGAAAACCGGATTATGGTAAAGTTTTAAATGTCCAAAGGAAGGTCTTTTTTTTTAATAACAATAAATTACAAATTAAAGCACTAAGTGAGGTATGTTTTCCTTTTTAATGAAAGAGAATTTTAATTTTAAACCTTTCCGAAGCAACATCCTAATCTTTACTGCATTACTCCAAATTGATAGGCCAGATTCTGATCTTCCTTTTTTTTTTTTTTAAAGAAGAACAGCAGGAATTCTTTTTGGAAATGATGTAAATGTATTGTGGTAATTACATGTAACCTCTTGCTCTCCTATCTGAGAAAAAGCCCCCAAAAACTTTGATGGTACTTTTTGTCTCACTGTTCAAAGCAGCAATATACCTTTCCTGTGGCCTGTGTGTTGAAACACCACTGCTTTGCTTCTCCCCAGATGCTGCAGATGCTCAAAATTCCAGGTGTGTAACACTCCCCAACAACACATTTTGGTTCCTCTTGCTGGCTCGTACTCCAGTACACAAAGTACATGCTAACAGGACATCCTCAGCTGTGCAGGTTTCCCTGTGAAATTGTTTAGCAGGGGCAAGTTCATTCCCTCCACTTAGGTTTCAGATTATACTTGTCTCCCTGTTCTATAACGTGCAGTGTGTTGTGTCTGATCCCTGCCCACTGCTTACTGGAGCTGAGAAAGCATTTTATCTGTGTTTTAGAAAGCTGTAGAAAAGAGAGGGCTGCGGGTAAACAGGCACAACCTACGTAGGAGGAGTTGGTTCAGCTTTGTATTGCTTGTCACTTCAATGGGTCTATGTAAGGGATTACAACAGCTTCAAATGTCTGGGCTGGGACAAAGCGATGGTGTTGCAATGCATGTGGGCTGCTGGAAAGGTACCGGTAAGTATTTTATCTCTCCTTTGTTTTTGTTTTTGAAAAATCTTTTTTTATTGAGTTTTCATTTAATTCAAAACAGAACTAGCCCATGCAGGGGCCAAACTTTCACAGTAACATGCCTTAACATTGATACTATGTTCAACTTAACACAAACATCAAACACTACTACCCCAAGGTGGGGAGAGGCTCCAGCTCAGCGGAAATCTGTGCTCTCCTTGGTTTTTATTGTGTAGCTTTGACCTTGTGTTGACAGCTATGTTAACCATTAGCTTTAATCATTCTTTTGTTATATTTTTTTTTTACTATTATTTTTATTGTTGGGATAGAGTTGATGAGGCCCCTTTCACACCATAAGCCCGCTCGGATTCACCTGTCTGTTTTTCAAGTGGATCCTAGCGGTCCACCCATTCACTCCTATGGGCAGGTGCATTTCAGCGGAGATGTGTCCGCTGACTCCCACCTGCCATCCGATGCGCTCAAGACAGACTTATGGCCATGCGTCTGCCTTCTGTCTTGGCGGATCAGATTGGATGAGATCTGATGAAAACGGACATGCTACGTTTTTCGTCTGATCTCCCCATAGAGATCAGCGGGGCTCTGACTGGTCCCTTCCCGCTCAGTGAGGAGAGACAAACCTGTCATCCGCCGGCTCAGCGGAGATCAACGGAGCGATCTCCCGATGAGCTGGCGGACTCCACTGAGTGGATCTGCCCCGTGTGAAAGGGGCCTAAGGAATAAATCCTTTGTATGGTTGTTGTTGTCTATGTCCCAGCTAGGTAATATTACCATCTGTACTTAAGCTGGTGACGATTGTTACTGAGACACAAAGGGATGGCAAACACAAAGTTTTTGACACCAGTACAAAATCTTCCGGTGGGGACACCTACTCCAGTGCCAACCATTTTTCAGAGGTTTCCTCCCACTTCCTGTTGGGTATCTAGGGCACTAAAGGCTCACGTTTTTTAGAAAACCTGTGTAGTCAAAGGGGCCCCAGTAGGTATTAAACAACTCTTCAGCTATGGAAAATGTTCCTTTCATTTTATTGTTGTACCTGTAGGCCATATCCTACTTTGTTGCTAAGGCATTACATTTGTTGAACTCCCAACATTCGTTTTCACATTCTAGCAAAAAGGCAGGGCATGGGGATTGCTAAATGGAAGCCTTCAGTAAGGTTTTCAGGGGAGGGTCAAAATGTTCTACAGCTATGACAATAAAATGAATGCACATTAATACAAAGCTGCACAGTCATTTATTACCTACTGTGGCGGGGTCCCTTTTGATTGCATAGACTGTTTTCTGGAAAAGGTGAACTTGGCCTTTTAAGTGAAGGAAAACTTTCCTAAAGGCACACGCCGCAAACAATAGATGGTGGTTTTAACATTTTGTGTACATGTGTGACAAATACAGTAAAGGCTGTTTGAGCTTCCAGTCAGGAATGTTTAAAGTCTTTCCCTGTGGAAAGCAAAAGTCCTCCCTTGCAGTAGAGCTGCCAATGCACCACAAAGTTTAAATTATTGGATTCTTGTCTGTCCCCACTCTTCTCCCCTACTCTTACTCATGGGTGCTCAACCTTTGGCCCTCCAGCTGTTGTGGAGCTACAAGTCCCTTCATGCCTCTGTCTTTGGGAGTCATGCTTGTTGCTGTCAGCCTTGCAGTGCTTCATGGGACTTGTAGTTCTGCCAAAGGTTGAGCACCCGTGCGTCTAACTTGTGCACTGCATGGTTAAGGGCCCTGCAATGTACTTGATAACATCAGAGGGAATGCGACCACTGGAATGTAGAAGAGGATGTGGGCAAAGGTCTGAGCCTTGCATGGAGCCTGTGGGAGCAGGGGAGCAGTTAGGAGAATGTGTTTTATTCTGGTACCCTGGATTAATACGCATTTAACCCTTGCAGTGGGGGAGAAACCCCACTGCAAGGGGAGGATTTTTGTTTTTCTCCAAGATGAGTTCTAGCATTCTGAAATCCCCCATTGATCAACATAGCTTACAAATGTATATCACAGATGATATTGGATTGTATAATGTTACCCGTTCAAAGTACATTATTGACTGCTTTATAAACAAAAAGATATGCACATGGGTCTGCCAGCTAAGCTGTATCCTATGCGAGATTAAGTAGAATATTATCAATATATGTCCTTGCATAAAAGAACAATATAAGGCATTACAGTTTTTGAAATTCCAGTAAAAAAAAAACTGTAATGACAGTATAGCCATCTTCTGTTTTCTGCAGATCACAGTATTAATGAGTTTGCGAATGCATGTAGACTGATATAGTATACTTTGCCACGCCATTTTTTTTTTTTGTGATACCGCAATGCTATTTGTTCATAGCTTGGCTTTATTCTCATGAGTATTTTTCAGTCCATAAAATGTATTCCAGTGTTTATTTTTTTTCTTTTTGATTGTAACATCATGTTGGCCTTGCAGATTTCCATCTCCTTTAAAGGAGTAGTCCAGCCTAAGCTCTTTTGGCTGGGCTTCTCCTATGGGTCACAGGAGTGCAATTCATTTTGCACTCCTGTGATCCGTTTTTAGCAGAGAGCGAACTGAATTCTGCTCTCTGCTGACGTCACAGGAATCAGTCCAGGCACTGTGTCATTGTGACAGTCTGGATCCGCCAGGTGCCTGGACTGATTGATGCCCATCTTAGCCTCTCAGCGAGCTGCTGAGAGCCTGAGACGGCCGCTCCCTGCCCCTCCACAGCCCAGGCAATCCAATCCATTGAGCATGGAGGAGCAGAGTGGAGAGCTGCTGATTGACAGTCAGCACTCATCGCTCGGGGAGCTGTAAAAACTGAGCCATTGGCGATGTTCGATCACTGGGTTCTCAGTGTAGGGATGCCCAGAGGACATGCTGCATCCACCTAGGTAAGTATGATTGGGGGGGGGACCCAAACCCATACTTCTCTTTTTAAAGAGGATCTTCACACTCTGTGTTGACTTTCCTCCTCTATAGCAATAAGTAGTAATAAGTAATAAGCAGTGTTTGTGTTTATTTTTTTTTGTTTTGTTTTATTACAAATCGTGCCACCCAGCCCCTCCATTCATAGTGCTTGCCTGGCCACCAGGGATATTCACGTCACATATCCCAGGAGGCTTTTAGTCTTTCAGCAATTAGGAGGGGGGTTGGGCCTAGAGAAGCGTCATCGCAAGGCCCCACCGGCTGAACCCAGAAGAGCAAGCGCGCCTCTCGATAACATTAGAAGTAAGATGGCAGCGTAGGACCAAGTGGTGTCTGTTGACAGAATAATGTCAACAAGACAACGCTGGATCCGGTGGCTGGATAAATATCCAAACTGTGCAGACATCGCCTCCCAGTAAGTAGGGGTATTATTTAAAAAAAAAAAAAAAAAAGTGGACTGAGGCTGACGGTCCTCTTTAAATTAACGCATATTGGTTACTATTGAAACCGTGCTTGCCAAGATTCTGAAAATTGCTTACTTTCCTGTATAAAGAACAAAATATATATATATATATATATATATATATATATATATATATATATATATATATATATATATATATATATATATATATATATATATATATATAAAAACCCTTTTAATAAATGCCTTTTCATTACGTTGTGTTTTCTGTTCTGTCATTGTTGCTTGCAGGCTGCTTGCCCATTTTATCAGCCAACTTCCAAATAATACAGTAATCATGCAAATCTAAACACTTTCATATGAATATAATGAACATTTTGTTAGCTTTATGGTGTAAACATTATATTTAATCTTCATTTATGTACCACTTATTAGCGCCCCTTCAAATGTAATTGTTTTTTTGGCTTTCTGTTTAGCAAGTGCAGTTTTGTTGTCTTTTGGAGCAGAGCCTAGCTAGATAAGCAAATGCAGAAAAAACAGTGCATTCATATTTTTCAGTCTGCTTTGCATGACTTTTCTGTGCTTGCTGCTAATGTAAGGAGAGTGACATCATTTGTTGCCATGACAACAGCTGCTGCATGTGCTACATTAGCTGATATCATCTGAAATGATCACATTGGAGTGTGTGTGTGCTTTGTTCTGGAAACAGTGTTTAAACATTTGCATTCAGGCTCCTAGCTTTGCAGGTTTTAAAATCTGACACTTATACAGATGTAAGATATAAGCACATATAACTAGGAGAGGTCCCCAAATAGTATTCTGTAGAATGGGATGAGCTTATGATGTATGGTTTCCATCCCTACCACACAGCCTTCCCCAGGTCCAATCCCAATGACCCTCACGTTAAAATTTCCATAGGCATGTCCTCTGCCTTGATGCTGATGTCAACTGTATATGTGTTAATCTTCCCATCCAATTCAAGAAATGGTGATCGAGTTGATGGAATCCCAGCAGTATGTAGTGAGACCCATCACATGAGTGTATGTATTCATGTCCCATGTCAGCCTTTTTTAACCAGGGTGTCTTTTGGGATCTTCAAGGGTGCTTTGGCAAATTGCCCAAAAATGGTCCACAAGCCAGCAAGTGGATCGAGCCTGCCCAAAGCCACAGGGTTTTATTGTGAAGCATTCCAGCCAGCCATCGGTGTCCTAACAAGCAATGATGTCATCGGTTGATAAGTAGCATGTCTGGGGCTCCTTGTTTGCTCCTTCCCTGCTCTTCGCCTTCAGTATTGGGGTCAAGTTATTAGAGTAAGGGAGAAGAGAAACACTGGAATACTAATCATATTTGCTTTGTAAAAATAAATATCTTCTAATGTTGTTTGTCCTACATATAACCACATAATTTCTGGCTTGTGATTTCGCCTTTTTCAACCTTCAAAAATGAATGTCTCCCCAATTATTAGGATGTACCCTTCTAATAAGTACCTTGGTTTCCTTTTAGGCTTTATCTAAATTGCATTTTCTACATTCTGCAAACAGATGTGAAGAATTAGGTGCTATATTTAGAATGGGAACATTAGAGTCTATCATTGAGAGAGACATTCTTATAAAGCTTTCTGACTATACATATTCATTAATTTTAAATTAATCTTTTTGTTCTGGCTTCTCTGAGAGCCATGCGTTTTATAGCCTTGTGGTTATTTTTACAGCCAGTAAATGAGCTATATAGGTGGTTTTGTATGATTTTTGTGGAGATAGTTTGTAAGGCTTTACAAATTATAAAATGTACTATGTCTTGTACAAAATAAAAAGCTGTATTACAATAACCTCCCCTCTCATTAGACACCCCTACCCTTGATTTGTTAAGATCATCCCTGATACTCTTCTTGCCCTCTTGAACTTCAATGATAAGTCTTGGAGCAGAGACATTCTACTTTTTCTTTCTCTTCATTGTTGAAGTAATTACGAGGGCAGAGTGGGAGGGGTGGGGGTGAAATGAATAAAACTCTTGGAGTTTTGTTTGGGGCATTGTAGAAGGAAATGGACCCCTTGGTCATACGACTGCCATAGTCTACTCATCTTGGACTTGTAAGTCTGCCTGTTCCACCTTGAGTCAATTTCCAGTCTGTGTGCAATCAGTCTGTACAAGCCCAGGGTCTTTCTGTCTTGCAGCATTTCCAGGTATGGGACCACACTTTGTAGTCTCTCTGTAGTGACCAGTAAGAAATTAGTTTCTGGAAGTTTATTTCAATTCTCTATTCTGTGACCTATTCTTCTTTGGATTTGTGTCCTTTTATTTTAGCCTGGGTGTGTTGTTGAAAGCTACATGATTAGGCTTGTCCTTGTTGGTCAGTAAGGTGGTCCCAGTACGATAGTGCTGTTTCTCTGATGCAAGCAGTAAAGGTAGTTTGCCCAGCCAGCATTGTTGGACTGGCTTCGATAGACTTTGAGTAGTTGCTTGCAAAATTCCAGATAGAATATTTCTGTCGGGATGAAATCAATTTGGGTTGGTCTGGGTAGGTTTCAGGAACCCATACTTCATTGCCACGAAGGAGGCATGACAAAGATTTTAAGCCAAACCCTTAGGCCCCTTTCACACAAGCAGACCGTTCAGGTACGCCTGTCAGTTTTTTCAGGCGGACCCGAACAGACGCTCCATGCATCTCTATGGCGTGACGGATGCCAGCGGTGACATGTTCGCTGACATCCGATCCACTCTGCTAAATCCAGACGGATTGGTGGTCCTATTTTCCATTCGTCTATCGGATCGGATGAAAACGGACAGGCGGTCTGTTTTTATGCGATCTCCGTATAGAGGAGAGCGGAGATCTGACGGGTCCATCTCCGGACAATGAGCAGAGACGGACCTGTCATCCGCCGGCTCAGTGGGGATCAACAGATCGATCACTGCTGAGCAAGCAGAATCCATATAACAGATCCCCATTTGTGAAAGGGGCCTAACTGATTTGATTTTATAGTTTTTGTACATGCTTTCTTTTGCGCAAACCAATCACTATACATTTATTGTGATTTTTTTTTTTTTTTAAACCAAAAATATGTAGAAGAATATATATCGGCCTAAACTAATGAAGACTTCTTTTTTTTTTTTTTTGTATATTTATTATATCAAAAAGTAAAAAATATATATTTTTTTCCTTTTCAAAACGCAAAAAAAAATTTGTCGACCACGCAATTGGCAGTTAACAGCTTGCCGACTGGCTCACGCAGATATAAATCGACAGATGGGCATGTACAGGCAGATTAACGTACCGGTACGTTACCCTTTTAAGAAGCAGTTTGCGGGCGCACACCCGCCGCGACCTCCGTGAGTGTGATCGCGGGGATACCCGCGATCGTCCCATGGAGAGAAAGAACGGGGAAATGCTGATATAAACAAGCATTTCCCCGTTCTGCCTAGTGACAGGACACTGATCACAGCTCCCTGTAATTGGAAGTGGTGATCAGTGTCGTGTCACACATAGCCCCTCCCCCCCACAGTCACTCCCTGGGACACACTTAACCCCTCCACTGCCCCCTAGTGGTTAACCCCTTCACTGCCAGTCACATTTACACAGTAATCAATGCATTTTTAATTGCACTAATCGCTGAATAAATGTGAATGGTCCCAAATCACGACAAAAGTGTCCGATCTGTCCTCCATAATGTCGCAGTCACGATAAAAACCGCTAATCGCCACCATTACTAGTAAAAAAAATAAATAAATAAATAAAAATGCCATATAACTATCCCCTATTTTGTAGATGCTATAACTTTTGCGCAAACCAATCAAATGCTTATTACGATTTTTCTTTTACCAAAAATATGTAGAAGAATACATATCAGCCTAAACTGAGGAAAAAAAATGTTTTTTTTTATATATTTTTTTGGGGATATTTATTATAGCAAAAAGTAAAAGATAATGCGTTTTTTTCAAAATTGTCGCATTTTTTTGTTTATAGCGCAAAAAATAAAAACCGCAGAGGTGATCAAATACCACCAAAAGAAAGCTCTATTTGTGGGGGGAAAAAGTATGTCAATTTTGTTTGGGAGCCACATCGCACGACCACGCATTTGTCAGTTAAAGCGACGCAGTGCCGAATCGCAAAAAGTGCTCTGGTCTTTGGGCAGTCAAATGGTCCGGGGCTTAAGTGGTCAAAGTGTCGCAGTGCCGTATCGCAAATAATGGCCTGGTCATTAAGGGGACAAATCCTTCCGGTCCTTAAGTGGTTAATGTAAAAACTCTTTGGAGCGCTGACGCTTTTTTTTTGTGTCCATAGGAAGTGTCCATGTCACATTGTTTATCTACAGCGCTTCCAGGCTTTGTAGGCCTTTCTCTGTTGGTGACAGTAATAGGAGATCACCTGCATACAGCAGGAACTTCATCTTGATATCATATATAGAGTTAGTTTTAATGCTTAGGAGAATTCTAGAGTTGTATCCAGTTCATTGATGTACAGTGAGCGGAAAAAAGTATTTGATCCCCTGCTGATTTTGTGTTTGCCCACTGACAAAGAAATGATCAGTCTATAATTTTATTGGTAGGTTTATTTTAATAGTGAGAGACAAAATAACAAAAATATCCAGAAAAACGCATTTCAAAAAAGTTATAAATTGATTTGCATTTTAATGAGTGAAATCAGTATTTGATCCCCTATCAATCGGCAAGCTTTCTTGCTCTCAAGTGTCTTCTATACTGTTAACGAGCAGAGATTAGGAGCACACGCTTAAAGGGAGTGCTCCTGATCTCATCTTGTTACCTGTATAAAAGACACCTGTCCACAGAAGCAATTAATCAGATTCCAATCTCTTCACCATGGCCAAGACCAAAGAGCTGTCCAAGGACGTCAGGGACAAGATTTTAGACCTACACAAGGCTGGAATGGGCAACCAGACAATTGCCAAGCAGCTTGGTGAGAGGGTGACAACAGTTGGTTTCAATGATCATGAGAACGGTGAGGAATCGGCCCAGAACTACATGGGAGAATCTTGTCAATGATCTCAACGCAGCTGGGACCATAGGCACCAAGAAAACTAATGGTAACACACTACGCCATGAAGGACTGAAATCCTGCAGCGCCCGCAAGTTCCCCCTGCTCAAGAAAGCACATGTACAGGCCTGTCTGAAGTTTGTTAATGAACATCCTAATGATTCAGAGGAGAACTGGTTGAAAGTGTTGTGGTCAGATGAGACCAAAATCAAGCTCTTTGGCATCAACTCAACCCCAAGAACACCATCCCCACCGTCAAACATGGAGGTGGAAACATTATGCTGTGGGGGTGTTTTTCTGCTAAGAGGACAGGACAACTTCACTGCGTCAAAGGGACAATGGACGGGGCCATGTACCGTCAAATTTTAGGTGGGAACTTCCGTCCCTCAGCCAGGGCATTTTAAAATGGGTCGTGGATGGATATTCCAGCATGACAATGACCCAAAACACCAAGGCAACAAAGGAGTGGCTCAAGAAGAAGCTCAATAAGGTCCTGGAGTGGCCTAGCCAGTTTCCAGCCTTTAATTCCATAGAAAATATGTGGAGGGAGCTGAAGGTTCGAGTTATCAAACGTCAGCCTCGAAACCTTAATGACTTGAAGAGGATCTGCAAAGAGGATTTGGACAAAATCCCTCCTGAGATGTGTGCAAACCTGGTGGCCAACTACAAGAAACGTCTGACCTCTGATTGCCAACAAGGGTTTTGCCACCAGGTACTAAGTCAGGTTTTGCGAGGGGGTCAAATACTTATTTCACTCAATAAAATGCAAATCAATTTATAACTTTTTTGAAATGTGTTTTTCTGGATGTTTTTTTTTTGTCTCTCACTGTTAAAATAAACCTACCAATAAAATTATAGACTGATCATTAATTTGTCAGTGGGCAAACGTACACAGTCAGCAGGGGATCAAATACTTTTTTCCCCTCACTGTATATGTTACCCCTTCCCACTAAGTGTACGCATATGTGGTATCATGTATACATATCGTGTGTGTCAGCACATAGACAGTGATCTAACAGCTCCACATCTAATATGAACAATTGGGAGTCTGGGGGACTAGCTCTTGATTACTGTGATAGGCCATCACAGTGATTGGTCACTGTACAGCCCATCCCTGTCTTTCTCCTCTTGAATAAAGAAAAATATACATTGGGTCTTCTCCTTGCTAGAGGAGAAGGTTATAAACAAAAAAACTTGTGTAAACGAAATAAATAAGGCTAGGTTCACATATCTGTGATTGTGGAGCACGCACAAAATTGTGCGTGTTCCTGACCTGCAGAGAAATGTTGTGCACTTTGAGGAACACAATGGGACAACCCCATCCATCACCAACCATGACGGGCGACAAACTGCATGGTCCCACAGCATCATGCGAATCAATGTGGTGTGATTTTACCCCTGTTTCTGTGGTTAGGGCAGCCCATTGAGATGAATGGACTGCTTACATGCAGAACACAGATCTGAACTTTAATAAAAGATAAAATTGCCAGATCAGAATCTGATCTGGGTTAGGGTCAAAGGTCGGGGTACATATGTTTTTAGGTATGATTTAAAAAATAAAAGATTGTGTCAGTGTGTTTTAGGTAGGATAAAAAAACTGTGAAACCAACCACAAATAACATACACATGTGGTATTACTGTGATTGACAGCATAAGAATGTTTTGGGTTGTTTTTTGGTATTTGGTAATGGCAAGATATATACAGCTAAATTTTACAAAATATTTATTTACAATTGTTGGCCGGTTACTAACACATGCCAAAGTTTAAAAACTGGGTTCAGGTGTTTAGATTTGTTTTACCTATGTCATGAAGGTTTTAAAAGGAGTTGGATGTCTATCTCTACAGGCCTGCTGGAAGTACTTTTCCCATTCACCTTCATTCTGCAGCTTTTCTTAGAATGTGAGATGTCTTATGTTGATGTGTTTTCCCTCCTGTTCCAGTCACCGGTATTTTGAGGAACAGACCTGGGCGAAATCAAAGGCATTCTTAAAGTTCACAAAGCAAGCAAATGTTGCCCCATGTTTTTGTAATGTGGACATGGTTGTTGATGAGACTATACAGGATATATATGTGGTTTTGTGGTGTGATGGTTTAGCATGAACCTTGGCTTCTCCTACGGACATTATGCTCTGGTAGGATAGGTGAAGGTTCTTGTTCAGAATACTGTTGTCGTTTTCCCAGAATGCTGCTGACAAACATCCAGTAGTTGGCTGGATCAAACTGGTTTCCGATGTTTTTTGGATTGGTTCTATGAAGCCTTGGCTCCATACTTGAGGGTAGTAACCTACCCTTTTCACCAAGTTGAACACTTTACATATTTCAGCATGTGTATCTGGGAGACTGCGTTTAATCACCTCTGGCAGAAATCAGTCGATACTGTTGGCTTATAACTCTGCATGAGTAGAATATTCCTAGTTATTTTTTTTTTAAATGTAATTGTATATCTTGTGGGCTTTTATGTTACCTCAACATTTCAGATTCCTGATATGTGCCTGATGTACCATCTATTTGTATGAAAAGGTATCCTGTTCACTTTGTATTGTTTCCTTTGTGTGAAATACCTGGTGATCCTGCCAGTCACTATGCTTTCTTACGAAAAACTGATCACACCAGGCATAAGAGCACAGGGTGGTCAGTTTTCTGGTTGTTCTGGGAATTCAGCCTGTTCCCCTCCAAAGTTTAGACTTGTGCTGACAGCAATTCACTAGGAAGACTAGTGTTTCTCCTCTTCTGGCTCTCTGAGCTTATTTTGCAGATGAGAACTGAGATTGTGATCACTTCTCAAAATAGGGGAAAAAGGGGATTTACAGTTTAGTTTTTTCTTTTTAAGGATGTATTTGTATTATGTTTGTAGGATGCCATGAGCTATTATTTGATTAGTGTTGTTGGGGTCTCTAGCTGTATTTTAGACTGTAAGGTGTCTTAGCGCCTTGCGGTCTTTGCCAAACTATTTCTTAGGTTGTTTATTGTGTGGTTTCTTGTAGTTGACTTGTGTGTTTGTTTTTTGTTTTTTCCCATTTGGGATGTGTCTGCAAAAGTGTATTTTTTATTTTGTGGCGGTTCTTTGCTGCTCATTTCACACTTTGTGAGCTTACTTCATAGCTGTTTTGGAAGTTTTCTTGTTCAATGATATTTATTAAAAATTTTCTCAGTGCAAAAAAAACAAAGAAAAAAAAACAAGGAGGGGCATCTGCAAAGGGCCATATACACAAATTTTCTGCATTGCAAAAACAAGTTCTGCTAAAGTTCGACAGAATACATGCGTCATTTGACCTTAAATCCCATCCCACAGTTCTATGTGTAATCTGATGAAAAAAAATAAATATAACCCATCTCTTATCTTTATATAAGTATTATAGAGATTGGTTTATATGCAGTATCTCACAAAAGTGAGTGCACCCTCACATTTTTGTAAATATTTTATTATATCTTTTCATGTGACAACACTGAAGAAATGACACTTTGCTACAATGTAAAATAGTGAGTGTACAGCTTGTATAACAGTGTAAATTTTGCTGTCCCCTCAAAATAAATCAACACACAGCCATTAATGTCTAAACCGCTGGCAACAAAAGTGAGTACACCCATAAGTGAATATGTCCAAATTGGACCCAGTTGGCCATTTTCCCTCCCAAGTGTCATGTGACTTGTTGGTGTTACAAGGTCTCAGGTGTGAATGGGGAGCAGGTGTGTTAAATTTGGTGTTATCACTCTCACTCTCTCATACTGGCCACTGGATGTTCAACAAGGCGCCTCCATGGCAAAGAACTCTCTGAGGATCTGAAAAAAAGAATTGTTGCTCTACATAAAGATGGCCTAGGCAACCTTGGCCCTCCAGCTGTTTTGAAACTGCAAGTCCCATGAGACATTGCAAAGCCCTAACAATCACAGGCATGACTCCAAGAGGCAGAGGCATGATGGGATTTGTAGTTTCACCACAGCTGGAGGGCCGAGGTTGCCTACCCCTTGCCTAGGCTTTAAGATTGCCAAGACCCTGAAACTGAGCTGCAGCACGGTGGCCAAGACCATACAGTGGTTTAACGGGACAGGTTCCACTCAGAATAGGCCTCGCCATTGTTGACCAAAGAAGTTGAGTGCACGTGCTCAGTGTCATCCAGAGGTTGTCTTTGGGAAATAGACATATGAGTGCTGCCAGCATTGCTGCAGAGGTTGAAGGGGTGGGGGGTCAGCCTGTCAGTGCTCAGACCATATGCTGCACACTGCATCAAATTAGTCTGCATGGCTGTTGTCCTAGAAGGAAGCCTCTTCTAAAGATAATGCACAAGAAAGCCTGTAAACAGTTTGCTGAAGACAAGCAGACTAAGAACATGGATTACTGGAACCATGTCCTGTGGTTTGCTGAGACCAAGATAAACTTATTTGGTTCAGATGGTGTCAAGCGTGTGTGGCGGCAACCAGGTGAGGAGTACAAAGACATGTGTGTCTTGCCTACAGTCAAATATGGTGGTGGGAGTGTCATGGTCTGGGGCTGCATGAGTGCTGCCGCCACTGGGGAGCTACAGTTCATTGAGGGAACCATGAATGCCAACATGTACTGTGACATACTGAAGCAGAGCATGATCCCCTCTCTACTGAGACTGGGCCACAGGGCAGTATTCCAACATAAGGACCCAAACACATCTCAGAGGTGACCACTGCCTTGCTCAAGAAGCTGAGGGAAAAGGTGATGGACTGGCCAAGCATGTCTCCAGACCTAAACCCTATTGAGCATCTGTGGGCCATTCTCAAATGGAAGGTGTAGGAGTGCAAGGTCTCTAACATCCACCAGCTCCGTGATGTCGTCATGGAGGAGTGGAAGAGAACTCCAGTGGCAACCTGTGAAGCTCTGATGAACTCCATGCCCAAGACGGTTAAGGCAGTGCTGGAAAATGATGGCCACACAAAATATTGACACTTTGGGCCCAATTTGGACATTTTCACCTAGGGTGTACTCCCTTTTGTTGCCAGAGGTTTAGACATTAATGGCTGTGTGTTATTTTGAGGGGACAGCAAATTTACACACTCACTACTTTACATTGTAGCAAAGTGTCATTTCTTCAGTGTTGTCACATGAAAAGATCTAATAAAATATTTACAAAAATGTGATATAACGTGTGTGTGTTTGAAAATCCCTCTTCACCTGCAGTTCTATGCTCCTTTATCAACACATGGTGTACTGTATCTGCTCTAGGTACAACCGAAAGCTAGTATTGTTGATTACAAACAGCTGTAGGACTCTTTTAATGGCTCTGTCACTTAAAGTGGAATTCCACCCAAAGTGGAACTTCCACTTATTCGTCCCCCCCCCAATCAGGTGCCACATTTGGCACCTTTCAGGGGGGAACGGAGACCTGTTTTTGACAGGTCCCCTTCCCCACTTCTGAAAATGGCGCTGCCGGGCCAATTAGAAAGCACAGTGCGCATGCACAGTAGAGGACTGGCTTCACTGCCACGTTCCCTTACCGGCAATGGCGGCGGCTGCACCTGTCAGCCGATCCAAAGATAAGCAGGGGTGCTGACATCGCAGGCTCCCTGGACAGGTAAGTGTCCATATATTAAAATTCAGCAGCTGCAGTATTTGTAGCTTCTGACTTTTAATTTACCGTGGGGTGGGCGGACCTCCACTTTAAGCTGGCCCACGCACTGGACGCATTTTGGACCGTTCCTGACAAACCGGCCTAAATTTGCTCAGTGGATGCCCCTCTGTCGGCTGCCATCTATCCAACATCTCTTGATTGAAGTATTGAAGGAGATGAGCATCAAATGGTCAGCCAAAAAGCAGTTGCATCCAGTCATATGCATCGGCGGTTTGAGGATTTTTACAGCTAGTGGGGCTGATTGTCAAAATACAGTTGGCACAATGGGTGATTCGCCCAACTGTGCTGTATAGGCTGACCAATCAATACTATCGTATTTTGACCAGTTTTTAAGTTACACATACGAGTTAACATTCCCACATTCAAGTCATTTTAGATCTAATTTGCTGAAAATTGTCACTTAAATCTCCCTTTCCCTCCCTCTCCGGGTGATGGAATACCCAGAAATTAGGGCTGAGTGAAAACCTTGATTGCATGATGACCAGTCATGGTGGTCCTGTTGTATCTGCTCAGTCTCCAGAAGTTTGGCTGGTTTGCCTAAACTTTTGGTTCACAAAATTTTGTTGCAATAGTTTTTTATTGCTTTTCAAACCATATAATGCAGATTATGTGTCATAGAAGCATCACATCAACAATCCATCCAGTCAACATAAATGCACTATATCATAGTTTTTGTATCTTTGCTATTATATCTCTGTCCTTCAATAAAGTTCCATATCAACCTAGAATATAGCTTAAAGGATAAGTTTACCTTTTGTAAGATGTTACACCCATATTCAGGGTGTAATATGTTATAAACTGACCTTCTCCCTCCCCGCTAGCTGTCACTATTTAAAAAAAAAAAAAAGTGGCCGAGCGGGACTCAACCCACGTCACTTATTCAGTGTTAATGGAAAACTACAAGGTCTGGCAGCCTTTGTGGCTGTCGGCTTGTATTTTTTCGATGAACTACCATGGCTCTTTGGTAGTTAATTCATTCTTCCTGTCAGCATGTATCAGCAGATTCTTGCAAGGTACAAGCAAGCCGATAAACTGATAGATCTTCAGGAGACCTACATGGCATCATGCAGATCGCTGGTGCAATATTTTACAGGCTTCTGCAACAAAAAAAAAATCAATGCACATTATTTTTACCTGCAAAAAAAATGGGCATTTATTTTATTTTATTTTTTTAAAGTGAACTGCTCCTTTTACCACTTCAATACCGGGCACTTTTACCCCCTTCCCGCCGAGGTCAATTTTCGGCTTTCAGCACTGTCAGTTTGAATGACGATTGCTTGTGCAACACTGTACCCAAACAACTTTTTTATCATTTTGTTCACACAAATAGAGCTTTCTTTTGGTGGTATTTAATCACCACTGTGTTTTTATGTTTGTTTTTTTGATAAATGAAAAAAGACCGAAAATTTTGAAAAAAAGTGTTTGTTTTTCTTTGTTTCTGTTATAAAATTTAGCAAATAAATATTTGTTTTTCATAAGTTTAGGCCAAAATGTATTTTGCTATATTTCTTTGGTGAAAATAACCCAAATCAGTTTATTTAGTCTGTAGGAAAGTTATAGAGTCCACAAACTATGGGATATATATCTGAAAATTTGTTCAATCCTGATGTGCTGACAGCTCTCATCTCGATCTCATTTCTTGAGACCCAAAAATGGCAGGACAGTACAGATATCCCCCAAATGACCCCTTTTTGGAAAATAGACAGTCCAATGTATTTAGGAAGAGGTGTTGTGAGTTTTTTTTTGAAATTGTAATTTCTTGTTATAATGTTTTGGAAAATGAAGAAATTAACATGCTGTTATCAGTGCAATACAGTGTCATAACTAGTGTGGCGGTGATCAGGGACAGTGACTTTTTTCTTTCTTTTTGACCTGGGCAATATAATGTTACCATATGTAACATGTCACCTTATGATTGTTTTATAGCAGTGAATGTCATTACTATAAGCAAGCATTTTACTGAATGAAATCGATTTATTCAGTTTGTTCTATTGTGATTGGCCCTGTCTGTATCATGTGATCACTGTGACCAATCACAGCTAACGTCACAATTGCAATGAGCCGGTACACTGATGATTCCTCGGCTGTGTCCGCAAGCAACCCTCCATACCTACAACCATCCATACTGATGGATTATTAAAAGAAATGTTCAATTCCACCTGGGGGCCCTCTGTTTCTATGCTAGATATTTCATCCAGGTTTCCCAAGTCTGTCCAAAGAAATCTTTTGTTTATAATTATTGATGCCAGCTCATTTTTTTCTTGTATCCTGATTCAGGATAACTCCCTTTTTTTTTTTTATTTTTATTTTTTTTTTTTAATTTAAGGCTTCTCACAGAAGTTTTCCATGTCTTAGTGATCGCTATTTTGGCATCTAGAAAAAAAGTCTCAGAGGACGTAAGAATAACAGGGATGGATGTATTGAGTAAGGCGATTTGCAGATGTTTTCTGGACATTTGCTGCGTTATTGTGTATATAAGGGTATAAGCTCGGGTCCAAAGTCGCTTCACCTTAGGGCAATGCCACTGTACATGAAAATGATCTCCTTTTTGACCACACAGCCAGAAAGAAATGAGGAGAAGAATCAGGGACTCTCGTTGGTTCCAAGAACCCTCCTGGGGGGGGGGGGGGGTAATTTACAATTTGCTTCCACCAGAATAATTTAGAACACCCTGAATAATAAAATTTAATCATAGTCTTTTACGTATTAAACATCCTATTCCCTAAGCAGGCCTGACAGTAATATGGTTAAATATGTGACACAACCAGTAAACCAAATTCCACAGCATAATTGTCTGCTACAGAAAAGAAATCTGGCGTTTAGCTGACTTTAGCTAGATAAGAAATTATTTCATGTAATGTTAATTTTGGTTGCCGTATAGACTCTATAAATGTATGTGTGTAAAAGGGAATAGCATAAGCTAAGCCTAAATGGCAAAACCTCGACCACATTAATACCCTGTACTGTGAAGTGTGGTACTTACTGAATTGCAAACAGTCTAAACTCCTCTTTCTTGCCTTTTTAGACTTCTGCTCACGGCTGCAGTGGGCCCTGGACTTCAAACTAAGGTCTACAACAGAGTTGTGCTTTATGTGCAAGCTTTTGAAATTTTTGTACGCAATATGTGTTGTATTAAATGTTCTACATTGGGACTCTTGTGATCTGTAGCTATCTACTTGCTTTTGCTCTGATACCAGTGGGAATTTTGGCTTTGTCTTCACAGATGCGACTTATTGTCCATCAGTATAAAGAGAAACCCAGCATTCTGAGTATTCCTTTATTGGAGGGTCATAGCAAACAATAGTCACAAATGTTTGAGCGCCCAGCAGGACCCTTTTTTTCTAAGCTTGAAAAGTTGCTGTTTCAACTACAAAGTGTTAACCTTTTTTCCATGGATCAGACTACACCATAGCATCTGAAATTCTAGTTGAGTCCACAGAGGGTATTTCTGCAGGATGACCTAATGGGCTACTATTTAAGAGCGCAGGCTCCAGGAAGAGCAACCTTGGTATGTTTGAAGAACTGTGTGGAATCTTTGGAAACTATAGCAGTTATTTTTTTGTAGTAGAGTAGAGAAGGGTTAAAGCCTCTGTCAATGTGTTTTTTGCTGTCTTTTACCCATTGGGGAGATTTCACTTCCTCTCCTGGAGATGCAGGAAGTAAGAGTAAATCTCTACAAAGTGTGAGAAGTCCCCTCTTAGACAGTTGTCCCTGGAAAAGGTTTCCCCATTAGAAGATACAACCTTGCCTCTTGTTTTAGTGACAGGATAGATTTACTGTCCGGTAGATAATTATCTTCAGGATAAATAGAAAGTCTACCCAGTGGGGATACATACAGCAAGAAAAACCTGAAATGTTATACATACAGTTTAAGTCAACATGGTTACATTATTTTCAGGATAGCGTTAGGAGTTCGCTGGGTGGTTTTACCAGTTGCTTGTAACTGTTAGGTCTAGTTGTCATATTTGCAGTGCTAACTGTTGCGTATCAGCTTTCTTTGTACATTTTTTTTCTGTGTGTGTTTAATATTTCTGGCATTATATGCATGACCGTTTGTGTGGAATGAGGGCTTCTCATTTGTAAAGCACTGTTTTCTGCCTTCGATAAAGCTGTGGTGTTTCCTAAAGGAAAAAGAGTTATTGTGAGACTATAAAGTTCATCTCCACTAAAGATTATGGACTCATTGAAAATGTCTACAGCTTGCCTTTGCTGTAATCTCCTTCTCAATATACTAGTTCCCCGACTGGCATGTTAACCCAGTGGCTTCAATACGTCAGTTACCTGCCTTGGAACAAGTATGAAGAGTTTTAACTTTACTCTTGTTCTCCTGATCGACATGCTTGTTTTGGGTTCGGGGTCCTCCACATCAACTGGCCGTGTTGGTGTCATGGTTGCCGGTGTGCACTGTAAGAGACAGACCCGATGGGGAGATCCCGGCACATCACACTCTACTTTTTTTTTTTTTCACAGAAGTTTTTTGAGATGTTACAATTGACTCTTCAATAGAGATCAATTCACTGCAGCGACGTTGTAATGCGGTGGTTCATATCCCAGGCTACTGCGCAGAACAAACAACTTCTGTGTTGTGAACTGACAACCCTGTTTAAAAAGAAAAGACCTTTTACATTGTGTGTGTTGGGCATAGTTTCCAGTATGGTCCCAATGCATCTTGTGTGAACGAACCCTTGATATCACAAACCATTGAAACCAGACAGTCAGCTAGCGTTTTTAGATGGTCAGCAATTCCATCCATTTTTTTTCCTTTTAAAGGTAACTACTGGCCACAAGCACAGTGGCAGCTGATTTTCAGGTCCAGAACAGCAGAGGGTGAAACCTAAAATATATGTAAACTCTAAAGGCTTCATGTACATGGGACGTTTTTACAACCTCTCCTGAAGGATTTAACTTGACAGATAGTAACCAAGTTTAAAACTTCAGTTTTGCCGCGTTTAGTTTTTTTTAAATGGCCAAAAATGAAAAACGCCTGTAAACGAAATGTGAGTTATGTTGTTTAGTCGCGTTTTAGCTGCGTTTAGAAGCATTTGGTGCTTGAAATGCCTCAAGTCAGCTTCTGAACCCATTTTTTTGCTAAAAAAGCCTCTAAACTCAACTGCCTAGAAACGACTGTAAACGATCCTGTGTACATGTACTGATAAGATAACATAGAGGAGAGTTCAGGAGCAGTTGAAAAATATGCCCAACTGCTCCTAAACGTCCGTTTTACTACCACCACTCATGAGGCCTAAACATGAACTTCCCTTTATATGCTGCTATTTGGTCTGTTCTATACCATTAAAGTGGTTGTAAAGCCTAAACATTTTTAATCTATTGCATTCCTTGCATTAAGGTAAACAATGTTTAGACATCAGCATCCCCCATTCTTGGCTCCCAGTGCTTTCAATCAAAGCCAGTGGCGGGAGGGCCCGAGCAGCAGCAGGGCTCGGGTACGAGCGCACACGAGTGCCCCCGTGGGAAGCTGGACAGAGGGGAGGGGCCAGGAGTGCTGGCATAGGACCTGAAAAGAGGAGGTTCGCATCCGCTCTGTGCAATTCAATTACACAGAGCAGGTAAGTATAGACATGTTTGTTTAATTAATTTATTTTTTATTTACTTTTACAATCAATTTAAATTGAAGATGAGGAAGTGTTGGTCCATGTAACCTGGGATAAATATGTCCGATCCTCCCCAGAAACTGATTTGTAGGCAAGATCGGGTACTTGTAGGATCACCTTAAAAGTAATGTTTATACAATTAGATGGACAAACCAGGTTCACTAAAAAAATAAAGATTGCAAAATGTATGAAGTCTAAAGGATGCTGATACAGACTTATGAACATCTATGTTGGAAAGGAAATTGTTCCTAAAGTTCTGTGCCAACCATTGAAAATTAGAAAATATTGGAGGTTTTATTTAGTTTAGTGCTGATTAAGCAACAGTAAGCTGACACAGCTTGTAACCTCTATGGGGAGTTTGCACACTCTGCACTCTTTGCTGGATATGTGTCAGGTGAAAAACATCAATGATCATTCTATAATGACAATTGCTTGTGTATTGTGACTCTTAAAACATGCCTCATAACTCCAAGCCAAAAATGTAATCTAGTGCAACTTCGTCTTTAGATGTGGTGCATTCGTTTTTCTTTTTTCAGGCCTTTAGCCTTTGTCACCTTGTAATCCTGTGACTACTACAATTGTTGCCCTAGGGTGGCTACGCTCACTTACTCCGCTGTATATTTGCAAGGAGCTAGGGTTGTCTTTCAGGCTGCTTTCCTAATTTAAATTACCAACAGGTTTTCCTCGCCATCTCCATTGCATATACTGCTTAAGAAATTTCAAAAGACTTAGTGTCGGTTCACATCAGCACGCTCTGCAAGATCTCTTGTGATTCGCACTGCTGTGCAAATCACATGCGATGTCCGTGTGATGCGATTTCAGCCATACAGATAGTATGGCTGATATCCCATTAGGACCATACTCGGACATGAAACACTTTTTGGTCCACACCAGAATCGGATCACGTAGGTGTTCAGTTCGCAGTGCGATATGCAAGCTGATTTGGGGGTGTCATTAACATTGTATTGACACTCCCAGCAGTTTGCGTATGGCAGCGTGAACTGCCGTGTGAGTCAGGTGCAATGCGGGAACCGGCAGTGGATTCGCAGGGTTCCCACATTGCACAAGTGTGAACCTGCACTTGGTGTCTGGAGCTGCTTGCAGCATCAGCAGTTGGACGCAGGCAACACCACTCCAACAATGCCACATAACTGTCTGAATCTTAAGCTGCCTGATGCCTAGATGCTCTGGATGCTGATAGTGGTTTGGCATTGTTTGAGTTGTTTTGCCAACTTGCCTCCCTCGGTCTCTTCAAGTCCTGGAGGATAACATTGAAGCAGGATATCGAGCACGGCTGCTCAAACTGTGGCCCTCCAGTAGCTGTGGAACTACAAGTCCCATGAGGAATTGCAAGCCACTGACGGATACAAGCATGACTCCCAAAGGCAGAGGCATGATGGGACTTGTAGTTCCCTAACAGCTGAAGGGCCACAGGTTGAGCACCCATGATATAGAGTGATAATGAGAGGGACAATTTAAGTCCATTGGAGTGGGGATCTTGAGAATTCCCCATTAGCCGCCTTGCCACATTGGCACTGCCTGCCACAGGACTACAAAAGGTCAGTGAGGAGTCAAGTCATCCATAGTCGGTAGGTTGGAGTGATCAGTCTCCAAGGCAGAAAATGTATACCTCGTTGATGTCAATGGGCTAAAGCATTATTAAATCCAAATGCAAACATTTATTATATGTCAACTTACCAATTCTTTGATGTGGTGGCTGCATTGGTTTTCTTTTTTAGGCTTTTGTTCCTGTTATATTCACCTGATGGTCCAGCCAGTAAGGCTGTTGCTTTCCAACAGAATAAACTGTCCTGTAGATGTATCAGTTTATAGTGTTGAGACAAACCATTTACCACTGACGGGGGGCTTACAATGATCAACGTATATTTACTTATGTAAAACCTTTATCCCAAAAAGAACAAAACTGTTGCTGTAACTGCAGTGTGAACTGGAGTATGGCTTTAAGTTTGTTAGTGTATCTAAATCTGCTAGTCTATCTAACACCCCCCCCCCCCGACTGACAATGCTGCTGTCCAAAGTGCCCCCAATATGGATGAAGGAGCACAGGGGACACCTCTAATACAGGAGGTGTGTTACTGGCCAGATCACCAGGGGATAACAAGAGGAAAGAAAGCCTAAAAAAATAAAACTAATACAACCACTACATCTAATCATTGGTAAGCTGCAATATTTTACATTTTTTAGTTTTGGATTTAATACCAAAACCAATAATACAAGTTACAATAATAAAGGTTCAAATCATCAGCAGATAAGCTGCCTACTAAAAATCTTATGTCACGTTTGGTAAACGTGTAGAGAGGTGAAGTGATGCTCACTGAACGGTGCCCTGCAGTTGTGTTGCGCAGCAGGGGTATAAAAAGGTGGCTCAAGGAATACCCCTTTCCTGCTGGGACGTTGTATTCCGACAGCAGCACCTACAGCTGTTAACAGCTGCTCATCAGAGTATTCTGATTGAAAGAAGTTTTCCAGCATGTCCCTTTCGACAGAATTCAGTCAAGCAATCAACTTCTGTTGAGTGGGAATAGCCACATACTAGCATCTAAGCTTGTGTCTTGCATGGACTTGATGTGTGTTTATTTGTGTTGGGTGCTTTGGTTACATGCTTAGGATGTTGAGGATACACCCAAGGAGCAGCTGATTTACTGGCCTTTTAAAGTGTTACTAAACCCAGGACCCTGCATTCGCGATATCTGGTCTCCAACAGTACACAGAACATCTTCGGGGTTATAACTCTTCTTTACATTCATCAAAATTGAAGAAAAATTTTTGCTTTTGAGTCTACTTTTAATGGTAGTCTACTTAAAGTGACCTTCCATTTTTAGGCGCTTTCAGCAGCTGATTTAATCACTCACTTACTGATTATGTAGCTTCTCTGTCTATTACTCATTTAAGCTGCCCCAGGTTTTGGGGTGATGTCTTTTTCTTACCGTATCCTAGTCCTTGCATGCAAGACTAGGGTTATGCCCCCCTACACTGTGTGCATTAATAGATACACACAGACCTGTAGGGTGGGATGGCAAGGCACTCCCCTGTTCCTCCCCCCTCCCTTCTCCAAAGCAACAGGCTTGTGATGACTCTGTCCACTGTTGACTCTTTCCTGTAAAGATTAGTGTACTTTCTATAAAATATTTTGTCCCTAGAGGGATACTCATCCTGCCCCTCTGTTGGCCTTCTGTACTGATTGCTTACAAAACTTGTTCACATTAAGAACTTGATGGTTGGACATCAGGTTATACTGTGAGTGGCTTAACATTTTTTTGCCAGTGTCCCAACTTCCTAAGCTTTTTGTTCCCTAATGGGAAGGGATTTGTAGTAAATGCAAACATATTACTTTCCCTGTTCATGGACAAAAGTCCTGTTTTTTTTTTTTTTTTTTTGTGTTTGTTTTTTTTTTGCTCAATTGTTTTGTAGGCAGTGTATTCATTGTATTTGAACATGTCCATGCAAATGTCTAGGAATTGCGTAAAATGCACATAACTGCATATGAACAATAAATAACACACACGTAGACACAGAAAACTTTAAAGCCATAAGAGTTTGGAATAAGGTGGTCTGTGGGGTGTCTGACCAGTGGAGTGTCTGTGAGCTGTAAGGAGCATGTGCTTTCTTTGTCACATTTGAGTATAATTAACATTTTGAGAATGTATTTTTCATCTAAAAGATTACATTGTCAAATTGCGCATTTAACTTCCTCTTTGACAATAAAAAATATGCATGCAAGGCTTTAGCAAGAGGAATGTTACGTAGATGTAAGAAGAAATTGGTAATCTGCTATCGTCATGAAGCCATCTGCCTAAACCACACTGTTCTTCTAACTCATAATGTACCCATTTCCATAGAAGTTATGCTCACTTATATGCAACAATACTAACTTGTTAACATATATTATTTAGCAGCAAGTATATTTCCCTAATAAATTACCTCTTTTGCTACAAGGTATTTTCACCACTGATCATGGAAAAATCTTTAGTTATGCAATGTAATTATTCTGAAAAAAGGGTTTCCAGAATTATACACGGACATTTTAAGTGTGGTACGTGGAAAGTCCATGGAATTATAGTGAAATATTTTAATAGAACTGTTTCTTTTTCAGATATTTGGAGCCTGGGTGTAATCCTCTTCATGCTGGTGTGTGGGACTCCTCCATTCCAAGAAGCAAACGACAGCGAAACGTTGACTATGATAATGGACTGTAAATATACTGTACCCAAGCATGTGTCCAAGGAGTGTAAAGAGTAAGTGATGGCCTTCTCTATCACTGTGAAATCATATGAAGGTTAAAATATCGGAGACATGTTTACAGTCATGTACAGTTAAAGCAAATCTGTTCGCTATTCCTAGACTTTTAACCTAAACCTCTTCCTTAAAGCAGGTATCACATGATGCCTCTTATTAATTTAATTTTGCCAAAACTCTTTTGTGTTCTTGAGGATCCCAGCTCTATTCTGGTATTTTGAACTTAATTATTCTGACCTTCCCATATAAATCTCAGTACCAAAGTCCCATCCACTATCAGTTTAACCACTTCAATACAGGGCACTTTCACCCCCTTCCAGCCCAGGCCAATTTTCAGGTTTCAGCACTGTCGCATTTTGAATGAGAATTGTGCGGCCATGCGACACTGTACCCAAACAAAATTTTTATAATTTTATCCTACACTATGAAAACCAAAACAGTAATAATTAACCCCTTACCATGTGATTAGCTGTGATTGGACACAGCTGATCACGTGGCAAAGAGCCTACGCCATAGGCTCTTTGCCAGGATCGGAGATGCGGTGTGTCAGACTGGCACACCACCCTGCGCGCCCCTGTGGCTTATCCTGCTGAACGTCATATGACTCTCAGTCAGGCTAATATAACCACTTTCTGGCCATCGTTCTGCAATATGGCGGGCAGGAAGTGGTTAAAGCAGTGGTGGTCAACTCTCTCATGATATAAGGGCCTTAAGTGTGGCCCATGACTTCAAAAAAGGACTGCACATAATATTCAGTAATTGTAATGTTACAGAACGTTGTCGGAGACTGTAGGTGTGATGGTCAGGGACTACAGGCATGTTTTAAGACAGGGCTCACTCCAGCATCGAGTCCTAACATTGTACAGGCACAACACTGTGGGGTGGGCGGAGGCTGGGGGGAGAATCAGCAACCCGTTCAACGCTGCCTGCCGGAAGCACCCACCCCACTTTTCACACACTCTCCCTCAGCTTATTTCCACTCACCATATGTGAGCAGGTGAGTGGAATCTTTGAGGGCTGTTATAAGAGATGGTGGTAGACTACAAACTTGATATAGGAGTTGATGTGGGACATGCTTTAGGTTAGGCAAGACATTCATAGGCTATCAACATGTTGAAGAGGACAGTCGCACAAAAAAAAAAAAATTACATGACTGCTATTGCCTCTTTACAAATTTGTCCTTTTACATTTGTACTCCCTACAAACTCATTAAAAAGTTCTTGTGCCATATTTAATATTTCTCTTAGGAAGATTCATTATATAAGATCAGAAAAACCAAAAAAAAATAAAAATGGAAATACCAGAAAAAGTAAGCTACGTAAAAACTAGAAGCCAGTCTAAAGTATATTTATTTTTATTTTTTTCCACTGGCCTGAGCAAGCACTTCGGTAAGGAAAACACAGACTACAGTAAGTGCCAAACTGCTGCATGCTGTTTAGAAGCTTGGCAGCCAATAGTGGCACTCAGCTGATAGTGGGATGGGGGCTGGCCAGAGCTTAGCTGAGAAGTTGAATTCAAAACCCTACTACTTATCAAACTGCACCTTTAGCGATATTTACAATTCTACTTCCTCCTCTACTCTTCCTTTCTCTGTTGGGGTTCTGTTCTTGGACCTCTCCTATTTTCAATTTACACCTCCTCCCTGGGTCAGCTGATGGCCCCCCATGGCTTCCAATGCCATCTCTACGCTGACGACACCTAAATCTATTTCTCTACCCCTCAGCTCACTCCCTCAGTCTCCTCATGTATCAAAAATTTACTAACAGATATATCAGTCTGGATATCACACCACTTCCTCAAACGCAATCTATCCAAAACCAAACTTATAATTTTTCCTCCACCACATGCCCCTTCCCCTGATCTCTTTGTCAAAATTGAGGGCACAACTATCAACCCATCCCCATATGCCAAGGTCCTAGGTGTAGTCCTGGACTCTGAACTCTCCTTTAAGCACCACGTCCAATCACTGTTCAAAACTTGCTGCCTCAACCTCCGCAACATCTCCAAAATGCTCCCCTTCCTAACCAATTACACAACAAAGCTCTTAATTCACTCCCTGGTCATCTCTCGCTTCGACTACTGCAACTCCCATCTCATTGGTTTCCCTCTACATAGGCTATCCCCCTTCAATCCATCTTGAATGCTGCTGCCAGACTCATCCACCTTACCAATCGCTCTGTCTGCCACTCCTCTGTCAATCTCTCCACCCAATAAATTCAATTCAAAATACGAACAACAGCTTAAAAAGCCATCCGCAGTTTAGCCCCCAGCTATATCACTAACCTTGTCTCCAAAATACCAACCTAATCGTTCTCTTCCTTCTTCTCAAGACATCCTGCTCTCTATCTCCCTCTTCACCTCCTCCTATGCTCACCTTCATGACTTTTGCAGAGCCTCTCCAATCCTAATAAAATCCTTACCCCAATCTGTCTTATCTCCTCTATTAGCTTTTAGATGATCCCTGAAAACCCTCCTCTTCAGAGAAGCCTATCCTCCCCACACCTAACTGTATTTTCATTTTCTCCATCGGTTCATCCCCTCTGCGCTAATGAGCAGATTCCTACTATATTGAATCTCTACTGTCTGCCCTCATGCTGTCAAGTGCTGTGCAAGCTGTTGGCACTATAAATCCTGTATAATAATAATAATACTAGGCTTGGGCACCTCCAGGCACACGGCATAGGGTTTGCAGCTTCATGGTCCATGGTGACGTTTAATACTTTGAACATTATGGTCAGTTGATCCTCTAAGCATCTGCTTCAGTGAAGACTGACACACACGTGCTTTTGTTCATGGATGATTGTATGATGTTGACTATTAGTCTGTCCCCACATGGGTGCTAGGTGTTATCCTGGACTCTGAACTCACCTTTTAGCCCCACGTCCAATCGCTGTCTAAATCTTGCCGCATCACCCTCGGCTACATCTCCAAAATACACCCCTTTTTAAACCAATGACGCCACAAAGCTTCTAATTCAATCCCTAGTTATCTATCGCCTCAACTACCGCAACTCCCTCCTCATTGTATTACTTTACATAGGCTATCTCCCCTTCAGTTCATCATGAATGCTGCTGCCAGTCTAATCTGCTATTTTAAGTGTCTGCTACAACTCTCCACTGGTCCCTCTGTGACGGAATGTCCCACACTCCGCTTGAGTGCTTCCGTCACTAGGCTCTGGAACATGAGACCAGTGGATCTGGCTAAGTTACCCAAGAGAACCAGGCATCACCAGTTTTGGAGTACACTAGAAATGTAACTGTTTGTTTATTAGAACGAGAATACAGTCTTGTATACACTTGAGAAGGATGCCCCCCCCCCCTTCCTGATCATATTACCCTAACAAATCAACTGTAACAAGAAACATAAATTAACATGAGCCAAATAACCATTTAACCAGCCTAGGTGACTCAGAGGTTTGACCTTTCAGGTCAGCCTTGCTATCTTCTAGCTCAGAAGACACAATCCACATTAAGTATAACACAGGACACCTTCACACAATAGCAGAAGCCCACCAGTAGCAGACTATCCGTCTCCTACATTGTACAGAGGCCAATGTGATCAGCTCTTTTAATATGTATAGTTCAGAATCAAACAAACCAGGAATAGTCTTTGTATATTTCCTGGGAGATATTGTGGGTAAATATTACTGTTCCATTTTAAGTAATCCAAGCCACATTCTTAATGTCCATTATTTTTTGGTCACCCTGTGCCCCTAATACACAGGGTAACTTAGACATAGGAGGTGCATAGGGAGCTGAAGCAAGGGTTTTCCAACCTCTCCAAGGGATTCTGGATTCCACCAACCCCCTGCTCAAAGTGACTCCCATCACACCCTCCACTGCCTTTTCTCCCCAATGAATAAAATTCAAAATATTAGCAACAACTTACTAAGCCATCCACAACTCTTCCCCCATCACTAACTTTGTCTCAAAATACCAACCAAATCATTCTTTGTCCTTCCCAAGGCCCCCTGCTCTCTAGCTCCCTTGTCACCTCTGCCATTCTTGCCTCCAGGACTTCTCCCAAGCCTCTCTCATCCTCTGGCACCCCCTACCCCAACCTGTCTAACTCGCGATCCCTGAAAACCCTCCTTTTTAGAGAAGCCCCCCCTCCACCTAACAACTGCCCTTTTATTTTCTCCATCAGCTCTTCCCTCACAGTTATTACCTTTTTTGTATCTCTTGACTCTCCCTTTTAGATTGTATGCTCTGAGAAGGGCCCTCTCATTCCTCTTGTACTTAATTGTATTGTAACTGTACAGTCTGCTCTCATGTTGTAAAGCACTGCGCAAATTGTTATATATATGTGCTATATATAAATCATGTATTATATTAATAATACTGTGCATCCCAGAGTTCTGCAGTAGGTTATAATTGTCACTGGCCTTTGCATTCTCAGGTGCTTAGTGTAGGTGCCATCAATCCTTCTAAATTATAAATTTCCATCATCCCTTGCATAAGAGCATATATTACATTTTCAATTTGAAAGTTGCGACATTATTGTGGCTGAAATATAGGAAAAAGCTGCAGGAAATGGTCTTGTCTATGTTCTCTGTATTCAGCTGTAATAGCAAGGTGATATTGAACTGGCACTTGCTTAGATAGATTACAAAAAAGTCAAAGAATTGTAGAGATAATAATGGCAGTATCACAAAATAAGATTGATTTTTTTTTTTCAGGGTAAATTAGTTTATGTTGGGGGGAGGGACTGGTAAGGTTAAAAGGAATGGCTATAAATTAAAAAAGAAACATATGTCACAAAGGTAATGATCATATGCAATTAAATAATATGGTACTCAGCAGTTCTAGTTGTTTGGCCCAAGATGTGCAGTTCCAGATCCTTTCTGTTTCCCTGCCCTGCCTCGGATTGGGCACCTCCTCCTTGTAATATAATGCAGTAAGTGTTGCATTTGTATGCAATCAGAGCTCTTGTTGACTAACAGGACAGAACGAATGACCACTTCAAATAGGCAAAAAACTCAAAGTGAGAATAACTGACATTTTTATTTTAAAGCAGACCTTTAGTCATTTTTTCATCTATTAAAGTGGTTGTTAAGCCACTCTAACCTGTATACACCATCAGCACTGCCTCCTATTGTAGTATCCCTGTCTGTGTGTGGTTTATAAAAATAAATGCTGTAAATACCTAGTTTCACTGCCGAGATTGCGAACACATGACTGGCCAGCTTTCTCCTTTCCTCCTCTGAGAGATGCAGCGGGCGGGGCTGAGATTTCTCTGCTGTTGTCAGTCTGGAGGGGGAGGTGGAGAGAGCTGGCTGGTCATGTGATTGTAATCCCAGCTCTTAAATTGGGTATTTACAGCATTTATATTTATGAATCATTCACAGAGGGGGACACTGCAATAGGAGGAAGTGCTGTTGGTTTATACAGGTTAGTGTTTTGAGAGCAGCAGAAGGGGGAGGGGCAGCTCACACACAGAGGGGGGAGGAGGACACAGGAGCAGAGAGGAGAGCAGATGGCAGTCTGCTGATGACAGAGGCATGTAAACTGACCACTGTGTCTGGTCCCAGCAACCACGATACACCGCGGTCAGTTTACAGAGGTGTGGGGAGAAACTGGCAGGTCAGACAGGTTTTTTAGGTGCTACAAGGGGCCAAATGACACACCACAAGCACTGTGTCATATAACATGCTTTAAAGGAGCAGGATCCATTTTTTATTTTTTTTGGGGGTGGGGGGGGGGTGGGTGTTAACAAACGCTTTAAATCCTCTGCCCTTGTTATAAATTTGTATAGTAAAACATTTTTTTCTGCCAGTAATTACCTTATACAGCCCACTTCCTATTTCTTGTTTGGTCATGAGCCTAGGCTGATGACCTCATGCACAGCTCTCTCTCACTCTCGTGAGAGTTTGCCAGGAAGGGGGGGGGGGGGCGATGAAGGGGGCCAATGAGGACTGCAGAGCTGGAGGTGTGTCTGTGTAAATCTAGGAAGTGAACAGGCAGCAGCAATTAAAATGGCTGCAGCCAGACTTGGTGGAGGGAGATTTCTGCAGCATATTTAGCAATTACAGAATCACGGTATATATAAAATAATATGCAAAGTGATTGGAGGGAAGCTTCAGAATGGCAAAGATGTTTTTATTACAAATTATGTGAGCAGACTGCAGTTCCCATTTAAGTAAAGACTTCCCTGCTTGTTTAAATGTTTTAACAATATAAACAGGTGAACCTCTTAAGTAGAAACTGCTAAATGTTTTTTAGAAATGACAAATATTGTTTAAAGCGGAGGTCCGCCCACCCCACGAAAAAAAAAAAGTCAGCAGCTACAATCACTGCAGCTGCTGACTTTTTTAATATATAGACCCTTACCTGTCCAGGGAGCCTACAATGTGGGCACCGCAGCCGATCTTCAAATCGGCTGTCGGGTGCAGCTGCCGCCATTGCCGATAAGGGAACCCGGCAGTGAAGCCTTTTGGCTTCAAAGCCGGTTCCCTACTGCATATGCGCACTGCACTTTCTAATTGGCGTGCAGGAAGGGGGGGGCCGAACTTCCAAGAGGCAGAGCCGCGGTCCCGTCTCCCGGAAGTAGGGAAGGGGATCTGTCAAAAATGGGTCCCCCTCCCCCCTGAAAGGTGCCAAATGTGGCACCAGAAAGGGGGGGGGAGACAAACAAGCGGAAGTTCCACTTTTGGGTGGAACTCTGCTTTAGTACTGGCTTTTTCCTTGCCTTGTCAAAGCCTTCTTTTTGTTACCATTTTTTCATTGAAGGAACATAAATGTACAGCTCATATTTTTCTGCGTATGTAATAGATATATACATGGGGGGAAAATGTAAGCAGTTGTAAAGCTTCCCTTTTTTCTTATTTTTTTTTTCCCAAGAATAATAAAAAAAAAATAGTAAAAAAAAAAATCTTTTACATACTTTCTTTGTGCAAGGGTTTTCCACAGAATGGCCCGAAACCTCCTCTCCTGGAGTTCCCCGCCAGAGATTTTGTCTCCTTCTCTTTAAGTACCCCATAGCAAGCCACTTGCTTGTTTTGGGGCACTCATGTGGGCGTGACCCTGAGCCAAGCTGTGTGCGTTCATAGACGGACACAGCACGGCCCGACCCTTCCCCCCACTCCATCCTCCCAGAACTTGACTGGCAGGAGCCAAAGGCTCATGTTGCTGCCCAGTCTCCTGTCAGAAGAGAGAGAAAGGAGAAGAGCTGCTGCAGACATGCACATCAGGCTCAAGTAAGTGTTTTAAGTAGGGGTGTTGAAAATAATTGTTTAATCGATGCATCGCGATTCAGCCTCAAACAGCTAAATTGCGATTGCACCAATGACGTCATCCCAGCGTGTCTCTGTCGGAGTCCTCCCCTTCCTCTCTCCCTCCTCCTCTCCGACTTTATCTCACTAAACTTGCATCTGAAATGCCTAGGTCGGCAGCTCACCAGTGCCTGAATGGATCATGCACAGAGGGCATCTCCCGCTGTGTGACAGAGCTTTGATCTGAATATTCCGGCACGCCCGTCATTCTTCTCCTTCCTCCTCCCTCCTCCTCCAGCAGCCACTGTAACAATGTCCCACCTCCTAGATGGGTCCTGTGATAGACGATGGGGCACAGTGAGGCTGATTGATGAGGCACAGTGACTCTGCATTGATGGGGCACAGTAAGTCTGCATTGATGGGGCACAGTAAGTCTGTATTTGCTGGGCACTGATGGGTTTTTGATGAAATGGGCAGTAATCGTGATTCATCGTGGAATCGAATCATTGACATTGTAATCAAATCGAATTGTGAGACCAGTGAAGATGCGCAGCTCTAGTTTTTTTTTTTTTACCCTAATACAGAGAATGCTTTAATGTAAATACCTTTTTCCTTTATAACCACTTTAAAATACCATTCTTGTGTTAATCTGTTTCACTAGCTGTAACTTATATTAGACATTGTGCTAGTCTGTTTTATATATATTTGTCAAAACATGACATTTTAAATAGCTCAAAGGTACAAATATATTTGATAAATGAGTCACTGGGTTGTGTTTTATGTTCCTTTTTGCTGTCATGTAGAATCTTGTAGCATGTCAGGCACTCATAGGTTATCTGTAATATGGAACAAATCTTGGCAGGGCAGGTGAAGGTGTGTACAGACCTAAGAGAACTTTGGGCCAGTCCATCCATCCAGCTATTGTCGGTCATACCTTGCAATATTTGTATGTCTGCAGACATTTCTCGTGCCCAAGTCTACTCAAAGACAAACGGTCTATCCTCTGTTTTTCTTGAGCAGCCACTTTATGGAGCTTATTCTTGCCCTTTCCGCAGGCATAAGCATGCAAGTTCATCTGATTCGAACTTCTGCTTTTGCATGGTTGGATCTTAACCAACTTTCTGTTGCCTAAAATTAGCATGTTCTTTTAAACTAATTGGGTCTCCAATCTGGCTGTGCTATTGTTATAGGGATTTGGTTTTCAAGATAATGTGCAGAGTGCATAGGGAAGCGTGCATTGTGATAGTATTATATACAGTAGGTTAAAAAAGACAGCAACCCCTAAGTGTTTTATAATATGGGTACCAGCAGTTTGAGAGGAATGGGAACAGTCTACATAAACAGACTTGTGCAGATTTGTAAACTGGTGCATCTCCTACAGTGCTTTACTATGTCCTCACATTTCTTGGCCTTGACCTGTATGGTGCTCAGGATTATTGTTTTTTTATTCCCAGTCTAATCACTCGGATGCTACAGCGAGATCCTAAGAGAAGAGCATCTTTGGAGGAGATTGAAAACCATCCTTGGCTCCAGGGAGTTGACCCATCTCCTGCAACAAAGTACAACATTCCTCTAGTGTCCTACAAGAATCTCTCTGAGGAAGAGCATAACAGCATCATACAGAGAATGGTTCTCGGTGACATAGCAGATCGCGATGCCATTGTAGAGTAAGTTGATGCTTTGTTGCCATTCATGGGTTTGTTCCAGGTGATGCGCTTGCTGTGGGTGATCTGTTTCTTTCTGAGGTATTCAGAAGGCCCTTCAGAAGCTGTATTCCATAGTCCTGCATACTTGTGGAATCCTTTTTTTCTTAACTGTTACACTTAAATGCATTATACAGCTATGACTGACCACTGTTACAAATGCTGTGTTGGATGATTCCTACAGGAAAGAGCCAAGCATCTTACATGCAATGACTGACTTATGCTTAATTGGTCAGGTTCTAGTAGTGATAAAAAGAAGAGGGCACCCCAGCCTTGTGCATTATCCCAAGATAATTTATTGATAAAAAAAAACAATAAAATACTACTCACAAAAATGTGATGAATAAAAGCCTGTAGAAGCCAGTAGGCTCTGAGGAACAAGGTACTCCTTATAACACGTCAGCCAGCAGTGGGGCTGAGGTCTTCCCCTCTGGAGTCGGTCGGTTAAAGGACTGATTGCCACATTTTAGTGGCTTCTACAGGGTTTTATTCATTACATGTTTGTGAATAGTATTTTATTGTTTATTATCAAATTATCTTGGGATAATGCACAAGGCTGGTGCGCCCTCTTCTTTTTATCTTTTTTGTGTCTATTAGGATACCCCCTATCCAGGAGGGCAGCAAGGCCACAGACACTATCCCTTGAGTCATTGATCGCCTGGTTATCGCACTTATGCGCAGAAGTGTTTGCTATCACTCGTAGTGTTTGTGGAGTATAATATGTATGAACTGTACATTTTGTTGGCCAATTTTTGATATTTTTTTTATATATTATTTAAAGCCCTAATATGCGTAAATTTACTTTCTATTTTAAATTAGAATTTTAGAGCATATTTAAGGAAATTACATTTAAGAATTATGCCGTGTACACATGAGCGGTCTTTTCGACAGCAAAGGTCCGACGGAACGAATCCGCTGGACAATTCGATCGTGTGTGGGCTTCATCGGACCGTTGCTGTCGAAAAATCAGACAGACTTTAGATTTACAACATGTTTGAAATCTTTCCGACGGACTCCGAAGTCGAAAGTCCGGTCGAAAAATCCGTTCGTCTGTATACTAGTCCGACGGACAAAAAAACAACGCAAGGGCAGCTATTGGTTACTCGCTATGAACTTCCTTATTCTAGTCCCTTTGTAGGTCATCATGTTAAAACCAACTGACTTTCGAACGGCCTTTAGTCTGTTCGTGTGTGGGCAAGTCCAGTCATTCGAAAGTCCGTAGTAACTCTGTTGAAAGTCCGTCGGAAAGACCGTCTGACCTTTGATGCTGAAAAGTCCGCTCGTGTGTACGCGGCATAAGCCTTGATTTAAAGGAGTATTTGGCACAATCTGTGATTTATTTATTTATTTATTTTTTTGTCGTATTTACTTTTGTGATATTTATTGCAAATTGGAAAACACAGCCATTACAGCAGTGGCTCTCGATCTGGGGGTCGGGACCCCCTCGGGGGTCAAATGTGGATTTGCCAGGGGTCACCAAAGCCTGGGCTGTTCCTGAAGCCCGCACCGCTCTGCCAGCCTTCTCGCGTCTGCTCAGCAGGGCTGTCCCTGGAGCCTGTGGCCGTCTAGCTGGGCTGTTCCTGGAGGACGCCCACTCAGCCTTTTCGCAGCCGCCCATTCAGTTCACGGCATGGCTGGGGGGCAGAGACTAGAGGTCAGCTGACTGGTGAGGAATGTGAAGTGGGAGGGGGGCTGGAGGAGACCCTATCTTCTGATTTCGGCCTAGGTGTCACTGCTGCGAGACACCACAGAGCTAGAGACACAGTGAAGCCGGAGACACAGTGAGTAACACTACCTGTGTTTAGAGTTGCCATTAAAAGTCCCCACTACAGTTCTCAGATCAGCAGATGACCTTGATGAAGAGCACCTATGTTGGCTGATCAGAACTCCCCCTAGCACTGCCACTGATCCCACCCCCCACCAGCACTGCCACTCATCCTAACTCCCTGCCAGCACTGCCACTCATTCCATTCCCCCCACTCCCCACCAAGGAGTAAGAGAAGGAATACAAATAGAGAATACATGGAAGGGAGAGGAAAAGAGGGAGGGGGACAAAGAAAAAGGGAAAGAAAGAATAAGAGAAAGAACAAGAAAGACGGCTAGAGAGAGGGATGGGGAAAAAAACAAGACATTAGGTTAGAGAGAGATAAAAGTGAAATAAATGAGAACAAAGAGAGAGTAGTACATCCTAAAATGTACCATAAGGGGTTTTAATACTGTACGAGTGGAAGGGACTCCGGGAGCGTTAAATGTCCGTGGGTTAGGGGGGCAAATTACCGTATTTATCGGCGTATAACACGCACCCCAAGTTTAGGAGGGAAGTTTAAGGAAAAAACTTACATTTAAATGCCCATCAATGCAGCCTTATCAGTGTCCATCTGCAGCCTTGTCCATCATTGCAGCCCTGCCCAGTATATTATATAATATAAATTTCTTGAGATTAGCATGGGGAGTTGCCTTGCTGTGATGCTGACCCCGGCTTCAAATTAGTCAGTAGCCCAGAATAAGTTTGCAGATGGGCTTTATCCTGACTTTTCCTGATCTGCGTATGTAGTTTGGGTAAGTGAGTGAAAATATTGAGTGGATCAGCAGGCAGGCAACTGGATTTTCAGACTTAAATGCACAATATTTAGAGCTTATTGCAAGATTAAAGTATAAGTACACTTTTCGTATACTTGCCATGCCCAGATGAGAGAGCCCTCATAGTGGGACTTTTTCGGCAACATTAGGTCATGTGACTCAAGAACGCATCAATAATACACCCATTACGTTTTTTGATGCAGTTTTTGAGTCACATGAGTCACATTAGGTCATGTGACTCATGTGACTCAAAAACTGCATCAAAAAACATAATGGGTGTATTATTGATGCGTTCTTGCTGCGTTATCAATGAGGAGGTGCGTTTTTTTTTTTTTTTTTTTTTTTTTTTCCTTACTAACCAGAAATGCAGCAAGCAGGATTTTTAACACCACAATGGAAGCGCAACAGTGTGAAGACATACATAGAATTTAAAGTGATGCATTTTTCTTGAACTTTTCTTACACTAAAGTTGCCAATAATGTCCGACCAAAAAGATTCATGAATTTAAATTCAAGATATTAATAAAGTTGAATATAATACAATTTTGAATATAAAATTAGATATATGTTTTTTCCAACTTTGTGCATCCTGCATTTTCAGTTTCTGCACCAAAATTACTACTCTGTGCACCTCTAGCAAAAACAGTATTTTACCTTACTCCCTAGTGACTTTTTTGTGTTTTCCGCTCGACACTGCACAACGCCTCTTCAAAAATATCAAAGTCCTGCATCTTCTTCCCGATACATGCATGTCCCCAACTTCATTGATTTGGATTGAAAGGCTGTCTGCAGCCCATCAATCTGTTGTCAGATAAAGGGCAGGTTGACATTGGGTTTAAAGGACCATTTTGCTGGTGTGAAGGGCGCAAAAGAGGATAAGTGCACACTAATAATTTCATGTTCCTCATGTGCACCCACTAAGCTTTTCCCTTTTTATTTATTTTTTTTCTCCTATGCCAGCTTTATAACCCTCGTTCTTGAGTGATGGGAAGAACTGGTGCTCCTCTTTCAATGCCCAGCTTAAGTGCCCGTTCTTTTTCTCAGGATACAGCTCACAGCGAATCATATGCTTCACATGGCATACCCATGTATTTAGCCATTTGGTTGAATGCAAGTTAATGGCCCTAGCCAAATAGAAGTATGCATGTCTATGTTGTTACAGAAAGTATACACCCCTCCCTCTTAGTAGGCGTATTTCAAACTATAGCAGTCCCTTATTAAGGCCATATCAAGAGGACTATTGGTATCCATAGATATAACCATCTCCTGAATTGGGCAAGGATCATTTTATTTTATGTACTGGAAGGATCTATGCATTGCTGTCAAGATAGTGTACACTCTTATGCAGTAAAATCTGCTCTGTGGGGCACAGAGACACAGCTGTGTGCGGTTTGTGGCCGATGAAGTCTAGCCTAGTTTTGTGCAACCTCCCCTTCCTACAGAGGTTTTACTCTACCATAGTACAGCCGGGTACATGTAGTTTGCTGTACCCAAATACAAATTAATGTTCTCCCCCCCCCCCCCCCCACAAATAGAGCTTTCTTTTGGTGGCATCTGATCACCTCTGCGTGTGTTTTTTTTTTTTGTTTTTTTTTGTGCTCTAAACAAAAAGAGACCATTTTGAAAAAAAAAAAAACAATTTTATTTAAAACAATTATTTTAATTTCTGCTATATTTCTGCTAAAAAATATACTCGAAAAAAAAATCTAAAAAACCTAATTTCTTCATCAATTTGGGCCAATAATTACTCTGCTACATGTTTTTGGTAAAATAAAATCCCAATGAGCATATATTGATTGGTTTGCGCAAAAGTTATAGCATCTACAAAACAAACTATGGGAAATTTTTATTGAATTTTTTTTTTTTTTTTATACTAGTACTGTTAGCAACTTATAGCAGGACTGTGGCATTGCGGCAGACAAATTGGACACTAAGTGACACTTTTTTTTGCAGACCAGTGACACTAATACAGTGATCAGTGCTAAAAAAAATATGCACGGTCACTGTATTAATGACACTGGCAGGGAAGTGATTAACATCAGGGGCGATGATCAAAGGGTTAAATGTGCCCCTAGGGGTGCTTTAACTGTGGGAAGACCAAGGTCCATGTTCCTGCTTAGAAACACAGGATCTCTTTCTTCCCTACTAACAGAATGGTGGTCTGCCTCTGTCTGGAGCGATCGGCGGGTCCCGCCGTACCCGCTGATTGGCTCTTGCTATGTCCAACCACATACCTGCAGTAGGTAGATTTTATTTAGTCTAAAGTATAAGCCGACTGAAACATGAATTTCATGTAGACTTCTCAACAGTTGTGTATTCTGATATAAAGCTTTAGTCTTACTTGTAGCTTTTTATATGTGGATGAAACCGTTCCAGCTCTTTTAGCAATCTCATGTTTCCTGTTTTTTCTTTTTCTCGTTCAGTGCCTTGGAAACAAATAAATACAACCACATAACCGCTACTTACTTCCTGTTGGCCGAGAGGATTCTGCGAGAGAAACAGGAAAAGGAGATACAGGCACGTTCTGCCAGTCCCAGCAACCTAAAAGCCCAGTTTAGGTACTAATTTATGTATACCTTATCAGTGAGACTGCTGAGTGGGTGAATAAGGAATGTGCTAAAATATGTTCTTTTTTAGCCTTTTTTTAAATTGGCTGTGAAAAAAGTTGTTTTAGCAGATCTGACTTGTAACATTTGTCATTCCATTTATACGTTATTTTGTATTTCTGTTCTGTGATCTAAACCACAGAATGGCTATTTACGTAAATGTTTGGGTTTTTAATATTTAGGTCCTACATGTGGTTTGACCACATTCACCTGTGTGGCATGTGATGTAATTTAACATTTGTGCAAAGTTTCCAGCTGTCACGGAGTTCCACGTTGCAGTTTTTATTATAATTATACAGGCTTTATATAGCGCTTTACAACATAAGGGCAGACACTACAAATACAATACCGTTTAATACAGTAGGAATCAGAGGGCCCTGCTTGTTAGAGCTTACAATCTAATATGTTTAAAGAGTAACTCCAGTTTTGTGGGGGGGGGGTGAGAATGTAAAAAAAAAAAAAAAAATTCTATTGTGTATATATTAATTCGACTCATACAAGTCATATTGTAATTAAATGTTATTAAAAAGACCTTCCCTTTTCAGTCTGCAGCTCTGCAATTTTCTGTAAAAGGCAATATGACAACCTAAAAATGTTCTGTACACAGAATGCTTATACGGAACACCCCCTAGAAACATAATTTCCTGCTTGTGTGATTGGCTCAGTGAATTATCCAGAAGTCTGCACTAAGATACAAGGAAAACTATTCTAAAGGGATGCAGACCCTTCTAATGAGTTTCCTCATTAGAGCCCTGCAAGTGCAGCAGAAGATTTAGAATTCACTCCTGATCAATACACATTCCACATTCAGAATAACAAAATGTAGGAATTTGCAACAACGTTTGTTAAATTCCTTGTAATTTACATAGATCACCCAAAGGATAATGTTTATTTTTCTCAACGTAAGGGGAGTTACTCTTTAAATTTAGACATGATTCGGACATAAAGTATACAGAAACCCTCACAGTAGGCTTCTGTTTTTCGCTGACTTTTTGGTCTGTTAAATATACCAGTAAAAGCACTTTATATATAACTCCTTACTCCGATGTGTAGCTTTAGGCTTTGTCGGGTGGTTCATGTTCAAAATTCACAACAGAGGCAAAGAAATATTGTTATCTTATTCGTACAGTACAGGACATAGGAATTGTTACTTGGACCATGGCTTTTATGCCACTACCTTCAAGTGATTGGACTGGCAAAAGCTTTGCTGGGACTGCCCTCCAATGTATCCATATAACCCTTCCCACTCCATGAGGCTCCATTTTCTTTTTGCTAGTGTCCTTAGGTGACAGACCCCTTCCTCTGTAGGAAGGATTTTTTTTCCCCATTTTTTACCAGATTTACCTCCCCTGTTTCCTTTTGTGATCTCCTTACTGCTTGCTAAAAAAAAAAAAAAAAAATGGAGCCCCACTTACTGGGTGAGGTTAAATGGATACACTTGGGTTGGTTCCAGCAAAGCTTTTGCCAGTGTCCAGTCACCTGAAAGTAGCGGCATACAACACATGGTCTAGGAATTGATTCCTGTGTCCTATACTGTACTTCAAGATATGGAATTTTTCAGTACGTCAAAATTCTTTTTTTTCGCTATTATTTCTATAGCACCAAAATCTTGACGGCCTGCCAGACTTCTAATGTACATACGCAGCATGATCAGCATTTTGCAGCATTTTACAGACTGAAATCTGACTTTAGAGCCTTTGTTGTGATCATTGAGAATAAATTACTTCACAGTAAATTCAGCTAGAGAGGCCAGAAAGTTTTAAAGCTGTTGTATACTGCTGGACGTTTTTTTCTTCTTCCTATGAGGTAAAGTCATAATGTGATAGTATGAACCGCATACTAGCACATTATGTAAAACTTGCCTTAAAACGAAGCTGTTCCAGTGCCACGATGTCAAAGGTGCAGCCATATCCATCTTTAACCGTCTTGCTTCCGGGTTCGCGGGCTCTGGCTCTGTGACTGTCCGGAGCCACAATGATGTCACTCCCACGGGAGCCGCCATTCGCAGCTCGGAAGGAACGGCACGGCCGTCCGTTCCTTCAGATCGCATACGCAGGGATGTCACTGGCTGCATGTAATGTAAATATCTCCTAAATGATACACGTTTAGGAGATATTTACACTACCTATAGGTAAGCCTTATTATACGCTTACCTATAGGTAAATGTCAGCAGAGGAAGTTTTACTTACTCTTTAAGAATAAGTATTATTTTTTGTAGTTTGGTAACAGTTGCACTTAATCGTTACGAAAATTAGTGCCCTAAAGGTTTTTGTCAAGGCAAGACAGTCTATAATAGCCACGTTTTTAAAGCTAATTATCTGCCATTTTAAAGAGTCAGTTCATCAAAAAAATGATTTTAGTTAAAGGTGGACCCTTGTTTGTCAGCTCCTTGCTGATTACGTGTCTTTGATGCTCAGACAGCTAGACCTGCTATAGTTCCTCCCAACCTGTGACTTTTTGGGTGTTTCCGCCCAGCCTTGCATGGTCTAATGCTTCCTGCTGCATTCTCCATACAATAAAGCAAATAAACAATCAGAGATGGACCCCTTCGTTACTGCACTACAGCATGTAACAAAAGCGGAAATATATGGTTTTTGAAGAATTAAATGTGGCCTGTTACACCCCGTGACACACCTCCATCACTGTTGTATTTATGTTTTTGAAGACTGGCACTTTAGGCAACTGAAAAATGCAGCAGGGTTTTATTATGCTGTAATTGTCTTTAGATTAACTCTTTAGTGCTATGAGTGAAGATACTTGCTGTTAAAATCTACTAGTTGTGGGTAACTTACAGCATTAGCAGTCTTATTCTTCTGTGTATGCATCAAATCTTTGAAATGCAGATGTACATGTGCTTGCCAAGTCTATGTAGTGCTTGTTTGTATCATAGCAACTAGACATGGCATTGCATGGCTTAGAGACTGGCCAGGCTCTCAAGACTGTCCCCATTGTGTGCAATGAGGAAGATTTAACACAAAGTTAAATAGAAGGCATACAAAAATAGAACACAGACCTTTAATTATATAAAAAATAAGAAAACGGTCAAAGAAAACAAATGTCCACTCATAATACTGTAACGATTGTAAATTATTTACTTACAATTTTTAGTTGAACAATTTTATGTATGCAAACTGTAGGAAAAAGGTGAATCATAATTGCTTGTAGAAACAAATGAAAACTTGAACTAGAAAAAAAGCATCTCAAATCCAAATATTATAGCAATATACATCTCCCTATTGCTCCAGTATTTGCAGTTTCTTTTTAAGTCTTTGTAATATAGCTTTTTTTTCTGCCTGCTGTCAAAATTGGAGATGAATTTTGGGCTTGTGTTGACAGACTTGTATTTCACATCAGTTTGAGAAGCTTCTGAGATCATTCAGAATTAAAGGTGTATTTGACCTCCTTCTGACCTGCTTTAAGTGTCTCTTGCTGTACATTCCCTTGGAGAGAAAACCAATTTGCAAGTGAAAAGTGCCTGTCAACCATGGCCCTTGTAACAGTTTGACATATAATACTTTTTTTTTACAACTTTGCTTTGTTTTGTTTTTGTGTAGGCAGTCCTGGCCCACAAAGATTGATGTCCCTCAAGACTTGGAGGATGATCTAACAGCTTCTCCAATAGCCCATGTGGCTGTTGCACCTACTCCAGCTCGCAGCACAGAGAATGTGCTTAATGGACATAGAAGCAAAGGTCTTGTGGAGCCCCTGAAAAAAGAGGATGTACCAGATTTTGCTGGTCCAGCAGCCTCAGGAATTCCTCCTGTGGGCCTGAACCCATCAACTAGTGGTAGAAAATGCCTTTTCAGAGTGGAAGAGGATGAAGAGGAAGATGAAGAAGATAAGAAACCCATTCCCCTTTCCACACAAGTTGTTTTACGGCGCAAACCTTCTGTTACAAACCGACTAACATCAAGAAAGAGTGCTCCAGTGCTGAACCAGATTTTTGAGGAAGGCGAATCCGACGATGAGTTTGATATGGACGAGAATCTTCCTCCAAAGCTTAGTAGATTAAAAATGAATATTGCATCTCCTGGCACTGTACATAAAAGATACCATAGGAGGAAAAGCCAGGGTCGGGGCTCAAGTTGCAGCAGTTCGGAAACCAGTGATGATGACTCTGAGAGCCGAAGGCGGCTAGATAAAGATAGCGGGTTTACCTATTCTTGGCATAGACGAGACAGCAGTGAAGGTCCACCTGGAAATCAAGGTGATGGGGGAGGCCAAAGTAAACCAAGCAATGGAAGTGGCGGTGTTGACAAAACCAGTCCAAGCGATAACAAAGGAGGGGGTAGCCCCTCCAATACTTCTAGTGGTAACACAAACAACTCATCGGGAAACACCCGCACCTGCTCTGGTTCTGGTAACCCAGTACAGCAGTCACCAAGAAGTGCAGGAGAACTTGTAGAGAGCCTGAAATTAATGGGCCTTTGCTTAGGTTCCCAACTGCATAATGGGGCCAAGTATATAATTGACCCCCAAAATAACCTGTCCTTCTCAAGTGTCAAAGTGCAAGAGAAGTCCTCTTGGAAGATGTGCATAAGCTCAAATAGTAGTGCCAGTAAAGCTGCCCCATCTAGCGGTATAAAGTTATTCTCTGATCAAATGTCAGACACCACTAATGAACTGGAACGTCTCAAGAGCAAGAACTTTAAGAATAATGTATTACAGCTACCTCTGTGTGAAAAAACTATTTCTGTGAATATCCAGCGGAATCCCAAGGAGGGACTGCTATGTACCGCTAGTCAAACCAGTTGCTGCCATGTCATATAACAATGGCTTAATGTACAGAGCAGTAAAATGCCATTGTTTGTGGCTGAGGACATTTGCTGTTTGTGTATTCCATTTTGTCGTCTTCGTTTTTTAAAGTGGGCTTCATGGGCAATTATTTATTATTATTTTTTTCCCCAGGTAGATCAGCAGCATGTTTTTTGTGCAGGCTGCTAGACAGCACTATCTCTTCTGCCGACTTTTTATTTTTTTTATTGTGTAACTTTAACTTGTTTAAAGAAAAATCATGTTGAGTGTGACCTACAAGCATACCGTGTGAGGAGCACTTAAGTCTCATTTTCAGCACTTAAGCTAAGGAGACCTTCCTGGATTTCCTTGTTCTCATAATTCCAGTCCTTACGCTTGTAATTGTGGTGTATTTGTGTGTCTGAGAGAGAACCAAAGCAATAATGTTTTGTCATTGACTCTGCTCCTTGGGGTGGATTGGCATATTCCAAGGCTTGCACAAATTAAAGATGCACTGAAAACAGTGTTCCAGCTGTAATTTCCAATAGCTGGCTTAGAAATATTGGAACATGTCTCAGACCAGTCCCAAATTAAACTAGTGTCTAAAAACATTAAAACAGATTTATTTTTTTACATTGAATAAGACAATCTTTCTTTCCACCATTTTGTATATTTTAACAGTCAAGTAAAGTGGTCAGTGCAGGTTTAATCCACCAGTTTTCCTGACTCATTGGGGTGAACAATGAAACCATGTCCTATATAAAGCTGAACGGTGGTCTGGATACAAAGCGAACCATGTTGGTGTGGTTGTTTACATAGCCCGTTTCCAGAATGCTTGGTGCACATTTTGCATTAATGTTAGGTTTAGCATTTCTTTAGATATTTAATGTTCTACTGTAAAATATGTCTCCCTTTTTCTTTTTTCTTTTTTTTTTTTTTTTTTTTTATATATCAAACTTGTGTAGGATCGTTTAGAGTTGCATATAGTAAATTATATATTTCTGGATATCCTGTAAAGATTGAAAAATATAATTTATCAGATTCTGAAACAAAAAAGGATTTATAAAAAAAAAAAAAAAAACTGCCATCCAGTATAAATGGCAGTATATTTATTTTCCCATTAAGTGACCTGTAGTAAAACAAAAATTTGTTCATGCATTAGTTTTGTTAGTGAGGGGTTTTAAAGTTTGCCCTGTATGTAGCATCTGGATGACTGATCCAGCTAATGCCCAGGAGCTGGTGGCAAGATCTTTAGCAGATCTGGACATTCAAACCTGTAGTAAAATCTTACAGATCTGGACAGTGTCACAGTTCTGAGCAGCCAGACTTCAAAGACCACAGATGTAGTCCTTTTGTAAACAGAAGCTCCATCGTATTTAGTTTTCTTGATAAGTACATTGGTTGGCCAAATATTGACTATATCTAAGATGTACATGGGCATAATAAAATGGGCAAAGGTCTGAATGTTGGGCACCCAAGTCAAATTTTATTATTGAAGAGCAGATAATACAACCAGTTCTGCAATGTCTGTACACACAGAAGTGTTCATCAAACAAGTGACATCACACCCACTATTTTTAGCTTTCATTGGCTGTGGAAGTGCTTTTTTGTCAGTAACTTCAGATTAAATATGAATGCTTGCTCTTTAACAAAAATTTGTAGCGGACAGCTGACAGCTTTCACTCGGGCATTAACAATTAGGTGGCTCTTGTGATTGGATCAGGAGTTCCATATTTACAGTAACAGTGAACATAGAGCCTGGGTGGTTCAACAACTTTACATCCATCCATAATATATATACACTGTTGGGTTTTTTCCTTTTATATCTGTAAACTGTTTGTTTAAATGGTCCAGCGACCTCAGTTAAACAGCAGGTACTATGTTTAGTCCTTTTTTATTTTTCTGCTGAAGCTAGTCATTGACTTTACATAACCCTTCGGGCACAATCTGTCTGTTTTTCCTTTAATTCCATTATTTAAATGCTTGTTTATGGATGAAAAAAAAGAGAGATGAGGTTAAGTGTACACATGGACCGGAAATCAGATGGTTCTGCAGGGACTGGCCAAATTTGAACGGTGTCTATCCCTCCCGGTTCAACAGAAGCTGTTCACATTACATCAACTACTATTGAATGGTCCTGCTGGAAAACCTGCATTTGATTAGCTGCTGCAGCCAATGGCCTTTGATTAGTGGCTTGTAGCCAATCGACTGGAGAAGTTCCACTGTCAGAATACAATAGCACATAGGGAGATATTCCTGAATCCACCTCACTTGTGTTGAGGCTGGTTGAATGAAAAAAAAAAGTCTACCTAGTTTAACAGTCAGCAGAAATTTAAGAAACTGCAGAAAACATAAGTAGCTTAGGGCTTCTTAACATAAGTGGCCAAATTGAGCTGCCCAGACTGTGCTTCTTTGATTTTGGGGAACTCACCTAGACTTGAAGGTTGGAAGGATATATGAAGCTATAAAGCTCATAAACACAACTGCTTTACTACACATGGCTTTCCATTGCAAAAAAAAGGCACTTGCACAGTGTAGCAGGCATGGACTCTGTAGCACTATTTATTTTTTTGGACAAATTTCGCCGAGATTTCATAGCCAGCTGAAAAAGTCAGGAGCCAACAAACTACAGCCATGGTCACCACGGCGATTGGTATTTCCCAGTCTTATTTTACCGACATATTCACAAACAAAAAAGTAAGATGTGTGTGAATATATCTGTAAAACATGCCCATAATTTTTTTTTTCTACTACACACGCACATAATACTGACCTATATGGTTTTTTCACAGTACTGACCCATAATGCTTTCTCACTTTTACATACAACAAAAACACAGCGAGACCTGAGCCATATTGTACCCTAATACTAGAAGTCTTTTGTAACAATATACTGCCCCTTTTCTTCTTAAGTCGCATGCACTGTTGATTGTTTGGAACTTATCCCTCTTCCTTGTTATGTAAAAAAAAAAATGAGAATCTATACAAAAAAACAGTGAGGAAGAAACACTTGCGACTGATTTAGGAAATCCCATTTCTACTAGGTGCCATCTAGTGGCACCTGGTGGAACTGCAATTAAGGAAACTACATACAAGATGCTCAATTACATGATTGTAACATTTTATATTGTTGTTTTTTGTTGCTGTGGCGATATGATTTGCCCAGCCTTCTCTTAGTATTATATAATCCGTTTTCTACCTGAACTGTACTTTTAGTGGGGCTGTGATAATTGATGCACAGGTAAATGTGATCTAGCATTGTCCTGTTTTACTACCTTCTTGAATTGAACCATTTGTCATGGAAAGACTCACTGTGCCAGATGGACATCTTTTAAATGGTTCTGTGGTACATATATGTTGCCTCTAAATTAAATGATGGTGTGCTCAGCTTTGCAAGAATTCCTGTGCTTCAAACGGAACCAGATATCCACTGGTGTAGATGAATCCATCACAATATACTGATCAGCACTGCAGCCATTGTCTGCAGCGGCTAATCAAATGCTCATTTTTCCGCAGGACCTCTTGACAGAAGCCAGTCTAACAACCAACTTATGTTGAGCTGACAGGGATACACACATACCAAAATTTGTACACTTCCTGCTGAACCAGATGCATTTTGTACGTGTATACCCAGCTTTAGACTGTGTTGTGACAGTTGGGTGTGCCAGGAAATTCAAGCCACCAGGATGGTGAATTCAACTTAGTCTTGTCTGTTCGTTTTGGGTAAATTAACCTTTAAACTGGATAACTTCCAACACAGTAGTTTAACTTTTTTTTCTTCTCTTTAATGTCTTCGAGTCATAACTCTTCAACAAAGCTTAAGCTGCCCATAGATGGATTGAAATCCATCCAATTCAGCAGGGACCGGCCGCATTTCAAACCATGTATGGGCACTGTCGTTGTACAGAAATTAATCTGCCGATCAACTCCTGTATAACCACCCTGTTTAAAAATTTCTGCTCTATCAGTGTACACTGACGGCGGGAAAGCCTCTCTACAAGCCCCCCCCCCATCCCCATCAGACTGACACCTCAAATACAATTATCTCGAATGTATGGATGGGGAAATCTGGTTGTTTTTTTGTTTGTTTTTCAATCCGCTGGCTGAACAAGAAAAATTCATCTGTGGCCAGCTTTAGTTATGTACTAATTTTGTTGAAACCATTTTGAATTCAACCTGTATGGCCAGCTTACATATGTTCTCCACTTAGAACTATTCCATGGGCTGCATAGTTGAGAATTAAGTTAAAAATTGACTCCCGTAATCAGTTTTTACCTGTAATAAAATCTAAAGTTTTAAGTGAAGGTCTCTTTTAAGGACACGTTCAGACTGTGAATAGGGTTGATACGATTTATTGTGCAATAATGCAGTCAAGGAAATGTGCCTTGAAGTTATAAAATGAATATCGCTGCAACCATGCATGAATATGTGTTGAAGTATTTTACTGCGCTTTATTCCAGTGCATCAACAAAACAATATGGGGTGACTAAATAGTGTCAGACGTATGGCTTATTATCTGTAGCAGTGTTTTGAATACTCCTAAAGAACAACTAATTGCATGTTTTACAGAATTGGCAAATAAGGTAATTACGCTGGTTCTTTGTGTTTCTCTAACCAAAATTATTTAACTTTTTGATAGTCATTTTTTTTTTGTTTTTTTTTTTCTGGTGTCAGTGGCCTATTTTGGGAGATTTCTCTCGCTTTGTCCTGGTGACCAGAAAGCAAGGTTGGAATCACCGGGACACAATGACCATGAAACCAGAATTTACTAATAAGGCGAGTGAAGGCTATAACCTTGGTTGGAGGTTTGCCCTTGTTCCCTGCCACTTTGACAGCTTTTTTTTTACTAGAAAAGGAAATGAAGGAAACCACCACAATACAGACAACAGCAAAAAACTGATTTCAGGTTCTAGCTGTTTTTACTGTATCCAAAACTATTTTGTTTAGAGATCCACTTTAATGTAACCATGCTCATACCTGAAAGAGTAGAAAAGGTACTTTTAAAGTGGTCTTGTCAGCACAGAATCACTCTGTAATATAAAAGCATACCTGTAATAAGAGACCATATGCTTACCTTTCTGGTGGCACATTTGTTGGACTGCTGCTAATATTCCAATTGAGCATTTCCAGGGTTTATGGACTTGCCTAATTCTTCCATCACTCTCAATAGTTTCTGCTACCTGCTAGTACATTGCTTAAGTACGTATGAGTTGTCAGGAAGAACCATTGGAAGTGGCAGGGGAGACAAGTGTTCAACCCACCTGCAGCAAAGAGGCATAAACAAACTGGCTGACGGAAAGGTACGTTTTTTTGCCTCTTTTATCACAGGTATGCTTTTTTATTTTTTTATACAAATTGTATTGACAGGGTCACTTTAATTGAAATCTGTAAGGGCCGTAGGGTATGGCCACTGAACTTTATTTTTTACCATGTCTAAGAGAACAATTATCGTAGTAAGTCTTGCTTGCTGTAAGCATGAATTTCTCCATATCCAAAGAAAAACTGTTTCAAACTGAAAACCAGGCAGTGACTGTACTTTGTATATGCTTTTAGATACTGCATGTTATTTTATCATGTGCACGTTTGCTATCCTGTGAGGTAGTGAATGTTCTATATTCAACATAGCACATACATTGCCTAGCTTTCAGCCTGTGCTAGTTTTATACATGTACCCCAGTGCATTATCCTCCAATGCCCAAGCAGCTGCACAACCAACCAAAGACCTACAAAGTGGGCATGAATTCTGTAGCATCACACTGGCACACCACCCTCGTCCCTCCATCTGTCATCTTTTCTCTGTATTTTTCCTTTGGCTGTTATTAAACTGTATAGGTCTACATTTAATTGTATCTATAGTTTTTATTACTTCATATTAGTTTAGACATTTTAGAAATTATTTATTATCTTTTAACATGGTGAAGCCATAGAGCAGGTTTTGCTGAGAAACCCTCAAGCAGGGATTTTGTAAATGAATAGAGAAGGCTATAACTTGTAACATGAAAAAACCTGTTATGTACAAAATGGCCATATTTTTTCCTAAGGGGCATTGGCAATAAATTATTTTGCAGCTATTTTTTTCCAAGCTTTGTAAATATGTTTGATTTTTTTATGTGCAGCCTTGGAATGGCACTTTTTAATTATTCCCATGTGTCTGCTATTTCAAATTGTTTATATATTATATATATATATACATATGTATATACGGTGCTGACTTAGGAATGGCTGTGTTGACAGTTAATGCTGCATATAGCTGTATTATAATAGCCTTATTATATATGTATGGTTGAGCCTGAGGTTGTACAGCAGTTAATCTGTTTCTACAATTGTGTATAGGTGAGTGTGTGCATGTCATGTCCGTCATGTTTCCTTGTTCTCTAATCGGGAGGGAGACCGTAAGCACTACATTAAGATAATCTTGGACCAAACTGTTAGCGTGCTCTAAACCTTTCTTGTACCCTTGATTTGTCTTCAGAAGTTGCATTTAGTTACATTATTGTACAGATTAATAATTGTGGAAATCAGTAAGTCTTGTATTTTTTTCCTGTATGAGTATATGATGTAACTAGCAACAATATGTAGCTGAAGATCTAAAATCTTATGTAGATGTAAGGTTATAGCACTGCAATGAAGTCTTGTTGAATTATCAGTGTGTCTATACATATGGTGAGAACCAACCAACCGTGTGTACAAGGATTTATAGAGTAGAGTAGAGACTCTAGCCTTTACTTGTGTTAGACAAAATGAATAAAGATGCCGTGGAACAAACCAGTCTTTTTTTTTTAATTTCAAAATCATTTTTTTTTCTGTGAATAACGCAGTATGTATGTACTTGTTAGCCAACTTAAATGGGCAAAGTACTCTTTAAAAAAAAAAAAAAAAAAAAAAACTATGCTAGAAAGACTCATAGAATTCTGCAGAATGCTTGAAACTTTTTTTATTTTTTTAATTGGTTAATGTATGTTTTACACCATTTGGTTATAAATAGAATACTCAATGTATGTGTGCAGGTCATCAGATTTAAAGGCCTACAAAAAGGTATTTAAACACAATGGAATCAGTTTCTTAATGTTGGGTTTCCTGCACAGGCTAGAATAATAAGAACTCGATTCTTTTAGGGCCACTTTATACAAACGAGTAGGCCAGTATTTTTTTTTTTTAGCCAATCTAAAGTAGGTGAAAATCAATTGCATCTTCAGAAATACCACATAAGTTTACTTATTCCTCAGTGGTCACTTGGAGGAATATCTGACTTTTTGTCGGATGTAAATTAAAAAGCTGGTCATCGGTGAGTAGGTTGGGCTGCTTTACATATGATCCCTGTATAATGGATTCTGCCTATATGTTTCTATTACCAAGTCTAAGCTATATAATTTATTATTGCATCACGTAGTCAGCATTTGTTATCAATGCACAGGCAGATGAGGATATCATGCATTTTGGCTCTTTAGTTAGTATTTGTGTGGATAAGAAATGGCCTTAGAAAGTCTTGGTACTTCATGTGCAGGCTATTGACTGCAGATTAGATCTAAAATGACTGTTTTATTCTACAAGTCCATGGCTAAAGCCCTTTTCTGGTTCACTCAAGAAAAGAACAAATTGAAAGTCTATTGATGAATTACACTGCCCTATGCAAGCTTGCCATCAGTACAGACCTGTAATTATTTGGTTAGGTCTTCAAGACTCATTAGAGGCCCACTGTCTCTAACAATCCTCTGTCCTCTCCTTGCCTGATACTAACCTCAAAACCAGGAACTGGCTGGGAGGGTACTTTTTTCTGTTTCAAAGTCCGTTACATAGGAGCCACATCAACTAGCTTCTGCCTGAATAATCCCACCTTGCCATTTTTAAGATGAGGCACTGCGGCTGTCAGCGAACCTTCCGTAATTCTGGTTTGTACTGCAACTGCTTGACATGCAAAGCTGAATTTTAGGTAATAGCGTGCATGGCTATAATCTTGAAGCTTAATTCTCTAAAGTGTACACAAAATAAACGATGGTCTGTTGGTAAATGTTCTGCAAAATAAAAAGAGGCACCAACTTGTTCAACTCAACTCTGGTACAGCTCTAGACATGTAAGCATGTGTGTGTCTCTTGAAATCCACAGCGAGTCAGTGGATCTTTTTATTCTAAGGGAACCAAATTGTTTATGTGTAAACACTAAGGACCAGTTCACACACCATGCAGTCCAGTGCATTTTTTTTCTGTGTCAAAAACACATGGAAAGTAGGTTATATTATTTCCAATGGCATTCACACCAGTGCTTGCAGTTCCAGTGCGTTCCAGAAAAAAAGTAGAACATGCTGCATTTTTCCTGGACTGGAACGTTGTAAAACGCACTGGAACACACCAGAACGCGCCTAAACGTACCAAAAACGCACTGGAACGCTTTATTTAAGGTTAAGAAAAAAGAGGGGGAAAAAATGCACTGGACTGCATTAAAAAAAAATGCGCATGCAGAAAAGCATCTGGACTGCGTTTCTATGGTGTGAACTGGCCTTAAAAGTAACTCATTAAAGCGGAGTTCTGACAAAAAAAAATAATTAAAAGTCAGCAGCTACAAATACTGCAGCTGCCGAATTTTAATAATCGGACACTTACCTGTCCCAGGGTCCAGCAATGTGGGGGAACGAAGCCCCCCTCCTCTCTACAGCGTCGGCATTGTTAGTGTGGGTGCCCGGCTGTGGCTTCACAGCTGGGCACGCACTCTGCATGCGCAAGCCATGCTGTGACTGGCCGGGCAATCATCTGGGACCTGTGACATGTCCCAGATGATTGCCGAGAGGGAGGTGAACTTGCTTCCGGTGCTGCGGTCCCCTGGGAGGAAGTGGGAGCTGGAACCCTCTAAAAAGAGGGTTTCCGCTCCGCCCCCGAAAAAATGACATGTCAAATGTGGGATGTTAGGAGGTCACCTTCCCTTAAAGCAGAAGTTCCATTTTTGGGTGGAACTCCTCTTTTAACCGTTTCCCTAAAATACAGAAAAAAGGAAATCTCTAATCACAATGTATTTAGCTCCTGTTCTTGGTGAATGTTGGGCCTTTCAGGCAGTGATGAGGTTAAGCTTATTAAACAGCTTCAGGGAAGTTAATTAGGATAAATGAATAGCATTGACGCCTAATTGTTCTTCAGCTTTGAAGTAGTGTCAGTTTGGTAATATGATGGTTATAAGAAAAAAGCACCTGTTTCTCAAGACTGTTATTTCACAGCAAAAAAAACAAAAAGTAATTTTAAACATATGGATGAAAGGTGAATGAGAGGTGTAATTTTAATGCTATAGTTTACTTGATCAATTGCTAAATACTTAATCCGCCGTTGTAAATTGATTTGTAATCTGCTTTTTACAGTCTCCCATAAGTGATGCAACATGTTCTTCTATGTACAGTGTAGAACTGTAGCATTTTATGTATTGACTATTCACTGGAAAAATTTGTGGAACATGAAGTCATATGGGTAGCAGTAAGATGACGTCTGGTTCTTGCAGCTTGTTAGATATACTGGTTAAGCATCAAGTGGCACTTTTGCAGCTGCATCAGTGAGCTTCCATGAATGACCAAAATCACAATTTTAATAAAAGTTATAAATAAATCCTGTGTGCTCCTTCTTTATCAGCAGCAAAAGAAACTGTTACAAAGTACAACTATCGAAAATCAGTGTTGCCTTGCCTTGCCTTTTTGCCTGCTAAAGGACAATTTACACCTATAAAAATGCATTTAGTGACATGCTCTATTTGGAGAACATGAATATTCTGCAACCCTGTAAAATTAGAGTGTCACATGATTAATACCAACCTCACCCTGGGTAGTTATGAGCTATGCAGCTTCTAGTTTGCAGGAAGCAATGCACTTTAGTGTCAAGATTTTTCTGCAGATCCATTTGTTAGTGAATTTAAGATCAAAAGTTTTCTTTAAAGCGGAGTTCCAGTCACCTGTGGAAAAAAATAAGTCAGCAGCTACAAAAACAGCCATTTACCTGTCTCACGATCCAGGGGTGTGCTCACCCCAGTCAGTCTCGCCTATTGTCTTTGGTCCCTGCCACCTTCACTATGGCCACCCGGCTATGACAGCTTGCGGCTTCACAGCCAGGTGCCCAATGCACATGTGCGTGTCACACTGTGCATCGTGAATGATGGATGCAGTCTTCTGGGACCTCTCAGTGTTCCAGAAAACTGCAGGGGGAGGGAGGAGAACTCTCAATTCGGACTGAAATGGCGGTCGGAACGAAAGTGGGATGCTGGTGCCTGTCAGTCTGGTACCTGCTCCGCCCCCCGCCCCTTTCCCCTCCTCCTAAAGTGCCACTTGTTCAAGAAGAGCCGGTAACGAGTCCTGAAAGCTGAACTTCCCCATTTGGGTGGAGCTCAACTTTAACCACTTGCCGCCCGCCCTATTACCAAATGACGACGGCAAAGTAGTTTGATATTCCTGACCGGACGTCATATGATGTGATCAGGAATATCGGGGGCGCGCATTGCGGCGATCGTTGTTGCGGGGTGTCAGTCTGACACCCTGCAACACCGAGCTAGGTAAAGAGTCTCCGACGGACACTCTTTACCACGTGATCAGCCGTGTCCAATCATGGCTGATCACAATGTAAATAGAGCCGGTGATTGGCTTTTCCTCACTCGCGTCTGACAGATGCGAGTAGAGGAGAGCCGATCGGCTGCTCTCCTGACAGGGGGGTCTGTGCTGATTATCAGCACAGCCCCCCCTCGGATCCTACCCAGGACCACCAGGGAAGCCGACCAGGACCACCAGGGAAGCCATCCACACTGGACCACCAGGTATGCCCCTAGATCCCCAGGGAAATGCCACTGTGTGCCCAGGCAGCTACCAATCAGTGCCCACTTCAATGCCTGCCACTGCCAGTGCCACCAGGGATGCCCATCAGTGCCGCGTATCAGTGCCACCCTATCAGTGCCCAGCAGTGCTGCCTTTCATTGCCCATCAGTGCCGCCTATCAATGCCCATCAGTGCTGCATATGAGTGCCACCCATCAGTGCCGCCTACCAGTGCCCGCTCATTGGTGCCACCTCATCGGCGACGCCGTATCAGTGCCTGTCACTGCCGCCTTATCAGTGCCCATCAGTGAAAGAGAAAACTTACTTATTTACAATTTTTTTTAACAGAAACAAAAGCAAAACTTTATTTTTTTTTAAATTTTCGGTCTTTTTTTATTTAGCAAAAAATAAAAACCGCAGAGGTGATCAAATACCACCAAAAGAAAGGTCTATTTGTCAGAACAAAATGATAAAAATTTAGTTTGGGTACAGTGTTGTATGATCGTGCAATTGTCATTCAAACTGCAACAGCGCTGAAAGCTGAAAATTGGTCTGGGGAGGAAGGTGTCTAAGTGCCCTGTATTGAAGTGGTTAAATTCCCAGTAATAATTTTGTAAGTGCTTCTTCCCTTTTGGCACTGACCATTTTAAAATAATAATGCATGTGCTGAAATACCTACAAGTGGCACCAGCTATACCTGTTATACAGCAGCTCGATCCTTCCTGACTGCTTCTAATTTACAGATGTGGCCAAGGGCTCTACTAATTGACTGCTTATGCATCCACCTATAGATTAACTTCAGGTTTGCTTTATTAAATTGTCCCTGGTGCCATTTAAAATCCACACCAGGACCCAGTGGCTGCTGCGGGTGCTGTCTGAACTTAGGGCTAAAACCACTGGTTGTCGGTGTCAGCCGAGGACCAGTGCGAAGGCCAGGAGCTGAATAAATCTGCTCCTGGGTGTCTGATCCTGATATACAGTGCTCTGTAGAAGAAACTGTAAATGTGATCCAGAACAATGCTTCCTTATGGTGTATAGAGAGAAATTAATGTGACGTCACAGCTCGTGATGTGTGCCCCGACCCTAGAGCAGAGCTGAAGCAGCTGCCTTGTTTCTCCATGCAGCAATAGATCACTATTGCAGTGATTTTATTGTAGGCCAGTTTCAGCCACCAATAAATCATCATTACAACTGCTCTTTTGTAGCAGAGCTGCGTGAGATATTCTCCCCAGGTCCCTACACATACGGTAGATGATCTGCATTACATTTGCACTTACTGCATTAGCATCAGATACAAAAGCGCAATGCCATTTGGAAGACTGGCAATCGAAAACCTGTAAACATGTTGCTGCCATGCTAATTTCTGTCCTTAAAAGCATGCCGCTAACAATCTGCTTGAACAGAATTTAGGTGTTTTTACCATTTTTATCTCCCGTCCAGTAAAATGCAAACTTTCACTTTAACCATTAATAGGCAGATTTTGGGTAAATTTTGGGGTAAATATCTAAGAGATGTAAAGGCTACTTTGCAAAAAAGAACCACTGTCTTGCATTTTTCGAATTTTTCACTTTATCCAATTAAAACCTACAAAATAAAAATATATGTATCCAAATCGGCTGCCAGATTAAAGCCCTCTCTGTCCTTAACCCTTACATAATAAAAAAAATGTACATTATGTAAGCCTACAAAGAGTATAAGGGGTGGAACTGCCTTATCTTTAAAAAGAAAAGACACTCTGGTACTCCAAGGGGAGTAGAGCAATGAAAGGCTTCATGGACTCATTTGGTTACGTTAGATCTATCTATTGAAGCTATAACTGACCAGAGGGTTGCAGGCCATCAAGCCATGTCAATATTATGAATACCCAGTTGTATGTCTACAGAAAGGCTGCAAACGTAAAGAAAAATGGCACGACTGCAGAAATTTCCCTTAAAGTGGATATAAACCCAATTCATGAAATTTGAGCTGGGGACATATATCTGTAGTGCTGTCTTATCCCTGTTCAAAGTCCTAAGTCCCATGGCTTTCTCCTGCTTCGTTCTTCTGTTATCAGCATGATTAACCTCTGACAAGTTCTCTGTCAGTTGTGATAAAAGCAGCATGGATTTTGTGTCAGGGTGGGTTCTATAAATTAGCAGAGAGCTGGTCTATTCACAGCACAGCTCTGCAAGTCTCTGCCGATGTGTGTAGGGGGGGTGCCTTTCCTCCAAGCTGTCTAAGTGTATGGCAAGAATCCACACCCACAGGTGAATCAGGAAGAGAAAATTCTAACAGGATGTGCACTTTCTAAACAGTATATAATGCTGAAGACAGCAGATATACATGTAAAACTTATGTAGGAGGCTGTTTCATCTCTGTTTATCATCTGAGGCTGTTCACTTCACTTTAAAATAAAAGTTTGCTTTTAAATTCTAAGGTGAGTGCATCCAAATGTTCTAGATGTGGAAAGTCTACCATATGTACAACCCCGAAGAATAGCGGTTTTGAGATGCATGTAGGTTGCCATTGCAGATCTCTCTTGAAAATGCTTTTTGCCTAGATGCCATGTAGGTGGCCCTGGGTCAGTGATCCAGAAAGAACTAAAGCTTGGTTTCTGGACCAGGCATCTAGCTTTTTCAGAAGTTCACATGGCTGCCTTTTTTATAAGTTTTTTAAAGTGTTCCCTTCTTCCTCTTTCAGCCTTTAATATGACCTTGAGCACTTTAAAGATATGTTGCTTTTTAGTAGCCAAATGGTTTGTTGCCCACAAAAGCAGCTGCGGTGCTCTATGCAGTTTCTGTAGCATACCAACACTGTGCTGTATAATGGCTAGGGCTATCAGTGACAACCTGATAAGAACCAGAATTTAAGGTTTGGAGCTCTTTTAAAGGCATTTTTATTTTTTGTCTAGGAAAATAGATATACAGGGTCTCCCGTTAGTCACCATAAATAGGGATAATAGGAAATTGTAGATAAGTACCGTTTATTTGCAAAATTTTCTTTTAGAAATGTTCACAATATATTAGTAATTTAAAAATATTAAATATTATAGGAGTTTGTTCATTTATCCTATGGGTGGAGACTTTTTGGACAACCTGTATTGTCATGCCATTTTAACATGGTAACTTGGGAACAAAGGGGTTAATGTGTCTGTTCAGCATAAAGACATATACTTGGTTGCGTGCAAACTCAAGAAAAGTATAGTGGAGTTTCCGTTGCTTTCGGAAAGGAACAGTATTCAGGAAGGCTGGGGTCAAGGTTATCGTTTTTTGCTTTGTATTTAGAGTGTACAAACCGTTCTGTAGTAGCAATGGTTTGTTTTCAAAACCAAAAAGTGACAACAGCTCAAAAATTTCTCAACTATGAAGTGTCCTGTTCACACTTGATTTTTGTGCAACACAGTTTAGGTTTTGCTGAATGTGGCTCTGATTTATTGGTACATTTACATTTTCTACAGTTATGAACGTGTGTTCTAGTATGAACCGTATAGGTTTGTATTTTGGAAAAGCTGAAACATGTCTGCTTCAGTGTAATATAATTTGATCCACATTAGTAAAGCATGGCAGTGCATGTAAACCTTTACATATACCTAGTGAAATGACTGGCTTCAGGTGCTACACAGATCAAACAAGTCCTCCTCCATAATTGGTACCTGTTTTCTGCAGTCTCCTATTCTCTATAGCCAGTCAAAGTGCAAAGTTTATAAAGCTTGTCTGAGCTTTCCAAAAGCAGAGGGTGGGGAGCTGAAGTTACACCCGGCGGAGCTCAGAACTGATTGGAGGGAAGGAACATATCACCTTCACACAGCACACAAGACCAGAGCTAGGGCTGTCAATCACGGGGTGTGTGCTGGAGCTCCCTCCCCGTCATCTTTTCTTGGTTTCAGGAAAACTTTGTCAGAAGTGACTGACACTTAAACTGGCCATACACCATACAATTTTCTTATTCCATTTTCTTTAGATTTCTTAGATTTACCTTCAACTATGTAGTGCAAGGGTCTGCCTGATTGCATACAAATTGAATCTGTTTAAGTTTGACCTCGTATTATATGGTTTTGGTAAATCTAAAGGAAAATTTTATAATGTATGGCCAGCCTAAGACCCCATACACACTATTAGATTTTGTGCAGATTTTTGTCTTCAGATTTACCAAAACATGTAGCGCAAGGGCCTGCCTGACTGCATACAAATTGAAACTCTTAAGCCTTGTACACACGATCCGATTGTTGGCCAACAGAGAGTCAGACTTTTGTCCGAAGGGCGTGAGCCAGGAACTTGTCTTGCATACAAACAGTACACAATTGTTGGCCAACAAACACAAAAGTAGTGACGTACTACGTGGAATTTCAGCTCTTGAGCGCCACCCTTTGGGCACCTTCTGCTAATGTTGTGTTTAGTGAGCATTGATTCTGAGCATGCGTGTTTGTACTTGGACTTTTGTGTGACAGACTTGTGTACACACGATACGAAAATCTGACAACAGACCGTTGTCCGCCAAAAATTTACTAGCCTGCCATCCAACCTTTGTTGGCGGAAAGTTGGACAATTGTCTGAAGAAGCGTACGAACGATCAGATTTTAGGCAAACAGTCTGTCATCACACAATTCCCTGCCGAAAATCCAATCATGTGTACAAGGCTTTAAGGTTTGACCTGAAATTATATAGTTTTTGTAAATCTGAAGAAAATCTAATAGTGTGTATGGGGCCTTAGGGGTAGATTTACTAAGGCTGGTGCTCTCAGAATCTGGTGCAGCTGTGCATGGTAGCCAATCAGTGTCTAAACTCAGCTTGTTCAATTAAGCTTTGGCAATAAGACCTGGAAGCTGATTGGTTTCTATGCAAAGGTGTACCAGATTATGCCCTCTCCAGCTTTAGTAAATAAACCCCTTCGTGCTCTGGACTGAGACCAGAACACACTAGGGCAGGGGTAGGCAACCTGGGGGCCTCCAGCTGTTGTGGAACTACATTTCCCATGAGGCATTGCAAGGCTGGCAGTTACAATTACTCCCAGAGGCATGATGGGACTTGTAGTTCTGCAACAGCTGGAGGGACCCAGGTTGCCTACACCTGCACTTGAGTTATATTTTGTTCAGATTTCATGTCAGATATTTACGGAACCCCAGATAAGATTTTATTTGCACACATACATTGGTTCACCCTGGGGTATCTCTTACATGATGGATCGCTGTAGTACTTGATGCTATCTGGGCCTGGGCCCAGCAGCTACCCCACTTCACACTGACCACAAAAGGTCACTTACTTGCCACCACCTCCATTCACAGAATGCCTTGTACAACCCCTGGCAAAAATGATGGAATCACCAATCCCTGAGGATGTTCCTTCAGTTGTTTATTGTTGTAGAAAAAAAAGCAGATCACAGACATGGCCAAAAACTAAAGGCATTTCAAATGGCAACTTTCTGGCTTTAAGAAACACTAAGTGCCGGTTCACACAGGGGCGACTTGTCAGGTGACCTAGCCGCCTGACAAGTCGCCTCCCGTTCTGTACTACGGAACCGTTCTAATAGGAGCGACGCAAGTCGCTCCGACTTAGAAAAAGGTTCCTGTAGTATTTTTGGGGCGACTTGCACTGACCTCGGTGAGGCGACCTGCAAGTCGTGCCGCCCCTGTGTGAACCGGCAGTAAAAGAAATCAAGAAAAATAATTGTGGTGGCCAGTAACAGTTAGATTTATAGAACAAGCACAGGGAATAAATTATGGAATCACTCAATTCTGAGGAAAAAATTATGGAATCATGAAAAACAAACAAAATAACACTCCAACACATCACTAGTACTTTGTTGCACCACCTCTGGCTTTTATAACTGCTTGCAGTCTCTGAGGCATTGACTTAATGAGTGATAAACAGTACTCTTCAGCAATCTGGCTCCAGCCTTCTCTGATTGCTGTTGCCAAATCAACTTTGCAGGTTGTAGCCCTATCATGGACCATTTTCTTTAACTTCCACCACAGATTTTCAATTGGATTGAGATCCGGACTGTTTGCAGGCCATGACATTGACCTTATGTGTCTTTCTTCAAGGAATTTTTTTCACAGTTTTTGCTCTATGGCAAGATGCATTATCATCTTGATAAATGATTTCATCATCCCCAAACATCCTTTCAATAGATGGGATAAGAAAAGTGTCCAGAATTTCAATGTAAACCTGTGCCTTTATTGAAGATTTAATGACAGATATCTCCCCAGTGCCTTTACCTGACATGCAGCCCCATATCATAATTGACTGTGGAAATTTGCATGTTTTCTTCAGACAGTCGTCTCCATAAATCTCATTGGCACAGCACCAAACAAAAGTTCCAGCATCATCACCTTGTCCAATGCAGATTCGAGATTCATCACTGAATATGACTTTCATTCAATCATCCACAGTCCACGATTACCTTTCCTTAGCCCCTTGTAACCTTGTTTTTTTGTGTTTAGGTGTTAGAGATGGCTTTCTTTTAGCCTTTCTGTATGTAAATCCCATTTCCTTTAGGCGGTTTCTTACAGTTCGGTCACAGATGTTGACTCCAGTTTCCTCCCATTTGTTCCTCATTTGTTTTGTTGTACATTTTCTGTTTTCAAGGCATATTGCTTTAAGTTTTCTGTCTTGACGCTTTGATGTCTTCCTTGGTCTACCAGTATGCTTGCCTTTAACCACCTTCCCATGTTGTTTGTATTTGGTCCATGTTTTAGACACAACCGACTGTGAACAACCAACATCTTGTGCAACAATGCGTGATGATTTACCCTCTTTACCTACATACTAACAAGCAGATTTAATCTGATGCAGGTGTTAGTGTTTGTAATGAAAATTTACAGGGTGATTCCATAATTTTTTCCTCAGAATTGAGTGATTCCATAATTTATTCCCTATGCTTGTTCTATAAATCTAACTGTTACTGGCCACCACAATTATTTTTCTTGATTTCTTTTAGGGTTTCTTAAAGCCAGAAAGTTGCCATTTGAAATGCCTTTAGTTTTTGGCCATGTCTGTGATCTGCTTTTTTTTTCTACAACAATAAACAACTGAAGGAACATCCTCAGGGACTGGTGATTCCATAATTTTTGCCAGGGGTTGTATTCATTGATAAGATACTAGGCATTCTCTAATTGGATGCGGTGGAGTGGCAAGGGCAGTCACGATTTTCACCTCATCCAATCAGAGAGACTATACTGCATTGTTTAGGCTCCTTTCCCATGGGCACCCTCCATTCTCTCTTAACAGAGGATCCAAAGACTGCTTCCCTGCTGAGTTGAATTGGAATGGAAACAAATGTCACATCTGCGATGGAGGAAAAAATTATCTATGTAATCCCTATGGGTGGCCACATGTAAATGGATGTTCGTCATTTCATATCCATTTACATCAGTTCTGGTCCACAAGGGCAGAGCTGTACACAAACTTGCATTCAGTCCAATGAACCTGAACAGACTTGGATGTAAACAGATGCACATCCTTTACACCCATAGGTGTACATTCCAGTCTGTATTTGAGCTATCTAATCGGAGACTGACAGGAACACTCATGTGGAAGGAACCTTAAAAGGTTAGTACACCTTTACCAAAAAAAAGTCTATGCAGATAAGGAATGTCTGTAGATAAAAATAAACTGTACAGTTTTCACTAAAGTTGAATGCTCTTGCTGTAGGTGTAGGCCATTTACATACCTCATGAAGCCTGACCTGAAAACTCCAAGAACATTGCTAAAGGGCCGCATATTGGGCGGCATCAGCTGGTTCAGTAGAAAATGGCTGGCATTTGGCCCGTGTGTACAGAACTTGGTCCAACAGAAGCCAGGCATTCAAACACACCGCATGAATTCCATCGGGCTTCACCATTCCTCCACTGAAGACGTCGAACGGTGAGCTAAGTAGTACTCCATTACTTAGGAGGTACACGGTCTATGGCTATTCACCGTCTGTCTTTCTTGCATAAGATGTGAACTTGTTCTTTGGTTTGCCGCTACCTAGCTGATAATACCGGGACTTCCCATTTCCCTATGTTGCTCTGACATATGTACCTATAGTTGGTTTCTTCTATATCTGGATGGAATTTCATCAATCACCAGCATTGGCACTTTACTGAGGAAAGGCCGAAGGCTTAATACTTAATCATTTTTAAACCCTATTTAGGAACTTTATGAAATTTTGATCAGACCCGGGTTTCCTCTATAATGATTCATATGTGTGCGAGTGCATGAGCGATAGTTGTATGTGGAATGTTTGTGGTGGCCACCTGTGCAATATAGGACCCCGGTCCTACTTTTTAATGGTTTTTGGATAGTTGTTCTGTATCTATTGTGACACGAATAAAGTTATTTAGGTTTACACTAGCTTGTTCTGGAGCGGACCATCTCTTTTGGGGGTTTTTCCCTCCTCTTTTCCTCTGCTTATGCAATATGGTCCATGGAACAACCACTTGTTTGATTGCTGACTAAGTATTGTCGATTCAATCAACAAAGGGTACTGGTGATATTAGGGGTACAGCCATTAAAGTAGGCAACTCTAGGCCGTTTACTGAACCTTCTGTATATACCCCTAAACCTAATTTGGATGAACTTAAGGTGTCCCCCTCCCTCTGTGTCTTCTCATTCAGCCGGCTTCTGTTGAAGGGGCATAACCAAAAAAGGTCTGCTGATTGGCACCTGATCATTGGCGGGGGGGGGGGGTTCCTCCCCCTGTCAGAACACATTAGCTCAGTGAGGGAGATTGCTGTGCTAACATCGGATCGTTGGTACAGTAGCTCCACCTGAGCTGTTCTGTTTTTTTGTTTTTTTCGTTCAGCCCGCTGGGTTGACCAAAAAATATCTGTTATGCCCCGTACACACGGTCGGATTTTCCGATTTTCCTGCGGGGCCCCCCCCCCCCACCACAAAGCACCTTGTCCCCATGTTGATGAGGACAAGGGCCTCTTCCCGACAACCCTGGCCGTTGGTTTTCGGGGTCTGGGGGCGGGGGGCTTTAATAAGAGGGCCCCCAGATCCCGGCCCCCCACCCTATGTTAATGAATATTGGGTACATGGTACCCCTACCCATTCACCTAGGGAAAAAGTGTCAATAATAAAACACTGCACAGGTTTTTAAAATAATTTATTAGACAGCTCCGGGGGGTCTTCTTCCGGCTTCGGGGGTCTTCCGACTTCAGGGGCTCCTCCGCTATCTTCATGCCGCTCTTTTGCCAGCGGAGGCCCGGACTTCTGGCTTCTGCCTCCTTGGCTTCTTCTCTTCTTCTGATGTTGACACGACGGTCTCTTCGGCTGGAATGCTCTCTGAGCGCTCCGATGTGACTTATATAGGCGGAGACCCCGCCCCTTTATGCCGTCACAGTCTCTGGGCATGCTGGGACTGTGACGTTATAGGGGGCATGGTCAACATCACCCGGTGACTAAAGCCACCACATCTAATGATTGGTAACCTGCAATAATTTGGTTTTGGGTTTAATACCGCTTTAAACTCTGAGCCCAGAGTTACTGCAGCAGGGGAGTTAAACTCTGAGCCCAGAGTTACTGCAGCAGGGGAGAGAGAGAGAGAGAGAGAGAGAGAGAGCATGTGGGGGTTTGAATTGGAGAAAGAGCTCACTCCTGTGACGGGATAGGTGAACAGTAACAGCTGGCCCTCTCAACAGCATCCTGGGAGTTTTTGGGGCAGGCTTTATGAGGTACATAAATGATCTACACCTATAGCTTTCTTTTAACTACAGCCGTCCCTGATCTGCATAGGCAGTTTTTTGCTTAAGGTGAGCTATGCCTTTAACCACTAAGCCACCGCCCACCATCATATGATGGCGGGACGAGGCAGCTCTTGTTCTGGGCGGACGTCATATGACGTGATCGCCCTCCCGAGCCACTAGGGGCGCGCGTGCCCGCTGCGTTGCTCGGGACCCGGTGCGCGTGCCCGGCGGCCGCGATGTCCGCCGGGCACCCGCGGTTGCCGGATTGCAGAGCAGGACTGTGGATCTGTGTATGTAAACACACAGATCCACGTCCTGTCAGAGGAGAGCAGACCCATGGTGTGTCCCTTGTACATAGGGACACCGATCGGTCTCCTCCCCTAGTGAGTCCCCTCCCCCTACAGTTAGAATCACCTCCCTAGGTCATACATTAACCCCCCTAGTGTTAACCCCTTCCCTGACAGTCACATTTACACAGTAATCAATGCATTTTTATAGCACGGATCGCTGTATAAATGTGAATGGTTCCAAAAATGTGTCAAAAGTGTCCGATATGTCCGCTGCAATATCGCAGTCACAATAAAAATCGCAGATCGCCGCCATTACTAGTAAAAAATAAATAAATAAATAAAAATGCTATAAATCTATCCCCTATTTTGTAGACGCTATAACTTTTGCGCAAACCAATCAATATACGCAATTTTTTTTTTTACCAAAAATATGTAGAAGAATACATATCAGCCTAAAGTGAGGAAAACATTTGTTAAAAAAAAAAAAGTTGGATATTTATTATAGCAAAAAGTAAAAAATATTGTGTTTTTTCAAAATTGTCCCTCTTCTTTTGTTTATAGTGCAATAAATAAAAACCACAGAGTTGATCAAATACCACCAAAAGAAAGCTCTATTTGTGGGCAAAAAACGATAAAAATTTCATTAGGGTGCAGTGTAACATGACCGCGCAATTGTCATTCAAAGTGCGACAGCGCTGAAAACTGAAAAATGGCTTGGGCAGGAAGGGGGTGAAAGTGCACTGTATTGAGGTGGTTAAAGCATAAAACAAATGAAGAAAATCCTAACAGATGATCTGTAACCTCCCTGTATAGTTAAAACAAGTAGGCAGGGTTGGGATGCACAGCATGGTAAATCATGTCATCAATACGTTTGGTTTTTAATTCTAGACATTTTGATAAAGATTTTTTCTACAACATGTCAAATTTTTATACGTGTAAGATAATCTTGGAGAACTAAAAATATTGCAGCCCTGTCCAGACTTTTATATGAAAAGGACCAAATATGTCGGTGAGTACATGACTCTGAGCTGGAAACTATTGAAAAACATGGCTGGTGATGGTTTGTTAAGGCTGTAAGAGGGGAATGGATTATGAAGAAGCCTTGGAAGACTTCCAGTTAAACAGTCCTAAAATAGAAAATGAACTTCAGTGAAATAACCAGAAGAGCAAATCTAAACAAAAACTATGGACGGAGGTTATTTTAAATACATACCATGGCATGGAAACATTTGGGAACCCTAGCAAGTACTTTGGATTGGCTCCTAAAATATCAATGAATTTAGTACTTAAAGAGTAACCCTGCTTTTGTTGGAATAAAATATAGCATATATATATATATATATATATATATATATATATATATATATATATATATATATATATATATGTATGTATATGTGTATATATATATATATATATATATATATATATTATAATATTGCTATGCAAGCCATATTGTAATTTAAGGATATTCATTTTTATTTTTTGGTAAATCTCTAAAATACTGTAATTTGGCACACTGGTGTGTTACATTAATACATAATCATATGCAACCTGTACATATAAAATCAAATTCATGCTCTGAAAAAAAATAAAATGTGCATAAATAAAACATGCATGTACAGTAAATGTCCAGTGCATTAATAAATTCAGAGTGGTGCCAACACCATTTGTAATCTTCCAAATATTCCACCATTATTCTTCAGTGATATTCTCCTCCCAAAACGGCAAATTCTTTGTGCATTCTCCAGCATGAGCTCACTGCAAAAAACACCCAAGGCCTATCCACACCTTAAAGCAATATTAAAGTCTTGGTTTTTTTTTTTTTCCTGAAATAACAAACACGTTATACTTACCTGCTCTGTGCAGCAGTTTTGTACAGAGCAGCGCCGATCCTCTTCTTCTCAGGCCCCTCCCTTCTGCTGGGTACCCCTACAGCAAGCGGCTTGCTGTGGGGGCACCCAAGCAGATGGACTCCAAAGCCACAACTCTGTGTGTCCATTCACACACGAGCTGTGGCTTGGCCCTTTCCCTCTGTCTCCTGATTGACTCACTGGCTGTGATTGACAGTAGCGGGAGCCAGTGGCTCCCGCTGCTGCCAAAAGCCAATCAGGAGTGCGAGTCCCCAGAGAGGCAAGGCTCTCATGGACATTGCTGGATCGTGAGGGGGGCTCAGGTAAATATTAGGAGACTGCTGCTCTCAGAAGTTTTTCTACTTTCATGCATTGAATATAAGATGCATCTTCATGCATTGAAGGTAAAAAACCTTGTGCCTTTACAACCCCTTTGAAGGATAAGTTCACAGTTTAAAAAAAATAAAATAAATGCACAACCTTTTGCAGGTAAAAAAATGTGCATTTTTTATTTTTATTTGGAGTCTGAAAAGCATTGCACCCGCGCTCAGCAGATCGCGGGTGCCTTGCAGGACAACTGCAAACTTCTCTGTGTATCTGTCTGGTGGTACCTCATATGGGCAGGTGGATACACACTGACAGGAAAAGACTATGAACTACCAGAGCACCTAAAGTGGTTCTAAAGGCTGAAGGTTTTTTTTATCCCCATGTATTCTATGCATGAAGGAAAAAAACCTGTGTGTAGCAGCCCCCCCAATTCTTACCTGAGCCCCCTCCAGTCAAGTGATGTTCACGATAGCCTTGGCTGATGGGAACTCTCCCTCCTCATTGGCTGAGACAGCAGCGGGAGCCCATTGGCTTCTACTGCTGTCAATCACAGCTAGGGAAACCAATGAGGGGAGAGTGTGCGGTGGCGGGGCCGAGCCGCAGCTTATGTGATTTATGGATGCATAGAGCAGCAGCTCGGGAGCGAGCACACAGCGGTGCCCTAAGGGCAAGCAGCTTTCTCTGGGGGCACTGCTCGAGGGGGAGGAGACAAGAGCGCCAGTGATGGACCCAAAAAGAAGAGGATAGGGTCTTCTGTGTGCCAAACCATTGCACAGAGCAGGTAAGTATGACATGTTTGTTATTTTAGAAGAAAAAAAAAAAACAAAGCTTTAGTATTACTTTAACAGAGCCATGGTAATTGAGAATTACAAGCCAACAGCTGCAAAGGCTGTACTTTTAGTTTTCCATTCACAGAACTCTGTGAATGAATGGCATTTGCTGTCACTAGAGGCTGCGGCTGCAGGAGTGGGGACATGTTACATATTCCACCCTAACAATGGGTGAAACATGTAACTTGTTCTCAAAGATGAACATATCCTTTAAAACAGTGGTCATCAACTCCTGTCCTCAGGGCCCACTAACAGGCCAGGTTTGCAAGATAACTGAAGCACATCACAGGTGATATAATTTGCTGCTCAGTGATTGCAGTATTCTAGTCTGCATCTCCCCAAGGTAATACATAAAACCTGGCGTGTTAGTGGGCCCTGAGGACAGGGTTGATGACCACTGCTTTAAAGAATGGAACCTACTAACTGACAGGTTCAAAAAGTGTTCTTTCCCACCTGGGGTTCATCACCAAGTCCTTCACATCAATGGTGTAATGATCCTGATGAAGTCACATGACATAACGCAGCATGGAGCTACAGGTAATGTCACAACGATACCAGTGGTGCCTCCGAGAAGTGATTCGGGAAAGAAGAGTAACAAGCAATCAAAGCAAAGAGCAGCAATAATATGTTGCTTTTGAGCTTTGCTGGATACCTTGTAAGTGCTTTTAGTCTTTGTGTTTTAATAAATGCTTGTCAAATAAAGCACCGTGAGTATCTCCGCTGTTTATTTTGGTCACTTGCACCATTGATATAATGTTGCATTAAAGGAGTTTGTGATTAACCCCAGGTGGGAAAGAGCACTTTGATGGGCACTCATTGCAGAACAGGAGCAAAAAATATCTTCTTATTAGAAATTGCCTTTCCTTTTCAATCTGCAGCAATGTAATTTTCTGTATTCAACGCAATAGGGCAACCTGTAGGCCTTCTGTACACAGTGGGTATACAGAACTTCCCCAGAAATGTAATTTCCTGCTTGTGTGATTGGCTCACTCGTTTTCCCAGAAGTCTGCATTAAGATACAAACCAGATTTTAGGAATCCTCTGCAACAAAGATGTTATTTTTGGTGAGATGCACCCAAAGGGTTAATCGCTTTTAGAGGGATGGAGATGCTGCAGCTTTCCTCATTGGAACACTGCATGTGCATCAGCTGATTGATAATGAAAAAGTCACTCCCGTTCAGATTCCCTCTGCTCGTTGACATAATAAAACAAAGAGCTTTTTCTTCAGATGAGAAACGGGTAGGGATCTGTAAAAAAGTTTGTTAAAATCCTTGCAATGCACATTGATCACCCAAAGGGAATTTTTTCTTTTTTTTCTTTAACAAAAGTGGAGTTTAATATACAGTATATGGATCATGATTTATGAAAAAAATGCTAGTGTGATAAATTATAAACAAGCTTTATTTGAGAAAACTTGGGAACTGTGGGCAGTATATGTAAAGGTACCTCTGTCTCCCACTCTGTGACAAATACAAGAAGGTGTTGTCTTCTGAAAATCCTGGGTCTTCCTTTTTCTTTCTTCTTTCCCTTTCCCTTTCCCTTTCTTTGACCTCTTGTCTGCGCTCTTCCTTGAGCTCCTTCTTTCTTGACCTCTTGTCTGCGCTCTTCCTTGAGCTCCTTCTTTCTTGACCTCTTGTCTGCGCTCTTCCTTGAGCTCCTTCTTTCTTGACCTCTTGTCTGCGCTCTTCCTTGAGCTCCTTCTTTCTTGACCTCTTTGAATCTCATTTTATGTTTATACCTTTGCCAGTGCTTTGCACATACAAGGTACACTCTGATATGTTAACTGATGTAAAAATGTAATGAATAAGCTATAACTGCACTCTGATCTTTTTGGATGCTTCTGCTGTCCTAAAGCAGTGGTTGTAGTCCACGTCTGGATTGATTTGTTCACTGCCTCTCATAAACTGTACTCAGAGGCTGATGTCCCCTCCTCCCTACTGATTTCTATGTACCCTGTATTGTGCTACTCTTTGACTACATGTATAGTGTCTGGCTTGTTGTATGTATAACTTTGTTTAAAATAAATAAACCCCATTGAAAGTTAAATATACAATATATATAAAAAGATATAACAAACACAATATTTTACACAATGGTATAGTAACCAAAGTGTTTATGCATCCCTTCATGCCTATCACAAAAGAGGGGGGGGGGGGGCATTTGTGACTTTAAATGAGGCAATTTGACTTGATACATGTAACTTGATATAAGTTTAATGGTGTGTTGGCATAATGGATGGATATAAATACATAGCATAGGCATAATATGGGCGGCACAGTGGTGTGGTGGTAGCACTCTCACCTAGCAGTAAGAAGGGTCGCTGGTTCGAATCCCGACCACGACACTACCTGCCTGGAGTTTGCATGTTCTCCCTGTGCCTGCGTGGGTTTCCTCCGGGTACTCTGGTTTCCTCCCACACTCCAAAGACATGCTGGTAGGTTAATTGGATCCTGTCTAAATTGGCCCTAGTATAGGTATGAATGTGAGTTAGGGACCTTAGATTGTAAGCTCCTTGAGGGTATAGGGACTGATGTGAATGTATAATATATATATGTAAAGCGCTGCGTAAATTGACGGCGCTATATAAGTACCTGAAATAAATAAAATAAAATAAATATAACAGATACACAGGTAATTTCATATATATACACTGTATAGCATAGAACATCATATTAACATCCATATACATACACACATAGGTTAGGCAGCACAGTCAACTTTGCAGTACACAACAGCTTTGGATACAGATTACAGTGGGACAAAAAAGTATTTAGTCAGTCACCAATTGTGCAAGTTCTTCCACTTAAAAAGATGAGAGAGGCCTGTAATTGTCATCATAGGTATACCTCAACTATGAGAGATAAAATGTGGAAACAAATCCAGACAATCACATTTGTCTGATTTTTGAAAGAATTTATTTACAAATTATGGTGGAAAATAAGTATTTTGTCAATATCAAAAGTTCATCTCAATACTTTGTTATATATCCTTTGTTGGCAATGCCAGAGGTCAGTCGTTTTCTGTAAGTCTTCACAAGGTTGTCACACACTGTTGCTGGTATATTGGCCCATTCCTCCATGCAGATCTCCTCTAGAGCAGTGATGTTTTGGGGCTGTCGCTGGGCAACACGGACTTTCAACTCTCTCCAAAGGTTTTCTATGGGGTTGAGATCTGGAGACTGTCTAGGCCACTCCAGGGCCTTGAAATGCTTCTTACAAAGCCACTCCTTCGTTGCCCGGGCGGTGTGTTTGGGATCATTGTCATGCTGAAAGACCCAGCCACGTTTCATCTTCAATGCCCTTGCTGATGGGAGGAGGTTTGCACTCAAAATCTCACGATACATGGCCCCATTCATTCTTACATGTACACGGATCAGTCGTCCTGTTCCCTTTGCAGAGAAACAGCCCCAAAGTATGATCTTGCCACCCCCATGCTTCACAGTAGGTATGGTGTTCTTTGGTTGCAACTCAGCAATCTCTCTCCTCCAAACACGAGTTGTGTTTCTACCACACAGTTCTACTTTGGTTTCATCTGACCATATGACATTCTCCCAATTCTCTTCTGGATCATCCAAATGCTCTCTAGCAAACCTCAGAGGGGCTCGGACATGTACTGGCTTAAGCAGGGGGTCACGTCTGGCACTGCAGGAACTGAGTCCCTGGCGGAGTAGTGTGTTACTGATGGTAGCCTTTGTTATGTTGATCCCAGCTCTCTGCAGGTCATTCACTAGGTCCCCCTGTGTGGTTCTGGGATTTTTGCTCACTGTTCTTGTGATCATTTTGACCCCACAGGGTGAGATCTTGCGTGGAGCCCCAGATCGAGGGAGATTATCAGTGGTCTTGTATGTCTTCCATTTTCTAATTATTGCTACCACAGTTGATTTCTTCACACTAAGCTGCTTGCCTATTGCAGATTCAGTCTTCCCAGCCTAGTGCAGGTCTACAATTTTGTTTCTGGTGTCCTTCGACAGCTCTTTGGTCTTCACCATAGAGTTTGGAGTGTGACTGTTTGAGGTTGTGGACAGGTGTCTTTTATACTGATAACAAGTTCAAACAGGTGCCATTAATACAGGTAATGAGTGGAGGACAGAGGAGCCTCTTGAAGAAGATACAGGTCTGTGAGAGCCAGAAATCTTGCTTGTTTGTAGGTCACCAAGTACTTATTTTCCACCATAATTTGCAAATAAATTCTTTCAAAAATCAGACAATGTGATTGTCTGGATTGGTTTCCACATTTTGTCTCTCATAGTTGTGGTATACCTATGATGACAATTACAGGCCTCTCTCATATTTTTAAGTGGGAGGATTTGCACAATTGGTGGCTGACTAAATACTTTTTTGCCCCACTGTAATACCAGATGTGTGGAAGTTTGTATGAAAAATGATGAAATTGGTTGGAATAAAATAGTTATATATCGACTGGGTCCTTAAAAAGCGTGTAGCTACATCCTAAATTCCCAATGAGTTTAGTGTTATTAAAACACTTCTTCAGGGACGGATGTTTAAGAATATCTGCAAGAAATAAGGTATGAGTTTATATAGCTATTAAACTAACTTTTGTAAGAAGAAACAGGGTTCCCGATCCTAAATACTTACATACAACCAAAGGCAAAAGATATATGTAGCTAGGTGAAGATGGGACCGCCAGGGTCTGAAAATTTGTCTGTCCCGGGAGCTGAGGAATTGAAGAGCCCCACAGCAATGGGATGTAGGCACAACATCCCCAGACAAAGAAGTACCCATCTTCATAATGTGATAAAACATGATAGCCAAAGGTAAGTTTGGCAGAAGAGTCTGTATTAGAATATCAATCAGATGTTATATTTGATGAAATAAGAGTGAGTGGAAACTGGATACCAAGATGAGAGGTTGAAGAAAAAACATGTGCAAGCAGAGGGAGTTATTTACTAAAGGAAAATCCACTTTGCACTGCAAGTGCACTTGAAAGTGCACTGAAAGTGCACTTGGAAGTAAAGTCGCTGTAGATCCAAGGGGGACATGCAAAGAAAATAAAAAACAGCATTTTAGCTTGCACATGATTGGATGATAAAATCGGCAGAGCTTCCACTCATTTCAGATCTACCCCTTAGATTTAGAGCGACTGCACTTCCAAGTGCATTTTCAGTGCACTTTCAAGTGCACTTGCAGTGCAAAGTGGATTTGCCTTTCGTAAATAACCCCCAGGGTTGTGTATGTAGACCACAACCTGTGTGGGGAGTGGGAGTGATGAGTGACTATAAGTGAGGACACCTTAAATAGCCCAAACCACAAACAAGCAATAAGGAAAGATAGAGAAAGTGTCAGAGAAAATAATATATTGAAATCCTGAGGTAGTTACCTTAAGTGTCTACTAGTAAACAGATCCTCCTGCAAGATACAGTGTCAATAAATATGCAGTTGAAAAGACTGTGACAGGGAAGGTGCCTTGTATATGTCCCACCCGCAAATGGGCCCATACCAGTGTCACGCTAACATGGAAATTGCGGGGAGGGGCCAACAGACCGGGCGGTAACCACCGCCCGCAGCTGCCGCCAGACATTCCCCACTATGTCAGCTAAAAAGAAAAAACACATGCCTCTGCCATGGCGCCTGGTAGTGACGTCACACAAGAGGTGTGGTATGTGTCGCCGATGAGCTGTGATGACATCTGTTCAGTCCTCCACGCCTCCAAGCACTGCAGAGAAGAGGGGTAGAGGGAGGGCGCTCAGAGCTCATCGCAGCTCCCAGGTAACAGACATCAAATCAGCCTGGAGTGGAACCAAAGCATCCACAACCAATGACCAAAACGGCTATCTAGATGCAAAAGATATCACTGAATATAAGTAACTAATGTTGTAGTGTCTCGTGTGTGTGGACCCATAAAGGGTTCTCTCAGCATACAGGACAAACCTTACACATAACAAAGATGGCAGATGGAAGTCAAACTGTCTCTATCCCTATTGCATATGGAAAAAAGAGGGGGGAAAGATATATATATATATAAATGTGCCTCCATCCCTAATCAAGTACAAAAGAGGGGGGAATTTGACTTGATACATGTAACTTGATATAAGTTTAATGGTGTGTCGACATAATGGATGGATATTTTATACCAACCAATTTCATAATTTTTCATACAAAATTCCACACATCTGGTATTAATCTGTATCCAAAACTGTTGTGTACTGCAAAGTCGACTGTGCTGCCTAAACTATGTGTGTATATATATATATATATATATGTATATATATATATATATATATATATATATATATATATATATAATATATGTTAATATGACATTCTATGCTATACAGTGTATGTTTGTGTGTATATATATATATATATATATATATATATATATATATATATATATATATATATATATATATATATATATATATATATATATATATATATATATATATATATATATATATATATGAAATTACCTGTGTATGTGTTATATGCCTATGCTATGTTTTTATATCCATCCATTATGCCAACACACCATTAAACTTATATCAAGTTACATGTATCAAGTCAAATTGCCTCATTTAGGCCCCTTTCACACATTCGGACCGTTCAGGTCCGCCTGTCAGTTTTGACGGTGGACCTGAACGAGCGCTCCATGTTAGCCTATGGAGCGACAGATGTCAGCGGAGACATGTCCGCTGCCATCCGACCCAGTCCGATCCGCTAAAAGCAGACGGATGGCCCTACGTCCAGATCCGTCGCTATCAGATCGGGTGAGATCTGATGAAAACGGACATCCTATCCGTTTTTATCTGATCCCTCCATAGGCAGCAGCGGCGCCTGACAAGCCCCTCCCCGCTCAGTGAGCAGAGAGGGACCTGTCATCCGCCGGCTTAGCGGAGATCAACGGAGAGATCTCCCGCTGAGCCGGCGGACCGAGGCGGGCTCCGTGGAAGCACAGTCCGCCTCGTGTGAATGAGGGCTTAAAGTCCCAAATCCCCCCCTCTTTTGTACTTGATTAGGGATGGAGGCACATTTATATATGTGCTTCATTTAAAGTCCCATATCCTTTCCCCCCTGTTTTCCTTCGTGCCTAAGGGTAAAAATAAACCTTAATGCCTAAGCCCAATTTTGCAACTTTGACATGTTAGTAAAACCGTACATATCACCACAGCTACTTTGTACATCCAAGTGGAATATACCTTATTTTTTTCAGAACAAATTGGGCTTTCATTTGGTGGTAAATGGTAATAGATATCTCCTGATTTTTTTTTTTTCTAAGGAAAACTGCCACACTGTATATTTCTTGCTACTATCATAACCTACCACCAAAGAACACAAAATAAATTCTCCTGCTTCTGATGATTGCAGTGATACCACATACAGTATGTGTATGTTAGTTGTTGTTTGTACCTGTAGTACAGCCTAGAAACAATAGTGAGCATTTTGCTTTTTTATCTTACCTAAAAACTGACTGATACTAATTTAAAATAAATAAATAATAAAAAAATCCTGGCCAAAAAATACTGACTCTAACTTTTGACCTTGACCTTTAACATTGACGCAAACACCAACCCTGAGGCTGACCTAGATCAAATCTTGATCTAGGTATTGTTTTTATTTTATTTTTTATTATTATTATTATTATTATTATTTTTTTTTTCTACACACACTTTTTTTTTTCTAGCTCTGCAAGGACAGAGAAAGATACAATGTATCTCTCTCGCACATTAACAGAGACAGAAAGCACGGGGAGGCTTCACAGTGACTGATCACTGTGATAGCCAATCAGAGGCTATCACAGCGATCAGGTGTCCCAGAATCTGACATTATAGGTCCCGATCATTAGAACGGGGCACAAAGGGAGATACGCAAATATGCGGCCCCACGGAAGATAGCCCAGTCCAGTGGGGCTGCATATTTGCGTAGGTCAGCGTGAAGGTATGAAAGGTAAGGTATGAGGTTCCTGCACCTGCAAACGCACAGCATCTTTAAATGCGTGGGGGTGCCATTCAGAATGAATGGCAACCCCGCATGTTTTCTCACATCATCCCTTTTTTACTGTGGGTGCGGAAATTGCAGCCACCTGCATAGATGTGAACCAAGAGTAAGAGAGTATCTGTAAATAAGTATTCTGCTAAATGGGTAAGGCCTCATGCACACTGACGTTTTTACAGCCGCTTTTTTGCAGCTTAAAAACGCCTGTCTATGTTAGTCTATGGCTTCATGCCCACCTAGGCGGTTTGAGCTGCAAATGGCATAGGCGTTTTTAAGCTGTAAAAAAGACCTACTCTGCCATATAGAAAAAAAAAAAAAAAAAAAATTATATATGTGTATATATTATATAGATATATATGTGTGTGTGTGTATATATATATATATATATATATATATGTGTGTGTGTGTGTGTGTGTGTATAATATATATATATATATATATATATATATATATATATATATATATATATATGTGTGTATATATATAATATACACATACAGTATATATGATTTTTGTTAGCAGTTCCGCACAACAAAATCCAGATAAATTGCGTTGGGGCTTGGTAAAAAGAAAAAAAAAAATATATATATATATATATATATATATATATATATATATATATATATATATATATATATATATATATATATATATATTCCTAAGATCCATTGAAGCACATCTGAGGGTTTCAATCCAATCATTCATTTAAATACAGGTTTAGTGAAGTACTTCACATATGGAATCAATATGGCTAATTAGTTCAAATCGCATACCATTTAACATCTATATATGCATGTATTTATCTATAACATGCCATTAGAGTAAGGATAAGCAACAGGTGTCAAATCTCTCATTCTCCTCACTCGCATTTTAATATATTCGGAATACCTATAAAAACACAGGGAAATGTTACATTCATGAGTAAAAACAAAAAGATATCCCCATCATAAAGTTATTTTATCTGCCTACTTTTAAATGCTTATTCCAACAATTAAACAAATAAATATATATATACACACAAAATAGTTCATATGTGAATCCTATAAACCAGTGGTCTCCAAACTGTGGCCCTTTGCTTGCCTTCATCCGGCCCTTGGAGTGCTATTCCCCCTACTGCTACAAAACACTATTCAGTCAACTGATGTCAACTATGGGGCACTATGTCTTCCATTGATACCAATGATGGGTTACTATTCCTCCCACTGATACCAATGATGGGACACTATTCCTCCCACTAAAACCAATGATGGGGCACTATTCCTCCCACTGATAACAACGAGGGGGTACTATTCCTCCCACTGACACCAATGATGGGGCACTATTTCTCCCACTGACACCAATGATGGGGCACTATTTCTCCCACTGACACCAATGATGGGGCACTATTCCTCCCACTGACACCAATGATGGGGCACTATTCCCCCCACTGACACCAATAATGAGGCACTATTCCTCCTACTGACACCAACAATGAGGCACTATTCCTCCCACTGACACCAACAATGGAGCATGATTCCTCCCCCTGATAACAAATGTGACAATGTTTACTCCCACTGATGCCTGGAAAATTTCCACTCCACTGACACCAATGATGGGGCAATATTCCTCCCACTGATACCAACGAGGGGGTACTATTCCTCCCACTGATACCAATGATGGGACACTATTCCTCCCACTGATACCAATAATGGGGCACTATTCCTCCCACTGATACCAACGAGGGGGTACTATTCCTCCCACTGATACCAATGAAGGGGCACTATTCCTCCCACTGGCACCAATGATGGGGCACTATTTCTCCCACTGACACCAATGATGGAGCACCATTACTCCCCCTGATAACAAATGTGCCAATGTTTACTCCCACTGATGCCTGGAAAATTTCCACTCCCGCTGGCCACAGTCCGGCCCTGCGAAGTCTGAAGGACAATAAACTGGCCCTTTGTTTAGAAAGTTTGAAGACCCCTGCTATAAACGATGTATATAAAGTGCCACACAGAATCAATTATAAAGAAAACTGTGCAAGAAAAGTGCAAAAAAAACATTCATAGTCCAAATAGTCCTATAGACCATACAATATCTGTGCAATCAAATGAGAAACAAAAAAAGACGGAGAACATCCTCTGATTTGCAATATCTTCAGAAGTGCGAAACACCACCGCAGTGCCCTTCACCACACTTTGTGGGTATTTGCTTACCTGATACTGTGGACCCCACTAATATGTGAAGTCATATGCACTTTGTAAATAATGACTCAAATCCCCCTTCATTCCATAAAGCTGACCATCATATCGCCAGTATGTTCTCAATAGCTGATAAACCAAGGAAGAAAGCACAGACATCCAATAGTGCAGACCACTTAATTCATATTTATTATTAAAGCAGAGTTCTGCGCCCCCCCCCCCCCCCCAACAAAAATGTAAAAGTCATCAACTTTATATATTGTAGCTGCTGAGATCTCTCGAAAGTGGGGATGGGTACCTGTCAAAAACAGGTACCCGCTCCCCCACAAAAGGTGCCAAATGTGGCAGCAGAGAGGGGGAGGAGGCAGATAAGCAGAGTTTCCACTTTTGGGTGGAACTCTGCTTTAAAAACAAGTATTGCACTTACATGTAATCCATAAAATCAGGCATGGTATAAACACAGGCAAAACACTGTTTGTCACCAGGACAAATAAAGAGCTTGAATCTTCCCAGTGTGGATATAAAATATATAAAACTGATATAAAAACCTTGATTGGGCTTTTAACCTTCCCAATACAAGTAACTCTTAAGCCCCATGCACACTCCGCTCCCCTGAACACATTCTTAAAAAACACACCTATGCTGCATTTTGCGAACGTGTTTAGGTGCATTAAGCATTTGAGCGTTTATGGTTTCTATTGGCCAGAATCTGAATTTATTCTGGCCATTAGAATGAATGAACGTACAGGAGCTGAATGTGTCTAGCGTTTGATCACGTTTACATGCATTTAGGTGAATTCAGCATTTTTTCTGCTCTTCAGCTCTTCTCCTGAATGCGCTTGGTGGTGCGTTTTATTTTCTCAGAAACTGATGGTCACCAAGTTCAACCCCCACACACTTGAAGTTACCACCACTGCACCTCAGAACCAAATATCTCAAATTGGTAAAGCTGCCACTTTAATATAAACTGTGAACAGTATTTTAACCCTTAACAAATTTAGAAAAGTGAGGAAAAACTAGTGGCGCTTAAATCACAATGTTGTAATTCTTCCTATTCATCCTCCTCACCAATGTGCAAAGTGATTCCACTCCCTAAGAAAAGCACTAAGCTTTTTGGTTGCCTATACTCCCAACATAGGAACCACCAATCACCTAGCAGTCTAACACCTGTCATTCATCGGAATAGCCTGCACTTCCCAGCACACATAAGTACAGTAGTGTGCAATGTTAAAGTTTGCCCAATGTTGCTGCTTTGTCTGCCTGGAATAAACATCAAAAGCAGTCCTGCTGGGATCATCCTCGACTGGCTATAAGATTAGAGAGAATATGAAAACTCTTCCGATTCATTGTGTAGGAGATACAGGCATTTGTCTGTGTTGTGCTGTCCAGAAGAAAGTATATGTCCAGCTCAGCAGATTAACTCTGCAGGAAGCAACAGCTGATTATGTCAGTCTCTGGCAAAGCTAAATGCTAGGATATAATCTTTACATTGTGTCTTGTATGGTTGTCTTTATTGCTAATGCATACATGATGCCCTAAAAGTTCATGCATTCATGGCAGGGTGGATAAAAATCGATAATTTAAAAAAAAATCTGATTTTTTTAATTTAAATCTGATTTTTTGTGGTTTAAATTGGATTTTTTTTTTTTTTATCAAATTTATTTTAATAAAATGCTTTTGAAATAATAATATATCTAAAGATAGTTTTTCTATTTAAGATACATTAATAATTTAGTTTATTCAGCATGAAATGGAGCTTAGTTATGTAGCATGAGCAATTTAGGTAACAGCGATCACAGGTCAATTGGCACTGACACTGAATTTCAAAAGAGCCAACTTCCCTAAACTACAAACCTTCCTAGAAGGCATAAATTGGGATAAAATCTTAGGAACAAAGAACACGGAGGAGAGATGGGTTTGCTTTAAGAGCATATTAAATAAGGGCATTAGCCAATGCATCCCATTGGGTAATACATTTAAAAGAGTGAACAAAAGTCCTGGATGGCTTAGCTCCAATGTAAAAATGCATATAAAAGCAAAGGAGAAGGCCTTCAAAAAATACAAGGTTGAGGTATCATCATCAGCATTCAGACTTTATAAAGAATGCAACAAGAAATGTAAGGGTGCAATAAGGACGGCTAAGATAGAACATGAAAGACACATAGCGGAGGAGAGCAAAAAAAATCCCAAGAAATTCTTTAAGTATGTAAACAGTAAAAAAGGAAGGACAGACCATACTGGCCCCATAAAGAATGAGGAAGGACATCTGTTTACAAAGGATGGGGAGATGGCAATGGTATTGAATTTATTCTTCTCCTCAGTCTTCACGAGGGAATAGAGGGGCTTCAGTAACCAAAACTGCAGTGTTTATCCTCATGACACATCACAGGAAGCACCTCGATGGTTAACAGAGGACAGAATTAAAATTAGACTTGGGAAACTTACCATTAATAAATCACTGGGACCAGATGGCCTGCTCCCGAGGGTACTTAGGGAACTCAGTCAAGTAATTGCCAGACCATTGTTCGTAATTTTTACTGACAGTCTACTGACTGGAATGGTACCAGATGATTGGAGAAAAGCCAATGTAGTACAAATATTTAAAAAGGGCCCAAAATACATCCCTGGGCATTACAGACCAGTTAGCCTAACATCAATAGTATGTAAACTCTTGGAGGGGATGATAAGGGACTATATACAAGATTTTAGTAATGAGAACGCCAAACCAATCTATTAACCTTCTATGAGGATGTGAGTTGCCATCTAGATAAAGGAAGGCCCATTGACGTGGTGTTTTTTGAGTTTTGCAAAAGCATTTGACACAGTTCCCCATAAACGTTTACTGTACAAAATAAGGTCCGTTGGCATGGACCATAGGGTGAGTACATGCATTGAAAACTGGATACAAGGGGGAGTTCAGAGGGTGGTGATAAATGGGGAGTACTCAGAATGGTCAGGGGTGGGTAGTGGGGTCCCCCAGGGTTCTGTGCTGGGTCTAATCCTGTTTAATTTGTTCATAAACGACCTGGAGGGTGGGGTAAACAGTTCAATCTCTGTATTTGCAGACAATACTAAGCTAAGAAGGGCAATAACTTCTCCACAGGATGTGGAAACCTTGCAAAAAGATCTGGACAAATTAATGGGGTGGACAACTACATTGCAAATGAGGTTCAATGTAGAAAAATGTAAAATAATGCATTTGGGTGGCAATAATATGAATGCAATCTATACACTGGGGGGAGAACCTCTGGAGGAATCTAGGATGGAAAAGGACCTGGGGGTCCTAGTAGATGATAGGCTCAGCAATGGCATGCAATGCCAAGCTGCTGCTAACAAAGCAAACAGAATATTGGCATGCATTAAAAAGGGGATTAATTGAAGAGATAAAAAGATAATTCTCCCACTCTACAAGACTCTGGTCCGGCCGCACCTAGAGTATGCTGTCCAGTTCTGGGCACCAGTCCTCAGGAAGGATGTACTGGAAATGGAGCGAGTACAAAGAAGGGCAACAAAGCTAATAAAGGGTCTGGAGGATATTAGTTATGAGGAAAGGTTGCGAGCACTGAACTTATTCTGTCTGGAGAAGAGACGTTTGAGAGGGAATATGATTTCAATATACAGATACCATACTGGTGACCCCTCAATAGGGATAAAACTTTTTCGCGGAAGGGAGTTTAACAAGACTCGTGGCCACTCATTAAAATTAGAAGAAAAGAGGTTTAACAAACTACATAGAGGGTTCTTTACTGTAAGAGCGGCAAGGATGTGGAATTCCCTTCCACAGGCGGGAGCATCGATAGTTTCAAGAAACTATTAGATAAGCACCTGAACGACCACAACATACAGGGTTATTCAATGTAATACTGACATACTGAAGGGGTATGTGAGTGGTTGTGGGCACTTGTGGGGTTCTATTTTTCATCATATGGCAGCCCCCCTTTCGGTGGGGTTCGGTACTTATGGGGTACTAGTTGGACTGGACTGTGGATACTATGCCGATTAATTGTTCAGTGATTTGTACTATACTGTTAGGCACATGTATATTTTGTTTCAAACTCTTCTTGTGATTGTTTTTTTTCTGTATTCAAGAGTCAAAAATTATTTTCTGTATATTCTATTACCCTGATGAAGCCAATGTCTTGGCAAAACTAGTAGGGAAGAACTGACCTGCTACTACCATTCAACATCATTGGTGTCGGTCAACAGAATAACCATATAGTGCTCCATCTCTATACTGTGGTTCTACATTTATGTATTGTTTGGTTTTTAAATGTTATACAATTAAAATTTGATATATTTTTTATTATCTCTATTGTGTCTAATTGTTGTTGGCACCGTTATAATCCCCTTCCCTATGCTGTATATTTCAATTTTGATTCAGGGATGAGGTGCCTTATCTATTCTGACATACCATCCACCAGCTTTTGTTAATTAATTTCAGTTTACCTGTACCTTTGCAATGCCTAATTCTTTTTCACTTAATAAATAAATGGCCATTGGTTACTACCTATGTATTTTTGTTTAATTGAGTAATTAATATTTCTTTTTAAGCTATAATCCTAAATCTGATTTGCTATTTAGGTCATACTGTCATATCATATGTTTATGAAATAACAGGTATGCTCATATTCATTCTATTCACACTGTGCTGTGTTGTGTTTGAAAATGTGCTGCAATACTTTTTTTTTTTTTTTTTTAACATCCCTAAGCTTTATTTGTAAAGAAAACTGACTGTTTTGACTCTTGTGTTTATGACCACTGCATTGCACTGAGGAAAAGTAGGGCATGTTCTACTGTTTTTCAGCACAGGGCAGCATGCATCAACTCAATGCACTGTTGTGAGCTACTCTTATTAAAATACATTGCTTTTACATCTAGTGTGAATGGCCCCCGTAAATGTGCTTTAAGCTGTTAAAGTGTTACTAAACCTAAAAACGTTTTTTACCTTAATGCATTGTTTTCATTTTCTCTGTGCCCCCCTCGACTGTGTGAAGGGAAAGAAGGGAAAGAGAGGGGAGAAGAGATCAGTGCTGTGCACGGCTGTATCTATTCTCCTCCCCTTTTCTTCGTTACACAGCACTCGAGCAGCAGCAGCAGGAGACATTGGCTCTTGCTGCTGTCAATCAGATGCAGTAAAGAGGAAGTTGGGGGCAGACCTAAGTCCCGCTGTGTAAGTCTATGGAGCCTGGCTCCATAGACACACAGGTCGGCAGCGTGCAGACTACGCTCTCCCCATAGCCAGAGGCTGGCTATAGTAGTCCCTAAGACGAAGAAGAGTAGCCAAGATCACTGCCGAGGACCCCAGAAGAGGAGGAACAGGGCCACTCTGTGCAATACCACTGCACAAAGCAGGTAAGTATAACATTTTTATTATTTTAATAAAAAAAAAGGTTTTGACTTTAGTAACACCGCTTGCCAACCAGCCGCCGCAGTTTTACTGTGGCAGAATGGCACAGCTGGGCGAAACGATGTTACCTTACGTCGCTTCACCTTTTGGCCACTAGGGGCGCGCTGCCGCAGCGTGTGCCTTGAGCCGATGCGAGTGCCGGCGAGAGCGATGACTGCCGTGCTCCCGCGATCATCGTGACAGAGCGAGAACCGGGATCTGTGTGTGTAAATTGTAAAGGTTCTCTCAGGGGAGTAGAGACAGATCGTGTGTTCATACTATGAGTCCCATCCCCCCACAGTTAGAAACACACATAAGGAACATAGTTAACCCCTTGATCGCCCCCCACTGTTAACCCCTTCCCTGTCAGTGACATTTATATAGTAATCTGTGCATTTTTATAGCAGTGATTGCTGTATAATTGTCAATGGCCTCAAAAATGTGTCAAAAGTGTCCGACGTGTCCACCGCAACATCGCAGTCCCCCAAAAAAAAATCGCAGATCGCCACCATTACTAGTAAAAAAAAATAATAATAAAAATGCCATAAATCTATCCCCTATATTGTAGACGCTATAACTTTTGCGCAAAACCAATCAATTTACGCTTATTGCGATTTTTTGTTTTACCGAAAATATGTAGAAGAATACATATCGGCCTAAACTGAGGAAAATTTAAATTTTTTTTTATAAAAAATGGGGGATATTTATTATAGCAAAAAGTAAAAGATATTGTGTTTTTTTCAAAATTATCGCTCTTCTTTTGTTTATAGCGCAAAAAATAAAAACTGCAGAGGTGATCAAATACCACCAAAAGAAAGCTCTATTTGTGGGAAAAAAAGGACCTCAATTTTGTTTGGGTACAGTGTCGCACAATCGCGCAATTGTCAAAGCGATGCAGTGCCGTATCGCAAAAAATTGAACAGCCAAATCTTCCGGGCTGAAGTGGTTAAAGGATTTGTAAACCCTCAGCGTGTTTCACCACAATGCATTCTATGCATTAAGGTGAAAAACCTTCTTTAGTGCAGCAGCGCCCCCGAGCCCCCCTTATACCAACTGCACAGCGGAGGTAAGTATGACATGTTTGTTTTTTAAAAAAAAAAAGGAACCTTTACAACCCCTTTAAGTGTAAAAATGCATTTTTGAAACATTTTTATCCATTTAGAAAACATAAGCAAGGGATCCATTAAAATAATATCATTATATATATTTACAAACAATTCAAAAACTATTTAGATGGACAAATTAGTTATGAGTAAATTTGAAGGTAAAAACAGGCAGTGGTGTCTACATTTTAGTGATCTCTGATCACAAACAGATCTTGTTCTTCATGTTTAAATATAAAACCTTAATTGCTGGGAGAACTAAGAGCAATGTTTAAAATACATACTCTATGTGCCTTCCTTACCATGTACAATACATTACTACTCCACCACTACAGAGCCCACAAGTTTACATAAGCAATCATTTTCCTGTAACAAGAGTAGGATTTATGCTGTCAGTTGTGCTGGCTCAGCTACAGTCGTCTACATTTTACTCATGGAAACGTAAACTTTGCAGTGTTTGTTTTTAACTAACAAGCTATGGATTTCTTATGGTCAGCACAGACAAAGTTATTCATTTCCTACAGCTCAATCACCTGATGTCACCTTGGGTTTCTTCAAACTTAGTATGCTAAAGGGCACTGCTACTTTGATAGCTTGTTGGATGAACTTGTGTGTATGCTTGTTGACGTTCAGTTTTTTTCCTACAGTCTATGTTGATGTACTTTAAAACCTAAAAATACAGTACACATGCATCAGCAAGAACCAATCTGATTACATATAGTACATCAGGGGTCTCCAAACTCAGTATGAGGGTCACATCATACATTTAAAAAAAATTTGCGAACCAAAAAAAAAAATCAAACTTGAATGAATATGGTTTACGTGGAGTTTGTTTTCAATCAGCACTATATGATTAAGAACAACAGGAAAAAAAAACTGCAGCACGAGTTAAAAATGTCATGGCTGCGGCATGTGTACGCCACTGTCAGGCTGTAGTGTTATTATTGGGGTGAGCGGTAAGGGAACGTAAAACCGTGGCTCAGGCACCTGTTTTTTTTATTTTTTTTTTCCATTGAACCAGTGGGCTGAATGGGAAAAAAAACTGATGTTTCCATCCACGTAAACAAGGTGAATGAAGAATTCCACCTTTCCCCCTCAGCGGGGCATTGCATTCTGACAGTGGCTGCAGCTGCTGATCAATAAAAATTTTCCAGTGTGTGCGCCTTTGACAGAATAGATCGAACAATAGACTATGGCTAAGCAAGGGTGGTCACACACTGATTGAATGTGCAACATTTTCGATCACTGTATAGCCAGTTTTAGACCCATCTTTAAAGCGCGTGAACCCCACCAAAAAAATATGGATCCTTTAAAGCATGTTATATGACACAGTACTTGTGCTGTGTCATTTGGACCCCTGTAACACCTAAAAAACCTGTCTGATCCTGCCAGTTTCTCCCCACTACTATGTAAACTGACCATGGTAATCATGGCTGCTGAGCCCTGACACTGTGTTCAGTTTGCATGCCTCCATCAGCCGCAGCCCTGCTGTCTCTCCTCTCTGCTCTTGTGTCCTCCCCCCCGCCTCTCGGCTCCTGTGTCAGGGTCTGCCCCCGCCCCTCCTCTGCTGCTGTAATAACATGATTTATTGTATATAATCTACTCTGTCTTATAATGATATGTCCCCCTTTGTGTGTGCTGTATAAAAATAAAAGCCGTATATATGTTATCTGTGAGCGCTGAGCAGCAGTCATGTGACACGCTGCATCTCTCCAGCTCGCGCCTCCTCCCCTCCTCCTCTCCAGACTGATGTCAGGGAATCTCGGCATCTGCATCTGTGAGACAGGGAGAGGAGAGATGCTGATCGGGAGCCGGTCAGCTGCTGGTTTTCCAGCATTCTCGTCTGATAGAAGCTGTCCGAACCAGCTGATATCACCCGGCATTTGGCCCGTGTGTACTAGGCTTTAGGTTTAAAGGATAGATTGTATTATAATGGGAGGAAAAAACTTGCTAACCTGATCCTAAGGGCCCAAATGGTGTGTTGGACCTGAACAAGCATAGAGAGTTTGGAATTCCTTGACATCTGAAGTACAGAATCCAACAGAATAATAAAGAAGATTATTTAAACTGTATCTAAAACCAAAGTCTTTTCTTTTTAGTTTTGGATAGAGTGGAGATGTGTTTGAAAACCCTGTCAGGTCCTTTTTTGCTGTCCCCACTAGGGAGATCCATGTTGCCTATTTAGTATTTTCTCTAACTTTCTCTAAGTCAAAATAAAGGAAAATGTACTATCAAATACTTACTGTAATTTTCCTTTCCTGATGGACTCCATGGCAGCATACGTTTGGGTAGCCCCACCCTGGCTCCTACCCCATAGGACCCCACTCCAATAAATTTTCAGGCTGTTCCGTAACCAGCCTACTCATGACTCTGGGAGGAAACTCCTGCTGCCATGGAGTCCATCAGGAAAGGAAATTAACGGTAAGTATTTGATAGTACATTTTCAGTCTTCCTGACAGACTTCCATGGCAGCATACATTTGAGAACTAACTAGCCCCAAAAACCCGGGTGGGATGTCAGAAAAGTAGGCTTTCAAGCATATCCAACAGAAACCCTATGGATAGATATTAACAGCATAAGGAAGTTGGCTACACCCCACAATGAGCCAGAACAGCTTTAATGGAAGACATGTCATCCTCATACAACTATTCCTGGCGCCCTTTCACAGGGAGCTCACGAAGCCTACACACTCCTGGATGAGTGTGTGGTGACTGCTTCTGCAGCAACCAAACCCTAAGCTTTATAAGCCTAATGGCTAGCTGGAATGACCCATCCAGCAAAAATTGTGGATGACATCTCTGGCCCACTGATTCTGCAAATAGAGTGACAAATATGTTCTAAAACGCTAAACAAAGCTGTAGCTTGAGAGTATGCATTCTTGGTGGTCCTACATATAGGAGGAGCAAATCGTTTGTTCTCATAGAATGCCAAAGCCACCTCAAATTGCCACCCAGTATGGATATAAACACTAGCCGTACTGGGCAGAAAGCCACAAGGATCCCTCGCGGCACAAGACCCAGATCCCAGCAAACCTCCTGACAGGAAAAAGAACCCATATAAAGGCTGCCTTCATGACAGACTTTACTCAAAACTGGACTGAAAGAGATTCCATCTTGAGCAGCAAGTTGTCAAGGGGCTTTAAAGGCCCTGATTCTGGCCAAGCTTCCTGCTGAGGATGTCCTAGAGATGCCCTAGAGAGATTGACATCATGGCCCAATCTTACTCCAACTAGACTGGAGGGGATCCCATCTCTAGCTGTAAGCCACCAAATGATCCTTCCTAGCCTAAAGCTTTGATCTTGGCAAACTTCCTGGCTGAAGAGATAGCCCTTAGAGTGCATGTCTTCATAGCTCAGTCTTTATCCATGCTGGACTGAAAAAAGATCTCATCTGGAGTCAGCAAGGAAGTCCAGAGCAAGTAGTAAACCCCACCTATAGAGTCTTGGCTCTATCAAAGTATTGGATAAGTAAGGGATAGTCTAACCATGAGACATTGGATATCACAGGCACTGCAGAGATCTGCCCTCTAAGAGAGCTTTAGGATCAGTTAAAGTCCAGAATGCACCTGACCAAAGGACTGAAGCAAAGAAAACAAAGCAGTCCGAACTGAACAAGCTCTATTCAAATACTTTTGTAGGATTTATAGATATAAGCTTAAAGAAACAACAGCCAAGCCTGATCAGTCTCTTCCTGGCAGGATGAGAAACTGGAAGGTGAACAAGGGTGGAATATTGCTCTCTATGACAGAAGATCTCATCCGAGAGAAAGGACTTCAATCCAATACCCTGGTATCAAAGGCAGGAACCAATGCCTGTTTGGCCAATGGGGAATTACTGCAAAAATTGCCACGGTCTTTAGCAACAGACCACCAAACTGTATATGGTTCAAACTGGAAGGATATGGCTTGTGAGATCTTTACTGATCTGACACAGCATCCGTCGGATTTTGTCCTCTTTGCAAATCCTCCCCAAATCGAGGTTTTTGAGGTTGACGTTTGGTAAATCGAACCTTTAGTTCCCTCCACATATTTTCTATGGGATTAAAGTCTGGAGACTGGCTAGGCCACTCCAGGACCTTAATGTGCTTCTTCTTGAAACACTCCTTTGTTGTCTTGACCGTGTGTTTTGGATCAATGCCCTGGCTGAGGGAAGGAGGTTCATACCCAAGATTTGACAGTACATAGCCCCATCCAACCATTTTGCAAAAGTTGTGCTGTCCCCTTATGGGGACTTGCCTATGAGTTGCTTTGAAGTTCATATAAGTTGCATTGAGTTGCTTGTGCATGCACATTGTCTTGTTGGAGAAAAGCAGTTCAGGTGCAAAGGCTTTGTGCGCAATAGTGTTGTAATGAAGGGGTTAAAACACGACTATACCAAATCGCTGGTATGATGAAGGAGCACGCATGCTCCGAACGCGTGCACGCCCCCAGCGTCACTGATACCCGGGAAATACAACTTAACAGACGATCCACGCTGTGCCTGTCTCAACCCAGCCTGTGACACTGGTTACCACCTGCGCCGTCAGACGGGACAAGGAGACAAGTGTAACACACTCCAGCTTTCAGGATCGCCCCCTGTGGAGCCCTGCTGCCCACCACACAGCTTCCCGGATGGATTTTTTACTTGATGTGCCTGTATCTACCTTACTCTGAGTGAGTGCATTTTAACCTGTAATAAATGTTTATGCTACAGTACTACACTTAGGTCGGCGCTGCTTTTCTTCCTTTTTATCTCCCTCCAAAGGTGAATTCTGCCCTTCAAGCAAGCTGCCTCCTGTGTTTGTATCTGCATCTCTCCCCCTGAGGTCATAGACCTATACTCTGCATTCCCCCCTCCCCCCCCCTCTCCACTCATTTTATCCCAGTTTTTATGCCTGGACTTTTGTTCATCAACCCAGCACCATCCCTGGACTTTTTTTTACCATTTTTCATATTTTATTTTTCATTTTTTATTTTCTATTATCATTATTTTTATCATATAAATGTATTGTAACTCACACATGACTGTTATTTAAATTGATATCTTTTAATTCTTTATTTTTTTATATAACTTACTATCCCTTTGTATATTGCTCACCCCCATCCATAGCTGTCGTCCCCTAGCGCAACAAAATATTGTAAATTATCTTTACTTTCATGGACCAACTATACCTGCAAACCCAAGGCGTAGCCATGGGCACGTCTTGTGCCCCTTCCTACGCCAATTTATATGGGGGATGGGAAAGAACCATCTTTGGAGATGATTTACTAGAACCATTTTTAAGCCATGTACTCTGTTGGCACAGGTTCATAGATGACCTGTTGGTCATCTGGACAGGCACCGTACAACTCCTTATTGACTTCATTGAACGGTTAAATAACAACCAATTTAACCTTCACTTTACGTTTAGCTATCATACCCACAGCATTTATTTTTTAGATGTGAAAATCATCAAGAATTCCTCGGGTAATTTGATTACAGACTTATTTTGGAAGCCCACAGCAGGCAATACACTCTAATACGCAGTATTCCCTATGCCCAGTATTTGAGACTGAGACAGAACTGCACGGAAGACGGGGATTTCCGTCTACAAGCTGATGCTCTACGTACACGTCTATTGGCCCGGGGATACACTTGCACTAATTTAAGGAAGGCCTTCAATAGAACCTTCACTCAAGACAGACAAGTGCTTTTGTATGGTCCCCCACATACAAAGCAACCTCCAACTGTTAAAATCATCACAAAATTTTCAGTTCATCACAACCAGTTGCGTAAACTGTTGTCCCAACATTGGCACCTACTTACTGAACATCATATTCTAAAAAAGTATGTCAGGTCTACTCCAGAACTGGTCAGAAGGGCCACCTCCCTTAGGGACAAATTTACTCGAAGTCACTATAGAGCCCATCCATCTTCACCAGTGAGTCCACAAGGCACATTTAAATGTGGAGAATGTCCACATTGCCGTGGATCCAGGAAGGACAACAATTTGTCCTCCCTAATGGGGAGATATTTGTACCTCGACAATTTGCCAACTGTGGCACCAGAGGGGTTATTTACCTGATGGTCTGTGCCTGCAAGGCTTTTTATGTAGGCAAGACCATCAGGGAACTACGGCAAAGATTGGGGGACCATTTATATGCCTCCACAAATGGCAAGCTCACTACAGTGGGCCGCCATATAGGCATTCACCATAGATTTAATTCAAATTGCTTGAAATTTTGCGTTTTGGTTGTAATCCCGGAAGATCCCAGAGGAGGGGATTGGGACCATAGAATCCTAAGGCGCGAGTCCTTTTGGATCGAACGGCTCAATGCCCTTACGCCCCCAGGCCTCAACGAGGCACACACGTACAAACATTTTTTATAAACTGTGGGGGGTCATCCCTACTGAACCCTTGTTCCTCCCCGGCTTGTTCCTTTTCTTTTCTTTATTTCCTCATTCGCACTTCTATATAGATCATTTCCCAATAGAGTTTTGTATATATATATTTTTTTATTCCTGATTGAATGCCTCTGTCAACCCCCCCCCCCCCACTGTGCTAGCGCTGGGGGATACCCATTCATGTGTAATCACGCTTGGTATAATAAATACAAAAATTTTTTTCTCGTTACAGGTTTATATGCATCTATGTTTTGCTAGATGTGAGTTGGTGTTAACCTGTTTGAATGTTTGAATAATGTTCAGTGTAATAAATGCGCTGTTTAATTACAAATGGTATAGATTTGGGTCAGCACCGGTGTCCTCGCTGGGAGATTGAGCTTTTTCACCTTCTCCCTGGCCAGCTACACTGACTGCTTGCTCTTTTTCTCCGCTGTATTGTTTTTTATCAGTTTCATTCCCCAATGACTGGTAACGGCTTGAGGAGTTTATTCTCCCCCTGGTGGTGGGCATGCGCCTCTCCTGCAGTGGTTGAGCCTTCCCTATGGGGCGGCTCCTTTCCCTGCTTCCCGGGTGGTGACGCACAGCCAGCGTCCCCATGACAGGGCTATGGGCGTGCGCAACCTCTGCTCGCGCATGCGCAATAGCGGAGAGTCGGACCCGGTGACGTCGGCGCCTACACAATACAGCGCCGAACGTCTATCCGGGTTGGGGGTATATAGAGCGGCCCTACAGGCCGCTTCCTTGCAGACGGCCGACACCCGGGACTTCAGCATACGATCATAGAAGAAGTAAGTCTCTTCCATCACCTAATATACCTTCTCTCCCTCCGCCGGATCTATGACGTGCTGTCACTGGCTGGGCTCTACCTTCGGTGGGCCTCGCTTCTGCAGCACGCCTCGGATGGAGTGGTGAGCTATTACAGGCTTCTATCCATATGATATAAGCTACCTGATGATTCCCTTACTTCAATTTTTCACACCTCTCCAGGTTACTGCGGGATTTGGTGGTTTATCCCCGGGGGTCATCATTAATGTTCAACTCCACCCTTTGAACCGGTGGGTTTTGTATATTATAAAGTTACTGGTGAACACACCACCCCCTTGGTGCCTTGCAGTGGGTCTTCTCCCCTTTTCTCTCCTTTTTTACCTACCCTTTCAATTCCTTTCCCCTCCCAGACCCCCCTCCCAACCCCCCCTTCCCTCCCTGCCACCCTCCTTCCCTTCCTCTCCTAGCCTCTATCTTCAATTTTCTTCTTCCCCTCCCACACACCCTATTCCCTTCCTTCTCTTTCATCCCCCTTCCCTCCATTTCCCCCCTTCCCCCCCCTTGTTTTTCCCCTTCTTTCCTCCCCCCTCCTGTTTTTTCCTCCCCCCTTTCCTCCCCCCTCCCCCTTCCCCCTCCTTTCCCCCCTCCCTCTTCCCCCTCCTTTCCCCCCTCCTTTCCCCCTCCCTCTTCCCCCTCCTTTTCTCCTTTCCCCCTCTCTCTCCTTTTATCCCCCTTTTTCAGCTTTTTCTATTCCCATGCACTCAGGTGGTGAATGTTTTAATACAATTGACCTCCCGAACCGATACATATTATTTTTCTTATACATTAGCCCGTCTCATTCAGGCCCCGTGTCTGCCCCCAGGGGGAACGCCCGAATTGGGCGTCTCATTATTGCCATCCCCTGCCTGTTGGGGCAGTCGGTGAGTGTGTTCATATAACATGTAATCACTCCAATACTACGCTGTATTATGTTATACTAATATACTCTGTTATATTTCAATATACCGGTAATTATGATTATTTATCTCTTTAGATGTTATGTTTGGACGCCTCCTGAGGAAGCAGCGTAGGCCGCAAAACTGTTGAGGCCCAACGTCCCAATGTGCCTTCAGTTACCCATGTGGGCTGCATTTACTGTTACCATAATTTCTCTCAGCTGAAGACAAGCAAATCCTTGAATACAGTTCAAGTAACACTGTGCTTCAAGATGCGGTTCTTGAACAAGAGAAATACGCATTTCTGCCACTAGAGAGCACTGTAGGGGAAAGGCTCCAGTTTAATTTACTTATGGGCTCCATCTTGTATCTCCTACAGTTGGGTGATTGTTGAGATACAGTAGACGATTGGCCTCGATTGACAGGTAAGAGGGTGTCTGACAAATTAGTTTATCTTTTTTAACCTTTACATGATTCCTATTAATGTTCGCCACCATCACAGCATAGTGTTTATCTATAGTATGGTCAGTAAATTGTTTTTTTCTTTTCCTCCTCTCAGTAAAATGGTGAGACCAACATCTAGAGTTTGGAAACATTTCCACAGTGCAGTTTCTGCTGAGAGCAAAGCTTAAATGTGCAAATATTGTGGGAAGAAATATTCTTTTCCAAATGCTACAAGGATAAAAAAACACATCCTGGCATGCCAAAGGTGCTCTAAAGACTTTAAAAACACTTTATGGAATGAAATGACGAAGACCAGAATGAAAGTGAGAATAGCTTTTAATTCCAGAGTTCTCGTTCCAGAAACACTCTTTCTGCTGCTCCTGGATCATCACAAAGTGATATTTCACCAGCAGCATCTTCAAGTAAGGAAGTGCTACAAACCACGGCCTCCCAAAAATATACAATCCCGTCATTTATAGATAAAATGACACCTGCAAATCAGGAGAACATTCATTAAGCTCTTGCAAGAGCAATATATGCTTCTGGATCAGCATTGTCAATAACTGAAAATGCATAATAATAACAGGAAGCTTTTACATTATTATGAGGGGAAAGGGGGGTGGTTACCTGTTCTCATGTATAGGTGAAATGTTCTTAACATATGCAGTCCTTGTTATTCAATTCATAATAAAAAAATAAAATTTTAAAAAGCAAGTTTAGTTTATTTACTGAATAAGCTGTACTTTTATTTCAAGCATAATATGTTTATATACACTGCATTTCACTTCCAGTGTAACAAAATAATTTTCAATTTGTAAAACTACTCCACACTGAATTTTTTTTAAATCTTTCAATTTTTTCCAGGAAAAAACAGGGAAAACACGTTTTTTTCCCATTGCTTTAAAATTTCCAGACATTTTAAATCTCTAGGTTAGACACCTGGCTTTTCTCTGCTGCAGTTTAGAAATGTTTACAGGCCTTGTCTCTCTCTCACTTTTCTCTCTCCTCCTACCAGTATGTTCCTTGCACTTCACAAGTGATTAGCTCCTTGCGCTATTTTCTGAAAAGTCCTAAGGACTGGAATTTTAGACTTTATACACACAATAGAAGTGTTTCACCATTTTGTTCTGGAAAGAAACAGATATGATTAAATTGGGAAGGTCAAGTTGCAGCAGTAGACATTCTGAAAGATTTATTTACTGTACGCTTAGTAGTGGGGAGAGACAATGAGTTAATTAACATACAGTACTAAAGCTTCCCATGCCTATTTTATTCATCCCACACACAAGCCATGCTCTAAGACATAGAGGTCAACGTTAAAGGGAGGGCCATTCATGGCCACTAACTGAATTGAATATATCTCAATAAAAACTAAAAATTCCCTTTAATGTGAAAGTTTGACCAGTCATCTAAAGATCATGTGAATAAAGCCATTAACAGATTTGAGCAACAGTTGCAGGAAAATAAAACCACTAGGATGGAAGCACCTGAATACAGAATTAGAAAAAATGACGTGCTAAATAGCAATCTAAATTAACAGTATTTGTACTTATTCACATACAGGAATTTCCGGAGACTGTGCTCATTGTACTGCATTTGTCCTCTATGGGAAACTTGTTCCACTATCTCCTTCCTTTTAGGTGCTTTGAAGCTTCCTGTATCCTTTCAACACCAGACACGATGTACTTGCAGACTTTTTTTTTTAGTTCTTTATTTAGCTTTTCCATGAGAGAGCTAAAATACAAGTGGTGCAAGCTGATAACTGACATAGCAACATGGAGCAAAAATAAATAAATAAATAAAATGAAAGTTATTGCCATTACAAGCTCTATAGAAAAGAATTGAAGATAAATAAGAAAAAAAAGACGCAAAGTCCCTAATACGCCTAATGAGTGGTATAGCCCTATCAAATACAATTTCATTAGAGAGCTGGGTTCTCTGGTACAAACATTTTTTATGGCGAGTACAAAAATCCTATTTTATTGGAGTCCATTGAAGAACACAGTGGGGTAACTGATTTACTAAAACTGGAGAGTGCAAAATCTGGTGCATCTGCACATGGTAGCCAATCAGCATCTAACTTTAGCTTGTTCAATTAAGTTTTGACAAAAAGAAAACATGGAAGCTGATTGCTATGCAGAGCTGCATCAGATTTTGCACTCTCCAGTTTTAGTATATCAACCCCAGGAAGCTTTTAACTTTTGGGATGTCCAAATGAGGGGCAACACAGCAAACAAACACTAACAGGCCCATTAAAAATAACATAAAACTGGGGATTGCCTGCAGCTCAAAGAGCCAACTGAGGAACCTTATGCCAGAATCTTGTATCAGATGAGGCCACACCGTCCACCTCTTAGAGGACATGTGAACATAAGTCTAGGTTTTTACCTTGCAAATCTGGGGAAAGGTTGTCTGATACTGAAAAGCCCAATAAGCACTTACAAATTCAGTAGAGTTGGCCTTCACAGAAAAGGGTGGAACTTGATTCTTGAAACCACAAGCTTGGAAGATGGCCTGCCTGAGCCATCTAGAACATTTTAGAACAAGAAGCTGGTGCTCCCTTAAGCAAAATTCACATAGTTCAACAGTGGCGGGTTGAATTTCAATCAATCTATGGACTAGTGTGCAACTAGCCTGTTGGAAAAGTTGCTTTCAATCAGTGCTGCCAGCTACAGCTGGTGGTGCTTATTATACTCTCACGGTGGGGAAGTCTCCCTGCTGTCAGAATACAATAACACAGTGAGAGGGTTTTAACCATCCACATCAAGTGTGTGCATGAAAGAATCAAGTTATCTTCCACATAGCAGCTTCTTCAAGCCTTTTAAAGATCAGCAATACAGTATACAAATCAACTTGAACTTTAAAAGTCCAGCCTTTTCTCACATAATCTCCATTGTGAGTCTCCCAAGATTGGGTTCTCATTCAGAATCTCTCTCATACTAAAAGGGCCACCTTTTCTCCAGGTTACAAACTTACATGGTAAATGTCATAGGTAGCCTGTTGCCATCTTTCTTCTCCCCAATACTCCTCCCACACCAGCTTTTAAAAGGGGTACAGACAAATAAGTAATGGAACTGGCACAATAGTTGTCACTTAACCCTTTAGCTATCTATATGAAACCAAAAAAAAAAGTAATGTATTAATAGTCCGTCCAATCATGGGGTCTTTGGGGCTCTAATGATTGTCAGGGCAAGCCTCTGGAAGGGAAGTAGAAGCAATCTCCAGGACCATGCAAAAGAAGAACAGTACAGAGGCGCCTCTAGGTGCAGACTGATTAACACATTTATTTTACACAAAGTAAGAGAGCAACTCACATTTTCATGGATAAAACAGGCATGTATGTATAGTGCACTGTCCATGGGATAACAATCATGCTGTGCTGCTTGTATCACCAATCAGCTGGGTTTAGGTGCTCCACTCAGCTGAGTCCAGGTGCTGGCTGTTTGTGTAGATGTATCCAGGAGAGAGGGCTTGAATGCTCTTGGAGCGCAGCATTAAGTGCGATAACATCACAGGACATGCCGCAACGCATTTCCGAGCATGCGCACTGGAGGTGGTCGATCAGTGTGCGCTCCTTTGTCAAGCTGGTATTACTGCGCTATGAATGCCTTAAATATACTGCTATCTAATGGTGCTATTTGGAACTACACCAGAGGTAAAACAATATAACAATCCACAGGGGATCTTCTTCTACAGAGCCCCATGTGGCTATAGGGTGATGCCTACAATGTGGGGTAGTGAGTAGTAGATATATATTTATTGCATAAAAGTCAATATATGCTTTTTTCGACAATTTTCCATCGACTTGAGGCTGCGCTTCAAGAGCATTCCAGCCCTCTCTCATGGATCCATCTACACAAAAATCTGGCACCTGGATCCAGCTGAGCGGTGATACAAGCAGCATCCAGTGATTGTTGTCCCATAGACAGTGGACTATACATACTGTATATGCCTGTTTTATCCATAAAAATGTGAGTTGCTCTCTTACTTTGTGCTAAATAAATATGTTAATCACTATGCACTTAGAGGCGCCTCTGTACCCTTCTTCATTTAAAAGGTGTACATACTGCACCCACCAACTTCACCCAGGGGTGGGACCTTACTAAAAGGATAATTATCCCCCTACAAGTTGCTTTGTGTGCCTGCTGGAAATTGATCACCATATCCCAGCACTGCTAGGGAAAGTGCTAATCACTTAGCTTCTGGTTATCAAATTCAGTACAATGACTTTCTGTTCTGCAACACATTTTTATCCTTTTCCCTTCACGGCATCCTACACGCTGTATTTTCTTGTCAATGTAATCTCTAGGAAAGGAGTAAAATAAAGTTGGAATGTTTTTTTAAGCAGTTAGAAAAACCGTTGGTGGATGTATATGTAGCACAACAGTATCTGGGATATTATCTTCTATCAAGACAGGCTACATGGTACAGCAGGGGAAAATAATGATCAGGTATCAAAGGACAAACCCAAAGCAACCACGGCTGCATGTTAAATAAAAAATTACAAGAAAATCTATTGATGGCTTAAAGAGAGAAAGAATGAAGAAACCACTAGCCACAATCTGATCTCCTTGAATCACATTTGATAAATCAATGGTCAGGTATCTCTAGACTGTCAATTAACTCCATTGGAAACATGCTTGATGCAGTGCGGCTTCAGCATTAGCTAACAGCTGGTGCGAAGGCAGGAAATCGATCCTTGTGCTTTCAGGCCATGCCATTGATTACATTTTATACATTTCAGCTGACTTTGGGATTAAGAGGAGCTCAAAACATTACACTTTAACTTCTCTAAGCACACAAAGAGCTATCAGCACAGAATGGCAGTGTTACTCTGGTGATAAGGGGCTTTAGGCAGCATTTGGAATAGCGCTACTGTCTAAAATAGATCCCAGTATCTATTCGCTGAATAAAAAAGTGGCCTTCCAGGAATTCAGAATACAAGCATTTCTTTCATACACTGTGATGGGTGAACGTACTGATAAGTATAGCGGTGTGGCAGAGGTTGCAAGGTGAATGTATGTTTAGACACAAGGAGGTGCCCGCTGTACCATCTGAGTGATATATAGTAACATTACTATGACTAAGGATACACAATAATGTCACTATTTAATATACCTACTCTATTTTAATATACCACTAAAGAAGTTGGGATGTTAGTGTTGGAGAATCTTCTACTCTCTTCTACTCTACTCTTCTGCTTTTGTTTAGTAATCTTACTGGAGAAAAAGACTCCATTCACAAAGCAGTATCTCACCGCATCCAAGTATGTGGTAAGATACCACACAGCATTTTTCAAAATTGTTGGGGGGGCTTCACTAAAATACACTACTAAAATACTGCATGCGTTATTTTATGAAGTCATGCAGTATTTTAGTATTGCAAGCCTGTGGTAATTTACCATCCGCGGTAGCCAGTGTCCTTAACAAGCAGTGTAAATAGCTGGTTGTTAAATAGCGGGCATCCTTAACAGTAAACAACATGGTTGTTAAGGAGCAGGCAGCTGCCGCGTCCTTAACAACCAATGAGTCATCAACTGTCAGCTGGGTTCTCCGCTGACTGCTGAATGTAAAGAAAAGAATTGCCTGCATTGAAAAAATAAGAAAATAAACAGCATGGGGTCCCCCCCAAAATCCATACCACACCCTTTTCTGACCAAGCAGCCCAGCAGGTCAGGAAAGGGGGGGGGACAAGCGAGAAACCCCCCTCCTGAACCCACCCCCTTATGACGTCACCAACTGGGGCATGATGGGTCGATGACGTGCTCTTCCTGCAATATTCACCTATTCTCCGGTGCTGTCCCCAGCAGTGATTTATTTTCACCACTAGATGTCTCTTGGGCTTCATTAAACCTGAAAGATTGAGGACATCCTGTTAGTACAGAGCGTCTTGGACCTGCCTCAAGAGGGGACATCATCATAACACCATACACTTACCTTCAATGAGGCAGAGAACATCACAGGCATCATCATGTCAATGCCTCTTTCTGCATCATTGAGCAAAGAGAAAGAGCACCTTGAATGTCAAGTGACCAGCCTGAAGACTTAAGAAAAAGATAAGCATAAAAAACCCAGACATTTGTGTGAGGCCCAGGGGAGAATGGGCTGGGGGCAAAGCCTTGAATTGGACTTTAAAGTTTTAGATTTACTTCTAATTGTTGATTAGATAAAAGCTGTATAAAGCTAAACACAAGTCATATATATAAGATGAAACTCTGCATTAATTAGTCACTAAATATATTCTTTTAAAAGCAACATATGTAAGTGCTTAAATTTGACCTTTTGCAGTACTTATACAGCAGAGCTGAGGCTGGGTGCAAGAAAAGCAGTACAAGTAGACAGTCAAATGTGCTGCAGTGCTCATGTGCTAACAAGGAGCATGCTCATAGGAGGAGAGAGCAGACTGACAAATAAATGAGCTTATTCCTTTGCTGCTCCTCCTTTCACTGTCCAGTCATAGGCTGAGGTGGGAAGGAGACCGTTGCTTAACTGTAGAGAGAAAAATCAGGTCTCCTCCACTGCCAGAGGACAGGATGGGCATAAATACAATTGCTTTGGAATGTAAAAAAGCTCCCATATATGTATTTCATCTGTATATTTAGCGGGTTTTTTTTACTCAATATTTTTTATTGAAGAAATTGTATGTTACAGATAATGAAACATCAAACCAAGCATCAATACAGTCTTGGAGTACATTGCTAACATTGGCATACAGTAAAGCAGGCCATACATGGTCGAATTTCGAACAAATTTTCTTTTCAAAATCAGAAAGTTCGTTTTTTTTGTGATCCGATGATGCCACCATTGATTTTCGGAATTGGGTCGACAAAGCCTTCAATTTCACCTCATGTTGCTACAGAAAAGAATTTTTGTGGGTGGGAATCTTCTTTTCTCTCCGTAAATTTACTTTAGTGGTGGTAGTTCACTAGACCCTGTCTGTAATACTAGTAAATGGGTAAGGGGAGGGAGGGGATGATGGAAAGAGGGGGTGAGGGGAGAAGGAGGAGGAGGAGTTACCATGGATGTTTATTTTATTTGTTGTTTAACAATGCAAGGCCCCAGGTCAAGCTATGAGGAGTCTGTTAGGATGTTACCGTATTCCGTCGATTCTTTGAAGTGAAGCCAGCAAGCCCATGTTTTATGGAATTTTGCTGGAGTGTCTCAAGCTTGATGGATTATATCTTCTATCTCAGCTATTTACCTGCCTCTTGTGGAGCCATTCGGCTATACTAGGGGGAGAAGTAGTCCTCCAGTGAGTGGGTACACAGAGTTTCTCTGCATTGATGAGGTGTAGAGTGAGTGATTTTGAGTAGGCCGATTGGGGAATGGAAGTATGGTGAAGTAGATATTGGGCTGGAGTGAAATCTGGGGTATATGTTGTGATTTGTGAGGTAAGACAATGTACTTACTTCCAATAGGGTTGGATTAGGGGGCATTCCCACCAAATATGCAATAGAGAACCATGAGCGGTGTTGCATCTCCAACATAAAGGAGGGATGCTGGGGTGAAATGTATGTATTCTGTCAGGGGTCCTGGAGAATATTTTGTATCCGTTTTCTTGTGCCGATACATTCAATGACCCTTTATGTATATGGGTAAAGATTTTATCCCAGTCCTCTTGTGTGAGGTCTGTGATCAATTCTCTATTCCATTTTTGGCAGGACACATCGTTTTTGATGGATATCTTGGCGAACAGTAAGGCGTACACATATCTGAGATTATATGTCTTCGGGGTTCGGATCCGTTGCATATGGATTCAAAAGGTGTTTGGTCTCTGCACCACTGAGAGTGTGGAGTAGAGGTGAGTAGAAAGTGACGTATCTGAAGGAAGTTGAAAAAGTGGATGTGTGCGTCAGGGAGTTTAGTTGTGAGGGTTTGGAAAGACACAATTTTCCCTTTGTCGAAAAAGGGTTCTGCTCTAATGGATTGTTTCGTGGACATGCCAGTAGTGTTAAGGTGAGTGACTCCCGGAGGAAAGTCCGGATTCCGGTCAAGCGGTGTCATTGGGCTTGGTGAGGAGGCGATTTTTGCTTTGTTACATACCATGCGAAAAATCGGAATTGTCGGGCCAAACAGAGGGTGGGACTTGCTTTCCCTTGGGATCCCATGGGGGCTTATCCACAGAAGATGGTGAATAGGTAAGGAGGAAAACGCTTCCTCTATGCCTATCCAGGCTTTAGCCTTTTCGTGTAGGTGCCAATCTATAATTCTGGTTAGGTGGCATGACCAGTAATATTTTCGTATATCGGGGAGGCTTATTCCTCCCCTCAATTTAGGTGTCATAAGTTTCTCCCAACGTTCCCGTGAATGTTTGTCAGCCCAGAGAAATATTAGGCAGAACTGTTTGTAAGTGGCGAAGAATGAGGGCGGCATTGATCGGGATCGTCTGTAGTAGAAAAAGAAGTCTGGGGAGGATGTTCATTTTCAAAATCGCCGCACTACCAAAGCATGAAAATGTACCCCTGTTACATTCTTGAAGGTCCTTTTGTATTGTCTTCAGAATGTGGATGAAGTTTCTGTGGTATAGATTCTCTAATTTAGCTGGTAACTGAATCAATAGATAGGTGATTGCGTGTGCATCCCACCCGAAAGGGAAGTTGGCTTGGCATAGTGTCACTGTAGAGTCGGGTAGGAAGATGTTTAGGGCACTGGATTTGGCGAAATTTATTTGGAGGTTGGATATAGATTTAAAGAGGAAAAAATCTTTTAGGAAGTTAGGAATTGTGGTAATGGGGTCTGTGAGAAATAAAAGGACGTTGTCGGCGTATGCTGCCAGCTTGTATTGTGTGTTATTAATTTCAACTCCTTTAATGTTTGGGTTGGTCCTGAGCCTACGGAGTATAGGTTCCATCATGAGTATGAATATAATTGGGGATAACGGCATTCCTCACGGATTCCATTCGACACAGAGAAGGCGTCCGACGGGTGACCAGTGACTCTGATTCTCGCGGTTGAGAACGAGTAAAGAGCAAGGATATATTGGAGCATGCAATCCCAAAACCCCAATTTACGTAAAACTTCTGTCATGTATTCCCAGGCCACTCTGTCGAATGCCTTCTCCGCGTCGAGGGACAGAAAAAATCCAGGGGTGTTGGAGGAGGTTAGCCATTGATGTATAGTTATTGCCTTCAGGGTGTTATCCCTGGCCTTGCGACCGGGGATAAATCCCACTTGATCCAAGGAGACCAAGGATGGGAGTAAAGGGAGTATGCGTTTCGCTATTACTTTCACGTAGAGCTTCACGTCGACGTTTATTAGCGATATGGGCCTGTAATTGATGACCAAGGTCACGTCTTTGCCCGGCTTTGGTATCACTACAATGTGAGCCTCAAGGAGACCCTTACAACTTTCAGGGTATGTGGGTAGTGAGTTAAACGTCTTCAGCAACCGCGGTATGAGTGTGTCTGTAAAGGTTTTGTAATAGCTGATAGTTAGGATCGGAACTTTTGCCCGGTTTCATTTGTTTAAGGGCTTCGATGGTCTCTTCCCAAGTGGGTGGTTTATCTAGTTCAGCAGCCTCGTCGACGGAGATGGGATGGGGGCCAAATTGTGTCAAAAATTCTATCATTTCGTCTATCGTCTATCATCTGTTTTCTGTCTCGGGTTGGGTCAGTCATTGGGTGGGTAGGTAGGTTATATAGTTTGGAGTAAAACTGTTTGAATTGATGTGCTATACCTCTCGATGTCTCTATCTTGTTCCCTGAGGGGTCCGAAATAGAGTGGATGGTTGAGTTTGCTTTTTTGTTCTGGAAGGCTCTGGCAAGCATTTTACCAGATTTGTTGCCGAACTCATAGAAAATGTGTTGTGATAAGGCGTATTTCGATTTCCCCAGTTCCTCGAGGAGATCTCCCCTGGCTTTAGGCAAATCTTGAAAGGTTTGTTCAGCTAAAGATTGTTTATGCTTCTTTTCTAGAGAATGAATGCATACCGAGAGTTCTGCAATACGTGCTTATCTGGCTTTCCGCTGTTTCGCGGCAATGGATATAAGTTCACCCCTGATGACACATTTATGTGCTGCCCATAGGGTCATTGGGTTGGTATCGGGAGACGCATTCTCTTGAAAATAATGCAACAAGCAAGTGTTTATTCTCTTTATGTGTTCAGGGTCAGTAAGGAGAGAGTTGTCTAGTTGCCAGCTTGTAGGTCTGGAGGGCATTGTCGGGAAAGAAATGGTGATGGATATTGGATGATGACCCGATAGGATCATTGGGTCTATAGTTGCAGTCAGGAGGGAGTCTAAGTCAGATTGGGTCAAGAAGAAGTAGTCTATCCTCATGCATTTATGATGGGGGGGAGAGTAGAAGGTGAAGTCCTTGGTATTGGGATGTAGTGTGCGCCAGGTGTCGTGCAGGGTTAAGTTGGTGAGTTGAGTTTTAATTGCGCAAAGTGCTCTGTATGTTATAGTGGAGGATCCTGACGAGGAGTCCATGGAGGGTGTGAGGGCCAAGTTTAAATCACCCCCCATAACCAGCAGGCCCCTGTGGAACGCTAGGTTTTGTAGGGTTTTGCGAAAAAAAGGGACCTGTTGCTTGTTGGGGGCGTAAAGGTTGGCTAAGGTTATAGGTTTAGTGTATAACTTCCCTTTCAGAAAAATGTAACGGGCGTTAGTGTCTACTTCTGTGTCGTGAATCTGAATGGGACAGTTTTTTGAGATGAGGATGGATACACCCTTTGATTTGGAGTCAGTATTGGTGGCGTGATATACCGTTGGATAGAAGGAGCTGTGTAGTTTGGGGATACTGTCCGTTCTGAAGTGGGTTTCCTGAAGAAAGACCACATCAGCCTTGGCCTTTCGTAGGAGAAGAATCAGCTGTGATCTCTTTTCAGGAGTGTTGAGAACCTTAACATTTAAAGAGTATAGCTTAACATGAGGGGGGAGTGTCCGGTTCCTGAAGGTGGAATATTATTCTAGGGTTTACACACTCTGTGCGTGTAGTTGGTGCTGATGTTGAAATGAGGGATGTGAGGGGGGGGGGGGAGGTAGATGGGGATGGGGGTATTGGAGGGGGAAAGGAGTAGGAGAATCCTACTCCTAAACCGTAAACCAATAGGCCAAGGGGACTACCCCATTTCCTAAAATAGTGATTTTGGTGAGGTACAGAGAGAAGGTAGAGAGAGGCAAACTCTAGTCCAATCTGCTGTTCGGGGGTTGGGAAAGACTACATGGGAAAGATGTTTTGGAGGTTCCCCGTGGGGTTTTTTAGCAGCAATTGTAAGTCAAAAAAAGGTTTTGTGTAGAAGACACATTTAATAATATTAAGATTTAGATTTTTTCTCTGATGTTATTGTAGAATTATAAGGACCCCCTGAGGAAGACCATGACCCAATAAGGTTGAAATGCATTGGGGTTTTCTCCAACATCGGACAGTATTACTATAATCAATGTTACAGGTAGCATCGTTGTATGTATATCCCTTACAACAATTTCTACATGATGCTAATTCATTGTCTGATTTGTTACCCAATCCACTGTGTCTCGCATCATGTAAACCGAAGCTCATGTTTTTAAACTTTTGTTTTGTAGGATCTATGTCCAGAGTATTTTGTTAATAAAATCAACTTTTTTAACATAACCTTTTTTTGACTTACAATTGCTGCTAAAAAACCCCACGGGGAGCCTCCATTTCAGACACTATCAAACTCTTCTGAAGTGTCATCCTATGTTATAGATGTATACATATGACATCTTAGTCCGTCGCTGTTACTGCCTTTGGCGGATAAACTTACATGTGTGGGTAGCTTGCTGTAGGAATGCCTTTGTAGTGTCGCCTGCATTCTTGTTATGAGGGTTAAGTGCTCGGATTAGCTGGCTGTGAGACCCCCCCTTATCTAGGTGGGGCGACTTTACGCAGGGGGGAGTGTACCTGTTGTGTCCTTCTTTTGTCTGTGCGGAGCTACACAGCAAAATGGGATGTACAAAAGTGGGGGTATCTATTCTGGCTATCTAGGCATCATGTTAACTATAATTACAACCGTTGAACTATTACAAACTGCATGAATACTAATAAGAGCGGCACTGTATCCCAAAGTCGGACCATGGCTATGCGCTGTCATAAAAAGAATAAAAAAGAGAAAAGTTTCCTATACAAATTCCCAAAAGTGTTTACACGGATGAATGGTACAATCCTGTATGTTCCTAACTGGTAGCAAAGGCATCAGATTACCTGTGATGACTAAAGGAGGCATAGGCAGTGTTATCCCCCACTACGGACAAGGGGTTCCCCCTATTCACAGTGTGGGACATTTGATACCAGTTAGTCGCTATATTGTAATCAACATAAACATTCAAAAAACCTATTAGATGAGTTTGAACGGGGCCCCTTCATGGGCCTACCGGAACCTCTGATATCTGCAAAAATACCCCTGGGCATGTATCCCCGTTTGGGGAGTGGAGTGTTGATTGGGATCAGATAGGGACTGGCGTATAAGTAGGGGTAGTGAATTTGATGACTGGGGGAATCCCTTTGATGAGAAAAGGAGTGGAATATCGGGGTTGAATGGTAGGAGAGAGGTTCCAGCAAGCCCACCAGTGTGGTCCCACCAATCCCAAACCTCCCACACAAAAAACATGCAATGTAGCCTGTGGAAGTCAAGTTGCAGACCAGGTAAAGTGATATGATGTAAATACCGTAAGATGCTTTGCGACTGAAAACATGTAAACCTGTAGGCAAGGAGGAGTGAACCTGCAAAAAAACGGTCATGTCCAGTCAGTAGAGCAATTATGTCTCTCGGATGTTGAGTTAGTATGATATAACGTCTGTGGGGTTCTCTGGCAATGGAGGATGTTAGGAGGGGCGGAAAGTCTCCTGATAGATGTGACAACTACTCCTTGGAATACCTGTGAGGAAATCTAACCTGTCCAGTAATGGAGGCCCTTCTCAGAGGGCGTGGCAGCAGTGATGGTGAGAAGTCAAATGTTTGAGAGAACTTTTTGCAAAAACAACCGGTAAAACACAACTGTTATAACTGGGGAGAACAAAAAAGATAAACATAGTACAGTACTTAGCCATGGCCTGGGTTTCTCTCTATTCAGATCGCCGGGGATTGAACTTGGTTCGGCCAAAAATCACGTCTGGCCCTCCATGGGCATGGGGATTCAGTCAGACTGGTACCAATTTGTGAGCTTCAGGGGGATGTCTGAGACCCGTTGCCCGATGTTGATCTGTGCCTGCGGTATCTGGATTCCTGGGATTCCATTGGTTCTTCTCGGTGTTGCTCTCTTCTGGGTATATGGTGGCGAAACTCTGTGTACCAAACATCTACCTCAGGGATGCTGTCAGGTCTCCCACTTACCAGACCGGTGAGTCAGTTTGGGCAGAGGGTAGGCTCCCTAACATATCCGACTCGGGGCCCCTGATAGAGCAGACAGGAAGCCCACGAGTGCGGAGTGGTATGAGGGCCTGGTGTAAGGATCCAGAAGAGATATGGTCTTCCAAGCAGCAGGTAGTACTCAGGAACACTGGGAACAGACGCTGAGCAGGAGCTGTTAGGCTGGTCACACACAGGCAGAGGTCGGCAATGGGCTGGCAGCAAGAGGAGCTGGCAAAAGCGGGGTCAAACAAGCCGGGGTCAGGTTCAGGCAGCAGTCAAGGAGGTCCAATAGGCAAGCCGGGTCGTAACAGATCAGAACTTCGGGAACACAGGAACACAGAGAGGATCACGGAACTTTGCACAAGAGCTGTTGATCAGGCAGCACTGATCAGAGATTGCAGCAAACCTAAATAGGCTGATTGGTGCCAAACACCACGCTTGTGCGCGCGCCGATACGCACAGACGCCCGCGCACCCGCATGCGCCCGAGAGCGCCCACGGACACTAGCGCGCACACCAGCACCACCAGACACACGCATAGCAATGCCCGTAGGCGGACGCGCGCTAACGCGTACGCACACGCCCGGGCACAACCCCACACACCATGGCCAGCCGGATCAGACACGCCAGTGCCCCCAGAAGCACATGCCCCAGCACACACAGGAACGCGCGCACCAACGCGCCCCGGCACGCACCGACGCCCAACCAGGTCCCCTCTCTGACAGTGCCCCCTCCTCAAGGGCAGACTCCGGATGTCCGGCTGGGCCAACTTAGAGGCATGAGAAACTTTGAATGACCGCAAGAGCTCTCTGGCATGCAAGTTGCTTTCTGGCTCCCATGAGTTGTCTTCAGGCCCATAGCCCTTCCACTTTACGAGGTATTGGGTTTGATTGCGTCTTCTTCTGCAATCTAAAATTGCCTCCACTTCAAACTCCTCTTCGCCGTTAACTAGGATAGGCTTGGGTGGCCCGATACTACGGCCAACAAAGGAATAGGGAGTAACCGGTTTCAAAAGTGATACGTGGAAGACTGGATGTATCTTCAGGGAGTTAGGCAGGTCAAGTTGGCCATGGTATCCTGTAGTAGTTTATTGTTTGTTGAAAAGAAATCCAAAGTTTTGGATACTGCAGGAACGGAGCACTCGGGTAAAAAGGACGGATGGAAACCGTAATTGGCATAGAATGGTGTTTGATTGGTAGCTGAGTGCAATGAGTTGTTGTAAGAGAACTCTGCGATAGGGAGCAGGGAGCCCCAATCGTCCTGGGAAAATGCAGAAAAACAGCGGAGATATTGCTCTAAAGTCTGATTCGTCCTTTCAGTCTGCCCATTTGACTGGGGACGATAGGTCGAGGAGAATGCTAATTCAATTTCCAAGGAGCTGCAGAGGGCTTTCCAGAATCTGGAGGTGAACTGGACACCTCGGTCAGAAACTATGTTCGTTGGCACTCCGTGTAATCTAATAACTTCTCTGATAAAGATAGTAGCTGTTTCCATAGCCGAGGGGGTACATTTCATGGGAAGGAAATGGGCCATCTTAGACAGCCTATCTACCACAACAAAGATGAAAGAAAAACCTTCTGATGGGCGGAGTTCAACGATAAAGTCCATTGAAATCATGGTCCACGGCCTCTCTGGGACCGGTAAAGGTTTTAATAGACCCCACGCCCTCGCCCGGCTTTTCTTGCTTCTGGCACAGGTATTACAAGAATCAACATACTCCTTGCAATCTTTAACAAGATGAGGCCACCAGAAGGTACATTGTACTAGGTCGATTGTTTTTCGTGAGCCAAAGTGTCCGGCCAACTTATAGTCATGGCAAAGTTCTAACACCTGTACTTTTAGCTCCTCAGGGACCACAATTTTGTTTTCATACCAAAACAGCCCATCTTTGGCACAAGCTTCAGCAGGTGGTGTCATTCCCATAGAGGCCCGTCTAATTTGAGAGACAAGATCTTCTTGAAGCAGCAGGAAATTCCCAGAAGGGAGGATGGTGTCTGGAGGTAGGGCTTTTTCTGAGTCGTGGAACATGTGAGAGAGTGCGTCAGACTTGACATTTTTGGATCCGGGTCTGTTGGTATTGTGGAATTTGAATGGGGGAAAAAAAAGTGTCCATCTGTTCTACCGAGGTTTTAGTCTCTTAGCCGTTCTCAGGTATTCTAAATTTTTATGGTCTGTGTAGACCAAAATGGGATGAGCAGCACCCTCCAGAAGATAACGCCATTCTTCTAAAGCTGCTTTAATGGCTAGAAGTTCCTGATCTCCCACGTCGTAATTCCTTTCTGAAGATGAAAGTTTACGTGAAAAACCCCACAGGGTACAGGAGGGTTTTGGCGCCTTGTCTTTGCGAGAGCACGGCTCCTACCGCAATTTCGGATGTGTCAACTTCCATTATGAAAGGTAGGGCTGGATTGGGATGTTTAAGAATGGTGGCTGAGGTAAACAAGGCCTTGAGTTCTTCAAAGGCCAGCTGCGCTTTAGGAGTCCAGTCCCTTGTCTTATGAGTTCAGTAATGGGGGTTATTATCGAAGAAAATCCTTTGATGAACTTCCTATAGAAATTGGCGAAGCCAATAAAGCGCTGTACTCCTTTCTTATCTACAGGTGCAGGCCAATCCAGGATAGCGGATACTTTTTGAGGGTCCATCTTGATACACTCGGGAGAGATGACCAGGCCCAGAAACTGAATAGATTGGAGGTCCAATAGGCAAGCCGGGTCGTAACAGATCAGAACTTCGGGAACACAGGAACACAGAGAGGATCACGGAACTTGGCACAAGAGCTGTTGATCAGGCAGCACTGATCAGAGATTGCAGCAAACCTAAATAGGCTGATTGGTGCCAAACGCGCGCTTGTGCTCGCGCCGATACGCACAGACGCCCGCGCACCCGCACGCGCCCGAGCGCGCCCCCGGGCACCGGTGTGCACACCAGCACCACCAGGCACACGCATAGCAATGCCCGTAGGCGGACGCGCGCGCACCCGGGCACCACCGCGCACACCATGGCCAGCCGGATCAGACACGCCAGTGCCCCCAGAAGCACGCGCCCCAGCACACACAGGAATGTGCGCACCAACGCGCCCCGGCCTGCACCGATGCCCAACCAGGTAACCTTTCTGACAGATGCCCAGGGTGTCACAAAAGAACTATAGGTCCTCGGGGACTCACAACAGGGCTGTGCGACCTTGATGAGTAGCTGTTAGGCTGAAAGGAAATTTCCACCTATAATGTATACATAATCTATACCTTTGGCGTGCAAAGTGTCCAGCAGTGGCTTCAGGTCTCTCCTATGTTGAAGAGTGATACCAGAGAGATCTTGATAAATATGGATATCTGAGCCTCCATGTGATAGTTGAATCCTGTTTCTCGCCTTGCGGAGTATGTCTTCCTTCAATTTGTAGTCCACCAAGCAACACACCACATCTATGGGGGGTCAGTATCTCTCCCTTTGGGTCTGAGTGCACGTTGAATGCGCTCCATTTCCACAATAGTGTGTGCCGGTCTGTCCAGTAAGTTATTAAACAGGCCTGATGGTAGTTAGCTGTTCAGGTTCAACTGTCTCTGGCAGACCCCTAATACGCAAGTTATGGCGTCTGCCTCTATTGTCTAAGTCTTCTACGTGGCGTTGGAGGTACCTCAGTTGTAGGGTGTGCGTGTCTACCTTTTGGGTCACTCGGCAAAGGACCGTGCCATGCAGGGCTGAAGTCTTCTCTACCTCCTGTACTCTGTCAGCAATGGGGCGGATGTCCAGGCGCAGGTCAGCAATGGCTGCTGACAGGGTGTCTTTTATGTCCGTTGCGACCGCTCTGAGATCACACAGGCTGGGATGCTGCTGGAGATGCATCGTGTGGTCTCCCTGCTTCGAGGTGGGGAGGATAGACGGCGCTCCAACCGGTGATGGAGCTGCGGCCTGTGACGGACCCTGGCAGGAAGCCGCCATATTGCTTCTCCGGGTCCAGAATAATTCAGGGATATTTTGGCCGCTCTGTTGTCTGCGCGGCGAGCGGGAGCGGGAGGCGGAGGAGTTCCGCGATGCAGTCCCCAATGTTTTGTGTGGCTGGCAGTGTGGTGAGAGGCTAACCTGAAGCGGAGAGGCTGCATAGCGGTGGGAGCTCGTCTCGCAGACGTCCAACTTCCCGCGAGGTCAAGCCACGCCCCCTGTATTTAGCTGTTTGGTTAGAGTTCAGCTTTAATTTAATAGATGATAATGCAGACATCATTCCACCTTTTGGTTTATCTTTATAAATTAAGATACAGAAGCATTCTGAAAACCTAGGTTAATATCCTTTGACATAAAATAAACGTTATATACGTTAATGCTATTACTCTGTCATTTGGGATTTAATTAAATTGAGTAGTTGATGAAGCATTGCATACAAGTCCTGTGTCATTTCGTTCATGCACTATTAGTGTCTTTACACATAGCTCAATATTTGTCACAGACAATTCCAGGTTTTAATTTACCTTCCTTAAGGGAGCATTAAAATATGTTTCTACAGCTTGTCTACGGCTGAGGTCTGTAGTAAATTATTACAGTGCATTGCTGACGATCCTCACAACTCAAAGCGGATACACATTCATGACCTGCAATGTGTGCCTTGTTACAGCAAACAGTTTGAATTTTATTTGTGCATAAATAATTCATGGATCCATTTGGTAGGACTTTGGAATTTAACTGAGAAACATAGCCCCACTATTACTGAAAAGATCCTAAATAAAATAAATAAGTATCTATTTGATTGATAATTAGAACAATAAGACATTTAGAAAACCCATGACTTTAGTCTTCTCATGACATAGGTCAGCAGGCTTCATTTATCAATCTGTCTAGAGTAACAGCAGTCTGTATTGCATGACACTCAACTAAACTGTTAAATGCTTAGCATCAAAATATCCTATCACAATGCAGTACTCAATTTGGTTGTTTTGGCTCAAAAGACACAATCCATTGGGATGATGGATCCTACTTAATATAATTTTTCCAATGGTACTACACAGTGAACAGTTTTGAAATAAAAACTGCAAAAGGAAAAGTGAAACTACAGAAAATATTCTGTATTTGGATGAAATTGTACATAGGTAGTCAGACCTGAAATTTTATTTCAAAAAGAATGTATTAACATTTTTAAGTACAACCAACATAGAAGTATGTTACACCATTGAGATGGAAAAATGGAGTGGAGCTCCCCACAGTCTGAACCAAGAGGAATACAAATACAAAGGCAAGGAAAACTTCCCAGTATAAGTGTACATTATACACAGGCACAGTACAAAATTGTAATGGAAGGTTGGTAGACCCATGAGTATTCTTCTATCTACCAACAGGTAGGAGTCGCCATGTAGGCGGAAGGGGGGAACTCCCAAACTGGCAGTTGGTGGAGGCATGAGGTGTGTAACAAATAGGAAGAAGAAAAAGAGGAAAGTAAAAGCTTAGAAAAGGGGGGGGCTAAAAGGAAAGAGGAAGTTGGGAGGGGAATGGATGACGGAAGGTGGAGTTTCATGAGATACGACTGGTGACAGCTTCAGACCTGAAATTTTGTAAAGACAATATCCTGACCCTGCCTAGGATTGTGTCAGTCTCAAGATCGATCACTACTAATTTAATTAATAGTTTCAGAAATATTTAATTTTAACCAATCAAATCTCTTTATGTATATGCATAATACAAAAGTAAAAACCATTTGGTTTAAACATACAATACACTTACATGTTTTATGCAAAATGTTGGTACCCTAGAAGACCTTAGATTTATACTAGTAAGGAAGAAGCATAAACGTTACCTTTTACGGGGCAGAGGTTGGTTTACAAGATATTCAGTTGAGTGAATAGTGCATAAACGCCTAGTTACAAAAACCCTTGTAGTGTATAAATCTGATAAAAAAAAAATTGATTTGCATCAAATAGGTGGCCCAATTATGAAAGAGAACATGAGATACTGTCTTGCATGATCTGGTCATGCAAAAAAGCATCTAGACTAAGAAGAAACCTAAAGTAGACCTAAAATTCATGTTCTGGGGATGGTCGCATAAGTAACCTCTATGAGAACATTTGTTCTGAAACTGAAGTTAAATAGCTAACCTCAATCACCTCTACCAATCCTTATTGCTACATTGTAAGCAAGGGATCTGGTTCTCCCATTGGTAGATGTAGGCCCAGTTAATAGGTTTTATGCAGGTGATCCAGAGTTAAAAATAGGCTGATTAATAGGGTGGGACCCCATAACCCAATTACAGATATCATTGATGCTGTGCTGTATGATACTGTCACGTTAAAAGAAGATTCAAAGATCTGCTATACATTGTTTATATGGATTTGATGTCTGTGAGCAGTATTTTATTCTTTATTTTAATAAAACTAATACATCTGCTTCACAAGGTCAGTGTGCTTTGTTTTTTTTTTTTTTTGTTTGTTTTTTATTTTTTCTTTACTTTTGCTTTACATTTTCTGTAAGCTCCCTTACTTAAGTTAGTGATGTCATTTAGCAAGATATGTACTCCCTTGCCTTGAAGACATCAGCACAACTTACCTGAAAGATGTATGGTTAGGTTATCAAGTTGTATCAGAAACAGGTAATGTATGGAGGTAATATTATTGTAAACTAGGCAACTCCCAACTTTCTGAAATGATAAAGAGGGACAAAAGGACACACAGTATGTAGACAAAGGACACATCCCTGCCATGGCTCCAGTTACATTGACCACAAAGATCTAATATACAGAAAATAATTGGTTAAATCAAAGTGCTTTTTTAATGGCTTTACATAATAACAAATGCAATAGAAAGGCTGCATAAAACATTTAGTTATGCATTTTTATCAGACCAAAAAGAGGGACAACTGAGACTGCATGAGGGACAGATGCATTTGATCTCAAAAAAGGGACATGCTCCTCCAAATGAGAGACAATTGGGAGCTATTAGGAGCCATTGGGGATTGATTAAATGTGCATGAACTATTCAACCATCTCATGATGTCTCTTAAGTCAACTCTGCTCTTGAATGGGCATGCGTTAGTTGCAGAAGGGCTCAGGCTCCTGTTTAGGAAATTAAGTAGAGAGGGGGCCACACACAAACAGTTTTGCACTGGAGAAAACAGTAGCAGTTTTGCAAATTTGTTTAACCTGCCTGATTGTTTTGCTCCCCAAGAATGCTCATTCAGATGCTTTTGCATGCCCCACCATAGTCAGTAGATTGTTGCCTCTCCCATAAGACTCATCTAATGTCCATGGGCACCTTTAGACAAGATTTTAATTGGGCTTCATGGCCCTAACATTTTGGGACTTGGATATAGTTTTTTCAATGTCCATACCATATTGTTATAAATGTCGGTCCTGTAGAACTCTGGTAGAGCAGCTTGAAAGGGAAAAATAACTGATGTAAAGAAGTCATTCTTTGGATGAAAGCATAGAAATTACGAAGCTGCAAATACTGTGGTCATCTATGTGGTCGAGGCATCTCAAATGTAATGAGGTAAAGAAGTAAATGGGCAGCCATGGGCTGTGGAGTTGAAAGTCAACTCTAAGCCAGGTGGGGGTTCACTGGGTCCTTTATATAAGGACCCAGTAAGACTGTCTGGTTCAGGGCTCCTATTAGAAGGTAAGGACTTAATGGTGGCCACAATTTACCTAGGGAGTAGACAACTTTTCAGTCTCTGTAGAGAGTATAGAAGTGGTGTTTTATGGACATAGTTAAGACAAGGACTGTTCTGCCGTAGAGCTAGAGGAATTGTGATATTGTATACCTTAGGTTTGTAAAGCAAGAAATTCTCAGCTACAGTAATTCCTATGTGTGATGTAATTTGCGTTGCAATGACAATAAAGTATTTATCTTATTTATCTTATCTTATCAATAGTGTGGATATTGGAAGTATAAGTGCATGCCTGTTTTGCTTTGATATTCGTATTTGTATACTGCCCTCATGAGCAAGTCCTTATGTTATGAGAAAGGGTGATCCAACAGGCAGCACAATGCAGAATGGCATTGGATAAGGGTCAGAAGAATGGGATTGCCACCATTCCCTTTATTTGCAAGCATCTTCTCTGCTTACATTATTGGCAGCTGGCTGTCTCTTTATGGTTCTTGCTTCTGGCCCACTAATGACTAAAACAATTGTGCATGTGCTTTAGTTTGCCTCCTGTGATGTGCAATGTGATTACCCAAGGGGGCTGCGGACAGCTTGGGGTTCATTATTCTTCCCTAGGCAAGGAATCTTGGAATCTTGAAGTACACAGATGGTTACATAAAAAAGGTGTTTATATATATATATATATATATATATATATATATATATATATATATATATATATATATATCAGCGTTTTATATATACATTGTACATATATATTTGTGATTCTGTGAAAGTAGGGGGAAAAGAGCAATATTATGGAAAGTGGGTGGAGAAGGTGAAGGTCAGTATTAATGATTGCTTCAATGCCACCAATCTGTTTTTTTTTTTTTTTTTATTTGAATTATTATTTTTTTTTAATTAAAGAAGTCACTAGGTACAAGTTGTGTATGAAAACAGCCAATACTTTATTGATAAGATAAGAGGAGATACAAAAAGCACATGAAATATTGCAGTGGTATAAATATTGAGTAGAATACCATATAACATGCTTACATATGTAAGATAATAATCCATGGTTGGTTAACCACAATAGCCATGCAATTTGGTCATGTCTCATTTAACATATACATTACAAGCAAGGGATATAAATACCACTTTACTGAATAATATAAATGGATTTAATTTAATTCATTTGTGACCTTCTGCATTAATGTGTCCATGGCCCCATCACATTGGCGGTACTGGGAAATTTGTGTGAGCCCTGAGAATTGTAAACTTCAGAATAAAGCATACCCTGTATTGTTAGACACATTGCACAATCACAGTTATCAGTATGTGCATGAGCTGAGTACTCCTATGAGAGTTTCCCTGTTGTGAGCAATGAATAAGAAGCACATCTTAGAATCAAAGATACACTGTAAAAAGATTTGCTGAGACTTTAACAACATAAATATACTGACATAGACAAAAATACTGCCAATAAAAAGAAAAAAATCTAAATAACCATCAGACCACACCCAGCTATCTATTATTTGGATGGTCTGTCTCTATTTTGAAGCCACATCCCTCTTTCTCCTATTTCTCCAAAGTTGTCCCTTTTTTTGGTCTGATAACCTTTATTTAAAAAAAATAATAATTTAACTACCAAAAGTGCTATATTACACAAAACCTTTCTTTCACATATATGAAACAGAATTCTGTAAAAAATTGTATTTGTTATTTTAAGGCCAGTATAATAGAAATGCAATGGTGAAAAAAAAAACATGTGTGGCTTTACCAAAGTGTTTTTGTATATTAAGACTACATCCACATGGGCAGCCAGGAATGGAACACTCTCTTTTGCTAAAGTACAATAATGTTCATAGGGCGCCATTATATTGGAATGGCTTCACAACATCTAAAGAGCACGGAAAAATGGATTGGCTGCAGACATGTGCATAAGTATATATATGGATGTACACATCACTGTGCCTTTTGGTGTCTGTCTGTTACATCTTTGTTTCCTTAGTCACAGAGTTTGGTAGGGTTGCTCTCTCTTATACACCATTAAAAACAAGTAGTAGTTTTTGAAGTAAGACATTTCTGTATCGCTCCATTTGTAGGCCATCATTTTTTGGCACCTTCTGATTGGGGAACGCAGCTACAGCCTTCCCAAGTTCTTCTTCCATAAAAGATAAGTCAAGCAAATCTCGATGGTTTTCCGTCAAATTAATCTTACTTACATAGGCCAAAAGAGAGGAGAGCATTTCTGCAGCTTGGACAAGGCTGGTTCGGTGAGAGGAGTCAGGTAAGTGTTTAGGGATGGGGAGGAGAACAAGTAGTGGGGAGTTTATAACCTTAATGCAGAGAAAGCATTAACATAAAAAATAAATACATTTTGACTTTAGAACTACTTTAAGGATTAAACCCCAGTACGAATCAGTACGTATAGCCCCAATATGTGAAGGGGAGTGCTGTACTTTGGCAATAGTAAAACAGATGTCCAGTGTGTTCCCCTTTCTAACAGAGCATACAGAAAGTACCGTACATTTATGCTCTGCTTTACAGTACGACAAATATTTCAGTGCATCTTGCACTAATTAGTCATGCAGCCTCAGTTTGCCGGTTTAGAGAGGCAACGTAGTTCTGTACACCTGGCTTATCTGCTGGGAGAGCAACTCTTCCCAAGCGCTAGTAACATCTTTGTTTCTGCATGTAAAATCTAAAGCTTTAATACAAAATTATTGTACTAAATCCTTAATATTAGTAATAAATAATAAAAAATGAATCATGAATATATAATATTGAATTCAGATAACTTTATATAGTAGATGGCAGAAATATCAAATGGTTTATAATAAAAATCTTCAGTGATTTCTAACCTTTAAGTCTGCATGTGCAGTCATTATGACTAGTTTATCAATGTCTGGGGTTTCCTTAGGGCTGATTAGGAATCCCTATAGTATTGATCATTCTGATACTAAATCTGGCTATTTGTTCTCTGGATATACTTATCAAAGTAATTTCTCTTCTTTTCAGATTTTCCTATATTTTCTCTTTTGCCCCAAGTCATTCTTCTGTCTTCTTGGACTTCTTTTTAATTACATTTCTTATCTTTAATTTGTGAATATATACACACTTAACACTTTCAGTACTACACAACATACCGAATAATGGTAATCCCACTCATTTTGAATTACATTCTAATGTAACATGCATGTCCCTTCTTATAGCATAGTCATATTCTTTTGGAAATAAAGTCTTTCTTATTCTTTTTATCTCATTTAAAACCATTGAAAAATATTTATTATATCTACAATTCAAAGTACAGTTGTGTGATCAATGAATTATAACTATAGTAACTTTAATAATAATAAAAAACATTGTGGCTGTGCATACCTAGATTATTGCCAGACCAAGATTTATTTTTAAAACTTCTCTACTCTAGACAACAAAATAATCCTGATAATTAAATAGATAATAACACTTACTAGAAAAGAAACACAAATTGGTGCCCCCTTACATTGGTGATCAGTGATAAAATGTCCACAAAGGCTGGCAATACAATTTTCTTGTTCAATTTTATCTAGATTTACCTGGCTCCTCCCAGAGAAGGGGGGAAGAAAAAAAGAGGAGGGGGAACCTCTCACTTAGTTGCATTGTATTGAGAGGAGCATTTACCCACCACGGGTTGCAGGAAACGAAAGTGCTCAATTCCCCCATCAACACTGACTGTGTATCTCGCTGAGATATTCTGTTCTCTCTCCGGAGGGGCACCGGGAGCCATCCCTGCTGGGGGAACATAGTGATTACTGCTAGCAGCTATAGCCTCTGGCAAAAATCACATGCTAAAAATCCTACATGATGGTTGTACCGAAGTCAATTGATGGTTCGACTTTGGTGCAATCAGCCTGCCCATAGATTAATCAAATCTCGGCCGGTCCTTGCTTAAGCGGCTGAGATTTAGTCCATCTATGGCCGGCTTTAGTCTGCTCTTCATCTTTGTCTCTGAGGTCTGCTGTAAAGCCTTCAATAGTCTAAATATAATTTACCCTGGCAAATCATTGCTTGAGTCTCAGGGCGTGTTGATTTTTTCCATTTACTCAATATGCGTGCTTTAACTTTAGAGACATGGATGTAAGAAGAAGAAGAAGGGCAGCAGGGTCTGGCAGCTATGTAAAGTCTGTAACTTGTTTGATGATTTTGGAAACTTGTTGCCAAAAAGTTCAGAATGCAGGGCAGTCCCAAACAGGAAGGAGCCCAGATGGGTGCCACACCGCCAACAATTAGGGCTCAGCACAAAAGGTTTTTTTTACCTTAATACATAGAATAGAAACTTAGGGCTTTAGCACCACTTTAAGGAGCAGTGCAGCATTGTTGGCGCTCCTTCAAAGGATTTAACATTAGGTGGGCTTTACTGGCAGGATCAAAAAGTGTTTGTGTGACTCTGCAGGTGGACATTTTTTTATTGAAGGCCATAGTTCTACTTTAAACCAGATGTGGGTGCAAAAAAGAAGAGGGCCACATGTGGCCCAAAAGACACCTATTTGACATGCCTGCTGTGGGAACCTAATGCGGTTTTCACAGATTGCAAAGAACATCTCCTGCCACCAATACAGTGGAAACAACTCAAGTGAGGCATGTGTAATCATGTAATTTATAGAAAAGGGTGTGGGAGAAGGGCATAAAGGATTCTGTGGATCTTTTCTTACCCAATTTTGATATATGTATAAAAAAAATCAATCAGTGGTCAGACAGAACAGGTGTACTAAATTTATGTTTCATTAACTTTGTTTTTTGCAAAATATCTTTCACCAGGTAGCAAATCTTTAAATATGCATAGGTTACATCATCTGCAATTGTTATGTGAAGCTTGAATTAGCACCAGGAAATTAAATAAGCATTTTATTGTGTTCCCTGAACGTCAGAGCACTTGGAACCCTGGTGGCCATTTATAAAGCCCCACAGGCGTCACCTCTTCATCTGCTGAGGTAAGGAAACTGAGAATATGCGCCCAGGGAAGCAGAAGGATATCCTTTTTTTAACTCTGGTTGTTACTGTACAAAGGAAAAAGGATATACCTTTTAGTTTCTGTTGGTTTAATCTAAATGGTTACATAAGGGCTTTAAACGACCATTTTCAAGTCAATGCACAATCAGCATTGTTAATATAAACACTACTACATTTTTAAAGGAAAATGATCATGGATTTGGTTTAAATTTATTTATTTTAAAAACCTAGATTTTGAATTTGCTATGTATTTTCTAAAAACGAGCAACAGAATTGGTTTACTTTTATACTGTACCTGTATATCTATTTGAACCTGTAGGGCAGTAGTGCCTAGTGTGCACTACTCTATTCTCCAGCCTCCTCCTTTTTATTCACTTACAGTAAGTGACACTTTAAAATGGTGCTCAGTCTAAACATCTCTGATCAATCTCTGCAGGGTTTAGGGCTGTCAGCTGTTGGCAATAGCCATGGTCCAGTACTAAAACTAGGTGCTGAATCATGCTGTAGATTGCTCCATAAGTGCATCCCATTGCAGCACAATGCAACAAAGCGCTTTCACACTGTAGTTAAAGTGATTGTAAAGTCTCGTTTTTTTTTTCTAATTAAATAACAAACGTGTTATGCTTACCTCCTCTGTTACAGTGATTTTGCACAGAGCAGCCTGGATCCTCCTCTTCTCGGGTGTCTCTTCATCTCTCCTGGCTCCTCCCTTCTGTAAAGTGCCCCCACAGCAAGCAGCTTGCTATGGGGGCACCCGAGCGGAGTCACAGCTCCCTGTATCTATTCAGACAGAGAGCTGTGATTCCGCCCACCCCCTCTCTCTCCTGATTGGCTAACTGACTTTGATTGACAGCAGTGGCACTGCTGCTGTGTCTCAGCCAATCAGGAGGGAGATTCCTAGACGGCCAAAACACTCGTAGACATCGCTGGACAGAGATAGGGCTCAGGTAAATAATAGGAGGACTGAGGGTGGCTGCTACACACAGAAGGTTTTTTTATTTTAATGCATAGAATGCATTAAGATAAAAAACCTTCTGACTTTACAACCCCTTTAAAGGGAAATACTGTGATGTCCTCTGTGACATCACAGCAAATAAACAATCTAACAATCAATGTCCTGCATAATACTTGGATGCTTACGATGTCATTTGTGCTTACTGTGAGTACAAAATGATTCATAATTTTAACAACTACAAACCAGTAAAAATCTCAGTTTTAGCCCAGCCATCTTATCCTAATGTAGGCATGTACAAAGTCCGGCCCGTGGGCCAATTGCGGCCTGCGTTCCAGTTTAATATAGCCCCCTCTGGTAATTTGGATATTATATATATATATATATATATATATATATATATATATATAGAGAGAGAGAGAGAGAGAGAGAGAGAGAGAGAGAGAGAGACCCCCCAGGGCCACAAAAGATATACACCGTATTTATCGGCGCTGCCTCTGAGGGGACAGGGAGGGGGCAGGACAAGCGCCATCAGATTACATACAGGAGAATCTCCTGTTTACTCGGCGGCATCTGTAATAGGAAGTCCTGTCTCCTGGGCTGCCATTGGACGACTGTTCTGTCTATCATTGGAGGCGGGACTTTGTATTAAAGAGGCTGCCGATTAAACAGGAGATTCTACTGTATGTAATCTGTTGGGGCTCGTCCTGCCCCCCCTTTCTGTCCCCTCTGAGACTTCAGATGGGCATCGATCAGGCTGCAGGGATGGAAATGGTAAGGCTGCATTAATGGCAATGGTAAGACTGCACTCATGGCAATGGTGAGGCTGTATTCATGGCACATGTGAGGCTACATTCATGGCACATGTGAGGCTGTATTCATGGCACATGTGAGGCTGCATTCATGGCAATGTTGAGGCTGCAGATGGACACTGATTAGTCTGCATTGATGGGCACTGACCCTTATTTTGTTTCACAGTTATTTATTTAAAACTTACATCTTTTACTGAAACTTCCCTCTTAAAGTGAAGGTGCGTGTTAAACGCCGATAAATACGGTATATCCAAATAACACGCCCAAGTTCAGCTGCGGCACGACTGATTCATGCCTCTGTCATGTCAAAACATTTTTCATCCATTTAACTCTAAGGCAAACATTTCATTCATTTCATCGTCACATGCTGCGCCCCGATTTGAATCCTAGGGCATTCGTGAGGCATCGATTCATATCGGTAGTCCCCAACTAACTTGGACTCATTTCATACCGTGCCCCACCATTCGATTCGTAACTTGTTGCAGTCGCGGCACACCGATCGTGCCTCTATCAAGGCATAAACATTTCACTCATTTTATTTCATTTCATGCACCTGTCGCCAAACACATTACAAGTCACTTTTCCAAGTTAGGTAGTCAAACACTTCACCGGTTGTCATGTTTCGCGCGCCCCAGTTGTCTTGTCCTTATTTCATTCAGTGCTCCACAGTTCGACTCATTGTTTGTCGCAGTCGCAGTATACCGATTCGTGCCTATATCACGGCAAAACATTTCACTCATTTCATTTCACACACTTGTCGCTTGAGTAGAACCCACTCAAACCAACAACGCATCGATCCGCACCCATCATTTCAGCCTTACAGGTATCGTTCGCATGTTGCCTGTCATTTCCCTCAGGTCCGGCAGTCACTTCGTATCGAATCCTTCGTGCATTTTCTATTTTCTTAAACACGGCTCCACGGATGTTCAATCTTTGACGCCTCTACAATACAAAAAAAACACACCCCGTCTTCCTTCGAAGTTCAGTCATGGTCTCGATTCATTCGTTAAAACCTTCGCCTCACTGCTACTTCCCCCTATAGTCACACAATCCGGTTCATGTTGGTTTCATTTCATACACTTTACAACCGATTTGTATCAGGATTCATTACATACAATTTACAAAAGATTCGTATCGGTTTCATTTCATACACGCTACAGCCCGATTCAAATCCAGTCGCGTCGGCGGCACAGAGATTGGTATTGGATCCATTGTATACTCTCCACAGTCCGATTTATATCGGATTAAATTCATACACTCTACAACCGGTTCGTATCAAATTAATTTCATACAACCGATTCATATAGGATTAATTTCATACTTACAACTGATTCATATCGGATTCATTTCATACACATCCAAGCACAACTTCCTACAATCATTGATAACATGCATCCAATCACAACTTCTTGCAATCGTTGCAAGCACACATTCAAGCATAACTCCCTGCAATCATTGCAAGCACGCATCAAAGCATAACTTCTTGCAACCCTTGCAAGCACACATCCAAGCATAACTATTGGAATCTTTGCAAGCACACGTCCAAGCACAAACTTCTTGTAAGCGTTGCAAGCACGCATCTAAGCATAACTTCTTGCAATCGTTGCAGGCACGCAACCAAACATAACTCTTTGCAATTATTGCAAACACATATTCAAGCACATCTCTTGCAGTCTTCGCAGTAATACAAACTTCTCACAGTCACTACAAACACATCTCCACTGACCTCCAAAGCTGACTTGTGGGCTCTTCAGACTGAGAAACTTGTGGTGTGCTCAGGGGGAGAGCTGCTGGGGGGTCCGGACATCAAGTTACGGCACCGGAGGGCCCTTACCACTCACTGATCACACATCGATCCTGGATCAGTGCTTCCTGAGAGTTTGGCATCCGTTACTCTCTCAAAGGCCCTGGCTGGGTGTAAGCCACAAGCTCTTCCTTGCTTGCCTCTGGTAAGTGCGCATTTGTTTTGGTGTTCATCACTGGTGACGGAAGATTGCATTGTTGCACTTTGAATCCTGCTCACTGTTTACTTTTTGAAGATCTCATTGTTTACTGCTTGAAGATTTCACTGTTACACTTTGTATCCAGCTCATTGCACACTGTCTGGACATTTATTATTTGGGAAATCGTTTTTAGTATTGGTGTGATTATCACAATTTAGATCACTTTTTCAGCGCAGCTATTATTTACCTATTGTCTTGCCACACCCAGTTGGCTTCTTCTCGTAACACTATCAGGCTATACCTAGCCAGCGTCCAGCGTTTCCTGTAATTACAGGACCCTAGAGAGCCGTCTCTGGTCATAGCCCATACAGTAAGATCCCTTCTACGTGGCATCCAAAAGCATCAGCCCATAGCCAACGGCAAGCGCTTGCCCATCACAACTGCCATCCTCAGGGACATGTCAAAAATCCTTGCAGGTTCCCCGGTCTAGTCATTCAAGCGACCATCTACCTGGCCCTTTACGGTTTTCTACGGCCTAGCGAATTCATCTTTAGTGGCTCTGGCAGCCAGGTACTATATAGGCACCACCTGACCTGCTTTTAAAACCATTACGTCCTTTAGTTTGCGGTCTCCAAAACCCAACAATCTGGACCCGGGGTCTACATTAACCTCTTTCAAACTAATAACTACATGCAGGCCAGCCTCCCCCTTGACAAGCTGACCCCCATCAGGTCAGTTCTCCAAGACTTCACCCATACACGGGGGTGTACTAAGAAGCAGCTTCAGTCTCTCTTGAGAATGCTCAATTCTGCAATACGGGTCATTCCCCAGGGTCAATCTTTGTGTCACGCCTCCTAGTCTTCCTCTCCCAGACAGAGGAACCCGATCAGAGTCTTATTTAGACACCGCAGCAGTAGCGGACCTATCAATGTGGGAAGGTTTCGTACTACGTGGAATGGTATATCAATGTTTATACCATCAATATCCCCCCTATTACCCCAGATAGTGACACATGCCGCAGCCTCCACAGGCTTCGCTGCAATTTTTGGCCACCATTGGTTTACAGGACCATGGCCTCCAAAGATACCCCTAAATATACTTAGCTGGTGTCCAGCACTTTCTGGCCTTACCAGATCCCCCAAAACCATCTTTAGTCGCATCCTATACAATCTGAGCCATCTTACGCGGCATCCAAAACGGCAATCCATGAGCAAGGCCAAACGTCTGCCTATAACAAATGCCATCTTCTGGGACAAGTCTACTATCCTTGCTAGTTCGCCATTTGGCCTTCTCCCCAGCCTGGTCGTACAAGCGGCCATCTACCTAGCTTACTATGGGTTCTTGAGGCCTAGCAAGTTTACTCACAGCAACCCCGCCGGCCATGTTTTGCATAGACGTCACCTGGCTCGTTACCAAGTCAGTTTCATCCTTCACCTTGCAGTATGTAAAACCCAGCAATCAGGCTCCAGGGTAGACATTCACCTCTATAAAACAAACAATGTCTGGTGTCCAGAACCTAGCCCCCTACTACTGGTGTCCGGAACTCTAGCTCCCTACTACCTTTTCCGACCAAACCCTTGAGTGCCTGCCAGTTCGTCAAACAAGTGAGGATTCTTCTTCGCAACTTACACCTCAAGCCCAGTCAGTACTCCGATCACTCTTTCCGTATCGGAGCAGCCTCGACCGCGTCTGGGCATGAGGTCCCAGTTCATGTCAATAAGACACTAGGCAGGTGGAAGTCTGCCTGCTTCGCCCGGTACATCCCCATTCCGCAGGTGGAAATTGCATAAGCATTCACCAAACTTGCTCAACGCATAAGACTGAAAACTAATAATACTACAGCCCTACCTGAATGTTTTTGCCCCATCAGACCAGGGCACACTTCAGGTCCATTTCATGTTGTAAGTTTAAAGGTAAGTGTATCTTGTTCATATATGTATTGACCATAGGGCTCCAACCATAAGTAAGAAGGCCAGTATGGTGGCCGGAATTTATGGGAGGAGCCCAGGGGGGTATTTAACCAGCCCGCTCACCTGTGGTCTTTGTTGGTTTACGGTGAACGATACCCACCCTCCCATCCCCTTTTTTAGGGCATTTCTCAAATTCATTTCTCTTCACAAAATATTCATTTCTAATCTTGGGTATGCCCCCTTATTTTGGCATACTGTCCACCAGTCCATCAGACCAGGGCACACGGGCACACTTCAGGGGCATTTCATGTTGTAAGTCTTATGGTAAGTCTATCTTGTTCATATCCGTATCGGCCATAGGGCTTCAACTATATATATATATATATATATATATATATATATATATATATATATATATATACAAATAACACGCTGAGCTCATCTCTTCACAACACACAGCCACAAAGGCAAGAGAATTCTTGTTGGGCAGTGCTTGGATGAACACATTTATGCCTTGTACACACAATCGGACTTTCCACCAACAAAACCGTGGAATTTTGTCCGAAGGGTGTTGGCTCAAACTTGTCTTGCATACACACGGTCACACAAATGTTGGCCAACAACTACGAACGTAGTGACGTACTAGATGTACTACGTGGTTTTTCAGCTCTTTAGCGCCACCCTTTGGGCTCCTTCTGCTAATTTCAGGTTAGTAGAAGTTTGGTGAGTGTTGATTCACGCTTTTCTTTTTGCGTTTTTCATTTAGCGCTTTTGTTGCAGAATCGGAGGAGATAACGTGTTATTTATTATTGACCTTGGAGTTATTGCTTGACATTTTTTTTTTGGTTGAATAATGATTTGATTTGGTATATTTTCTATATTTTTGGATGCATAGAATGCACTTTTTGGTTAAGTTCTATTGGCAAATAGCATGTATGATGTCACGGACCCCCTCCTCAACAGGATTATGTCTGCCGTATATGCTCCCGCTGTGTGACGCTTCTTGTCTTCTGACGGTTCTTAAATAATGGAGGGCGGGGCCACCCTGTGACCCCTGTGACCCCGCCCCCTCTGACGCACGGGGACTTCCCCGAGGCTTTCCCCTTGATGTCAGAGGGGGCAGACAGGGAAGTCCCCTTGCGTCAGAGGGGGGGGCGGGGTCACCTGGTGGCCCCGCCCTCCGTTATTTAAGAACCGTCAGAAGACGAGAAGCGTCACACAGCGGGAGCCTCCCATCATGCATGCGGAGTGGCCCGAGCACGAAGAAGGGAAGAAGACGCCACGGAGGAAGATGCCGGACAAGAACACCGGAGCAAGCAGAGGATCGGAGGAAGAAGAAGGAGTAGATGGAAGAAGAAACCGAAGGAAAATAGAAGATAGAATAAAGAAGATAGAAGAAAGAAGATAGAAGAAAGAAGAAGCATTTAAATAAAGGAATTGTCAAAAACTGTCTGTCATTTTTAAAATTTTTGACACTTTTTTGTGAAATGGTAGGGGTACTTTTGTACCCCCTTACCATTTCACACAGGGTTCAGGAGGGGAGGGCGCTCTCTCGTCCCCCCTTTTTTTCCTGCGGCCTGCCAGGTTGCGTGCTCAGGTAAGGGTCATGCCATTTTTTTAAAAATTTTGACGCGGGGTTCCCCTTAAAATCCATACCAGACCTGAAGGGTCTGGTATGGATTTTAAGGGGGACCCCCACACCTTTTTTTTTTTGGCGCGGGGTTCCCCTTAATATCCATACCAGACCTGAATGGCCTGGTATGGAATTTAGGGGGACCCCCACGCCATTTTTTTTTATTTTGGTTTGGGGTTCCCCTGTGGGGAAATCCCATGCCGTTTTTATCAATGATCTTTTATGTGTATTGTCGGACCGGCAATTCATTAATAGCTGCGAGTACTTTTAAATGACTTTTTTCCTTTGAAATGTCATTTTGCTGTCAGACTGTTCTAAACACAGGAAACATGCGCCCCTTTACAGGCATACTATAGACACCCCCCAGGTACGAAATTTAAAGGAATATTACACTTTTATTGTTTCACTTTAAGCATTATTAAAATCACTGCTCCCGAAAAAACTGACGTTTTTAAAACTTTTTTAAATTTGATCCATGTCCCCTGGGGCAGGACCCAGGTCCCCAAACACTTTTTATGACAATAACTTGCATACAAGCCTTTAAAATTAGCACTTTTGATTATTCATGTTCGAGTCCCATAGACTTTAACGGTGTTGGTGTGTTCAAACTAATTTTTTGCCTGTTCGCATGTTCTGGTGCGAACCGAACCGGGGGGTGTTCACCTCATCCCTGCTCCTAAGGCTTCTTTAGCCATTAATATTTTTTATACATACATGTAATGTGCAAGTACAAGCAATTCTGTGTATAATGCAAACAAAATCTTTTTTGGGCAAAAAGATTTGATGTATGCACCAGTTGCTATAAATCGAATAATGTACAAATACAAGCAATTCTGTGCAAAATACATTTTTTTTGTGCAAAAAGTCCTATGTGCAAAACCTTCCCAGAGGCTGCGCATGCACCAATTTTCATAACACAGTCAATGCAGTGTTATATGCAATTCTCCAGTTCAATCTTCAATAACATTAAAGGTGCAACCTTTAAAAAATGCACAATGTTCCACCTTTAACCGCATATACTGCGGCAGGTTGGCTCCCCTGCGCGAAACCACTTAGCTATATGGTGGCTCGCGGGGTCCTGACAGCAGGCGCGCGCCGATGCTCGTGGCCGATGGTCGCGATGACCGCCGGCCACGAGCGATCATGAGCAGGAGACACAGAACAGGGACTAGTGTGTGTAAACACACACTTCCCTGTTCTGTTCTGACAGGAGTGTGTTACTATTAGCTAGGAACCACAATCCGTCACTTCCTCTAGTTAGTCCCCTCCCCCTGCAGTTAGAATCACCTTCCAGGCAACACAGTTAACCCCTTCACCGCCCCCTAGTGTTAACCCCTTCACTGTCAGTGACATTTTTACAGTATGTAGAAGAATACATATCAGTCTAAACTGAGAAAAAATTAGCTTTTTTTAAAAAAAAATGGGGATATTTATTATAGCAAAGAGTACAAAATATTGTGTTTTTTTTTTTAAATTGTCACTATTTTTTGTTTATAGCGCAAAAAATAAAAACCGCAGAGGCGATCAAATACCACCAAAAGAAAGCTCTGTTTGTGGGGAAAAAAGACGTCAATTTTGTTTGGGTACAATGTCACACGACTGCACAATTGTCAGTTAAAGCGATGCAGTGCCGAATCGCAAAAAACGCTCTGGTCAGGAAGGGGGTAAATTCTTCCGGGGCTGAAGTGGTTAATCAATCTTGTGTGAATCCTTGCCCAGTTCTTTGAGAACTCACCAAAAAGCAAGACTGTTAAGCTTTATGGGTCATACATGCTTGTGAATATCCAGATCTCAAAAAAACATCATTTTCCCATATTAATCACACATAAAATCAGCAGAGGATAAAAGGAAAACTTTGCATAAGTCAGATTATTAAAATACATTAACAACTAATGAAACCAATCCACTCACTATTCTAGCACTAATGTTACAGCTTACGTGCTTTTTTGAGAACACACCAGCCCTCTGCTGTGTTTGAATGACTGTTCTTAATGCGGGATGACATCACATACCTGCAGTTACGCTCCACCAGTTTTGACCTCAAGATGTTGTGCTGCATACTATAATGCTCACGTATAATCAATTAGCACCGTCTAATTTTTATTACTTTTGTATTCAAAATATAAGGGATTATTTATTGATATAGCAATTGGGGTGTGTCATTATTTTTATACTTACCATTTTCAAAGCTTTCGAGCTAATCATGTAATGTGCAGGATTCTCTTACTCTTCAGATCTACTCTCAATGGTCCTAAATGATGCAGTGAGCGACACTCACAAGATGATGTTAGCACCACACGCTGCATCATTTCACTGTTAATGTAATGAGTTGGGGGATGTTCATGAACCCCTGCAATTACAATGTGTCCTCAGTCCTCTGTGCCTTTTACGAAAAAGACTGAGGACGTCTAGTGGTGAATTTCTGCAGAAGACAGCAGTGGAAAAAGGATCAGTTTTGCAATGAGAGCTGATTTTTTATAAATGTAAAACTTCCTAGGCAATGTTTAAAAAAATAAAAATTCAGCATGGAATTGAGTTTTCTGTCCTAAACATCATCAAAACCATCCTAAAAAACTATAGTAGTAAATTTGCAAAACCTAAGGTATTGTTAGAAGCAACACTTAAAGATTATTTCCACTTTTGCAGTCAAATTTGAGTAAACCCCACTATATGTTTGTTATGTGTTCCAATTTACATTGGATGCATATTTCTCATCTTGTGGATGTTTCTTAGGAGAAGGTGGCATGGCTGACTGCAAGGTTTTTTGAACAATGTCATAGTGAGTCTGTCCTAGGTCTGTCTTCATTAATATATATTGCAAGAAGCCAGGCCTCTAAACCTGTACCTTTGTTAGGACAGACGGGGGTTGATTTACTAAAGGCAATGAGAAGCGAAAGTTTCACTCTGCAAGTGCAGTTGCTCCAGAGCTTAGTAAATGAGGTAAGGCTTCACTTTACAAAAAATAGCCAATCATGTGCAAGAAAAAAAAAACAGCATTTTTGCTTGCACATGATTGGATGATGGAATTAAGCAGAGTTTCTGCTCATTTACTAAGCACTGGAGCAACTGCTCTTGTAGCGTGCAACTGCACTTTTCAAAGTGCAAGGTCTATTTGCCTTTAGTAAATCAACCCCACAGTGTCCATACCTAGTTACAATTGATAACAAAGATGAGCCTGCACAATACAGACAGAGTTAATTATGGCAAACACAGCAGCCCTGCACCCCCATAAACAAAGAAAACTATGTAGATTTTTTCCTTGCTAGAGGGTCCACATTAGGGTATCTAAAAAAAGGTGAGTTGCGTTTTTTTTTTTTAAGTTATGCTATGTGAATGGCAACATGTAATAAATATAAAGTAGGTGTTATACCAATTTGGCTGCAAAAGTGGAAATACACTTTAAGACCCCTTATCTTTACCAAGAGACTACCACTGCTTTAAGGAAACAGGGATAGGATGCAGATTCTGTATCCTTGTGCTCCTTCCAGTGAGTAAATAGTAACTGGATGCACATAAAGGGCTATGAAGTAATGTGTGAACTCTATGCCATGCCACCCCTTGGCAGAAATGGCCCAAAACACAATGGGAAATAAACTTGAATAACTAAATGGGCTCTTTATATACAGCACTCTGGATATTCTAACGACACTGTTGCTTTATACTTGTTAACTTGATAAAAAAAAAGCCTTTTCTAATCAATCCTAATCAATGTGTTCTTTTAATCGTTCTTGTACTGTATACAAGCATTCTTGCTATGTGGTTAAAAATAGCAAGGGCTTTGATTAGAATATTGGAAGTATAGAGGCGCTTTCAGCGCTGTGTGGTCAGGAACAAAGATTGCACAAGTAACACATTTCATACCTAATCGAATACATCTAAATGGACTTTTTTTTTTAACCGTTAAGTGCCTTACATAACATTGCGCTGACAACTCAAATGTACCTTGCTCTGATCCTGCACTAGTAGATATGTATGAATGATGCAAGAAGATAATAAGGATCTATGCAGATAAAGAGATTACAGAAATAACTGTTTTACTCAGGAGGAAGCTCTGAGCTGATGCAGTGGGAGGTGAGATGCATACAGAGTACAACTGCAAAGCAAGATAAAACCTGAAGCTAGAGTAAAAAAATGCCAATCATAAAATAATGCTTTTGTATGGTAAGTCACAAAGGCTATGTCGCTGTATTTTAACAGCATTCTTACTGCCATTTCAGAATATTCTATATCAATCATATACATTTTAGTTGCCGTGCTGTATTAACGCTTCAAAAGCACGTAGCATAATAATCAGTTGGGTTGTTAGGGCAGCTACAGGAGGTACACATGCTCCTGGACTAGAAATGCTGGATGGGGAAACTTCAGACAACCTCTGACCTCCCTCTTTGACAGAAACATTATAACAATAGATTCTAAGCCCACTTTGCTAATCATCTGGTGTTCTAAACATCATTTTAAATATTGAACATATATTTCTTATCTTACTAGTTCTTTGACAAGGTGGCAACATTTAATTTGGTGCCTAGAGGCAGCAATATAGGAGCTAAGCTGCTCCCATGAATGAATCATTGTAAGTGGTTTGGTTGGTTAGCAGATATCTGGTATTTTGATGGTGGCTTAACCACTTAAGGACTGGAAGGATTTACCCCCTTAATGACCAGGTACTTTTTTAGCGATACGGCACTGCGTTGCTTTAACTGAGAATTGCAGTCGTGCGGCACTGTACCCAAACAGAATTGACATCCTTTTTTTCCTACAAATAGAGCTTTCTTTTGGTGGTATTTGATCACCTCTGCAGTTTTTATTTTTGCGCTATAAACAAACAAAGAGCGACAATTAAAAAAAAAAAGATTTTAATTAGCTTAAAACAACCTGATACTGGGGTCTGCTGCTGCTATGTGTAATCTTTTTATTAAGGTGTCTTATTCTCATTGTATAATTCCCAAATAATAGTTATTAAACTATCGTGGGATCCCTGATTAATCAAAGCATTGTCTGGGTGTTTGGCTGTTGATTAGCTTAATGTGTATGTTTATGTTAGCTGTTCATTAGATGTACTATTAGATGTACTGATATTACTGTTTACAGTTTGCATTGTTTAGGATAATGTGATCAAGCTCTTACCAGATTTTGTGTGGTATTTATTTTTGCTATAATACACATCCAAAAAATGTAAAACATGTATTCATCAGTTTAGGCCAATATATATTCTTCTACATATTTTTGGTTAAAAAAATAGGGGATAGATTTATGGCATTTTTATTATTTTAATTTTTTTTTACTAGTAATGTCGATCTGCAATTTTTAGCGGGACTGCGACATTGCAGCGGACAGATCGGACACTTTTGACACTTTTTTGGGACCAGTGACACTTATACAGTGATCAGTGCTATAAATAGCCACTGATTACTGTATAAATGTCACTGGCAGGGAAGGGGGCGATCAAAGGGTTAAATGTGTTCCCTAGGTGTGTTCTAACTGTAGGGGGGATGGGCTGCCAGGGACATGACAGAGATCACTGTTCCTGATCACTGGGTACAGTAGATCTCTGTCATGTCCCCTGTCAGAATGGGGAATCACCTTGTTTACAAAGGCAGATCCCCATTCTGCCTCTGTAATGGGTGAACATTGAGTCCGCCCGACCCGTGGGCATGCTCCCGCAGCCTGCGTGAGCTGGCGTTCAGCTACAGCGATTTGCGCAGGAGAGCCAACCTACCGCCATATAATGATGGCAGCTGGTCAGCAAGTGGTTACATTTACATTTATAGATGATTGCACTGTGGTGTGCTGGACTTTCATTATTTAGTTATTGTGCATGGACTGGATATCATTAGTTATTACAGAATATTGTTGCGCTACAATATTTTCAGTATATTCATTTTGTAAAGGAGGTGTTGTGGAATCACCTGTACAGTGTTTGGCAAGCAACAGATTTTATTTTATTATCACTATTTATTTCTGAGTATCTCTAAGCAGAACATTTTAATCAGCTTAAAACAACCTGATGCTGGGGTCTGCTGCTGCTATGTGTAATCTTTTTATTAAGGTGTCTTACTCTCATTGTATAATTCCCAAATAATAGTTATTAAACTATTGTGGGATCCCTGATTAATCAAAGCATTGTCTGGGTGTTTGGCTGTTGATTATCTTACTGTGTATGTTTATGTTAGCTGTTCATTAGATGTACTGTTAGATGTACTAATAGTACTGTTTACAGTTTGCATTGCTTAGGATAATGTGATCAAGCTCTTACCTGATTGTGTGTGGTACAGGCATACCCCACTTTTAAGTACACAATGGGGTTTATTTACTAAAGCTGGAAAGTGCAAAATCACGCTCACTTCTGCATAGAAACCAATGTCGCTAGTGTCGTCTAGTTCTTGGGTGCAATTCTCAGCTATAAAATCTAGTTCCTGGTTCCTGAGTGGAGAAAGCTGTGTCTGGATGGAGGCACGCAAGTTGGGTGCCAGGCAGTCTGTCACAGTTACTTTTTTGTACAACCTTACAATTGTACAGTATATACTGTATGTCAGACCAACATATGGTGTCATATGGAATTTTTTTTTCATTCTTGTAATTATTATAGATAGCGCTCTATATTGCTCTTGATGTGTTGAGCTGTATCCATCCAATTTAGAACCCGCATTAAAACATGAAATGACTACTTGAATATACAGGGTTACGAGGGGGCAGGAGGCGGAGCCTAGCAGAGCAGACATGCATTGTTAGAGCTCCACACCGCTGAGGAGAGAAGAGAAGGACAAATCGGAGCCTGCAGGCTCAAAAGGTATCCATTTGAACCTTTTTGTCCCAGGGAACAAACTGTGAAAGTTTGGGCAGGAAATATGGTACTGGGAGGAAACCGTGGCAGAAATAAAAATCACCTCACAAAGAGCTCACAGGCACTCACTGCAGCTGAAGCAGCTCCAGTCACCTCACAAGATACAGCATCAGGGCGCTCTCACAGACAGAAATAAGAGAGCTGGGAAACCGCACCGCAGCCTTAGAAATAAAAATGGATGAAATTGAAATTACAACCCAAGAAAATATAACAGAATTGGAACAATTAAAAAAAGAGAATTTAATACTTCAAACTAAGCTTGAAGATTACGAAAATAGAGCCAGACGTTCAAACTTGCGCATAAGGGGAATACCTGAAACTGTGACAGACCTGCAATCTACTATTACTGCTCTATTACAAGAACTAAAGCCAGATATCCCTATTGAACGTTTAGAACTGGACAGAGTACACAGAGCCCTCACAGCCAAAAAGAAAGATGGACCCCCACGTGATATAATCACAAAATTTCATTATTACAGAACGAAAGAACAAATACTAATTGCTGCAAGAGAAAAAAAGGAACTTAATTTTCAAGGACACAATTATCAAATTTTTGCTGACCTATCCCAACTTACTATTACTAAAAGACGATCCATGAAACCCCAACTAATGGAACTGCAACGCCACAACATTATGTATCAATGGGGCTTCCCCTTTTCAGTCAGATTTAACTACCAAGGTACAATTTACAGAAGCAGATCAGCAGATGAACTACAACAAACCTTTTTAAAATTAAATCTGACAGAACCCACAAGCAGCAACTCTCCCACACGCAGAAGAATGGCATCATCTTCACCTTCAGGCAGCACCCAGAAAATTTCAGAACAAAATGGGAATCATCATTCTCACAAAAGAGGCCGTTATGCCACATCATCCAAGGACCAAGAAGATTCAATGGACTGACATCCTAATTCCTGATATCTCTTCATTTATTATACTAAGAGATGGTTCTCTTTAAAAAACCTATATTTATAACTGAATGTAACTGCATTCTGATAGTCACACATTGTGTGGGATCATGTTACATTCCAGTTATATTTCTTATTACTTCTGATTCATATAGCCTTAGAATATATAAGTGAAATAAGGAAATTCTTGTTCAGTTATATATTATCAGGTAATAACAATAGATTTATTACTTTTTAGGACAAATATGTTCAATAATCCAGAAGTAATGGAAGCTTTTTCTTTCTTTTCTTAAAACAAATATATTATTACCTAACTAGTCCCTAGAATTATGTTTTTGTTTATTCTAATCTGAAGCAATACAACCTCAATTTTATGAGTTAACATATCTAAACAGTTGCATATGAATAAAATATGTAATTGTTTACTCTAAAAGGGTTAAAATCCCAAAATAATTAAAACTATCTTCATCAATACCAAAGTTATTAACAGTACCTTTCTAACTGAATTATTTAGCCTAGGGCAAGACTAACCATATACAACCACCCTGGAATAAATAATTTCAACAAAAACTATATTCTGCACTCCAATTAATGAAACATCATTTTGATGTCTTTTGAAATAGGACTTCTCTCCTGTAAGCGGAAGATCCGTGTACCCCCATTAGCCCTCCTCATTCTCCCAACCATATTATGTGGGAGTGTGACAATGGCACTTATTCCCCTGAGAGAGATATTTACTCTCTTTCACGGGTAAATTGTGATTACTTGCAAAAAATAATTTATACAATGTATCATTTAATCTCATATGTTTTTTGTTTACTCTTTACTCCAGAATTCACTGGTTTCTTTTCTATCTATTCATCTCTTCAGTCCACACAGGTTGATCTGCGCAGTCAGCTCTGCATAACAAAAAGTAAGTCAAAACGATTTGATCTATTGCCATGGCACCACTGAATATACTTTCCCTGAATGTTCAGGGAATAAATGTCCCTCAAAAAAGGACAAAAGCCTTCCGTACTTTCCATAACAAGAAGGCTCACATAGTATGCCTCCAAGAAACACACTTCACCAAAGATTCTACTCCAAAATATATTTCTCCTTTTTATCAACAAATTTACACGGCTTCTGCCTGTACCAAGCAAAGGGGAACTCTAAGTGCATTTCACCGATCCACACCATTCACCTTATCATCAGAAATTAAAGACCCAGAAGGTAGATACCTGATACTCATGGGTTATATAATGGATACAGCAATCACGGTGATTTCCTACTACGCTCCTAACAAACAACCTACACCATTCCTCTCACATATATTACAAGTGATTAATACACACAAAATAGGAACAGTGATAATGTGTGGGGACTCAAACCAGGTCCTTCTCCCATTTCTAGATAAATCACCTTTTACACCATCCAAAATAACCTCTAGATTACCTTTTTCTCAACTTCTTTCCAAATACAATCTGGTAGATTCATGGAGAGAAAGTAACCCAATGAAAAAGAAATTCACTTATTTCTCGCACCCTCATCAAACCTTCACCAGAATAGATCATATTTTTCTAACAATAGGAATGATACCAGAAATTATTGCATCAGATATAATTCCGATTCCGTGGTCTGACCATAATGCAGTATACACTACTATAGCCTCAGCCATACCAAAAGCGCATGACCCAACGTGGTACTTACCGGACATAATGCTCAAACACCCACTACATCAGGTGGCCATTGAACAAGCTTTAAAGGAATACATATCAATTAATAATACAACAGACATCTCCCCAATAACACTGTGGGAAGCTCATAAGCCTGTCTTGCGTGGTACAATACAAAGACAAATGGCACTATTTAAACGGGAACGCAAAAATCTAGCAAAAAAACTAGAACTCAATTTTAATGCAGCCTACATATCATTTCAAGATAATCCATCTCAGAGTACAAAATCTCATCTGGAAAAATCTAGATTGGAATACGATCTATTTCTCACTGAGTCAGTTGATAAATCCCTCAAACGCTCCAAACACAATTTCTACATGAATACAAACAAACCAGGTACATATTTGGCTCGGGCATTAAATTCAACTAACAAATCTTTCAAACCAATACGTTTGAAATTATCAAAAAATGTTTACACTTGTAATCCAGTTAAAATAGTCCATAAATTTCACTCACATCTCGCAACTTTATACAAGACAAACAATGAATTTAATCCTACAGAAGCTGAATCCTTCTTCTCAAAAATAAACTTACCTGAGTTATCTCAGAATCAAAAAAGCAGTTTGGATGAGCCTATAACTATAGATGAAGTTGCTAACGCCATAAAAGACCTAAAACTTAACAAAAGACCAGGCCCAGATGGCTACTCGGCTTTATACTATAAAACATTCTCAGAAATACTCTCTCCCATTCTCACTGAAACTTTTAACAAACTTCTAGATGGACATTCTTTTCGGCAAGAAACACTAATGGCAATTGTTTGTATGATCCCAAAACCCCTTTCTGATGATACTTCCTGTGTGAATTATCGGCCTATCTCTCTGTTAAACCTCGATATTAAATTATTAGCAAAAATAATAGCAAAACGCCTCAATAGCATTATAGGAAAATTAATAGATAGAGATCAAGTAGGCTTCATGCCAAATAGACAGGCAGGCGATAATATACGCAGGGCAGTGTTATTGGCACATATTGCTAAAAAACGGAAAATCCCTTTATGTTTTCTATCTCTCGATATTAAGAGGGCATCTGACACAGTATCCTGGCAATATATGCAATATTCATTACAAAAATGGGGTTTTGGACCCCACTTTTTAACATGGATCAAAGCATTATATAATAAACCCAAAGCCTATATAAAATATGCTGGATACAAATCTGAAGCCTTTAATATCGAAAGAGGTACCCGACAGGGTTGCCCATTATCTCCCTTATTATTTGCCCTTATACTCGAACCCATGGCCCAATACATCAGAACAAACCAAACTATAACTGGCATTGAAGTAGGAGGTATTACACACAAATTATGTATATTTGCAGACGATATATTACTTTTTCTATCATCACCACAGGTCTCTGGTCCTAACTTAATACCAGCTCTTGATGGGTTTGCAGCCCTATCCGGCCTTATGATTAATCCTAAGAAATGCCTAGTGCTTAATATTTCACTCACAAACATGGAATTGATCCCGGCTAAGGCTGCACTCCCATTCACATGGGCAGAAAAATCAATCCCATATCTTGGAATTCATTTAACAGCATCTCATTCTGACTTATTCTCAACCAATTATCCTCCTGTATTAAGACAGATCACAAATCTAATAAAACAATGGTCGCAACTTCCTTTATCCTGGATAGGGAAAATTAATGCAATCAAAATGACTATTCTACCCAAATTGCTTTATCTATTCAGAGTCCTCCCTATTCCAATTCCTTCCTATTTTTTGAGAAAAGTACAAAAAAGAGCAACTTCGTTTATATGGGGCTCTTCTAAACCACGTATACCTATACACACACTACATCTTCCCAAAAATAAAGGAGGCCTGGGATACCCTAATTTTACTAACTACTACAGAGCAGCACATTTGGCCAGTCTGTCAAAATACCATGCAAAACAGGAAATCCCACTATGGGTATTTATAGAGGCTTCAGAAAATGACCCTCTATTAATATCAAATTTATTATGGCTTGATCCTAAAGACCGTTTTAAAATTCATAATCCCATAACTAAACACTTCTTATCTCTCTGGGATAAACTAAAAACCAAATATCAGTTACAATCTCCACACAATCCTCTCCTTTCTTTTATCAGAAATCCGGCCTTTTATCCGGCATGGATCTACCCAAATTCTTTTAAAGCTTGGACAACATCAGGCTTTCAGACACTAAATGACTTCATAGCATCTAAATCATTCCTTTCATTCCCATCGCTTAGAGAAAAATATGATCTACCAAAGTCTGAGATATTTAGATATCTCCAAATCAAAAATTTCTATACACCATTCCTAAAGGGGGATACACCATTATCCCAATTATCCATTTTTGAATCAATCTGTACAAAAGATCCATTTGCTAAAGGTACAATTTCATCACTTTATAATCAATTATATGGAGTAGCAAATCTTAATAGACCCTCTTACGTTCAGAGGTGGGAGGAGGACCTGGGACGAACTTTAGAAGACACGGACTGGTCTAACATATGGCTCACATCTAAGTCATCTTCACCCAACATCTTAGCACTGGAGACAAATTATAAAGTCCTAACTCGCTGGTACCTTGTACCCGCTAGAGTGGCAAAATATTCACCTAATACCTCAGCTCTTTGTTTTCGAGGATGCCCAGAAATAGGCACATATTTACACATATGGTGGACGTGCCCAGTAATCCAAACCTTCTGGAAGGAAGTTTTCGTGATTGCATCTAAAATATTTAAAAAGATAATACAACCAGATCCATATTTACCTTTACTTAATCTAAAACCGGAATGGTTAACACTCTCTCAATTCAAACTTATGATCCAACTAATAACGGCTGCAAAACAAACAGTGGCCAAGGCATGGAAATCTTCTACATTGGTACTAGCAGAAACAATTCACAGCATGAATAATACAATGTCCCATGCTAAGATGGTAGCCATCGATCAAAATCAAATTCCAAACTTTGAAAAACTTTGGCACCCTTGGATAAAACAACAGTTCCTGTCAAATTTCAATGACTCTGTCCTGTTGCCATGGTAACAGATTAAATGACTTACAGAGACACCCATTCTAAGGCTTCAAAGAGAACTAAAAAGAATAATAAACTGACGAGCGGGACAACCTTGTGGACCATACCTCTACCTTTCAACCCTTTTTCTTCTTTCTCTTTCCTTTTCTCCACCTTGCGATTAAAGCTCATTATCAGAATTTATTTGACCTATATACACTCTACTTGTAAACAATATGTATAGTAGGTATAAATCATTTAAATACCTACAAAAGTAACTAAGGAAATGATATATATCTTTAATTTAGGTTTACGTGAACCCAATGTTTAATATTTGAAATTTCATGATATTTACCTATATAAACCCTACTGTAAAACAATGAGCTTACTTTATAGATCCTTGTAAACTTACTTTATGTATCTTTATAACATTGTATACTCAATAAACTTCTTTTGACAAGGAATATACAGGGTTACAATAGCTAGTCTTTGGGTCTGGAACATATGGAAGTCTAATATAAGCTGTTAACAAATATTGGTTTCTCCGATGTATAAATAATTAGTGAGAGACTTCTTAAGCATTTACAGCAGGGATATGAAATTAGCGGACCTCCAGCTGTAGTTTTGCAACAGCTGGAGGTCCGCCAACTGCATATCCCGGATTTACAGTATATAAAATACATTTTACATTTTATGTAAAGGGGTAGTACCTCAAAAATCTAAATCATCATCTTATGTTTAGAAAATGTAGTGTTAACATATATGGCAAACATCCCACCATGTGATTTTCTCTCCTAATCTCAGGCCCTATGAGGTTGCATTGCTGAACTGCCTGTCTCTGAAGATCGTGACTTTCTGATTAACTGCCCTGGAGGGAGCATCTGTGGCTTTCCCCCACTGGATGGGTAGAGTGAATGACTAGTGGAGGAAGAAGTCCACACAAGAACCTTGTCTGTTGTCTTCCCTTGAAACACCAGAAATCAAGATACCACTAGGACATTGATCTCCAAGGAGTCAAAGTCTTAGAAAATAATCAGTCAAAAGAATCTGTGGAATCAGTCCAAGGGCCAGTTATGACAGACTTTTGTTTGTGTCAGAACTGCTTCTTTATCTATATTGTGCAAATTTATAGGAAGTCAAAAGCTTCTGAAACAGTTCAACTGTAGGTCAAATGCAACTGCAATGAGTTCTCAATGATCTCAAACGTATGTGAGAAACATGTTGCATTTGCCCATCAAAGTCTGTTGATACACGCTGTAAAAAAGGGGGGTACAAGAAGAAGATTAGTGCCTGGTCTGGTGATTGGGGCCAACTGCATTTTGGGCTACCGATTCATGCTTCACCCTCCCTTCCATGTTTTTTCTACAAATTAGCCAGTTTAAAGTCTATTTGACCAGCTTGACAGCATGGAAAAAACACACCTTAAGCCTAGTACACATAGGCCAAATGTTGGGCGACATTGGCTGGTTCAATAAAAACTCGCCTGTGTTTGGCCCGTGTATGTTAGCCACTCTTACAGAAGCTGGCTGCCTGGCCAGCTTCTGTCAGACGTGCATATTGGAAAACCGGCAGCTGACCTGCTCCCAATCAGCGCTCTCATCCAAAGGCTGAGAGCATTGACAGGAGTGTTCTGGTGGGGGGGGGGCATCCTCTGTCAGAACACAACAGCTCAGCGGGGGGCATCGCTGTACTAACATCAGATTGTCATGGAGCTGTCCGTTTTTTTTGTTCAACCCAACTCATGGTATGTACTAGGCTTAACATTTAATGTGTTTGAGGCATTATCACATGCAGCTGTGCTTGGGACATTTGTAATGCAAGCTGTTAGTCATCTGAAGGTCAATTTTTATTCAAGTCAGTACTAATAGTGCTACACTGGCAATGCTTGAAGGTTGTCCGAAAACCACAGTCTTAGCATGGTGGCATTACCAGATGGATGGATTGAACAGAAACTAGAGCAAAGAAAAACAGTGAAACATTGAGGGCCCATTCTAACACAACCACAACCCATGGCAAGCACCTGCTATCATAATGCAAATACAGTGGTTTTCGTGCTCTTCATGGTTAAAGGCATTTTAAGACCTCCTACCTGCATAGGATGTGCATTGATCATGTTGTTTTTTATGGTGTCATTTGTTGGCCTGTACGCAGAGTCTATAGTCATTCTTCTCATTCCTGTGTCAGAAATTTGTGTTTGAAATATGTTCCATGCAGCATGGCACTGCACAGGTTAATGCATGATTTCTGTCTGTAGTCTAAGAACCAACACTTCCTGGGAACAAACTACATATCCAAAAATGTCTGAGTTTCTCAGTCTAGTGCTGGTGCAAGTGAAAGCAATTAACAGAGCTTCCCATGCTGGAAGAGATGTATTTGTTTCATAAAATTAGAACTCACACATTTGTGATACAACACAAAGATCAAGCTAGGCATGCATGCGACTTAGAACAAGAAGTGGCCTGCCCCGCTGGTGAACAGGGACAAAGTAGGTGGATAAATGCATGGAGATAGGGAAATCGATCAGCCATGACACTACAGACTGCAGCCCCTGATCATGCAATGATGTTGGCGTGTGTTCAAGTCCAGACATGCTGAGCTTTGTCCTGATGGTGAACAGCTAATGAGCATAGGCCCTAGAAAATAATTTTCACAGAGGGTGCTTACAAACCATTATTTCAAGGAGAAATGTTTGCTAAACACAGCAAGATTTTCCACAGGGCTTAGAGACTGTCTGGATAACCTCCACACAATGGAGAAATCTTTATTTGCATAGGATACAATTTTTCCATCTCTCTAGCTTCAAATAAATAACTAAAAAGCAGTGTATTGCTCTTCTGCATTATAAAACTGCTCTGGTTACACAGTAGGGAATGCAAAGACTTATAAATATACATGTGTGAAAAACAGGTAACTCACACTTCATTATCACTTCCTCCACTGTCTGACACAAGTTTGGCAAGCTTAAGAAATTGTATTGTTTTATATCTGGTTAAAGTAAGAGAATTATTCCACTTGTAATTTCACAGATACTGTACATTTGTATAAAATGAATTTTGTGATTTTGTGATAAGATGATGAGAAGAGGTACAGAACCAAATGAACACAAAAGAGTAAATCTACCAAATGGTTAATTCACAGAGACTCCATGCAGTGGGAAATAAAATAGCCCCAGAGGATTTCCCAACCTCAACCCTTGCCAAAGCCATTGCAAACCCCAGAAAAGAAGTCTCACTCTTTCGGTTGCGTACTATAATAATGTAAATGCCTTTCATAATGATAGATGCAAGTAGGAACTTTGATGTAGAGGTTTCAGTGCCAGAATTCCTGTGAGATAAAGGAAGTAAGCATGAAATTGAACCCACTAGTGCCTACTCAAATCCCGAATCAAAACTCCAGTGAGAGATAAGATAAAAATGAATATCCCTTTTGGGGCTTGTTCACACCAGGTGATTTGGGACTGCACTGGGCAGGCAGCAAAAAAGTTCTGTTTCCTACCAGTCCAGTTCATACCACTGCACTGCCATGGTGTGTGCTGCAAAAAAGAAAACAACACAATCCGAGCTGCACCGTGTCGTGTACAGTAGAACTTAAAGTGATACTCAACACAAACTGTTTAACAACTTCAGCCCCGGAAGATTTTACCCCCTTCCTGACCAGAGTACTTTTTGAGATTCGGCACTGCGTCGCTTTAACTGACAATTGCGCAGTCCTGCAATGTTGTACCCAAACAAAATCAACGTCCTTTTTTTCCCCACAAATAGAGCTTTCTTTTGGTGGTATTTGATTGCTTTTTGAGGTTTTTTTTTTTTGCGCTATAAACAAAAAAAGACAGAGAATTTTGAAAAAAACGCAGTATTTTTAACTTTTTGCTATAATAAATATCCCCCAAAAATATATAAAAAAAACATTTTTTTTCCTCAGGCCGATATGTATTCTTCTACATATTTTTGGTAAAAAAAAAAAAAAATCGCTAAAAGTGTATATTGATTGGTTTGCGCAAAATTTATAGTGTCTACAAAATAGGGGATAGTTTTATGGCATTTATATTTAAACATTTTTTTTATTAGTAATGGCGGTGATCTGCGATTTTTATCGGGACTGCGACATTATGGCGGAGACATCGGACATTTTTGACACATTGTCATTTATACAGCAATCAGTGCTAAAAAAATGCATTGACTCCTGTGTAAGTGACACTGGCAGTGAAGGGGTTAACCACTAGGGGGCAGTGAAGGGGTTAAGTGTGTCCTAGGGAGTGATTCTAAATGTGAGGGGGCTGGGCTTGAACACACAGGACAGTGATCACTGCTCTCGATCACAGAAAGCAGTAGATCACTGTCCTGTCACTAGGCAGGATGGGGAATGCTTTGTTTACATAAGCATCTCCCCGTTCTTCCTCTCCGTGACACGATCGCAGGCAATCGACGGACATTGAATCCGCGGGACCCGCGGTCATGGTCACGGAGACCGCGGCGAGCGCGCGCCTCTGGCGGTGCTCTCGCGACACCGCTTCTTAAAGGGGACGTACCTGTACGCCCTTTTGCCTGCCAGTGCCATTCTGCCGACATACATCGGCGTGCGCTGGTCGGCAATCGGTTAATTTACATTGTTTCTTCTATTACTGTATGTGGATGATGGCACTGTAATTATTTTAATAAAAAAAAAAAATATCCAAGTACCATTTTCCTAATCAATATACAGCTGTCACATGACCCAGCTCTCTCCCAGCCTGTCTGCAGGGAAACATAAGCAGGAGGAGCTTCTAGACCTCTGCTCTTGGCCAAAAAAAACGCCTTTGGAATAAAATAAATAATTAATATCAATAAACTGTTGAAAATTGTCATACAAATATATATTTGAAATCAAATCTTTATAATTTTTTTGGACAATAACATGATGTGGGTGGATTTCGGTCAGTCACAGGCTGTGTCATGTCCCTCCAGCCTGTCTCTTAGAATAAGAGTGAGGTGAAGCCTCCAACAATTTACATGTAACATCCCACCCTGATTGTGTTTAGCTGGTGGGAGTGCAAGTACCTGTACTAGACTTAAAACCTGCTATTAGGAAAAAATGATGTAGTCCGTGGCACCATCAATAATTGGACTCCATCCCAAATTTGGAGAGAAAGAAAGAGAATTTTGGTCAGGGGGACTTTGAATGAGGACAATCACTAAATAGAGTAAGCACATAGGATATAAAGCACAGTATTACTTGTATGAGTTTATTACATAAAATCTGACAATTTTTTTACTTTAAATGAGAGATGTATACCAAAAAGCAGTCATTGCAAAGAACATTTTACTGTACCTTGTGAGATCATATACAGCAGTGGTCCCCAAACTATTTGGCACTGGGGACTGGCTGCGTGGAAGAAAATTGTGGCAAGGTACGCGTGCGGGGGGGGGGGGGGGTAAGCGATTTTTCGCAGGCAATTTATTGGGGCAATAGCTAGTGTTCTGATGTTGGTACTTTTAATGATCACGGCACCATGGTTGGTATGGTGTCAGAATGATTGAAGCGCATTATTTCTTATACTACATTGTAATATCAATGAAATAGTTCAACTGACCATAATGCAGAATCAGTGGGAGCTCCAAGTGTGTCACTTTCCACGTCACCAGCCACCAGATAAGCAATGTCACTTGCCATGCTGCCTGCCTCCAGATGAGGAATGTCACTTGCCACATCCCCTGACACCAGATGAGGAAGGTCACTTGCCACGCTGCCTGCCACCAAATGAGGAATTCGATTTGCCACGCTGCCTGCCACCAAATGAGGAATTCCAATTGCCACGCTGCCTGCCACCAGATGAGAAATGCCACTTGCCACACTGCCTGCCACAAGATGAGGAATGCCACTTGCCACGCTGCCTGCCACCAGATGAGGAATGCCACTTGCCACACTGCCTGCCACCAAATGAGGAGTGCCACTTGCCACGCTGCCTGCCACCAGATGAAGAATGTCACTTGCCACGCTGCCTGCCACCAGATGTGGAATGCCATTTGCCACGTTGCCTGCCACCAAATGAGGAATTCCAATTGCCACACTGCCTGCCACCAGATGAGAAATGCCACTTGCCACGCTGCTTGCCACAAGATGAGGAATGCCACTTGCCATGCTGCCTGTCTCCAGATGAAGAATGTCACTTGGCAAGCTTCCTGCCACCAGATGAGGAATGCCATTTGCCATGCTGCTTGCCACCAGATGAGGAATGCCATTTGCCACGCTGCCTGCCACCAAATGAGGAATTCCAATTGCCATGCTGCCTGCCACCAGATGAGGAATGCTACTTACCATGCTGCCTGCCACAAGATGAGGAATGCCATTTGCCATGCTGCCTGCCTCCAGATGAAGAATGCCACTTGCCACGCTGCCTGCCACCAGATAATGAATGCCACTTACCATGCTGCCTGCCACCAAATGAGGAATGCCACTTGCCACGTAACCTGCCAGTGCCACCAGATGTGGATTGTCACTGCAATGGTGGCACTGGTTCATTTAGCACAGAGGTCAGTGGTCGTTCTTGTGTGAGGGCAGGAGAGTGGTGATGGGGAGGCGGACGGTGAGAGATGATGTCATCTCTTTGCTTCCCGCCGCACCTCCGACATTCCACATGCTGTGAGGGCAAAGGGGCGGTGATGCTAGGCGGGCGGAGAGAGATGTCATCTCTGCTCGCCAGCCCGCTTCTCTCATCTGCCTGCCTCTGTGATCCACCAGGCTCTCTCAGCCGCCCGCCTGCCACCCTTGCAATGTCATGACGCCCGCCGTGGCCTGGCTGCAGAGACGGTATGGCCTGGTGGTGGGCCGTGGCCTGGTGGTTGGAGGCCCTTGATATACAGCATACAAATCACATAAACGCAAGGCATGATAAAAACCACATATACATATTGATGCCATGATACTTTGGCATATCATGGTATGAAGACAAGTCCTACACAACATAGGCCACTGGAAGGGCTGGATGGTATTTAAAAGTCTTCAGTGGAACAATGTAAAAGACATATAAAATCATCTGTAAGGACATCATGCATCTATGTAGGTCCAACGCGTTTCGTTGGGGTACCAACTATTTAGGGGGGAATGCAATGGTGATCTATAAAGAGATATAACCATATGGTATATTATTGTAGCTAAATAATAGGGGTAAGTAATGGGTGTAAGGGACAGAAATGACATCCCTATAAAAACGTCAACTGCATATATGTGAACAGAGGATTGGAGCTGCTCGAGATGTCTGACATGGGAGCTGAGGTAGAGACACGTGGACAAGCCAGGAGCATTGTGGATTCCCCAAAGACAATGTGCAAGTATAGGTGACAGTCAGTTAACACTTCTGTGGATTCAAATCAGTAGTATATATTGAATGTATAATATTATTGATGAGATTGGTATACATCTCTCATTGAAAGTCCAAAAACCCCCCTTTTATGTAATAAAATCATACAAGTAATACTGTTCTTTATATCCTATGTGCTTAGTCTATATAGTGATTGGCCTCATTCAAAGTCCCCCTGACCAAATTTCTCTTTCTAAAATCTGCTATTTTACAGCTTAATTGTATGTAAGCCCAAAATCTATTTTTTAGTATGCCTGGCATCATTCCTTACTGTAAAGAAGTCTCTAAAGCAAATCTTTTTTTTTTTTTTGTGGATCTGCCTCATAGGCTCAGTTCATACAGGTGTTAAATTGTAGAGCAGTCTATAACTCGCATTAACGTGACCAAACTGCCTACCAAAAAGCCTTTTACCTAGAGACCCTTCCGGTAACAGCACACTGTTTTTCAGGCTCACAATGTTAGAGTGCTACAGGCCAGGGTTGCCAACCGTCAGTAAACCATCAGTAAATTTACTGACAGTTTGTAAAAATCAGTGACTTTTGCAACTGTCCGTAAATATCAGAGGCTGATCATTTGTCATGCTGGGTTGACTCTTGTAAGTTTAAACCAATCAAATTATTTGTTATGTGTATTGTCAGTATCCTTATATAATTTTTATACTGTTTAATCACTTCCCGCCCGGCCTATAGCGGATTGACGTCCGGGAAGTGGTTCAGTTATCCTGACTGGGCGTCAATCGACGTCCAGCAGGATAACATGCTGCCGCTCGCCCGCGGGGGCGCGCATCGTGGCGATCGGTGGAGCGGTGTGTCAGCCTGACACACCGCTCCACCGATCTTGGTAAAGAGCCTCCGGCGTAGGCTCTTTACCATGTGATCAGCCGAGTCCAATCACGGCTGATCACGATTTCAATAGGAAGAGCCGTTGATCGGCTTTTCCTCACTCGCGTCTGTAGAGGAGAGCCGATCGGCGGTTCTCCTGACAGGGGGGGTCTGCGCTGATTGTTTATTTGCACAACCCCCCTCAGATCACCACACTGGACCACCAGGGATCGCCACTAGGACCACCAGGGAAAGGACAACATGTGGATGGCCAGGTATATACCCCATGGCCATCCACATGTGCCCTATGTGCCCAATCTGTGCCAATCAGTGCCCACAAATGGGCACTGATTGGCACCAACATGTTTCAGGTCTGCCCAGCAATGCCACTAATCAGTTCATTCAGTGCCACCGATCAGTGTCATCAGTGCCACCTGTCAGTGCCCATCGGTGCCACCTGTCTGTGCCCATCTGTGCCCATCAGTGCCCACCTATCAGTGCCCATCTGTGCCACCTATCAGTGCCACCCATAAGTACCCATCAGTGCCACCCATAAGTACCAATCAATGCCACCTACGAGTGCCCATCAGTGCCGCCTATGAGTGCCCATCGGTGCCACCTATAAGTGCCCATCAGTGCTGCATACCAGTGCCCATCAGTGCCACCTATCAGTGCTCATCAGTGCCGCCTATCAGTGCCCATCATCAGTGCCCGTCAGTGCCACCTCATCAGTGCCTCCTCATTGGTGCCACCTCATCAGTGCCCATCAGTGCCGCCGTATTAGTGCCCGTCAGTGCAGCCATATCAGTGCCCATCATTGCAGAAGAAAACGTACTTATTTACAAAACATTTTAACAGAAACAAAGAAAAACTTGTTTTTTTTCAAAATTTTCGGTCTTTTTTTATTTGTTGCGCAAAAAATAAAAAACGCAGAGGTGATCAAATACCACCAAAAGAAAGCTCTATTTGTAGGAACAAAATGATAAAAAATTTGTTTGGGTACAGATTTGTATGACCGTGCAATTGTCATTCAAATTGCAACAGCGCTGAAAGCTGAAAATTGGCCTGGGCAGGAAGGTGTCTAAGTGCCTGGTATTGAAGTGATTAAATATTGATTTGTCTTTTTAATAGGAGTTTTGTAATTTTTCAGGTTGCCAGTACAAAATGTGCTCCGTCAGTAAATTTCCTATGTTTTGTCAGTAAAAAATGCCATGGGAGGTTGGCAACCCTGCTACAGGCACGATGCCAAACATATTGAAAAATAGGTTTTGGGTTTACATCATTTTTAAATAACAGAGGGTGGTGTTTGTGGTAAGAAGATGGAGCTTAACCTTAATTGAATCAGAGACTGCAAAGCTCAGGTATCCCCTGGAACTAGTACTTTATAGGGAGACATGAGTTAACTTGAATAGTAACAAACATATTTGCATACACCACAAAATGCTTGCAGTTTGGCAGTATTTTTAGGTCAGGCAATTTATGGGCCGGATGAGGTTCGCTTTCAGTGTGTCCAGCAGTTTATGCACTGTCATACACCCATGTGCTTTCCAAGCGGTTTGGTGACTGCTGTACTGAAGCAAAATGCTTAGTGCAGCTTATCAGGCTTGTGTTCATCTTCTGTGAGCTAAGGCTGTATTGCCATCAAGCTGTGTTCCTGTTATCTGCCTGTGCAGTTCACAGGAATAGTTAATGAACCTTGAAAGGACATATTGCTCTAGTACACATCCATAGTGTCTGGTGTTTTTAAATGCAATTTCTTTAAACGGGGTGCCTATTATACTTATATGTTTGTGGGGAGGGGGCCTAAACAGAGCTGTTCGATTTTCCAAGGAGCATGTATACAACTTTTGCAAAGCAGAAATGAGATATTAAATTGCATTGATTACAAGGAACTTGAGCAAGATTTGCTTTTGGTTGGGGAGCCATATCATTTGCACAGGGCAGCACAGAACTTTTTTTTTTTAACAGAAATTTTTTATTAAACAAATCAGCATTACAATACAAGATAAGTTAGTACATTCAATGCAGAAAGGATAATGACAGTAAGATCTACTTTTAACCTATAGTCTCTGTTTATCAAATATTCCAGTTGTGCAGTTGTCCGAAATATCACTTAATAGTACACCTTATTGCATTATAGTATTGTAATTATACCATCTTAGATACTAACATGTAAGTAACCTTTATTCAGTCCAGCCCAGCAGAAAAAAGGGGGGGGGGGAGGGCAGGGGAAGAGAGGGAAGGGGGAGGGGAGGGGGGGAGAGAGGGGGCGAGAGGGGGCGAGCGCAAGGAGAATAGGCATGTGATGCATGATGTCCTCCAATGTGTTTCACGGCATGATTATGAGGAAGGGGGTTCAGAGACCTCAGAAGCGTCCACCCAAGAGGTCCAGATTTTATCAAACTTCCCTGGGCATTGCCTATTTTCATATGTCATTCTATACAGGGGAAGTGCCATGTTCACCGACCTTTTCTACAAGACCAGAGTAGGAGGCTCTGCTAATTTCCACCTCAGTAAAATTTTACGCCTAGCATAATATAATGCGAAGGTAAGACACAGTTTGCTATATCTGTCTCCCTCAACATCCTCCAAATGACTGAGCAGTAATATCTGAGGATCGACAGGTACATCAAAACCTATGACATTGCTCAGTGTGGAGGCCACTGCTGACCAAAAGGGTCTGAGTTTGGGACAGGACCAGACCATGTGCCAGAAGGTGCCCACCTCCTGTCTGCATCTCTGACAATTGGGATCTCTTTGATTGTAAATGCACGCCAGTCTCTGTGGGGTGAAGTACGCTCTGTGTAGGAACTTAAATTGAATGGACCTGTCTTTTGCCATGATCATAGAAGGTATGTAGGAGATTAAACACTCCTTCCATTCCTCCTCGTCCAAGGAAGGAATATCAACCCTCCACTTTTCCCATGTCTTAGTTAATTTGGTGTCATACTCTACTGTGAGGTACAGATATAATGTGGAAAGTGGCTTCCCCATCACACTGGAAATCAAGAGCCCTTCAATGGAGTCTGGTTCCAAAATAAGGGGGGCAGGGAACTGAGCTTCAAAGGCGTGCTTTAGCTGCCAGTACCTGAATTGGAAGGAGGGAGGGATAGCAAATGCTTGCCTCAGGGCCTGAAAGGTCATAAGCCTACCGTCCTGAATTATATGCTTTAATGTAAGAATACCCTTTTTTGCCCATAGGGAGGGGTCTGGTATACTGTGGAAATGAGGGAGCATAGGGTTACCCCATAGGGGCATATGAGGTGAGATATGATTAGGTTTCCTGTATATCTTCCTAGCGTCCTGCCAGACCCTTACGGTGGTTCGCATCGGAGTTGTCATGGACGGGCTAGCCCTAAGTCCATGAAACGGGAGATTACTCAGGGCAGCATAGGAACCCAGAATGGCTGCTTCCAGAGTGACCGCTGGATTGTGTGTGGGCTGGGAGAACCACCACCGAATCGTGACAAGAACAGCTGCCCAATAATAAATTTGAAAATTCGGTAGTGCCAGACCCCCTCCCGAAAGTGGGAGATATAGGATCTGCTTGGCCACCCTGGGTGGCCTCCCGGCCCAGACAAAGTGTATCAGCAGACTCTCCAACCTTCGGAAAAAAGCCCTAGGGATGTGTATGGGTGTGTTATGGAAAAAATATAAATATTAGGGAAGGTAAATCATTTTTAGCAGATTTACTCTGCCTACCGGAGTTAGTGGAAGGGAACGCCAAGCAGCGCACTTAGCCGTTAACTGTGTCATGAGTGGCCGCAAATTGTTGTCCATGTAGTCCTGGACTTTACCACTAATTTTAATCCCCAGGTACTTGAAGTCATCAACCCATTCAAGCTGCGAGTGTGGAATCCTAGGAGTCGAGGGGTGGAGCGGGAACAGGACCGACTTGTCCCAATTGATACGGATCCCTGAGTACCCGCCGAATCGGTTAATCAGGCTTAATGCAGTCTGTAGAGAGGACGACGCATCCGCTAAATAGAGCAGAGCGTCGTCCGCATACAGTGATATCTTCTCCTCAATTGGGCCAACCTGAAGCCCCCTTACGCCGGGGTCGGCTCTCACAATATAGCCAGGGGCTCCATTGCCAGAGCAAATAAACCCGGGGAGAGGGGACACCCTTGTCTTGTGCCCCGAAATAATTTAAACTTCTCTGATAGGCATCCGTTGGTGCGTATTCAGGCGGAAGGGTCATGGTACAGCATGCGGAGCCATTTCGTGAAGCCCGGTCCGAACCCGAATTGCGCAAGCACTTCCCATAAGTAGCCCCACTCGATGGAGTCAAAAGCCTTCTCCGCGTCTACTGAGGCCACCGTTCCCTTGGTCGTCTCGTCTGCCCTATCTATGTGAGTGTGAAGGCATCTAATATTAATGTCAGTACCTCTCCCGGGCATAAAACCTGTTTGATCCCTGTGGATCAGGGCAGTAATGACCAAGTTGAGCCTATTGGCCAATACTTTTGCCAGTACTTTTGCATCCACATTCAGGAGGGATATGGGGCGATACGAAGAGCATAATGTAGGGTCTTTCCCTTGCTTGGGGATCACCACTATGATCGCTTCACTCATTGTATCCGGAAGTTTCTCAAGACGCGTCAATGCCGAGAAGAGGCTCTGAAGTTTATCAACTAATTCTGTAGCATATTGTTTGTAAAACTCCACAGGGATGCCATCAGGTCCCGGTGTTTTCCCTGTCTGCATCAATTTAAGTGCCTGGAGTATCTCTAAGGTTGTAATTGGGGCGTCAAGCTTATATCGATACGTTACTGTAAGGGTTGGGATATCAATGTCATCTAGGTATGCTACCAGATCCTCTCCTCTCTAGTCTGCCCTAGACATGTAAAGAGATTCGTAAAATTCCGCAAAACAGCGATTAATCTCTTCCGGTGTGTGAACTATCTGTCCCGAGGGATCCCTAATGTGGGAAATGCTCATCCCCCCACCTGTTCCCTGGAGAGCCAGGCCAGCAATCGGCCCGCCCTCTCCCCTTGCTCAAATATCCGTTGGGATTGAGCTAACATTTTTTTCTGGGTAAGAGAGGTACGAAGGCGAACCACCTCCTTCGTCATGAGTTGTAGTTGTGAATAGTGTATAGGGTCTCGGGTACGAACAAAAAGAACCTCTGCACTACTCGCCTCCCTCTCAGCCTTTACCAAGTCAGTTTTGCGCTCTCTGCGAACTCTGGCTATGATGGTCTCGTAGTGTCCCCTCGTCGTGGCCTTAAAGGCATTCCACACAACTGTGGGGTCAGCCGAGCCCACATTTACCTCCCAGAAGCCAAGCAACTCTGTTCTAAATTGGGAGTCCACAGCAGTGTCTGAAATCCAAAACCTAGAGAGCCTCCATATCTTGTCTACAGAGCCCAGGGAAAGGTCCAATGACAACAGCAAAGGCGCGTGATCAGAGATTCCTCTAGGCAATATTCGTATGTCCGTGACCCGTGGGAGGACCGGGCCTCCCGCGAAGACCAAGTCTATTCGGGAAAACGTTCTATGGGAGGCTGAGTGACAGGTGTATGCCCTGGTCTGGGGGTGTCGCCACCTCCAAACATCAGTAAAGCCATAAGTATCCGCCCACTCAGTCAACCCAGGGCAATGATGTCCCGCAGATGTTAGTCTATCAAAATCCGGGTCAGGGACCAGATTAAAATCCCCCAGTATGACATTGTTGTCAGATGCAAAGTCGGCCATCTTGCTGGTGATCTGATTGAGCACCAACAAGGAAGCCGGAGGGGGCAAGTATAAGCCCACAATGGTCCACGTTAGAGAGTATATTTTGGCATGAATGATAACATATCGACCCTTGGGGTCCAGGGCCAAATCCAGGAGCCGAAAAGGAAGAGATTTTAGTATCAGGATAGTAACACCCCTGGAGAAGCTGGAGTGTGTAGAGTGGTAGTGGTAGCCCACCCATGGTTTTTTAAGGGCCAGAACCCTACTTCCTATTAGGTGTGTTTCTTGGAGCACACATATATGTGGGTTATAAGCTTTAATAAATTTGAACACCAGGGAACGCTTGACTGGGGAGTTCAGTCCCCTGGTGTTCCAGGAGATGATGTTAAGGGAGGACATGGTTACTAAAAGTGATAAAAATGTTAGGATCAGTGTAGGTCATGGCTCCTGAACTGGACCCCCGGACCCAGAACAGACACATCTGGATACAGTGCAATGCTGATAAGTTAATTATTTTAGTGCAATTGTAAAACAAAACCAAAACCAAACTAAAAACAGCCCAAACTGATTTAGCTCGCCGGCTGCAACAGGGGGTCCGTGGAAGAGGCGAGCCTAACCCCCCGAGACTTCACGCGGGGGGAGTAAGCAGCAGTTCAAGCGGCCTTCCAAATGTGAGATCTCCGCTAGTAGACTGTAACAGGCTGTGAGGTAATAAATGTCAAACGGAGGTAAGTAAAGCAACTTGCGACCCCACAGTAAAGTTGATCCATCATTAAAAGGATACACACAACAAAAAGAGAAAAAACTTCAGGGCTCCCCAAGGGGGCAAGCAAATGAAAAGAAGCTTCATAACTCAACTGTCTCCTGACCATGTTCTTTAGCAGGGGCATTAACTTAGATTTTCCTGATGGGGATAGTCATTTACCCCCTCAAATCCGCACATACCATGGGATTGAACTAGGCACAACCTGTGAAACAAAGGTAAATCATCCATGGAGCAGATCATATGGTAACTCAAACCTCGGCCCAGGTTGTTGTGAGTAAACATTGAAGAGGTTACACGGCACATATCGGTCAAGCGATAAGGGGATCTGTGGTAGCGAGTCCAGCCAGGCAGAGGCCTCTCTAGGCGTGCTGAAGAATCGAGTTGTCTCGCCGTCTTGGACTCTCAGGCGAGCAGGGAAGAGTACGCTGTTGCGTGCTCTCAATGCAGCTTTAACTTGGTCGAAAGACTTCCTGAGTTTCTGGGTCTCCACCGAGTAATCCGGAAAAATCATCAACTTAGTGTTCTGGAATCTGAGGTCCCCAACATTTCTGGAGGCTCAGAGAACTTCATCCCTGTCTCTGAAGTTGAGGAGACGGAGAATAAATGTGCGGGGAGGGGATCCAGGAGGTCCCGGCCTAGGCGGGATACGGTGCGCCCTCTCGACTGTGTAGTAGGGCGACCAACGGGCCTCGGGTAGCAGGTCACGCAACAAGCCCTCTATGAAGAAGGTAGGATTGTTCCCCTCCGCCCCCTCTGGTAGACCTATAATCTGAAGATTGTTGCGCCTGTTTCTGTTCTCCGCGTCTTCGGCTCTGTATTGTATGTACACTAGCTAGTGTGCTAGTGTACATAGCTGTTAGAGTAGGTAAACATGGTTCGGCTGGCAGCCAAGCCTGGGTTGAATCTGGGTCATGTCTGAGTGACCCAGGAAGGCTGGATGACTCAGCAAGCAGCATCTCTGGTAACTCCCCCTTCTCTCTGTAACCTTGGAGAAGCTTCCAGAAGTAGAGGGTGGAGTTTAGGAGGAGCTGCCTTGAGTATTGATGAGGGCCCCAGCCAATCCCCCCGTAAATGGGTAGGTGGAAGATGGAGAAGGAGTGCTGAGGAGGCTGTCAGTGGCCCTTGAGGGTGTCCCCTAGTCTGGGGAGGGGGGGTGACTTCGGACCTGGGGCTCGGATGCTGGAGGGACCCTTTACAACACACAAAGAATAACCTTCCTAGATGCACGAGATCAAGTGTGAGGACAGCAGGAAAGAGTGAGCATGTCTAGGAGTTCCCCAGAAGTCAGCTAGGTGAGCTGGTGAGTGTGCGGTCTAGGAGGACTAAGGAGAAGTAGCCAGGAGGGCTAGTGACAGGGACAGCTGAAAAGGTGGTTCTGGGATCAGTAGCCATAGGGAAATAAGCTGGACACTGCCTGTAAAGGGCTCTTGCTTTGATCTGGCTGAGTGCTTTACCAGATCCACTAAAGGTCTTCCAGCTGAGTTTGTTTCTGTCATGTTCCTGGTCCCACAGCTGCAGTCTTACTTGTTGTGCCACAGAGGAGCTCTGGAGTTATAGCTATGTTCTCTTAGTTTGATGCATTACCTTGGACTCACTAGCCCCACCTGCTGCCAGCTGTGGACAATCTACAATCAAAGCAGCCCATAAATAGCAGCACTTCCAATCTCTCAGTGCTCATTTGTTTGGACTAGCTTCCTGGGTGTTTTGACTGCTTTTTGACTCTGAATACCGTATTTGAACTTCTGCCTGAATTCCTGGCTACTTTCTAGCCTGCTGATTTTGTACTTCACCGCCAGCTCGTTTATGACCTTTGCCTGCCTGACCAATCTCTGGATTTCGATTGTGTACAACTTTGCCTGACCTGTTGTGAGATTTGCCTGACTAAGTTTTTGTCTGACTCCTCAGCACACAAGCTCCACTTCAGACACTACCTATCACAGGTACCTTACATTACAAACGGGCCACAATGGCAGTGGACCCTGCTGAGATTGTTAAGGCGATTTCAAGTCAGGGATAATTGATTGGAGCTCATGAGCAGCATCTTTCTTCCCTGGACGCCAAGTTAGATGAACTTTGTACTATGATTAAATCTTGCTTGCCTGGTCCTTCTCCAAAGGTCCAGACTCTTGCTCCAATCCAACCCACCTCTTCTGTACCGCCCAAACTTCCCCTGCCTGAAAAATTTGGTGGTGATACTTAGGACTGCAGAGGATTTTTAAATGTTTGCCGTTTGCATTTCCGCAACAACCCTGGGACTTTTAACACTTCGTCTGCCAAAGTGACTTTTGTAATTTCCTTGTTAAAGGGGAAGGCCCTGACCTGGGTCTCTCCTTACCTGGAACGCAATGATCCTGTGCTGCTAGACTCTGAAAAATTTCTGGCTTCTCTCCAGACTGTATTTGGCAAGCCAGATAGAGCTTCTGCAGCTGAGTACTCACTTTTGGACATACAACAAGGTACCAGGTCTGTGGCACAATATGCTATTGAGTTCCGTACCTTGGCTGCTGAGACTAATTGGAACTCTAGGGCATTACGTGCAGCCTTCCGAAAAGGTCTTACAGATCGCATCAAGGACGAATTAGTCTATAAGGATTCCCCAGAAGACCTTGAGAAATTCATAGAGCTGTACGTTCGTCTGGATGTCCGGTATCATGAAAGGTGCCAAGAGAGACTTAGAACTCGCAAGTTTCCTAGGCCAGTTACCGTTTGGCCCCTAACTTCCAAGCACCACTTCAGCCAGAACCTGAAATCTCAGTTGAACCCCAGGCACCTGTGGAACCCATGGAAGTAAGCCGTCTCCACTTAACTGAGTCGGAGAAACAAAAGATGCGTGCATTGGGCCTATGCCTGTACTGTGGACTTAAGGGGACCTTTGTTATCTGTCTGCCCTTCCCGTCCAGTAAAAGGCAGGGTCTAACCAGTGTTGGATTTGGTGGGTTAGACCTTACAGGTATATCCTCCAAGACCAAGATTACCGTTCCCGCAATTATCTATTTACCCTCTAAACTTGTCTCCTGTGAGGCTTTTGTGGATTCTGGAGCTGCTGGCATATTCTTGGACTACACTTTTGCTAAAGAAAATAAAATCCTATTTGTTCCAAAGTCTAGACCCCTGAACATCACCACCCTGAATGGACAACCCTTGGGAGATGGCATTGTAAAATTTGAGACTACGACTATCACCCTTCAGGTAGGCTTACTCCACAAAGAGGAAGTTGTCTTGTCTCTTAATAATTCCCCACTTCTGCCCATTATCCTTGGTTACCTATGTTTACAACAACAGAACCCTTCTTTTGATTGGGAAAATGGAGAACTAACCTCTTGGGGGTTGTTCTGTCATCTAAACTGTTTGTCTCAACCTAAAAGGCTTTCTGGTTGTCTGTTGGCTTCTGTGGCCATCTCACATACCTTGCCTCGTGAATACCATGAGTTTGCAGATGTATTTTGCAAGCAAAAGGCAGAGGTTTTACCTCCACATTGTTCTTTTGATTGCGCAATTAATTTGATTCCTGGAGCACCTCTTCCCAAAGGAAGGACCTATCCCCTGTCTTAGCCTGAACAAAAATCCATGGAGGATAACATGAAAGACAACTTGGAAAAAGGTTTTATCCGACCCTCTTCTTCTCCAGTAAGGGCAGGTTTTTTCATTGTTGAAAAAAAAGATGGGGGTCTTGAACCATGCATAGATTATCGAGGGTTAAATCAAATCACTGTAAAAGACTCCTACCCTTTGCCTCTCTCATTCTTGAACTGTTTGATGTACTTAAGGGAGCCAATATCTTCTCTAAGCTGGACCTACGAGGGGCTTATAATCCAATTCAAATTAAAGATGGGGACGAGTGGAAGACAACATTCAACGCTCGTAATGGACATTTTGAATATCTGGTTATGCCATTTGGGTTGTGTAACGCCCCCGCTGTCTTCCAACGTTTCATGAATGACATTTTTCATGATTTCAGCAACAGTTTTGTGATCATATACTTGGTCGACATTTTGATCTTTTCCAAGACTCATCTAGAGCACATCTCACATGTAAAGAAGGTATCACAACGACTGAGAGAAAACAATCTTTACGCGAAGGTTGAGAAATGCAGTTTCCATCAAAGCCATATTCCTTTTCTTGGATACATTATAAGTGCTGTTGGGTTCCAAATGAACCCTCAAAAACTTTTCGTTGTCTTGCAGTGGCCCCAGCTGACCACTTTAAGAGGGCTCCAAAGCTTTCTAGGGTTCGCAAATTACTACAGATGCTTCATCAAAGATTTTACCTCCATTGTGGCCCCCCTTACTGCTATGACTAAGAAAGGTACAAATTGCAAGGTGTGGTCCTCAGAAGCAAAATCAGCTTTCCAGCAATTAAAAGACATGTTCAGCAAGGCTGCAATTCTTCAGCCTCCAAATCCCGATCTCCAGTACATAGTTGAGGTTTATGCCTCCAAAGTAGGAGCAGTTGCCATGCTGTCCCAGAGACAGCCTAAGTCCTGTAGAATCCATCCAGTAGCGTTTTTTTCTAGAAAGTTTTCTCCAGTGGAGATGAATTACGACGTTGGGAATCAAGAACTACTGGCCATCAAATTGGCATTGTCTGAATGGCGACATCTTCTGAAAGGGGCTTCTATCCTCACTGATCATAAAAAACTGCTGTATCTTTTTTTTTTTTTACATTTCTTTTACAAAAGCTTTATTGTCATACAAACCAACAATACAGGTTAACAATAGAGCATTATAGCATATAATATACAGAACAAATCAGGGCCCCGAAGCCATCTCCAGCATAATGGAGGCTGGAACCGTGATCCTATGTAAACTCAAATGAAAAAGTTCTATGAACCATTTGGTGCAGAACCCGGGCCACGCCTGGCTGCTTGTAAACCTGTAACAAGGGTATACAATACACTACAGTAGAACCTGAAATTTAGCATCCCCGAGAAAAGAAAAGAAAAAGGATAACTAAAAAGAAAGAGGTGATAAAGGAGTGGAAAAAGTGAAAGAGTAGAGCAGAAAGAAAAGGAGGGTAGAAGATGAAGAGAGGTAGAAAGAGGAAAGGGGTAGGGGGGTCCACGGGGTGTGGGCAGGAGGAAACCTATATTGATAGTAATGTTACCTCAAATCTTGAAGCGTAGTGATATGCAATCCAAGGTTGCCAGACTTTGAGAAACTTGTCATGCGTGTCAGAAAGAACAGCCGTCAGTTTCTCATTGACCATGACATCATTCAGGCGATTTTTGACTGCCTCAAAGCTAAGTGTGGGGGTTTTCCATGCTCTCGCAATCGTCAATCTAGTTGCAGTAAAGAGATGTTGGGCTAGTTGCCGTTCCGGACGTAGTAATTCAACAATAGGCTTACCAAGGAGAGGCTCATAAGGGTCCCTTTTAATATTAATCTGAAACAGATTGCGAAGAAGGGTGTATACCCTGACCCATAGTCTGCATGCCCACGGGCATGACCACCAAATATGTGCCATGGATCCCTCCTGGGAGCAACCCCTAAAACAGAGCAGGGAATAAGTTGGAATAAAGCGCGCCAATCTTGCCGGAGTGTAGTACCACCTGTGCAATACTTTATAGGCATTTACCAAAATTAAGACATTACGTGAGCATTTGGACAAAGCCGTTGTCATTGCCTGCCAGTCTTCAGGGTCCAATTGCTTCCCCAATTCTTTCTCCCATTGAAGGTGGTAGGGCCTCAAAGGGGGTCTTTTTATGGATAGATAAAAATGAATGGTGATATATTACAGGTATCGAAAGATTGAAATCATATGTGTGTTTCTATGCAGTGCAATGAAAGTTTTTTGTGACCAGAGCACATATAGATATATGTGAAACTGACATCTGTTTTATAATCTATAGTGAATACCTGGTCACATGACAGTGAAGAGAGGGGGGTCACAAAAAACTTTCATTGCACTGCATAGAAACACACATATGATTTCAATCTTTCGATACCTGTAATATATCACCATTCATTTTTATCTTTACATTTATTCCTATATTCTGTTTACTTCACCTTATCACGTTGAATGCTAATATCAATCATATATTGATTTTCACAGACACCGGAGTATACAATTATGCATTTTTATAGGAGTACCCATTACAAATTAGGATATTTACTCCCTTTGTATATTATTTAAACCTAATTTTTCACCCCACTTTCATTCACTCACTTCATTTCGATCACATACACATATTTCCTTATACATTTATTTCCACGCACTTCAAATTCACATTGAATGCAACTAAGTACCCTCTTAATTTTCCAATTTTTTCCCCGTCGCTTATACATATATACTTCATGTTCACCATGACCCTTTAAAATCATGGCATTCAACAATCACTGATCAACACTCACACACTCCACAATTAAATTCCAGCTGCCATGTATTTTGGATTGATTACCTGGTCACATGACGAACATTGGATAGTATATATGAAATCTCACTTTTTATTAAAACCACCTATGAGTAAGCACTTGATATAGTGCGAAACGCGTAACCTGCCTGTCTGTACACTCTGTCTTTGATGTACTGTATGACATGTTCCTGATTTTAAAATAAAGAAGTTTGGATTATAATTTCCTGGAATGCGGCTGTCCGGATTTTCCCATTTGTACACAGCCTTTACTAGCATTAGCCAGCACCTGGGGCTCTTTGTTCCTGGAGACTAACAGCCAGTTCATACCTGGACAGATTCACCCTAGTGCGGGGACAACATCCGCATCGCTCTCACTCTCTACCTCATCACCCTCAAACAGATGGTCAAACCGAATGCATGAACCAGACCCTAGAAACCTATGTTCAGCATTATGTCAATGTCTTACACTCCAACTGGTCTGAGTATTTGCCTTTGGCTGAGTTCGACATTAATTCCCGTTGGCACAGTGCTCTTCATACCACACCATTCTACGCAGCCCTAGGCTATCACCCTCAGATTTTTCTCATTCTTCTGGTGTACCAGCAGCAGATCTGTAGGTGAAAAATATTTGCTACATTGGAAAAAGATTTGCTTATTACTACAGAAGTCAGCAGGCAAGTATGCGCTTTTCTCCAACAAACAAAGACGCCTTATACCTCCATATGTGGTGGGGGACAGAGTTTGGCAATCAACCAAATACGTGAGACTGAAACAACCTTCTACAAAATTGGGCCCTCGATTCATCGGTCCTTACAGAATTATTGCTTGAGTCGGGCCAGTCTCCTATCGGTTGAAATTGCCCTCTCTCTGGATTCACCCCGTATTCCACGTTTCCCTCCTCAAAAAGGCCATTTTCAATCGCTACTCCAGAACGCAACAGCTACCTCCTCCTGTTCTTGTTGATGGACAAAATGAGTTTGAAGTCTCTAAGATTCTTGATTCTAGAAGACAGGGTCGTGGCCTACGGTTTCTGGTTCATTGCAAGGGATATCCCGTCACAGACCGTTTCTGGGTCCCAGCTAAAGATTTGCATGCTCCTGCTTTTATTCAAACCTTCCATGCCTCCTTTCCCACTAAACCCTGCTAGGCCCCCGGAGGGGTCCACTGGGGAGGGGTCCCAGTCATGTACCTGGGTGTATTTGAACTGGGATGTTCCTGGTCCCACAGTTGCAGTCTTACTTGTTGAGCTCTGAAGTTATAGCTATGTTCTCTTAGTTTGATGCATTACCTTGGACTCACTAGCCCCACCTGCTGCCAGCTGTGGACAATCTTCAATCAAAGCAGCCCATAAATAGCAGCACTTCCTATCTCTCAGTGCCCGTTTGTTAGGACTAGCTTCCTGGGTGTTTTGACTGCTTTTTGACTCTGAATACCGTATTTGAGCTTCTGCCTGAATTCCTGACTACTCTCTAGCTTGCTGATTTTGTACTTCACCGCCAGATCGTGTATGACCTTCGCCTGCCTGACCAATCACTGGATTTCGATCGTGTACCACTTTGCCTGATCTGTTGCTGTCCGGATCTGCCTAAGTTTTCCCCTGAATCCTCAGCACACAAGCTCCTCTTCAGGCACTACATATCACAGGTACCTTACAATTTCTTTTGCAAACGAGTGAGTGCTGGAGGAAGAAGAGGAGTGTACATAGAGACCATGTATAGCTGTATATTGGAAAAGCTGTCCCTGAAGAGTTTTTCTGAAGTCAAGTGGACATTCCACAATACCCCCCTCCCCCATCCAATTTCAAATCCCTCAATAAAATACAAAAACAAAGTACTGGACTGTTCACTGACTCAAGTGTGCCTGTGGAAATTCGGTGTGCCTGGCTGTGCAGGGTGAGGAAATCCCAGTTATACTTGTGGCTCCTATGTGGGGTGCACTACATTTATGTAGCATACAACCATTTGTTCCGACATTGAGATGGGAGCCTGCAGGTGCTTCTGCCCAAAAGATGTCTGCAGCAGCAGTACGTGTACAAGAAAACTAGCAAAAGTCATTGCCTTATCTCACTGTTGCTTGCCTGCCCTTACTGCCACCCTGCAATGTTTACATATAGGAGTGTGTTAATAGGTGCAGTTAGTTTGCTTGCCACTAAATGGCTCTGTTCCTAATATAGTCTAGTATATGTAAAGTGATTTTTAGGTGTTAGGCCCCTTTTAGAGAAAACCTTCTTCTAGCGATGTATTGGGTTGAGTTAGTGCCCATCTAAGTACCAGGATGGAAGGGACCTAGTGAGTTGGGGCATGGGAACCAAACACCCTAAAGCTATCCAGATATAGTCAGCTACTACCAAGATTCATTAACAGGGCTGAAACCCCAGGTTAGGTGATTCAACACTCAGTAGGAGCAACTGTAGTCACCCTGATTCTTTTATGGTCTTTGGTGGGCTGTGAATGGGATACAAAAGGCCTTTCAGGTCTTTTTAGGTCAGTGTCCTCTGAAATGAGTACTAGAACACCTGGGTGTGGGTGTGCTATGTGGGAGCATGCCCAGCTGGGCAGAGCTATGAAAGGAAAAATTGAGACAGACTGGTATACTAATGAGGGCACCTTGATTATACTTGGTGATGGAAGCTGAATGCTATGGACTAAGTTTACATTGGAAAGGTGGTCCCAACTCTGTGGTGGAAATAGAAACTGCAAGGGGGAGGTAGCTTACAGATTACAGTATGTGCTAGTGTTCCACGTCTTTATAACAGCTACAGAATGTCAGCTCTTGTGTATGGCGTTCTGTGTTGATGAAATCTGCCAGTATGTCAATGTGATGTCATATGTCAAAGCCATCCTTGTAAAATTACAGTAAAGTGTGAAAAAGGTATTACCTGTGTGGACATTGCTTCTAAATATTAAGGCTTCAGGCCGGGAACGTTGTGAGCGGACCTACAACCAGAAGTTTGACACAGTATGGCAAAGGGTTTCATCTTTCCCTGACGATGTCTGCTTACTGACAAAACAGTTTGGAAATGGCTTGGTCTGTGACGTCATCACATCCGCCAAAGGATTGACAGTGGCTTTCCAAATTGATGCCTTGTATTATGTGTTATGTAAGTGCACTTTTTAACAATAAATGTCACTGGCACATTTGGTTTTACACTATAGATATTGCCCTGTGTTTATTTCATACCTTGTGTGGTTTTGGGCTGTGAGGGATCAAGCAGGAGAACTTTTGGTGGCCTGGGCTACATCTTATAAAATCGCTATGTGATCTCTTACCACCTAGAGATCCCATGTAGCTGGTAAGCGGCTTGAGCCTTTTTTGGTGGAATCCTTTGAAGCTACACACAACACAAAGCCAATCACCAGACCCCTTACAAGTGTCCTGCTGTACAGGCATTCTATACGAGTCCCCCATTATAATGGAAATCTCCCTGAGAGGGACGGCAGCCCAGAGGGGGCAATTTTCCACACTGCTGCTCTGCAAGATCCTTATGTGTAGCCGAGTGCCAGAACGAACCTCTGGGATGATTCCACTAGCTCCTCTGAAATCCATGATGATTGGAGACATGCTTCCCAAAAGTCCTTTGATGACTTAATTGTGCCAACTACATTAACAGTGTTACATAGCCAATTGAAAAATGTATACAGATGCTTAGTGAAGCTTTCTGTAAAGTCAATGTCTCCTTATGTAGACACTGCAGTATTATAATCATCTGTAACCTTACCTGAATATACAGTATATACTGTATATATAGTATGTTTTGAATTTGATGAAGACACACACTGGATGTCCTCCGCTGGCTTGTAAAGGCAATGTTTTACCTTTTTGTGTGTTGCTGTCCCTTTAAAGAGGAAGGGCTGCCTCAAGGCAAGCCTGCTTTCTGTTTGTACCTTGCAATATGTGTTTCCATAGCTGGGAAACTCAGATTGTTTAGAGTTGGGGACCCCATATATCAGAGGTGCCTTGATGCAGCATTGTGATTTTGACATGAAATTGCAAATGTATACAATCTGTTTTTATCCTAAGTATGTGAATCAGATTAGTTAGTTTTTTGTTTTTTGTTTTTTGTTTTCTTGCTGACTAGCCTCAAAGTGTGCTGGGGACCCCTTTGTAACAACCAGTTTAGCAGGGACGAGCCGAATTTCAATCTGTGTATGGCTGTCTCGATTCTAAAGAAGTCAATCATTAGATCGACTTCTGTTAAGCAGCAGGGGGTGGACAACTTTGTCGCTCAATCACAGCCAACTGGTGGGGTTGGATTAGAGGGTGCGGGGGGGGGGGGTATTCTTTTATTCCTTCATCCTTCTCAGTTATGTAAATCAAGGAATCTGGTCATTTTTTTTGTTCTGCCCGCATGCCAGCTTACCAGCTTAGGTAAATGGGGTGAAACAATTTGAAAATTCACTCTGCAAAGAATTCCCAATGACATGCAAGTATATATTTTTTTAATTATTTGCACGACTGTATGATTGAAGTCAATACAACTTCAACGTGTTCACTAGGCTAAAAATTCTCTTTGCAAAGGGAACAATCACCTAGCTTTTTGAAAGAAGTGAAGCTGTACAGACTTTTTTAAATAGCTGGATATTTGTTTTCACTTTGTTTCACCTCATTCATTAGGATAAGTGAAACTTCTCTTTTACAAAGTGAAAATGCACTTTGAATAAACATGCTCTACTCCTTTAGTAAATCAACCCCAATAATGTATACATTTTTTCCTATACATCAGTAGGTTTAGCAATGTATAAACTACAGTAACTCATAATCATCAAGAACAATTTATTTGTCAGTGATTTGATTTCAATAAAGAGAATTTGGATTAGTTGTTGTAGATCACGATGCATTGCACTGTTTTAATCAGTAAGCCCATAAATGTCTATTTTGTTTTGGTCAGCAACGGCACAATACAATTCCATGAATATTTAAGATAATAAATAAATGTAATAGTAGGTTCAGTTCTTCAGAGGATTGCAAAACTCTGTCCCAGAGATTTCAGATAAGATTTCCCATACCAGTAAATAAATCTCAGTTATAGCCCACATCATGTCTAGACAGTTTCATTCTCTATTAAAAATTCTTGTAATAACCCCACAGGTCCAAACATGCTAAAGACAGCAAAAAAACAAGCATATGCATTTATTTATCTCACAAATTGTACAACACACTAGATACAGAATTTGAAAGCAGCAAGTTCATGTTCTAAAAAGCAATTTTGAATCTAAACACCATTTCTGTCTTGATGAAGTATGTGAATTCCTTTCAATTAAAGCTCAGTGCTATCTAAAGATGAACTCTAGGGAGATATAAAAGACACAGATTAATATAGCCCTGTAATAATTAATACATTACTAAATGTATTTTTAAATGCAAGCAGTGTAGGTACCTAAATTTGACCCCATATCATGTGCAGTGGGATTGGAGTAGAGATGTACACTGCTGAAAAATTTGTTTAGTTTAGTCTTTATTTCATTCGTTTTTTGGGTTTTTTTTGTGTATCAGATCATTCGTTATAATAAGCTTTCGTTATATTGGATCATTCGTAAGTTTGGATGCATTCGTATTCATTCCGTTCCATTCGTTTTAGATGTGGCATTCGTTACTTCTGATAATTCGTAACTTCGGATGCATTCGTATTCGTTGCATTCACTAACAGTTATTTTAGTAAAATTTGAAAGGAAATTCCAGTAAAAATATAAATCCAGTCTATCCCAAATTAGCTGCTATGGCACAGAAACCTGAATTGAAGAATTACTGACGTCTGCTAGTTTACCTATAGTTTATTAGTTTATAATAATAAATAATAATAATATAAACCATAATAATAGTTAGTAATTTAATTATAATAGATAATACAAAAAACGAAATTATCCGAATATTAACTCGTAAGTTGAATCGTTTTTCATTCTTTTGGATTTTTGTATTTTCATTCTTTCGGATTTTTGTTCTTTCTGACAATTCGTTTTGTATGCATTCATCAAAAGAGTCTTTCGTTCATTCGGATGATTCAGATGTTTTGCGCAAAAACGAATTTGTAACTAAACAAATTGCACATGTCTAGATTGGAGTGTAATAGGAAGCAGCATCAGTCAGTTCAGAGTCTGTCAGTTCATGTGCTGACAAAAAGCATGCTGATAGGAGGAGAGAGCAGAATGACATAGATGAGCTCATCACTGTGCTGCTTTTCCTTTACTACTGCCTGTCTTGCTTTTTCTTTCCTGGACAACCTGGACTCAAAGGAAGGGTGTTAAATGTTGCTGACCATTAGAGTGAGGACGTCTAGCAGAAAAAAGTACTACAAGGGAAATCTCTGAATTGAAGGTAAATATTTTACCTCGTGTTATTTTAGCTTTTAATGGGCCACTTTATTTTATCTTTTTATTTTTGGCAGCAGTTCTGCTTTGATTTAAACTTTTACTAAGGAAACATATAGGCTACCATCATTACTGACATATTCTTATAAAAATGTTAATTGCCTGGTTTCCATTCTGATTCAACACTTTTAAAACTCTTTACATCTCTGATTTCTCAGGTATTCAAATCAGGAAGTCTGACTTCCAACAAACAAATGCACCTGCCCCTCAGAGCACTGGTACACATGAACACACATTTATGTGAAGAAACACGAGTTGCCTTGATGTACATTGGCATGTGTTGAGAACCCATTGAAAATAAATGGCCAGTGTACCACAATGTGCCTTATAACGTTATTAAGCCTAGTAGACTTGGGCCGAATGTCGGATGGCATTGGCTGGTTCAATAGCAACCAGCCGACATTCGGCCCATGTGTACTGCCGCTGGTCCGACTGTCGAAGGGGCATGATCGAAAAAGGTCTGCTGATCTGCTCCCAATCAGCTATCTCAGCCAATGGTTGAGAGCGCTGACTGGATTGTCCTGAGCTGTTGGTTTTTTTCATTCAGCCCTGTTGGGTTGAATGAAAAAAAACTTGTAGTGTGTACCAGGCTTAAGTCTCAATGGTCCCTCAAAATTATGAAGGAAGAAACAACCAGGTAACTAGATTTTCAGAAGGATGTTAATAATGGCAGACTACATGTTTATATCAGGAGTACTTTAAAGCCCACCTTAGGGCACTACCATGTTCGTAGTTTTAGAGGGGCTAGTAAGTGTTCCCTTCTGCTATGTAAATTATTGTCTGGTTTCTACAAAACAAGACAAGTGCTTTTAGTTCCACCAGAAAGTATGGTTCTTGGTGTACTTCCTGCCCCCAGCAACACAAGTGCTGCATCTGAGAAAGACACCAGTGCTGGTGATGTTTCTCCGCCACAGTTTATGCTAAGCCATTCACAAACTACACAGCCTTAGCATCATCACAGGCTGCATTTTGTGAATGGTCAAGCTTAGATTGAGGCGGAGACACAACACAGCGCTGGTGTCTATCATACATGCAGTGCTGAAATCAGCGCGAGGCCAAACACTACCAAAACTAAAAGCACTCTCTTTAAAACTTTTTGAAGAATGTAACCATTAACTTACTACACTGTAGAGGTAAACCAATGCTGCGTACACAGGGTCGGATTTTCCTATGAGAAATGTTGGATGTGAGCTTGTTGTCGGAAAGTCCGACCATGTGTATGCTCCATCGAACATTTACTGTCGGACTTTCTGCCAACAAATGTTTGATAGCAGGTTCTCAAATTTTCCGCCAACAAAACTTTGTTGTCAGAAAGTCTGATCGTGTGTACACAAGTCCGTCGCACAAAAGTTCACACATGCTCGGAATCAAGCAGAAGGAGCCACACTGGCTATTGATCTTCCTGCAAAAGAAAAATAAAAAATGTAGCGCATACTGAACAAGCTGAAAAAAATCTGTTAATGATAACAAAATAAAATTGGGTCCATGTAAATAAGTCTTTGGAACCTAATAAGGTGTATTTAAGGTGAAAACCAACAAAACCATATATAAACACCAATGGCAGAGAGATGAAGTGTCCAACTGTGAATGAATACAGGCACGACCACTCAGAGATGGTGGGTATCCAAGGGCTGGCAAGGGTGAAGTAGGTCCGTAGGTAAGAACAACATCACAAAAGACAGCATCAATGGGTGAATATTAAATGCTTACTCTTACCGGATTCGGTGGACCCCCCTGTTAGCGACATGGAGTCCTAAAGGCAATGTGCCCAGCAGGGCAGGTAAAGGAATATCCAGGCAGTTGAAAACTTCCGAGGTGGACTCCACAGGAGCTCCAGGGATGGTCAAGGTAGATTGTCACCACTGGAACTCAAGATGAAAGTCCTAGAGGTAGGTGTACCACGTGTGGCAAAGGCTGGACATTATCTCCCATCAAAGCAATATGTGGAGAAAAAAAAATGCTTCCACATAGTGCAGATAAAAAAGGTGATTTTATTTCTAAAAAAAACAAACGTATAAAAAACGTGATCACAATAAAATCAAGGGCAACATGAAGAAGGTGTAATGGCCGGACGTGTTTCGACCTAATGGTCTTCTACTGGGGCCATTTCTCGGCTCGTCGTACGTCTTGTACGTCACCACGTTCGTAATTGTTGGCCAACATTTGTGTTACCGTGTGTATGCAAGACAAGTTTGAGCCAACAACCTTCGAACAAAAATCCACAGTTTTGTTGGCGGAAAGTCTGATCGTGTGTACGCGTCATAAGCCTTTTAAAACTGAAAATGATGGTGCCCAAAAGTGGACTTTCACCCACAAATAAAAGTACCACTTATTCTCCTTTTTAATCTGTGGGATGTCTGGGGGTTCCTCTAGATAGGCAAAATCCGCAAACCGACAGGTTACTAATCTCACCCTGAATTGTGTAGACAAAACTCTAATCTGGAGGTTGACACTCTGGGACTCACGTGTTGACTAATATTTTAGGAATTGTGTGTTTGCACTGCAAAACAGTGACAACGTACACACGATCAGACTTTGTTCAAACTTTTCCGTGGATTTCTGTCCAAAGGGCATTGGCCGTGAACTTGTGTTGCATACACAGGACTTTTTAGGCAACAAACACGAACGTAGTGACATTTCAATGTACTGACGACACTTCAAAAGAGGACATTCAATTCTCCGATGCCACCCTTTGGTCAACTTCTGTATTGTTGTCTGATCTTTTGCATTGGTTCTGAGCATGCGTGTTTGTACTTTGTACTAAAGTCCGATGGTTTTGTGTACACACGATCGGACTTGCCGACGTAGGACTTTTGTTCGCACAGCCAACATTTGTCTGATGAAAACCGAAAAAGTTTGTCCGATGGAGCGTAGACACGGTCGGATGTTGCCTTAAAGCAGCTAATTTGCATGTTTGTTGTCAAAAAGTATGATCGTGTGTATGGGCCTTAACACACATTTCCTAATGCATTAACCAACCCATGAATCTGAGAGTATCCACCCAACACTCTGTTGAGGCCTGATTAAGGACGTGGTGTTACTGTACTCAATTAAAATTTGGGGAATAAATTTTATTTCAGACCAAAATAAATCTCCATATCAGAGTTTTTTCTAACTAAATAGCAGCTTTTTTAATGGGGTGGAGGGGAGTGAGTACCTTTTTTTAACAGGCACCTTCTCCCACTTCCTCAACTTTCACCTAGGGGAGAATTACATACATTTAAATCACCCACCTCCCACTTCCCCTGCTTGCCGCCAGCAGGCTGAAGGACCATTCTCAAGCGCAGTGGGGAGCTGAATGTGAGACATCAGGAAGTCACAGCCAACTCACAAATCCAAGATTGCGATGTAGAGATATACAACGTTGAGAAGAATCAGCTGCAAGGAAGACAGAACTGAACTCCATGAGCTATTAAAGCGGGAGTCCCGCGAAAAATTTTTTTTTTAGATGTCAGCAGCTGCAAATACTGCAGCTGCTGACTTTTAAAATAAGGTCACTCACCTGTCCCGGGGTCCAGCGATGTCGGCACCCGAGACTCGATGTCTGCCGGGATAGCCGCGATCGTCTCACGGAGAGGAAGAACAGGGAAATGCTGATGTAAACAAGCATTTCCCTGTTCTGCCTAATGACACCTACACTGATCACAGCTCCCTGTAATCGGTGGCTGAGCCAGGCCCTAAATATGGATGAGTTATGCCAGCAGGGGAGGCGGGTGGAAGATAGAGTGCTGAGGAGCTTTGGAGGGGAACCCCTGGTCTGTGGGGGGGCTCTGCTTCAGGCTGGCTTGGGAGGATCCTGACAGCATTAGGGTTTGAAAGGAATCTTACCTAAAGAAGCAGCGGGAGCAAGGATGACAGTGTGAGTACATCAGCACACTCAGGGATTTACAAGGGGAGAGACTGCCACATGTAAGCCTAGGAGACAACGTTGTGCTTAATTTTTCCTTTCCTTTGCCCTGGGAGATCTTTGGAGTAGCTGGGTTGGCTGGATGAAGAAGCAGCCAGGTGGGTTTGTAGTTTCTGCGGTCAGTAGAGCTGGGATCAGTGTTTACAGTAGAGTAGGGGATACTGCGATATGCCACCTACAACTACTTTGCTACTGCTGGAGTGCTACTTTCTAAGGGACTGAGAGTTCCTAGTCCTTAGGGTGCTTTTGCATCTTTGATTATCAGACTGTCAGTATTCAGGAGGAGGACAGTTCTAGAGTGTGTACATAGGAAGGAAGTTGTCCCTGATTTTGTTGCAATCAAGCTGGGCATCCCATGATTTCTGTTCTCCATCCAAGTTATTATCCCTAATAAACAACAAAAACCAAGCTCAAAGACCGTTCCTTGTGTCTGGATAAAATTGGAAAATATTATTGCCTGGCTGTGCAGGAGTAGGGGAACCAGTCATCTGCAACCCCTGCGGGGGTATTGCTACATTGGTAAACACAGAAGCCGGTAGAGGAAGTTTGCTACACTACTCACTCCCTTCCGAATGCTGCTGTGTGTACCAGTGACATGACGCCTCTTCAGGCAGCTCAGGCATGCTGAGCTGCACTGGTCTCCCCCCTCCTCCTGCAGCCCACCTAGGACTTCTTGTACAGTACACACTACTGAGTCCTGCGGTCTGTGCGATATGCACTACTGAGCCCTGTACTTGACTACATCTATTTTCTATAGAAGAAAAAAAGCCCTGCTAAAAATAATTACGGTAGTATTTAAACTAAATAGTAAGAAAAGTGATCTGTGGCCTCTACATATAATATAAAGCTTACTTTTTTTTTTTCATTTATTTAAGCCTTCCCAGCTGTGTGTATGTGATAACCACAAGCTACTGTATATGAAAAATTCAGGCTTAGTTTTTAATATACAGTTTTTGAAATCTGATTGATACAACTGATCGTAAGCTTGGGGCTAGTCAAAATGCTTTTTCCAGAATGCTGGAAAATTGGTTTTGGCTAGTCTCAGCCATTTATCATGACATTGAAAACAGTTTAATAAAGTCAGACAATGCAAGTCACATAAAGTCTATTCCCATATTTTGTCAAACATTTGTTGAAAAATTATATTTGTAGAAAAACAATAGTAACATTATTTCTGTTTCTTCCTGTAATCCAGGAGCTATTCGTGGACCATTACATTTTTTAAATGACAATTACAATACAACACGCTGCTGTTTCACAGATGAGAAAATAAAAGGTCATTAATTGCCAGATGACCAACTTCAGATCCTCTTCACATTCTTATGTATTCAGACAATTATATGGCACATTTTTCAGAGAATGTCTCCTGCTGGGTGATTTTTGGATGAGTAACAATTCAATTTGCAATGCTACTTACTCTGCCATCTGTATTACACATGCAGTACACAAGGAGCTGCTGCAGCTATGGAGACAGATTACATAAATCCAATACTGTACAGTCTATGAACTACCTACAGAAGACAGCGTCCTACTACATCAAGCTCTGGTTCTCTCTCTCTATCTAGATGGAGTAATGCACACAACAGAGCTATCTCTGCAAATAGATAATGGGCCTGGCATTGTATCCAAGGAATGCTGAACACATAGATGACCTCTATGTACATTATGTGCCATATCATTTTAAAATAATGACCTGAAATAGCTTGGGTAGGGATAATGACAGACTGAAAGTACATTTATTTTCATATGGCAGCAATTACGAAGGGAAAAGTACATGCAATTAGCATGATATGTGAAATGTCCAGCTATGCTCTTTGCTTGCTACTTGTAAACACAATTTAATTGCAGGAAATAAAAAATTAATGTAATGCTACATGTTTGGGTTACCCTCTGTTTCTAGTTTGTGCAGTAGATCAGTTTAATCTAAGAAATGTGTCCATTCTTCCAATCAAAGTATGCTTTTAATCTACAGACAAATAAGGGGGCCTTTTTGTTTATTCTGCAAAATATTCATGATATGGTGTTTAAATCTATTAGGAGCAAATAAATACACCATCCATTAATCTCCGCTTCCGATTTTATCTGTTTTTTTAAACGTACAAGGCTACATCGACATTCGTGAAAACGGATATTAACTGACATTAACGGACAATGTCCGTCAACGTCCGATCAGTTAAGATCCGTTTTTGAAGAAATAACTTTTTTTGTTTTGTTTATCTGTGAACTCAACCTATGACCCAGGCAATAGTTGGACAATAGGAACATAGGCATGAGCACAGGGTGTGCCAAATGTGCCCAGGCACACCCTAATAACCCTGTGCAGAACAGATTCCCCCTACTGACCTGACTCCCCCTACCCCCCCCCCCACCCCCAGCGCTGCCAGCTTCCCTCTTCTTTTATCCCCCCAGCTGTTGCTGCAGAATGTTTTAGGGTGAGTGCGTGAAGGGCCAGTAAATATTTAATTTACCACCCCATCCCTTTCTGAATGAACATCGTGAGTGATTGGTAGTGTGTGTTTGAGCTTTCGGGTGCACACCCTAATTCCATAGGCTGCACACACCTATGAATAGGAAGTACATTGGAAGTACATCCCCAGTACATCCCCAAGGAGAAAAATGGCCAGAGATGTCTCCCAGGAGGAACTAATAAACCTGGTGCACGAAAGGCCAGGCTTGTGGCACTCAACCTGTTGGGACCACAGTGACAGAGTAAGAACACAGCAACTATGGGATGAAATCTCTAAGCGTGTTACACCAAATTTGTCCACCATGACTCCCAAACAGCATGATCAACGTGGTAAGTGTTGCCCAACTGCACCATCTTCTCTTGTCACTGTTTTTATGAAATCACGAGATTATGGAAACATGTAAGTTACGTACTGTTCAGTCTCTCATTGCAGCAGAGACAAACCATGTGGTACTCTGCTTTGTATGTATTGTTATTTAACGTTTGTAGTAATGCATGTGAATTTGAGGTCAGTGCACATCTTTAATGGTCTCTCTGAAGTGTGCGCACCTTGTCCCAGAAGGACATAATATTTGTGTCTATTGCTGTCCTTGTTGCACGGTCAATTTGTGGTGACCTAAGCATAAAAATATTGCTGTCCATCTGAATATGTTGATAGAATTCTATGCACATGATGTTTAATACTGTGAATAGGCAAGGGCATGCTGACTCCTCCACAGACTATGGAGTCCTATTGCTTATAGATTTTTTTCTTAGCCACTTTACTCAAAATCAAAATCTTTACTCAAATTCTTTCTCAATGTGTTTACAGTATTCAAAATTAACAGAAGGTGGCATTCTCTGAGAGACCGTTTTCAAAGAGATTCAAATGATTAGGCAGAGTGTGCAAGCGGTTCTGGAGCTACCACAAAGAAAAAATCAGTCATCTTTGAAATGTTGTCCTTCCTAAGGAAAGTCATGGATGTTAGACTGAAAGTGACATTTGGATGTTCCATCTAGAAAGTGAAAAAAGTAGGTCTCCATATAGTAAGGTTTTTGACCAAATGTTCCTCCTTTTTATTGTAGTACATCATCAAACGTCTCAGAGTGTGAGGAGAACGCTGAAAATAATGAGACAGAAGTAGTGCAGGGAGGTGAGCAAGCCACACAAGAGGGAGAAGGCCAGTCCCAGTCTGTGGATGAGACAGCACGTCCAAGTGCACGTCCAAGCCCTTCGCAAAGACCTGTACATATAAGCATACTATTGATTACTAAGCTTTATCCGATGTACACCAAGGCTTTATTGCATTTCTCAATCGGCATATTATTCTCTATAGGTTAATCATGACAGGCCAACAACATCACGATCCTCGCGACGTGGCAAAAAGCCAGAAAATCCAGAGATGGACAAAACCACGAAGTCCTTCACGGACGAGATGACCTCCTTTAAATGACAGGAGAGTAAGGATCCATTCTGTGATCCAAATAACTCAAGTGCTTCCTTCCTGAGGACAATTTATCATACACTTCAAAAAGCACCAGCAGAGAGGCAGATGGAGGTACATATGGGTATATTTAATTATGTGGGGGGATGTATTAGTGCTGCTGAGTCAGGAATGCCATTGCCCACTATTAGCCAGTATGAACCCCCAGAGGTCATACTGTCAATATTCCTATGAGCCCAGCCATAGCTACCACCCTATCTACAGGCCCATGTGTTCATACAGCTCAATGCACAATACCCAGAGGCCTTCTTATGTAAGTTTTGTCACCTGCTCATTCCTCACAGGGAACATATCCTCAGAGTGTAAACACTAGCTCAAATTCTGCCGATGTTTCTCAAACTAATAGCCAAACCAGCTCTGATTCTTCTTCCCAAACTTCTACTTCATATTCCCCATCCCCCACCTCTTTTTATGAGGATTTGTATCCTGGTTTTATGTTAAATTAAGATTTTTTAGAATTAAGTGAAAAAAACTTTATTTTACGGGTTACGGGTTATGCAGAATAATAAACCTAAAACTGTTTTGAACATATCACGTGCTTGTGTGTCTTTTTATGCTATCAAAACACAATGAAATAACCAAAAATAGCAAAGATAACACAAGTAATTTTCATATGGCATCTTAGGACATATTTGTACAATAATTGAAATTTGCACTACATTATTTACATATATTGATATTGCCATGTAACATCTCCTGGTGGAGATAGAAAGTCGTCGGCAAATTGTTCCCGCATGTCAATGTAGGATCTCCTTGCACATACTCTGCTGTACTGTACGGATTGCAGGAGGATCCTCAACATGGATGCCCTCCTTATCCCAGACAATATTATACAGAATGCAGCAGGCCTGAATTACTAACTCAGCATTCTCAAGACTGGGTTGTAACGGTGTTTGGAAAACACGCTATTTACTGGACAATATGCCAAATGTACATTCAATGAGGCGTCTTGCGCAGCTCAGCCGATGTCGTCCAGATTACTTTTGGCATAAGACCTAAGCAGATATTGAGAAAGTTCGAAGGCCTCATCTGCAACAAGCACAAAGGACGGGTCTGGTCCTTCAGTTCCAGGCAGAGGCTGATCAGGTGGTATGTTGAATCGCCCTTCTCGCAGTCTTCAACCCATTACAGACTCATGGAACACTCTGGAATCAGAACTGCTGCCATATTCCCCAATGTCCACAGTGATTCATTTGTAATTGCTATCACAGATAGCCATGAGGACCAATGAAACACTTTTCTTGCAATTATGAAATCTGGACCCGGAACATGGAGACTTTTGGATACGGATATGCTTTCCATCAAGGGCTTCAATACAATTTGGAAAGTTTGCTCGATTCCAAAATCCATCTGCTATTCTTCGCCACATGTTTCCATCTGGTAATGGCATCACTGCTGGACACAGCTCTTCCCATATGGCTAAGCAACTATCATGCACTATCTCCGAAATAGTTGAAATACCAGTGAAAAATAATGGTTTAAACAGGTATAGGACTGGCCAGTTGCAAGAAACCTAGAAAAAAATTGAAAATCCTTTTAGCTTTTTAAGTAAAACAACATTCTACTGGCACATAAATGGATACGATATTTATTATCTATACATACTGTATATACACACACACAGTAGACCAGGGGAAGGCAACCTCCTCACTCCAGCTGTTTTGAAACTACAAACCTCATCATGCCCCTGCCTCTAGGAGTCATGCCTGTGATTGTCAGGGTCTTGCAATGTTTCATGGGACTTGTAGTTTCACCACAGCTGGAGGGCCGAGGTTGCCAACCCCTGCAGTAGACCAATAAAAAAAAAGACACTTGATAAATGAATGACTTCTTACCGTACTGTATGGAGAGCAGGGCACTAAAAGATGTTCATCTGCAGGTATGTCTCCACTGCAGCCATGGGTGCAGCTTTTCCAGTAAGTAGTCAAATGTGGCCACGGTCATCCTGGTGAAGTTTAAAAACTTAATAGGATACTGTCGGAGATGAGAATAGAGCAGAGCCACTAAACCTTCAGAAGGTCGCTTCAGTAGCATGGGGTGGGTCCAAAATCGATGTCTCCTAGCCACAATCTGCTTTTTTATGCTCTCCTTTCTCCACATATAGGCAAATATGACAATGTCACGCAGTCCCAAAAATTGTTGGAATCCATCGAACAACGCAGCTAGCACATACAAGGACAGGGACAAAGGAAGGACACAGCAAGAACAAGTCACTCACTGAAAACTGCAATGCAGCATGGGAGGAGCAATGCTTTCTGGGTAATGTCATCAAAGCCACAGAAACTGCTGTAAATGGATCGAAACAGATGCAAAAACGGATGTAAACGGGTAAATTAACGGATGTAACGGATGTTAACGGAACAGAAAACGGATGTAAATGGAGATTAACAGAACGGAAGATGGACGAAGATGGATGAAGCAACGGATAAGAACTGATACATTTTTAACGTGGCTAAACTGACAGTGCCCGTGTGACCACCATTCATCCATCTGTGTCTGCAGGGACCAGTGTTTTGAATGTCCAGGTTGGTGCAACTGACACATTCATCCCTGAGTGTTGCTGTGCTTTGGGAAGCCCCAACTGCAGTCCAAACATGTTTTTTAGTTTTGGGTGGAGCGTGGGGGAGTTAGAATATCTGTCAGCTTCCCAGCACATCAGGGAATTTAAAATAACATCCAAACATTATATTCTATATGATTACATCATGTTTTGGGGCCACGCAGGATGATGTGATGACGAAGGAGCAGGGGCGGACTGACAACATCCAGGGCCCCCGGACCAAATTAAGCAAGGGCCTCCTGTCAGGCACTGCCCATGACCCGCCTTTGGCCCTACCTTGACCCGCCCCTGGCCCCGATCCTTCATTTTGCATAAAGTACAACTTTAAAAAAAAAAAACACTGTTTAACAGAGTCTAATGGGACCTGGAGGGAGGTCGTTCTCTGACAGTGTCCATTGGACAGTCTGTTAGAAAGTGTCCCCTCCAGGCCCCATTAGAAACTATAACAGAGTCTAATGGGACCTGGAGGGGGGTCTCTTTCTAACAGTGTGCATTAGAAAGTCTCTGTTAGAAAAAGACCCCCCCTCCAGGACTCATTGGAGACTTCAAAGGAGTCTAATGGGACCTGGAGGGGGGTCTCTCTAACAGAGGCCCGTTCGGTGTCCATTGTAGAATCTGTTGGAGTCCCCCCTTCAGGTCCAATTATTGACTGAAAAGGAGTATAATATAACCTGGAGGGGGGCCTCTTTCTAACAGAGTGTACAGTGAACACCTTTATTCACTCTGGTCCTCAAAGGACCCCCTCCTTGGGCCATGACTCTCACCCCTGGCCCTGCCCCAACCTCTCACAAATAAACAAATCAAAATGGGAACTGTGTATCACTCCTCCCCTAACTATGGGTTCTGTAGTGTCAGGTCACCTTGAGGCTAGGTGACAGATGCACACCGTTGGGATCAGGAGTGCACCGCAAGGCAGTGGACCCTACGGCTGACTGCTGCGGATGGGAGTCCGGGTATAAGGAAGGCTGGGTCGCTGGAACACCAACACGGATCCCACTGGGGTTAGAGCGTAGGATTCCCTGGGGCGCGGAGTCTAAGAGCCAGCAGGTGTTCACCAGAGCCTCTAGAGGTAAGGATGGACTGGGCTGCAACTGGCTCCAGGTCGCCACCCCCAGGGTCCCCCAGCTCACACCCACAGTAGGCAACAGAAGGATAAGGATATTAAAGGAATAAGCCAAGGTCAGGGCCACAAGCAGACAAGGACAACAGGGTACACACCAAGGTTCATGGTCACAGGCAAACAAGGATAGTCGGGGACACGCTAAAAGGTCAGGGTCACGAGCAGACAGGAATAGTATAGAACACGCCAAGGTTGGTAACAGAGATAAATGTAGAGCACACAGCAGGCAGGAACAGGAAGCCAAACACACAAAGGTTGATCAGCAGGGCTGACCTGCAGTGCAGAGGTTAATATAGAGTTCTCTGATAGGAGCTGGGGTGGAGCCATGCTAGAGGAGAGTTAATAAAAGCAGTCAGGTGAGAGACAGTTGGTCTTTGGAGATGAACACATAGAAACAGGTAGGCTGACAAACAGACTCTATTGCATAACCATGACATGTAGCTGTGGCTGACTCCCGCATCCTCTGTGGGTGGCTGGCTGGCTTCTGCATCCTCTGTGGCTGGCACCTGTGGGCGTGTCTGGCTGGCACCTGTTGGTGGCTGGCCGGCACCCTGCTGTGGCTGGCTCCCTGGTGTGGGTGGGTCACTATGGGTGGCTGGCTGGCATCCTGCTGGGGATGGTCACCGTGGCCGGTTGGCTCCTGTGGGTGGCTGGCTAGCTCCCTGCTGTGGGTGGGTCACCGTAAATGGCTGGCTCCTGTGGGTGGCTGGCTGACACCCTGTTGTGGCTGGCTGATTTCCTGGTGTGGGTGGGTCACCATGGGTGGCTTGCTGGCACCCTGGCCCTGCTGTGGGTGGGTCACCATGGGTGGCTGGCACCCTGGCCCTGCTGTGGGTGGGTCACCTTGGGTAGCTGGCTTCTGTGGGTGGCTGCCTGGCTCCCTGCTGTGGGCCATTGGGTGGGTGGCTGGCTGGCATGGTGCACCCTGCTGTGGGTAGCTGGCCTGGCTCCCTGCTGTAGGTGGGTGGCTGGCTGGCAGGCACTGTGCATCCTGCTGCAGGTGGCTGGCCTGGCTCCCTGCAGTGGGTCAGTGGGTGGGTGGCTGGCATGGTTCACTCTGCTGCAGGTGGCTGGCCTGGCTCCCTGCTGTGGGTCAGTGGGTGGGAAGGTGGCTGGCATGGTGCACCCTGCTGTGGCTGACAGATAAGGGGACTGGCAGAAAGGGATTGGCTGCCAGAGAGGGGGGCAGACAGAGAGAGGTGGGCTGACAGAGGGATGGACGGACAGAGAGGGGGGTGGACAGAGAGGGGGGGCGGACAGAGAGCGGGGGCTGACAGAGAGAGGGGACAGAGAGGGGGCTGACAGAGAGGGGTGGACTGACAGAGAGGGGGGCTGACGACACGGGAGGGGGGTTTACAGAGGAGTGGGCTGACAGAGAGGGGGGCTGACAGAGGGGCAGGGGGGCTAACAGAGAGGGGTGGACTGACAGAGGAGGGGAGGCTGACAGAGAGGGGTGGACTGACAGAGGAGGGGAGGCTGACAGAGAGGGGTTTACTGACAGAGGGAGGGCTGACAGAAGGGCAAGCTGACAGAGAGAGGAGGGGGGCTGACAGAGAAGGGTGGGCTGACATAGGGGGGCTGACAGAGAGAGGAGGGGGCTGACAGAGAGGTATGGTGTTTATCAGATGGGGGGCTGACAGAGAGGGGGGCTGACAGAGAGGGGTGGGGTGACATAGGGGGGACTGACAGAGAGAGGAGGGAGCAGGGAGAGAGAGGGGGGCTGACAGAGGAGGGGGCTGATAGAGAGGGGTGGGCTGACAGAAAGAGGTGGGCTAATAGAGGGGTGTGTGCTAACAGAGGGGGGTTGGCTGACAGAGGGGGTGGGTTGACAGAGGGGGGTGGGCTGACAGAGAAGGGGGCTGACAGAGAGGCGTGGGCTAACGGAGGGGCTGACAGAGAGGGGTGGGCTAACAGAGGGGGGTGGGCTAACAGAGGGGGGTGGGCTGACAGAGAGGGATGAGTTGACAGAGGGGGGTGGGCTGACAGAGGGTGGCTAACAGAGGGGGGGTGACAGAGATGGGTGGGCTTACAGAGGGGAAGGGGGTGGGCTGACAGAGGGGGGTGGGTTGACAGAGGGGGATGGGCTGACAGAGGGGGGTGTGCTCTGACAGAGGAGGGGGACTAACAGAGGGGGCAGGGCTGACAGAGGGGGTGCGGCTGACAGAGGGTATAGATGAGAGAGACCTCAGAAAACACACAGCACTCCAGACAGAGAGGCGGGACTCTGGCAGCAAGTGATCGCGATCACCCACAGACCAGCCCCGCCTGGCCGCATCCACACGTTATCAGCTCAGAAGAGCGGAGCCAATTGCAAGGCGCTCGCGTGGACTATGAGTCCCAGAATGCCACCAAATGCGCCCAGTCGCTACGGCTGTGCCCCTGGCCGACTTCCTCAGAGAAAAAAATCGGCAGCGGGATGACTGAGCCGCTCATGGGCCCCCCCTGACTACAGGCCCTCGGTCGGTGCCCGTATGGTCAGTCCACCCCTGCGAAGGGGTCACATGCCTGGGGGAGGAGTCCTGCATGGCTCCGAAATGCTGCTCTTTTCCACTGTGATGTAACCACTCTGAATAAAAATGTTTAGACCCTACTTGAAGATTCCTAGTGTGCTGGCAATATGTACAATAATTGGTGTCAATGAGATTCTCCTTACACCTTGACTATTTAACTTGTGTTCTATACAGTGTATAGTAGAAAAAAAAAGCATCACACCATTAGTAAAGATTCCAATTAAGTTTAGTTTTTTTGTAAAAATTTTAACAGGACAGGTCAACTAATTTTGGGGGTTCTAAAGGTTCCTTTCAAACAAGTTTCAATAATGTGCAGGATATGAACAATACATACATAACAATATCTAACAATAAAATAGTCAATAATAATACATTACTGAAAACTATGTTAATAGGTAAAAGAATGTGTCATAAAATATACTGATAAAATGATGATGAGTTCCAAAAATTGAATAGATATATGATAGTAAGGCCAATAGAAGTTAACTACATTCAATTGGACTTGTTTTGTAATGTTGAAGACGTTCTCAACCTCAGTGATTTGGTAACCATTCACACCACACCACATTCACACCGTTTACCAGCATGACTAGAGTATGCTCATGGTCTTCATTACAACACGCTGCTTGGAGTAGTGAAAGGTCTTAAGACCCGGACACACGATCAGACTTTTTGACAACAAACATGCAAATTAGCCATTTGAAGGCAACATCCGACCGTGTGTACGCTCCATCGGACAAATTTTTTCGGATTTCATCTGACGTTTGTTGGCTGTGTGAACGGACAAACTTTCCGGCAACAAAAGTCCGATGGAGCAAAATCCGATCATATGTAAATCATCGGACTTTAGTCCAAAGTACAAACACGCATGCTTGGAAGCAAGGACCAGCAAGAAGCGATGGGTCTTTTAAAACTAGCGTTCCTAATGGAGATAGCACATTCGTGACGTGTCAAATTATGAAATTTCTAAATGCAGGGCACATTCTCTTCTTCTTTTTAATGGCTTAATAATAAATCTGCTTTGCTGGTGATACTGACAGAGTACAGACAAACATATTTTACATTGGATTTGTGTTCTAGTGATATCAATAAAAAAATGTTGTCTTTTTTTTGGCCATTTTGTTTATTGTGCATTCACAACATAAATAAAATTAATAAATTATTCAACATATTCTCTGTCATCCCAATTCAAAATTATAAACCAAAAGAGCAAATGATACACAGAAAACAAAAAAATATAGCCTATTAAATCATACTCAAATCAAAAAATACAACATGCTAAATTAGTAGCCCCTAAACTCCCCAGACCACTGGCATTGTTGTGGATCCTGGGACTGATTTTGCCACTGACCACCATGCTGCTGAGGTGGGTGGGCTTGCTGTGACAGAATTTAGAAACGTACCTTCTTTTCGTGGCTACTTTCGGCTTCCGTTCGCCTTGCGCCTAATCTGAACGTTACGTTACATCACACGTTCGTTCTGGACTGATATACACTGCCTATGCGTGAAAACTCCCCTCTTTGAGCGTCATGACGCCTACGTTCGTACTGTGTGTTAGCTTGACATAGACTGCGCATGCGTGAAACTCCGCTCGCGTCGTCCGCCCCTGACGTTCTTTTTCTGTAATATTCCCTGCCCCTTCTCTCTTCGGTGCGCAGTAAGGAGCCACATGGCGGAGACAGAGAGGTTTGCTAATGTGTCATCTAGTGGGGAGGAAAGGCCGGAGCCACAAACGTCACGATCCAGGAGGAGGAGATGTAAGGCCACCAACATGTCCTTTGATGAAATGGTGGAGATGGTGGAGATTTTACGCAGGGAGGATTATGATGGGAAACATGGTCCATACACCCATCCAAATTTAATAAAGGACCAAATCATGACTACTGTTGTGAGGACTCTGGAACAAAAGTTTGGGGTACGATGGAAGAAAGACCAATTAAGGAAGCGCTGGTCCGACATAAAACTGAGGGATCCGGATCAGTATCTCAAAATAAAGAAGGTGCTTAGAAAATGTAAGTACTTGTCATGTGTTCCTATTATGATTATTAACTTGCATGCTGCTCCATGTGCTTTTCTTTACTGTTGTACGTAATCGTTCTTAGGTAGGAAACACCGTTCGCAGGGACAAACAGCGATCGTTTGACAATAAATACGATGTCTTTAGCTGATATGGGGTTATGACTATGTTTTAGTCATGATAATTTGTCTGATTGAACGAAGTTTAAGACATTGTTGTCTAGATGTCTTTGAAATATGAATTAATTTCTAAAAAGATTCAGTGGAATGTAAGGAGAGTACACTCACCAGCTGTTTACACATCTGGACTCAGGCGAACGCTCAGGAGCACTAGTGTGGGACACCAGAGAAACTTGGCCAAAAAAGGTAAGTATTGCATTTTGGTTAAAAGGGAATTTTAATCATGTCTTCAACTTGGATCTCTTCCTAAACAGACAATTGTACACCACTTCAAAGCAATGTTTCATATTCCTATTTCTGGCCACAAATATCTGTGTGCTAAGACTACCGCAGACAACAGGGTCCCAGGGACCCCCAACCTCGCCAGGACCCCCAACCTCACCAGGACCCCCAACCTCGCCAAGACCCCCAACCTCACCAGGCTAAATGTCAACTTAGCCCCAGCATCACTGAGGATGTGGAAGAAAGAGAGGTGGAGGAAGTGGGAGAGTGTCCCCCCCAGGTGAGTGTCTGACACCCCAGCTTCAGGTAATCTATGTATGCCTGCATATTTCTAAATACATGTTTTTTAACCCATTTTTAGGTGATGTGTTTGTTGTGGAACAGGAAGCGAAACGTTTCACGACGGACAGCGCCCAAAGGCTCATTGGCCAGATCATGGCCTGGAATCATGCAGCAGGAAATGAAGAATATGATCGATGTTTTGGGGAGAATCTAATCCCTTTTTACGTAAAAAAAAAAAAAAAAAGTATCATGTTCTTCATTTCCTGCTGCATGATGATGTCCACATTCCAATTTTAATGTTTTTTGAAAGTTTTTAAAGCCAAATTTTGAAGATGCACATGGTGTGTCAACATGTGCTATCTGCCATCATGGGATCTCAATGTATGCGTTTTGTGGGTGCAACCCCTTCCTCAACCCCTTCTTCATAACGCTAGTAGGTGAGAGGAAGGGATTGCACTCACAAAACACATCTATTGATCCCCCATGATGGGAGATAGCACATGTTGACATTACCCATTTGGACTTCAAATTTGTGTGCATCTTCAAAATTTGGCTTTTACAGGGGTGACATCACCCCATCTGATGAAGGCAATATCAAGACATTTTTGTCAGTATAATGTCTGATATTGCCTTCAAGGTGTATACGTTGAACTTTGTAAGTTCCATAGTCTATGTTATGTTTTTAAACATGCCTATTTTTCAAAAAAAAAAAAATTTTTTAATTATATATATATATATATATTTTGATGCAAAAAAAAAATGTTGATGACCAAAGAAAATAAAAACAATACATATATGGGATATTTGCATACAGTTTTTTGAAGTTGAACTTTGTATGTTCCAGAGTTATGCAAGTTATGTTTTAAAACTTGCCTGTTTCTTAAAAAAAAAATTCTAAACGCACATGTGATTGTGCACAGATAAAAAATTTTGAACTAAAAACAATGTGTGGCTTCTTATTTCAATGCTCAATACCAATATATTTGTTAAATTGGTGTAGTTACATTGACAGTGTACTCTAAAATGTGTGTAGCCGAGACACAGCACAACATAAGAGTTAGCTCAAAGCGAGATTGTCACCTCATGTTGCACATCAGGTTAGTTTGCACTAGTGGCAAAAATGACAAAGATCAAGGCTATTTGCAAACCTAGTAAACACAGACAACAGTAGTTTCCAGAGCTGGCATCACAGCCTCTTCAGCTGGTTGCGAAAAAGGCTCATCACTTTGCCCTGAGGCAATGTAACTGGAAGCATTCTCCTTAAAAATTTATGGAAGATGCAGCAGCATAACACCGCATGATTAATTTTATACTCTGCCAAGTTTATGGTGGTTAAAAACAGCCTAAATCTACTCAAAAGGATGCCAAATGCATTCTCTACAACCCATCTGGCACGAAAGAGCAATAGTTGAAAATTCGTTGTTCTGGGGTGAGGTTCCTCATTGGAAAGGGTTTTAGAATATGTTCCCCAAAGAAAAGGCCTCATCTGCCACAAAGACAAAATTTAGTCCCTCAATATTGTCCTGAGCATGTGGCAAATGGAAGGTCCCTTTCTGTAGCTGATCATAGAATTCTGTACACATCATCACACCTCCATCAGAGTGGCGTCCATTCATCCCAACATCAACGTACATAAACTCATAGTTGGCTGACACCACAGCAAGCAGAACTAAGCTGTAAAACCCTCTATAATTAAAATAAAATGGTGGTGGGACTATCCTCACATGCTTGCCATCAATGGCATCTCCACAGTTGGGGAAATTTCATAAATTGTCAAACTGGGCCGCCACATCCTGCCATTGCTGGGTGTTTGAAGGAAACTGTGGAGTCAAACAAAGAATACAAAAATAATACTTGAGAACATAAATGTGCAACACAACATAACATAAACGTGTTACACAAACATTGTGGGGCAACATAATATAACATTTAAATGTGTATTTACAAAAAAGGGATAAGTTATAATTATATGCTCCCTTACCCCCTCTGGTGGCATATTATAAAATGTTAGGGGGGGAGTTGAATGAGTAGATGTTTTTGACAAGTAAACCTCTACACTTCCATGAGAGCTAAATGCATTAAAAATTAAGTTTAATTTTGCCAGCCCATCCATCTTTACAAGATTGGCAGGCCAGTGGACAGGTAAGAAGTGGCATAATCCAAAAATAAGAAAGCACATTGTCCAAATCTATACACATTTTGACATACATCGGACAAAATAATAACAATGTTCGTTAATTATGATTATTCGTTATGATGAAGTTGAAAACCCAGGAAGTCAGCACAGCACAGGGATGGTGGTAGCCCCTCATAATGAACACAGCACAAGGATGGTGGGAGCCCCTCATAATGAACACAGCACAGGGATGGTGGGAGCCCCTCATAATGAACACTACACAGGGATGGTGAGAGCCCCTCATAATGCTAAATTCGTCATGACAAACGTATAATTTGTACCTTTTGAAGGTAATCAGGCAGGCCCTTGCACTACATGCTTTTGAGAATTTATGCAGCAATCTTAACTCAAAAAATAAGGTATACTGTGTATGTGTTTATCAAAATCAGCAGATAGAGTAGTTGAATTGGTTGACTCTGCTTTTTTTGTTTTCTTGGGGGGGGGTTAAAAATAAGTGTTTGCACCACAAAAAAGGACTCAAAAATGAAGCATAAAAAATACAGTGTTAAGTTACTAGGCTAGGTGTGTATGGGCCCAGGGTAGCATGCTGGGGAGGTTAGTGAAGGAAAATATGCATGTAGGCCACGAAAAAGCTTACAGCATGCATGAGGACAAAGAGGACATTCATTCACAGCATATTACAAAAATGGGAAGGATGGAATACAAAAAATATAAAATACATTAGAAAAAATGAAGTTGATATTAAAGCAAAAAACTTACAGAAATATAGTCCTTCTGCAGGACTTGAATAATAGCACTACATGTTTCAGCAATAATGACTCCCAGAGCCTAGAGAGAGATACCAGTGGTAAACTTTATATCCTGGAGACTCCTCCCTGTTGCCAAATAACGCAAGGTGGCTATAAGCCTTTGCTCTGCTGGAATAGCAGCCCTCATGCAGGTGTCCTGCTTCATGATATAGGGGGACAGCAAGGACAATAGTTGCTGAAAGCAGGAGTCCGTCATTCCGAGATATTAACGATAATCATTTGGATTATTCTCCTGCAGCTCACGCAGCAAGGGAATATGGCTAAATTGGTCACTATTAAGTAGCCAAGTTTTGGCCCAAACACTCCTCATCTTACTACTCCGACTATTCCTGGACCGGGCTAGAGTCACAGCAAGAACTCCAAGCCCATAAATAGCACGCTCTCTCCTAGGATTGCGCAAAATGTCTGGTTGCCCTACGAACGGTGGGAGACGCAAAGAAACGCACGGAACTGAAAGCCGCGAATCAGCACTGACCAAACGTCTACGGATTCGAAATTAGCAGAAGGAGCCCAAAGGGTGACGCCGGAGAATTGAACGGTCTCTTTTGAAGTGTCGTCAGTACGTTGTAACATCACTACGTTTGTGTTTGTTGCCTAAAAGTCTGATCGTGTGTATGCAATACAAGTTCGTGGACAACGCCCTTTGTACAGAAATCTACGGAAAAGTTTGTACAAGGTCCGATCGTGTGTATGGGGCTTTAGACATTACAGAACAAGTTCAGTTGACTGTGACTAACTACTATTAGGTATACCATTACAGCAATAAATGAGAACCTTCACAGATGTTTATGGTATGGTATATTGTGGTTTATTTACTAAAGCCGGACAGTGCAAAATCAGGCTCACTTCTGCGTAGAAACCAATCAGCTTCCAGGTTTTACTTTCAAAGCTCAATTGAACAAGCTGAGGTTAGAAGCTGATTGACTACCATGCACAGCTTCACCAGATTCTGAGTGCACCAGTTTTAGTAAATCAACCCCATAATCCTATGTCTCCATGAATGAGATTTGCTCTTACTTCTGTTTAGGTGATGGTATTAGAACAGAGGAAAAGAAAAATACCAACAGGCACAAAATGTAAAAGTTTCAAACCCTTCCCCACTCTAAAGCCTCGTAAACACGATCAGATTTTTCACAGACAAAACCTTAGACTTTTGTTCGAAGGCGTGTGCCTGGATTTTGTCTTGTATACAAACAACAAGAAATTGTCGGCCAACAAACACGAACATAGTGACGTACTACGTGGTTTTTCAGCTCTTTAGCGCCACCCTTTGGGCTCCTTCTGCTAATTTCGTGTTAATAGAAGTTTGGTGAGTGTTGATTTGCGCTTTTAATTGCATGCTTTTCATTTAGCACTTTTAATTTCGTGCTTTTCAGTTCGTTTCTGAACGCCCGTTTGTCAACCAGACATGTTGCGGAATCAGAGGAGATAACGTGTTATTTATTATTGGTCTTGGAGTTTTTGCTTTGACCCAAGTCCAGTCCAAGAACAGGAGGAGGAGGATTTCTTGGACCAAAAATAGCTTTATTAATCGTGACCAATTATGTCATATGCCTTTGCTGCGGGAGCTCCAGAAGAAAATCCAGATGTTTTTCGGAATTATCTCCAGATGACGGATCCCTGCTTCCACCAACTCTTGGCATTGCTGACCCCCTATATTAAGAAGCAGGACACATGCATGAGGCTTTTATTTTATTTTTTGGTTGAATAATAATGATTTGATTTGTGATATTTTCTATAGTTTTGGATGCATAGAATGTACTTTTTGGTTAAGTTCTATTGGCAGATAGCATGTCTAATTTTATTTGTTTTCTTTTTTTAATGCACAATAAAAAAAATTGTGGAGAATAATACTTGGCTATGTGTTTTACTTCAAATGACAAAATTGTAAAATTGTAAAATTGACAACGGACACCAACATAGTTGTATCTTTGATCTTAAAAACTATGGGATAATGGTGTTGTGGTAACTTGCCCAGAAAAAAAAAAAAAAAGAAGCATAATATTATTCTTGATATCACTAGAAAAAAATAAGCCTTTGAAAAATAGTTTGCAATAACTCCATCAGTATCACCAGCAAAGCAGCTTCATTATTATCCCATTAAAGAAGAAGGGAATGTGCGCTGCATTTCGAGATTTCATAATTTGCCATGTCATGAATGTTAATTCTCCATTACGAATGCTAGTTTACAAGACCGACCGCTTCTGGCTCGTCCTTACTTCCGAGCATGCGTGTTTTGTACTTTGGACTTTTGTCCGACGAACTTGCATACACACGCTCGGAAAATCCGACAACAGACATTTGTCCGTGGAAGATTTTAAAACCTGCCATCCAACATTTGTCCGTGGAGAATCCGACAATTGTCCGATGGAGCGTACAAACGTTCGGATTATCTACCAACAGCCTGTCATCATACACTTCCCTTCGGAAAATCCGATCGTGTGCACAAGGCTTAAGACTAACATTTTTTATAGGAGTTGGATTTTTCATTTTGCTTTTAGTGAACCCGTTGCAAGCATCACATTAAAAGAGAATCCAAGTACAGCATAGTCAGAAAACAGATTTTTTTGTTTATTCAAGTGATTGGAGATTTAGACAGGGATATGTTAAAAAGGAACATTTAGAGGAAGAAAATTCACATAAAAATAAAAGTAGTGTAAAATGTAAAGTTAATAGCATCCATTAAAACAGTTATCACAGCAAAAGACAATTTACTCATCTCCAGGGTCAGCATCAGTCCAATGGCTGTGAGGTAGCTGCAGAGAGTTTATTTGCAGAGGTGACTCTCTTTCAAGGGTGCAGTTTCAGAAAATAATGAGGGCAAAACCTTTTCTTTGTGTGTCCAATCCTCTCTCTTTAGGAACACAAGCATGCTACCGAAGGCACACAGATTGCCAAGTGCATTAGACTGGAAAAAAATATGAAAGAGACTAGTCTATCAGCGTAGAAAATGAAGCAAACTACAGCTTGTTATTGTGATGAACTAAAAAACATTCACCGTTTACAGAAATGCAGCTCTCTGGAGATCAAGCAAAGGAAAACCTAACCATGGCAACCAACCAAATCAGTTTTCAGGCACATTCTCAATAAGCGCTAAGAAGAAACAGATTTCATTCAGCACACATAACCAAGAAACAGGCTCTTGAGATTCATAACTGTCCCTGACAAATTATGCTCATTGTTTGTTCAGATATTTGGAACAGGATGCACATTATATATGTTAAACCGGATCATTTACAGCAGTGTTGGAATTACCAGGGTCTCAGCAGTCGCACTTGTGACTGGGCCCTTGAGTTCTGCCACTGTAGGGGGGCCCAAAGGCGCCTGGGAGATGCAGTGTGCACTCACTGGTCATTCACGGGCACACAGCCCCTGCCCACTCCGCCCATCCTCTCCGCTCACACTCACAGGCACACTGCACAGTCTCCACCCATCCTCCCCGCTTGCACTCACAGGCACACTGCATAGTCCCCGCCTGCTCCGTCCTCACTCACGGGCACACTGCACAGTCCCCGCTCGCTCCGCCCTCACTCACGGGCACACTGCACAGGCTCTGCCCTCACTCACATGCACACTGCACAGTCCCTGGCCGCTCCACCCATCCACTCCGCCCACACTCACGGGTACTCACAGGCCCCGCCCATCCTCTCTGCCTGTCCAAGCAAGACCTAGCAAGGAGGGGGATCAAGTGATCTGCAAGTGAGTGGCACTGATATCAATAATGCTACTGATTCCCCCCACACCACCACCACTACTGCCACTGATACCCCCCACCACCACTACTGCCACTGATACCCCCCACCACACCACCAACACTGCCACTGATACCCCCCACACCACCACCACTACTGCCACTAATACCCCCCACCACCATTACTGCCACTGATACCCCCACCACACCACCACCACTACTGCCACTGATACCCCCCCACCGCCACTACTGCCACTGATACCCCCCACATCACCACCACTACTGCCACTGATACCCCCCACACCACTACTGCCACTGATACCCCACCACTACCACTACTGCCGCTGATACCCCCACCACCACTTCTGCCACTGATACCCCCCACACCACCACCACTACTGCCACTGATACCCCCACCACCACTACTGCCACTGATTTCACCCCCAAAGCACCACCATTGCCACTGATACCCCCCACACAACGGCCACCACTAGTGCCACTGATACCCCCCACACCACCACCACCACCACCACCACTACTGCCACTGATCCCCCCAACACCACCACCACTGATACCCCCACACCACCATGACCATTGCTGCCACTGATCCACCCCCACACCACCACGACCACTACTGCCACTGATCCACTCACCCACACCACCATGATCACTACTGCCACTGATCCCCCCTACCACCATGACCACTACTGCCAATGATCCACACCACCACGACCACTGCTGCCACTGATCCCATCCCCCCACTGCTGCCACTCATTCCATCTCTCCCTCACCACTGCCACTTATCCCATCCCCTCCACCACCACCACCACTGCCACTGATCCTATCCCCACCCAACCACCTCTGCTGCCACTAATCCCATCCCCCACCACCACCACTGCCACTTATCCCAGGGTCGTAACTACAGGGGTCACAATTGCAATGGCGCACATGTTGCCCATGTGCACCTTGATGGGGGGCATATAGAGAAACAAATCCCCTCAATTTTTCTCCTGCAGCCGCTAAAAGCCTGCTTCTCCTCCTCTCCTTCCCATAGGCATTCAGTGGCTGCAGGAGGAAATTGGAGGCTATTTGTTCCTCTATATGCCATCAAGGTGTACAGGGGCAACATGTGCGCCATTGCAATTCCTCCATATGCTGCCCCTCCTTTCCAGGTCCTGCTGCCCCTAGGATCAGTAGGAAGGGCCCTGGCCATAGGTCAGGGGCAGCCCTTCATAGTTACTTGCACTGGGGCCCTGAAGGTTCTAGATATGCCTCTGATTTACAGCAAATGTATTCATGTATAACATTAATAGAAATTATTAGAACATTCTGGGATTTAGCATTGGTAAGAATCCGCACAAAATTGTTAAACTAGTGCAGCCTTACTTCACCTGAATAAGTGTGTGTGCTTTTATCCACTTGTATTCTCTCTAGTACATCAGGCCAGTGTCAGGCTGTAAAACACCCATTGAGGGTAAAACTGTCAATTAACAAAACCGCCAGGTAATACTGACAGTGCCAATAGTGTCTGTTATTATGCATTGAACTGGTAGAAGATATAATGGCGTCACTGCCTGATACTTCTGCATTGACAGGAGATGTAAATGATCAAAGATCAAGTAATCCCTGGGAGGTAAGGCTTAACTATAATCACAATTTAAGATTGGAGATTTAGATTACTACAAATGTTCATTAGTGACCAGTTCTTTCTAAGCCAATAATAGCATTAAAAAGAAAGACCAATATAAGCTACAAGTTAATGGAATCATAGTGTACACCATGCCCATCTCATGTGACAGAAACAATTGGTCTGGTCCTGTCATATGTGTAGCACTTACTACCGAAAGAGCCGATTGATGTGTCTGGCCCTCTTTTCATCTACATACGACTCTAAAAATAGCTCTGTACTCTCTGACACACCTGGCTGGGCTTAGGATAGCAATTTCAAAAACCTGTACGTGTGTATGGATATATATACAGTGTGACGGACCACCTGGCACCCAGCCTGGGTGCCTCCGTCAAGATACAGCTTCCTCCAGTCTGGAATCAGGAACCAGGTATTTTAGCTGAATATTGCGCCCAAGAACTAGACGACACTAGCTTAGGTGCAAACTGGAACTGACTTTATTGTAAATTCACACAAAATATATACCACACAAAATCAGGTAAGAGCTTGATCACATTACCCTAAACAATGCAAACTGTAAACAGTAGTCTTATTAGCATACATAAGGAACAGCCAACAGCTAACAGTGTGCTAATTAACAGTAAGCTAATCAACAACTAGCCACCCAGGCAGTCTGGCATTTACAAAAAGTACATTACACATGCTGCCTTCAGGCGTTTGGCTTTAACTTGTGTAATTTGTCCACTAGAAAGACAAAACTCATACAGTGTTCCAGCAGTCTGAAAAAGTGGAATTAATTTATCTTCATAGATTTGAGGGAGATTGTTGATACAGGCAGTCCCCGAGTTATGAACGACTCCAAATTACAAACGGCCTCAAATGCCGGCCACTTGTGCTCCACGCTGGTCCTGGATACCTCTGGACACATCCCATACTGCAGTACTACATGTACTGCATGGCCAGAAGAGCCCCAGATAACATAACAAGCGCCCGGAACATCCCACATCCATGCACAGGTGGACTTTACACTTATGAATGCAGTGTTTCGACCGGAAGTTACACTTACAAATGCAGTGTTGCGACTTACGAATAACTTCGCCTTGCGAACAAACCTACAGTCCCTTTTGTGTTCGTAACTTGGGGACCATATTTCCTCTGACCATTAAGCTGTACAAGATTAATATTACACCTTTCCATCCACTCCAGACCGGAAATCTTTTTTGTTTTTATTTAGAGAATTAATCCAAGCCTCGCTCTCAGCGTTTATCACGCTGTTGTCCACCATTAGAGAATGATATGCCCTCTCCATGGAATCAGAGGCTGAACTGCGCTCTTTACCAATACTCTGACCGAGAGAAGCAGACAAAATCCCTGGTTTCCTCCATGGGCCATAATCAGTGAGTAGAAGGCTAGCCCCTAGTCCCCTCTTAGAGCCCCTGTCCCAGTTGGGTTCGTCATATAAGTATGATAGATAGATAGATAGATAGATAGATAGATAGATAGATAGATAGATAGATAGATAGATAGATAGATAGATAGATAGATAGATGTGAACAAGAACTATGCAGTGATGAATTAATAGGAAAAAGACTATATTACAATGGTTCACAATCAGAAGGTATACCACAGCAGTTAAACAATCACAGAATGACTTGCAACTAGCCAAACAGTTGCAGATCTGAGCAACAGCTGAATAGTTTAGTTAACCGGCTGCAAACATTAAATGGTACAAGGGTACATCTCTTTCTTACACCTGCTATGGGTAACCCTAGCTAAGGGAAGGACCTATAGGTGATCACCGCAGCAACAGTCAGTAGTCAATAATACTTCCTTAAACCTTCTCCTAGCCAGCTTGCTGGGGCACTTGTGGTAGTATCCCTTTAAAAGTTCCTGCAGGCAATGATCAAGTGTCCCAACCCATCAAATCTGTTCCTCTGCTAGTAACTGCAGTGTATGGTTAGCCAACAGCCACTCACCAGTCCTATGTAAGCAGAGGCTTTCTATCCAAATGCCAGGAAAAAGGCCAGACCCTATGGTGGGGTCCTCAGCATATGGCTCTCTATTTGCACAGCAGGCTTTCCACACTCCAGGTCTCACTCCAAGGCTCCAGAATAGCGTCCGCTGCACCTCCACTGCTCTCAGATAGGGATCGCCAGGTCACCAACCTTGCCCTGCTCAGGTGGGTTACAGTCTGTCTTAGTACTGGACTCCTAGCAGAAAGAGAGCCACCTTCCTCCCTCAGCCCAGGAAAAATCACTCCAGCTTCTCCCCTTTGATGTACCTCTCTTAGGAATTGTAGTTTCCAGCAAACCTCTGGTGATAGCTCAGTCTCTTCAGCAAACTACACTCCCCACAATCCCCCATGATTTTCCTCAGAGTCTCTTGTAATCCATGTCCCCTGGGTGCCCTCTAGTGGGTGGAGGATTGACTAATCAATATCTGTATCAGTTCCACAGTAAGAGTCTCTGTTATGACTGTGTCTGTGTAGCAATATTTTGTGAGAACACAGACAGAAACAGCTGCAGACAAAGTGAGACTGCAGCTGTCCCTCTTTTGCCAATTAAGTACAGGGCTACATATGAAACAATTCAGATACTTGTCCATTCTCAGATGCATGGGGTATCTCCTTCAGTTCTTGACAATGAACAGAGAAGATAATGCTGTCATTATTCACATGAAAAATAAGTATACACTTTAGAAAGCTGCCTGGTATTTGCTAATGATAGCTTCAGACCTCATGTCTCTGAACATCTCCAATCACATATACACTCATGGAAAAACTGAAAATGAATCTATTCCTAGATGACCCAATACCAGTGGCGGCTGGTGGGTTCTTCTTTTGGGGGGGGGAACAAACAACACCCCCCGGTTGACAGCTGACAGCACTGCCCCCCCGCGGGCAGTCTAGCACTTACCCACTCATGTGGCGGGGCTGTGGTGTCCGCTCCTGAAGTGGGGGCAGCGGTGGCTCCGGTGTCCGCTCCTCAAGCTACATCTACCCTGTGCCTCCTCTTCCGCCAAAGCACTAGACATCATATAGGTTCGCCTGACGCTTTGGCCAATTGAGAAACAGGTTTCATGACCTGCCTCCTGATTGGCGGGGAGGAACTTTAGTGTAAAAATAGTAAAAATTAATTCGCTATTGTCACACAACAGGGTGGGATCGGAGCGCAAGTCTCTGCGCTCCAAGGCCACCCGTTTTTGAAGCCTATTAGAGCCTTTGGCTTAAATCAGGTTCTTCAAAAAAACACCCACCCCGCATTGGAATCCATGGTCCGGCGCTCTGATATGCAGATCCGGGGGCCGGCGCCCATGCGCCGTCTATGGATGGGCCGCCACTGCCCATTACCTATAGATTTATTTTCCTTAATTTTGTCTTGAAGCTTTAAAATTCAGTTGATTTGTCTTCCCATTTATGTCGGCTGGATTAAACCATACAGCTAAACTGTGTTTGAAAGATCACTGATCAACATACTTATCTCAATTTAACATATCTCAGTTTGGCAGCCAGCATGATTTAAACGTCTTAAAATGTATCTATTGTTAAAATGCGAAATCCTATATTAATTTCTGCATTGAATTTCCATTAGCTCTGAGCATAATGGGTTAGTTAGTCCATGCTGAATGGCATACTTAAGAACCATGTTCCTACTTTGGAGGTCTTGACACTTAAATGGAGTGATTTAGCATGCAGCTCATTTGACCTGCCCATAAGGAGAGAGAGATCACTCTAACATTACACGCACCATTGCCGGTACACTTTGGTTTTTACCCTTCACTAACCAGTGGATTGGTCAGGACTTTAGAACCATAGATAGGCCTTACAGATCATTTACTGTATAACTGATTATTATAGTGATGATGATCACACATTTGTCAGGTATACCTGATTATTATAGTGCCCATGTCTCAGTATGGTGGTAATTGGTTTTGTTATCTCCAATTAGTCTTGTTATCGTTATCCTGCTTTAATCAAACTTTTCTCTACAGGGATTTTGGTTTTATCTTCAATAAAGCCCACTTTATGCTACTGATGTGTTGGTGAGTCTGGGTTCAGTTCAGGTGAGTCACCGCTGGGAGCTACAAGAGGACCTAACATCTAAGCAGCTCCCTAGAGTGCCAGTACTTCATTGACTGAAAACAGATCATATACTATTTAGGTCACAGCTATATACAGAGAATTCAATGACGTCTGTGGTGTATATGGTTGCCACTGCTTGAGCAAGGTAAAGAGCTTTAGGGTGGAATTTGCTCACATTCCTTCAAGCTAGTTAAAGTGGAACTACACTACATCTCAGCACCACAAAAGGCTATTTAATTAGTTTTTTAATATTCAAAGCAAACTCATTTATCCATCCAAAAAAAAGTTTATGACAAGTAAATATAATATACTTTCCTACCTATTTACTAATACTAGCAGCATAATAATTAAAAAATATTTAAGGTTGATTGAGAGAGTGAAGTTCCACTTTAACCACTAAAAGATAACAAGCACCAGAACCAGACTGGCCTACCGGGATTCCCAGGAAATTTCCCGGTAGGCCACCTGCCCTGGGGCCGCTTCGAGCTGTGGCTCAAGCAGGGCAGATCCTGCGCGGCTGCACTGTGCGCCGAAGCTTCCGTGCTATCCTCCCCTCCCTCCTCCTCATATGTGGCACACATACACAGTGGCGATCTCCCGCTGTGTCATGGAGCTGGGGTCCATCTGAGCTGTTCGGCGGCGCTGTAAGAAAGTCCTGCCTCTTAGACTGGTGGGCTGCATCTGGTGGGCTGCATTTGGTGTTCTGCATCTGGCGGGCTGCATTTAGTGGGCTGCATTTGGTGTTCTGCATCTAGTGAGCTGCATTTGGTGTTCTGCATCTGGTGGGCTGCATTTGGTGTTCTGCATTTGGTGTTCTGCATCTGGTGGGCTGCATTTGGTGTTCTGCATCTGGTGGGCTGCATTTGGTGTTCTGCATTTGGTGTTCTGCATCTGGTGGGCGGCATTTGGTGGGCTGCATCTGGTGGGCTGCATTTGGTGTTCTGCATCTGGCGGGCTGCATTTAGTGGGCTGCATTAGATGGGCTGCATCTGGTGGGCTGCATTTGGTGTTCTGCATCTAGTGGGCTGCATTTGGTGTTCTGCATTTGGTGGGCTGCATCTGCTGGGGTGTATTTTGTGGGCTGCATCTGGTGGACCACATCTGGTGGGCTGCATCTGGTGGGCTGCATTTGGTGGGCTATATTTGGTGGGCTGAATTTGGTGGGAATTGCACTGGTGAGCTGCATCTGGTGGGCTGCATTTAGTGGGCACTGCACAGGTGGGCTACATTTGGTGGAAATTGCACTGGTGGGCTGCATTTGTGGGCTGCATTTGGCGGGCTCTGCACAAGTGGGCTGCATTTGGTGGGAATTGCACTGGTGGGCTGCATTTGGTCTGCATTGCACGGGTGGGCTGCATTTGGTGGGCATTGCACTGGTGGGCTGCATTTGGTGGGCACTTGCACAGGTGGGCTGCATTTGGTGGGCATTGCACTGGTGGGCTGAATCTGGTGGGCATTGCAAAGCTGGGCTGCATTTGGTGGGAACTGATAAGGCTGCATTTGGTGGGCACTGATAAGCTGCATTTGGTCGGTACTGGTAGGTTGCATTTGATGGGCACTAGTAGGCTGCATTTGATGGGCACTGGTGAGGCTGCATTTGATGGGCATTGGTGAGGCTGCATTTGATGGGCACTGATGAGGCTGCATTTGATGGACACTGGTAAAGCAGCATTTGATGGGCACTGATGAGGCTGCGTTTGATGGGCACTGGTGAGGCTGCATTGATCTCTAGCACCTGAGAGGAGATCAGCATCCACACCACCAAGCCAGTCTGAAGGGGGTCAGTGATGTAAGGGGGGAGTGAATGCAAGCCATATGTGCTTTAATATCTGTCTTATCTATATATATATAATACACTCTTCAAATGTGCTTTAAAATGCATGGTTTTCCCTTTTATGAATAAGAAAATTACATAATGATGTTAGGCTGGTATAATGATGCTATGGGGCTGGTTTTGAAATTAAATTTTTTCCAGGGCTGGTTTTTATTCCCAATCCGGCCCTGGCAAGCACCTACGGTAGCTCACCTTCACCTGCCATACACAAAATATAAAAGTTAAATAAACTAGCCATTTTACAGAATATAAAAAAAGAAAGGGTTACTAGAGAGGATTAACACTTTTTTAAAACATCAAGAAGTAAAATCAATTGCTAAAGCAAACTAATGTAACTGAGCTAGCATCGAATAGAACATTCCATTCACATTTGAAGCAATGCTGTTGATAGAAAAATATATGTACATATACCATACCTACTTATTACATCTAAACTTTGCTCTCTTGCAGAGCTGCAAAGACACACTAGTAATTTAGCATTTGGGTTAAAGGGGAGGAGAAACAGCATGCAACGGGGAGAAACAGGTAACCCACACAACCCAAAAGTGTTATAACTGGTAAGTTCTTTTACAGACTGCCATTTTTTTTAAATGACAGAGTTGCTTTAACATATGTTTAATAATAACCACTGCAACCAGATTTAGAGGGCTTAAAAAAAACTCACACACACAGATCAAACCCAGCATCCCTTGGCTGCCTACAAAGGTGAAGCTTCCTTCCTCCACCCCTTGGTGGTGCTGTCAACACAGAAAATAGATGATCTGCAGCTTTAAGAGAAAAAATAATTCTAGAGATGCATAGATTTACAGAGCTCCCTCCCTTCATCTCAACAGAGAGGAGTCCAGTAAGTTGACATCTAATTATTCCAGCTGTCAGATTTGCCAGGGGAGCTCAGTTACATGTTAGGAACTTAGGATTATGGAAGATCTCGGCAGGGATAATAAAAAAAAAGAAAAAAAAAGCAAATTGTAAATAGATTTTTTGGGGGGTTTTATTGTTTTTCTACATGTACAATGAATGTCATTTGACAAAATGTATTATGGTAAACGCCTTTGCTCAATTCATGAATTTGCAAGCAAGCATTATCAAAGAAGGTTTTACTAATTTCAGGAACATGGTAGAGCAACAAGCAGATACAGGATATATAAATAGGCATATACAATCAAACAGGTATAGCGCTACCCCCTCAGGAGCCGCTGAATTTTTGGTCCCCCTTTGTCTGCACAGCCAGGCAATACGCATTTTCAGCAGGCACACGTAGTTAGAAAACCAGTCCAAAGGCGTTGTTTTTGTTGTTTATTGGTGGTAAATAACTTGGATTGGGTTAGGATGGTTATGGGATGCCCAGAACTTGGTCAATATAGAACTTTGAGGACATCTTAAATTTAAATTTAAATAAACGTAAGTGATCACAGAGTTATAGCAAAAATCCAAGACTGTACTCCCTCTAGAATAGAGACAAAGAGAGCAGGAGAACAGAGAACAGGATACTTTTTTTTATACAAGTACATGGTACAGCAGGCACATATCAGGAATATGAAATGATGGAGTAACAAACACTTTCAACTAAATTTACCTAACCTATTCACACTATGTACACAAGGGGGTGCTACACGGGGGTTTCTGTTAACTAATGTTTGTTATTTTAAAAATTATACTATAACAATAGATGTATAACATACAATTAAATCACTGAGTGAAACACCATCAGAAACCAGATTGTTTATGCATACCAAGGTGTTTGCCCAATACAAAGACTGGACATGCTAAAAACCAGTAAAGCATGCCTTATATCAGACTGCAAGAAAAGTGTGCGGGGTTAGGTATTGTCCTTGCATTGTGGCTTAGACATATGGCTTTATTTAGCCATATGGATCAACACAAACCAATGTATAGGGAGCTACTTGTTTTATGCTGCACTAATACGAATATGAATGGATAATCAGGGGTTCTGATGGTACATGAAATGCGTTTTTTTTGTTCTTGCAAATTGAACTTGATCAAAAAATAACTTCTATCCCAACCGATTTAATGTGAAACCATAAGCATTCTTATGCTCATAATGCTGATATTAAAGGAGTTATAAAGTCCTAAGGTTTTTCATCTTAATGCATTCTATGCATTAAGGTGAAAAACCTTTTGTGGTGCAGCAGCCCCCCAGAGCCCCCCTTTTACTTACCTGAACCCAATCTTTCCAGTTGCAAGAATGAGCCCAGCAGCTCCAGCCACTGTCTGGGGTCCTCATTGGATAGATTGATAGCAGCAGGAGCCATTGGCTCCTGCTGCTGTTAATCAAATCCACTGGCACAGGAGCCGGGGGGGAGGCGAGTCCTGCCATCTGTGTCAATGGGCGCAGCAGCAGGACTTGGGAGCGTGCCTGCACGGTTGACCCCATGGAATGCGGCTCTCTGTGGGGGCACTCAATGCAAAAGAGGATCCAGGAGCGCCGCTGAAGGACCCCAGAAAAGGAGGATTGGGGCCACTAGGTCCAAAACCCCTGTACAGAGGAGGTAAGTAATACATGTATTTTTTTTTTTAAACTAACCTTTACAATCATTTTAAGTGTAGCCTAACACTTGTCTTTTTATATGCAGCATGAATTCATTTTAGCATTCAACATTTGATTGTTCAAGGCCGAAATGTTTTTGTGAAATGCAAGCACTGCTAAGTTCAACTTTGATGCTGATTTAGTCCCTGTTCATATCTGTGTAATTTTGTCAAACTTTGGGCATCCCACAACAATGCATAACAGAAGTAATCCTATTATTTTCTATGGGGCCCATTCACACTAATGCAAAACACTTCCGTGCCATTTGGATAAAAGTGAAGGCACTTCTTTTGGTGCAAAATGGTGCATTTTTTGCCCACTAGACTTCAATGGGAGTGCATGAAAAACATATGAAAATACATTAAAAAAATGTACAAAAAACATGCACTTGTGAACTTAAAGCCGATCTCCAGCTTTTAGTAAAGATTACATAGTTAGTTTGTTTTTTTTTTCACAATAAAATGTTATTGAAGCATAGTTTCATAGTTATACAAACATTCTCTTTTTGTATATGACATAACATTAGAAATAAATATTCACATATATGCATTAAATCTTAGTTCTATTGATGTTTTAGTAAGTATCGTAAGATTGATACACAGGTTTTTGGATGTTTTTGAATGTTTTAGAATTCTAGGCAGGATTGTCATTTTTATTATGGCCGCACTACCAAACCAAGAAATGTATTTTAGAGACCATTTCTCCAAATCTTTGTTGATATTTTGAAGCAATGGTATAAAATTTTTCTTATAGATTGATTCTATTTTTGGAGTGAGCCAAATCCCTAAATATTTGATGGCCTTGTCCCATTTAAATGTGCAGTTATGTTTCGTGGTAGATAGGACGTTATCTGTTAGTGTTATATTCAATGATTCAGATTTGTTATAGTTGATTTTGAAGTTAGAGAAATAGTTATAGTGTGTGAAGATTTTACATAAATTGGGCAATGAGATATGTAGTTGGGTAATGAAAAACAAGAGGTCATCGGCATATGCCGCAGATTTATATGTTTTGGTTCCTACCTGAAATCTCTGTATTGATGGGGAATTATTCACCGAACAAATTAATGGTTCAAGAGTGAGGATGAACAGTAGTGGGGATAGAGGACACCCTTGTCGTGTTCCGTTACTAATTGTCACTGTGTCCGATAATGCACCATTGACCTTAATTCTCGCCATAGGATTGTGATATAATGTTGAAATCCATGACAACATATGTGGCTTCAATCCAATATGGATACACGTTGCATGTAGATAGTCCCACAACACGCGATTGAAGGCTTTCTCTGCGTCAGTGGAGAGAAGCATGCCTTCAAAGCCATCCGAGTGTGCTTTGTGTATTAGGTTTAGGGCTTTTGTCACATTGTCCCTAGTTTCTCTACCCGGCATGAAGCCTACCTGTTCTGGCCCGATCAATGGGTGTAGTAGCGGCCGCAAGCGATTTGTGAATAGTTTTAAATCTATATTAAGAAGTGAGATTGGTCTATAGTTGAAACATTCTAATGGGTCTTTCTTTGGCTTAGGTAATACTGTGACATGTGCTCTCAGGAAATCTTCTGGTATTTCTCTAGGATCTTTTAGGTAGTTCAGGGATTTCAGGAGGTGTGATATCAAGAGTGATGGGAAGGCTTTGTAATAATGTGCAATGAAACCGTCTGGGCCTGGGCTTTTTCCTGGCTTGAGTGATTTAATGGCTTGTAATAATTCATCTTCTGTTATTGGTAGTTCTAACTGCTATGCATCATGTTCTTCCATTACAGGTAACCCGCTATCTATAAGGAATTGTTTGAGCAGTTGAGGACGTGTTCCTATTAGTTCAGCTGGTTTGTATGGTTGTGGTAAATTGTACAGTTCAGTATAATATTTATGACAGATTTAAATAGTTAGTTTGGACCAATCTGCTATGAGTTACAGCAGCTGGGAGTGCTGTATAAACTGTATGTAGCCTCAGCAACATACTGTATACAGTGCTGTAGTGGAGAGGTGTATGGGCAGGGCTTGGGCTTCCAAGTGGAGAACAAGTAAAACTGCACTCACTAATGCCTGAACTTAAGGCTGGGAGCTTCGGTCATGTGACAATCAACATTGAGGTAGGTCTCCGAGACTTAGAGGTGAGCTTAAATGACACTGTTAACTCCTTGTTCCCTGTGACTCTGTTCACTGAAGACACTTGTACACTTCATACATTGTCATGCTTAGAGGACACCACTCCCAGGTGTGCAGCATTTAGAGGTTGGTACCGCTGAGCCTGTACTGGGCTCCACCAATCCACTCATGCGCGTCATCTTTCTCCCAGTGACACATCCCATGGTTGCTATACGATACAGGAACCAACCTCTGTGCTTGTCCTTGTCTTTTCCTGGGGCCCCTTATACATCTCTCCCATTACTCCAGATTGGGTCTCTAGGAACTCTGTGCTGTAAGAACGGTTCCAAAGTGTAAACGACTGGCTGATTGGCTGCCTTGCATGTGACACAAACACTATAGACCTTAGCAACAACACATTACCTTCCACTGGACAGTACTCGGTGCGTTGGGCCCATGTATTGCATCTTCTCTAGCGCAGTCCCTTTGTTGTGTTGCAAGCCCTGTTCTTGTAATATTCTGTGCCTGTACCCCTTTAAGAGCCTTCAGACCAGGCAAAGCAAGTAAACAAACTACTAAAGATCCTTTCCTGAGGTAATTGCTGATAGCAGTAGAGTACTCACAAAGTAGTTTCCACACAATTCCTGTACAGAGCTCTTCTAACAATCCATAGAGTGGGCATACCTTATACAGAAGGCAAGTCCATAAAGCAATCCCTTTTAAGGCAAAAGTCCATTTAGGTAACAATCCACAAGAGGCAGTGCAAGTACCTTGGAGTCCATGTTTGGCAGTAACCCATAAAGGCAGTAAGTCTGATTAACAGCTACAAGTCCATAAGGTCCTCAGTCTTAGGACCCTCTCTAGGAACCCCAATTAGGCTCTCAAATCCCCCCTCCCAAAGGGGGTGATCACTCCAGCAGAGTATCCAGCTACATTTTGGCAGAATTTCCCCAGAAACAGCTCCAAGGGGCTTGGAGGCAGTCCCTTTTATGTTGGTTGTACGGGGGTGGTAACCTGGCTGAAATTGATGGAAAAAATGTTACCCCTAGCTCTCAGGTCAACCTGAGGACACAGGAAACATACAAACATTGTAGCATTTGGCACCTAGTTGGTTCAACTAACTTAAGGAAATTAGCACTGCCAGGGGGGATAAGTGCTTACAGAGGCAGGCACATTAACCCCTTGTAGGCACCTGTCTACAGGTGGGTGGATGACATAAAGATCTACAACCCTGCCAATCAGAAAAAGTTTGTATTCATTCATACAATACAAACCTTCCTGTGAAAAACTGAGCGCAGCTCAGCCCATTTCAATTTTGTTCTGAGTATGGGACAAGAAGTTCCTAGCCCACTGCCTGAACACAGCTCTGTAAACTGTATGTAGCTGAAGCTACATACAGTTTTTAAAGTGCTCCCAGCTGATTGGTCCAAAATGTAAACTTCTGGAGACTGGAGATCAGCTTTAGGCTATGTTTCCACTAGTGCGACTTTTCATGCAACTTGGGACTGAAAAGTCGCATGACAAATAGTACCCCATGATTTCCAATGAGTACCGTTCATATCTGTGTGACTTCAAAGTAGTCCCTGCACTACTTTGGTCCCACTTTGATGCGACTTGAGGTCCATAGACACAGGCATTTCTTCAAATCGCGGTAAAAAGTCGCGGTGAAATCCCTGCAAAAAGTCGCGGCAAAATCGTGCGACTTTGGGGACGCAATAGTGGAAACATATCCTTAGTAACAGTTAAAAAAAGTTGCTGCTAACATAGCTTAGTGTTCAGGTACAAACAATTGACACATACATTGATCACATTGTAAGGAACAAAATTCAAGACTACAGATGCACACATTCGATTCTTGACTTTAGAAGGCTGACTATACACTACACAATCTGATTGTACAATCTCCCTTTGATCTACCATAAACTATGTAGGGTAAGAACAACTAAAAATAATAAACTAATGGCAATGCTCACCAGCGATGGAATCTACATGTCTATGTCTGCCAAAGTTTAATTACTGGCACACAGTCTTTCTTCAACATAATGCACCACTTTCTTGCCTCTCTCTTGAGACCAGGGAATCCTCAGTATGCATCTGTTAAGAAGAATTTAACCCTGTCACTGGCATAATGTAGGATCATAAACAAAAATGAATAGGTTAAAAATAAATATATTATACTCACAAAAGTAATATAAAGACATGTTTCTCACATAATTCCACGAGGAACATCTTATCAACCAACAAACACACTCATCCATCCACAAATTAGTACTTCTGTGGCCAGGTGCTTAGCTGGCTAGAAAGAAGCTTTACTTAATGGCTTGGAGACTGGAGTCAAAGAGGAGAATTGTACTGAGGGCAGAGCCAGTGAAGTTCCTGGTTACCAACCTTCTAGGTCGAAGTCTGCCTAGCGCACAGGGTGTTGTTGGGTTCACTTTACCACATTCTATGCATTAAGGTGAAAAACCTTCTGTGCTGCAGCTGCCCATAGACCGCCCCTTTTTCTCACCTGAACCCTATCCAATCCAGCGATATGTATCTCTCTCCTCATTGGACAGATTGATAGCAGCAGGAGGCTTTGGCTCCCGTTGCTGTCAATCAAATACAGTGACACGGGAGCGGGAGATGGGGCCGAGTTCCGCTGTCTGTGTCAATAGACAGAGCAGTGGGACTCAGGAGCGAACCGGCATGGGTTGCCCCCATGGAAAGCGGCTTTCTGTTGGGGGCACCCGATGAAAGGCAGGAGCCAGGAGTGCCGGCGGGGCACTCCAGAAGAGGAGGATCGAGGCTGCTCTGTGCAAAACCCTTGCACGGAGCAGGTAATTATAACAGTTGTTCTTTTTTTTTTTTTTAAACGAACCTTTACAACCCTTTTAAGAACTAATTGCTTGGCTATCTCCAACTTTAATTCTTTCAAAGTTACTGACTTGGATCAAGCATTCAGCAAGTAAAAATACCAAAGCCACTAGATCAGCCCGGTAACCACTGAGCTAGCATTAGTAAGAGGTTAGTAACGACAGCCTTCATAATTCTCTCATGTCCATCTCTATATCCCAGCGTCACCAGTTATTTACAGTACATAAACACTATTTTTAAAGAGCTAAAATTTACAATACAACATTTTTTCCTCAGATATATTAATTCTAATGCCGCGTACACACAATCGGATTTTCTGACGGGAAATGTTGGATGTGAGCTTGTTGGCGGTAAGTCCGACCATGTGTATGCTCAATCAGACATTTGTTGTTGGACTTTCTGCCAACAAATGTTGGCTAGCATGCTCTCAAATTTTCAGCCAACAAATGTGTGTTGTCGGACTTTCCGATCGTGTGTACACAAGTCCATCGGACAAAAGTCCAAAGTACAAACACGCATGCTCGGAATCAAGGACAAGCTGGAAGCTTGTAAAACTAGCTTTCGTAATGGAGATATCACATGACTATTGAACTTTCTTTTTATCAGCTCGCCGTACGTCTTGTACGTCACTACGTTCGTAATTGTTGGCCAACACTTGTGTGACCGTGTGTATGCAAGACAAGTTGGAGCCAACAACCTTCGAACAAAATTCCAAGGTTTTGTTGTCGGAAAGTCCGATCGTGTGTACGGAGCATTACAGTTTGACAATTCATGACTTGTGCCCTGAGATAGTCATGAACTAGGAATATGCACCTGGAGCCCTGGAGAGCAGAGTGCTTATAAAGTGCTGTGTAGCTCCTGGCCCCCCACATGGATGAACTGCTGCTGTCCTGTTCATAGGGTTGCTACATCATCCTTTTAATCCAGGACACATATTAATTGCACAGGTTCTGAGGCTGATTTAATGCAGATAAGGCACCAAGTGAGTTTAATTACCACCTTAATCAGCCATAGAACCTGTGTAATTAATGTGTGTCCTGGATTAAAGGAATGATGTGGCAACCCTACCTGTCCAGGTATGTCCCTCTTTCTCTTCTGGCCTAGTCTCAAGGAGTCTCAGAGAGTTTCTTCAGACTTACCACTGCTCAGACTGCTGTGTTGCTGCTGGCATTTTGCTGTTCACACTAGGTAATCGTGAGTCAATGAAAGACTGTCTGTGCATCTGTGTGACAACTGGCAAAGTATGTGATTGAGGCTGGCTGGGCTAAATTTTGCATTGCTTGTGTTATTGACAGTTGACTGAGGCCAATGCCTCGTACACACGATCGGATTGTTGGCCAACAAAACCGTGGAATTTTGTCCGAAGGGCGTTGACCCAAACTTGTCTTGCATACACACTGCCACACGATTGTTGGCCAACAATTACGAACGTAGTAAAGTACTAGACGTACTATGTGGTTTTTCAGGTCTTTATCGCCACCCTTTGGGCTCCTTCTGCTAATTTTATGTTAGTAGAAGTTTGGTGAGTGTTGATTCACGCTTTTCATTTCACGTTTTTCATTTAGCGCTTTTCATTTTGCGCTTTTCAGTTTGTTTCTGAACGGCCGTTCGTCAACAAGACATGTTGCGGAATCGGAGGAAATAAAGTGTTATTAATTTTTGGCCTTGGAGTTATTTCTTTGACATTATTTTTTTGGTTGAATAATAATTTGATTTGGTATAGTTTCTATATTTTTGGATGCATAGAATGCACTTTTTGGTTAAGTTCTATTGGCAGATAGCATGTCTAATTTTTTTTGTTTTCTGTGCTTTACTTCAAATGACAGTTTGGGAGTAGGCAGTTACATTTAAAAAAAAAAACAATGTAAAATTGACAATGGACACCAACATAGTTGTATCTTTGATCTTAAAAACTATGGGCTAATGGTGTTGTGGTAACTTGCCCAAAAAAAAAGCATTATAATATTATTCTTGATATCACTAGAAAAAAAAAGCCTTTGAAAATTTGTTTGCAATAACTCCATCCGTATCACCAGCAAAGCAGCTTCATTATTATCCCATTAAAGAAGAAGAGAATGTGTGCTGCATTTCGAGATTTCATAATTTGCCTTTGAAAATTTGTTTGCAATAACTCCATCCGTATCACCAGCAAAGCAGCTTCATTATTATCCCTTTAAAGAAGAAGAGAATGTGTGCTGCATTTCGAGATTTCATAATTTGCCACGTCACGAATGTTATTTCTCCATTACAAACGCTAGTTTACAAGACCGACCGCTTCTGGCTCGTCCTTGCTTCTGAGCATGTGTATTTGTACTTTGGACTTTTGTCCGACGGACTTGTGTACACACACTCAGAAAATCCAACAACAGACATTTGTCCGCTGAAAATTTTAAAACCTGCTATCCAACATTTGTCCGCGGAAAATCCAACAATTGTCCGATGGAGCGTACAAATGGTGGGATTTTCCGCCAACAGGCTGTCATCACACATTTCCCGTCGGAAAATCCGATCATGTGTACGAGTCTTAAGAGTTTTCTATTGCTTGTGTTACTGACAGTTCAGCTTGGCACTGGCAAGCTTGTTGTGGTGCTTCAGCAGTTGACACCACAATATGTCTGCCAATGCCAGAGCCAGGCTGGACTTTCTGCTGCCCTCAGTGGCATGCCTTGGCCCTGTTTTACCACTTGTTCAGGAAACGCTGTGATTCCGCCTGAAAGATGCTGCTTGCAGGACTTTTTCTAACATCCTGCAAGCGCACTGCCCCAGTGTGAAAGCACTCGGGCTTTCACACTGGGGATGCAGGGGAGGCATTTTTCAGGCGCTTTACAGGCGCTATTTTTATCCCAAAAGCACCTGAAAAACATCCCGGTGTGAAAGGGGTCTTATTGAATATTAAGCTAATGTGAACACAGTGAGTGTGCTGCCTTCTACCAGATGGTGCCCTTTGTACCTGCCCAGTAAAATTGGCTATTACAGTGCACCATCCTGTGGTAGGCAGTGTATTCCACCCTTTTTTTTAATCTGTAAAAGTTAAAAAAGTCAGTAAGTGCTCTGACACAACATGGTGCACTTTGCACCATAATAGCCAACCTTACTGAGGAGGTGCAAAGGGCACCATCTCCTTGTAGGTGGGCAGCCCACTCACTTTGCACCTGTTCAGTTTGGACACTAATACTGGACAATAGCCAACAGCGTTCATAAAAACTGGAAGAAGGAAAAAACTGAAATCAGGTTCGATCTTCTAAAGGAAAATCTGCATCAATGGATTAGATAGACAGCAGCGGGAGCCAATGGCTGTGCTGCTACCAATCTATCCAATCAAGAGCGGAGAATCCCGGACAGAGGAAGAGCATGTCTCCGCCAGGTGAAATTCCAGGGCTCAGGTAAGTAAAACTGGGGGACTGGGGGGCTGGTCACTGCCAGGTGTTTTTTCACCTTAATGCATAGGATGCATTAAGGTGAAAAAACACAAGGGTTTACAACCCCTTTAAGGATGTGATTGCTTACTAGGGGCAACACATATTGTTTTTCCTTTTTCCAGTCTTTATAATTTTAGCACAATTTATTTTATTTAAAAAGACTTTTACTTAGTACCTGCTGCTGAACCCCTCCCCAGAACAAAAAATTATCTACGGCCCTGGGCCAGGGAGTCCCACTGTCAAAATACAATAACACAGTGGGAAAATGCCCACATCCACTTCAATTGTGTGGATGGGGTAATTGGTTCAGTATTTTTTGTTGATCTAGCTGGCTGAATGAAAAATCTGAACTATGTATGACCAGCTTTAGTTTTAAAATGCTTAGACCAACAAACAAGAGAAAGAAGAGATGGTTTCATGTTTCCCCATCCTCAACTAGGCGACAGGGGGGAGGGCCCAGAAGTAGAGATAGTCAGCACGGAACATATTCCAGAGGGTAGTATTGGGGGCATTAGTGGTAGGTTGACTAAAGCACATAAACCCAAGGTAAGTATAGTAACAAGTCCTAGTTGCAATCTCGGAACGCCCAACAAGAGTATAGTATGCGACCGGTCTAAACTACGTGGCATGTTCACCAATGCCAGGAGCCTGGCGGACAAGATGGGTGAACTATAGATACTGTTGTACGAGGAGGATTTGGATGTTGTGGGAATTTCAGAGACCTGGTTCAACAGATCTCATGATTGGCTGGCAACCATTCAAGGGTATACCCTTTATCGCAGGGATAGAGAGGGTAAAAAAGGGGGAGGGGTATGCCTATATATCAAGAATAATGTACTAGTTAATGTGAGAGATGACATCACTAAGGGAGCTAGGGAGGAGATGGAATCCTTATGGGTAGATCTCTAAAGGGATGAAGCTAAGGGGAAAATAATACTGGGAGTATGCTACAGGCCCCCTAACCTGAGGGGGGAGATGGATCTCCAATCACAATTTGGATTGGCAGCAAGGATGCGAATTGTTATCATAATGAAGGATTTTGATCATCCAGACATAGACTGGGCGGAGGGAACCACGCATTCGTATAAGGCAGGCCAGTTCCTAAATGTCTTGCAGGACAATTTCATGGGTCAGATGGTAGACGCACCAACTAGAAATAAAGCGTTACTGGGTATGTGGAAATATGGGGCAATTTAGGAAACAGCGATCACAGGTCAATTGGCTTCAGTATAAATCTCACAAATAGGAAAGATAAGGGGAATACAAAGACACTGAATTTTAAAAAAGACAACTTCCCTAAACTACGAACCTTGCTAGAAGGCATAAATTGGAATAAAATCTTAGGAACAAAGAACACAGAGGAGAGATGGGTTTTCTTTAAGAGCACATTAAATAAGGGCGTTAGCCAATGCATCCCATTGGGTAATACATTTAAAAGAGTGAACAAAAGTCCTGGATGGCTTAACTCCAATGTAAAAATACATATAAAAGCAAAGGAGAAGGCCTTCAAAAAATACAACGTTGAGGGATCATCATCAGCATTCAGACGTTTTAAGGAATGCAACAAGAAATGTAAGGGTGCCATTAGATAGAATACGAAAGACATATAGCGGAGGAAAGCAAAAAAAATCCCAAGAAATTCTTTAAGTATGTAAACAGTAAAAAAGGGAGGAGGGAAAAAAACTGCGCTAGTCCAATGAACATTAAGGGTGGACAAAATCCCAAAAAAGCTGCAATTAATGTGAGATAAACACAAACATAAATAAAAAAGAAAAAATCGCGCTAAATAAAGTCCACAGTGAAAATAAATGAATAAAATTAAATGAGTAATTAAAGAAAAGTCTCAATTATTGAACAGATGATGCAGATGTTCGTTCACCAGTCAAATGGGTCAGCATAAAATTAACACCATGTGAAATACAAGCTTACCAGATTGTAAGCCAAAACGTGCAGATGGCCGTAACCCCAGCCTGAGTTGTAGATCTTGTGAAATGAACCAAAACGCTTGGAATCCTCTCAAAGCAGATGTGCAAAGGTTCCGCAGATATCAATATAAATCAAACAATAAAAATACATCATAGTGTGATACTATAAAAACTATAAATTGTGCACAGTGGATACAGAAAGCCCTAACATCGTGACCAGGAAAGGACAAATGCCACCTTAGTGAAAAGAGCAACTTTGAGTGACCCGTCACCACATAGAGGACCTCCTTACCAGACGCTGGAAAAAAACAGGCAGATGTCTCCTTTAATAAGGTAAGATGTCAGCTGTAACCAAACATTCACTTGGATGATAGACGCTAATGGCGCTCACAGCGTGGAACCAAAAGGACCGTCTGACCATAGATGCCAATGGTTAATGACCCAAGGGAAGATATAACACACTATAGTGTAATACCATCAACACTGATTTATTAAAAAGGAAAATACACTTACAAAAGCAATAAAATTCATACATGAAATGTAAGCCGGCCGGCAATATTCAAAAGCTCCCGTTCTCCTCGACGAGACAAGCGTGGTGACGTCAGCACGTACCTCCTCAGACGCGTTTCGTCCTAGCTAACATTCTCAATGGGGGAGTAAAAAAGGGAGGACAGACCATATTGGCCCCATAAAGAATGAGGCAGGTCATCTGGTTACAAAGGATGGGGAGATGGCGAAGGTATTGAATTTATTCTTCTCCTCAGTCTTCACAAGGAAATTGGGGGGCTTCAGTAACCAAAACTGCAGTGTTTATCCTCATGACACATCACAGGAAGCACCTCCATGGTTAACAATGGACAGAATTAAAATTAGACTTGGGAAATGTAACATTAATAAATCACCGGGACCAGATGGCTTGCACCCGAGGGTACTTAGGGAACTCGGTCAAGTAATTGCCAGACCATTGTTCCTAATTTTTACTGACAGTCTACTGACTGGAATGGTACCAGCTGATTGGAGAAAAGCCAATGTAGCACCAATATTTAAATAGGGCCCAAAATACATCCCTGGGAATTACAGACCAGTTAGCCCAACATCAATAGTATGCAAGCTCTTGGAGGGGATGATAAGGGACTATATACATGATTTTAGTCATGAAAATGGTATCATTAGCAGTAATTAGCATGGATTCATGAAGAATCGTTCTTGCCAAACCAATCTATTAACCTTCTATGAGGAGGTGAGTTGCCATCTAGATAAAGGTAGGCCTGTAGACATGGTGTATCTGGATTTTGCAAAATCATTTGACACAATTCCCCATAAACGTTTACTGTACAAAATAAGGTCCGTTGGCATGGACCATAGAGTAAGTACATGGATTGAAAACTGGCTACAATGGCAAGTTCAGAGGGTGGTGATAAATGGGGAGTACTCAGAATGGTCAGGGTTGGGTAGTGGGGTCCCCCAGGGTTCTGTGCTGGGACCAATCCTATTTGATTTGTTCATAATTGACCTGAAGGATGGGGTAAACAGTTCAATCTCTGTATTTGTGGATAATACTAAGCTAAGCATGGTAATAACTTCTCCGGAGGATGTGGAAACCTTGCAAAAAGATCTGAACAAATTAATGGAGTGGGCAACTACATGGCAAATGAGGTTTAATGTAGAAAAATGTAAAATAATTTGGGTGGAAAAAGTATGAATGCAATCTATACACTGGGGGGAGAACCTCTGGGGGAATCTAGGATCGAAAAGGACCTGGGGGTCCTAGTAAATGATATGCAATGGCATGCAATGCCAAGCTGCTGCTAACAAAGCAAATAGAATATTGGCATGCATTAAAAAGGGAATCAACTCCAGAGATAAAACTCTAATGCCGCGTACACGAGCGGACTTGCGAACGGGCTAAACTCCGTCTGCATTTTTGACGGAAAGATTTAGAACATGTTCTATATCTGAGTCTGTCGGAAATGCTGACAGAAAAAGTCAGATGGGGCATACACACGGTCGGAATGTCCGACCAAAAGCTCCCATCAGACTTGTTCTGTCGGAAAGGCCCGGCTGTGTGTACGTTGCATAATTCTCCTGCTCTACAAGACTTTGGTCCGGCCACACCTAGAGTGTGTTGTCCAGTTCTGGGCACCGGTCCTCAGGAAGGATGTACTGGAAATGGAGTGAGTACAAAGAAGGGCAACAAAGCTAAAAAAGGGTCTGGAGGATCTTAGTTATGAGGAAAGGTTGCGAGCACTGAACTTATTCTCTCTGGAGAATATACGCTTGAGAGGGGATATGGTTTCAATTTACAAATACCATATTGTGACCCCACAATAGGGATAAAACTTTTTCGCAAAAGGGAGTTTAACAAGACACGTGGCCACTCATTAAAATTAGAAGGAAAGAGGTTTAACCTTAAACTACATAGAGGGTTTTTTACTGTAAGAGCGGCAAGGATGTGGTATCAGTGGGGAGCATAAGCACCTGAATGACCACGACATACAGGGATATACAATGTAATACTGACATATAATCACACACATAGGTTGGACTTGATGGACTTGTGTCTTTTTTCAACCTCACCTACTATGTAACTATGTATGCACTAGCTGTGAAAAAACCTGGATTCAGCAGCTGTTCTATCGACAATTTCAGCCCAGGCTCCTCTGATTTTTCAACTGAGGGATGTTGGGCAGAAGGCGGCTGACATAGCCAAACACTGATCAAATTTTGGATGGTTGATTGAGAACTGTCCAATATTCAATCAATGTATGGCTAGCTTTAGTGCTGCCCTCTCCAACCCTGCATAGAAAAATTTGCATCTTATAATGAATAAAGCCCTGGCTTTTATTGTAAGTAGAAATTATAACCACCCTTCAGCAAGCTAAACATTTATGGCTGCCCTAATCATCTCTGACTAGTTGAGATGTGATTCTGACAGTGATTACCAATGACAGTTTTCTCCAATTTTCTCTTTGCATGCATTCAGAAATACAGACAATAAGGTCGTTTCTTGGTATATTTATATTCAGAAATATCAGCTTTATGACAACTGTTCATATTTGCTTGCCTTTTCTTTATTTTTAATAAGATAACTTAGATGCATGTGAAATATTTTTTAGATATGATCACTAAATACAATTACTTTTCAAATTGTGCTTGACCTTTTTTCCAAGCTAGTTAGTATAATATGTTCTGACATTAAATATATTTCCAAAATGCAATTCAAATAACCTGTCTGAGCTTATTTATCGAGTAGAGAATAAAAGTGTTTTAATGTTATTTTCTGTATACTGTACGTATTATAATATGGGGGATGTCTAGCTCAGTGGTAGATGAATTTTCAGTGAGTTCACAGCCAACAGGAACTTCAGGTTTTAGGGTATGGTGGCCCACTTTTATTAAAAGTAATAAAAATGAAAGTTCATACATGCATGTGTTGCCCACACAGGGGTTCTTCTCCAGAAAAAAAAATACAATGAAAATGCCAAGCCACCTGGCTCTCGAGGCTCACTCAGCCTTGGTCGCAGTACAAAGCTGCGCAGGCCCACTCCTGGCCTCAAGGAAGGGGCTCTCCTGACACTCCAGGCTTTCACACTCCTCCAAGACTCACGGTGCCTTCTGGTCCCCAGAACTCTATCTTCAAGTTGTCTCAGCTATGGTCACCCTCATGCTCACTCTCTCAGCTGGCCCAACTCTCTCAGTCCACTGACCTGGAACCTCTCTCACATGGAGTGCCATCTCAAGAAATTGCCTGGGTTCTTAAATAGTAGTACACCTCCCTCTTGGCAGCAGCAACTGCTCCAGCACACTCCTACTCCACCTCCCTGAGCTATGCTCAGATCTGCCTTATAATGGATGGGTGCACCTAAACACATACACACAACCTGCAGAATTTCTGTAAAACTTGGACACGAGACTGAAGACTCCATCCCACTCAATGCTCTATGGAGTCTTCAAGTCTCCGGCCCCGACTTACCAAATCCAGGAAAAATGTAAAACATAATTTTCTCTGCTCATAAAGCTTCTGCTGGAGCTTCTCAAACTGACTCTTGAGAGTCCTGTGTCCATTTTAAACTAATTTTCCTTGAGACAGGGGCTCTCACTCTCACAGTATATGTACACGCACAGGTACATTATAGCAGAGGCTTTCAGCTATAGCAGTGGGTTGTTGTTCTATCCAAGAACGGGGGGGGGGCTATAGCTTGATAGCGTGGGCAATTTGGCACCTACAGTCGGCCAATCAGAGGCCCCCTTACATACACCCACATAGATGTCATATTGGGCGCAGCGTTAGAGCTCATACAGCTGCTGAATCCCAATTTACATCAATGGAACTGCTTGCAAGGGGATGCACGAAACACCGTCCTTCACAGTGTGGGTGAACATGGCCTTTGCACAGGGTACGCATTACATAGTTACATAGTAGGTAAGGTTGAATAAAGACAATAGTCCATCCGGTTTACCTGTGTAGGTGTATGTGTGTCAGTGTCAATAATCATTTCTCATATCCCTGTATGATATGTTCTTTAAGATGTAAGTTCAAGAGTCTTTTAAAAATAGCAATACTCCCCGCTGATTGTGGAAGAGAGTTCCACATTCTTATTGCCCTGACAGTGAAAACCCCCCTATGCAGCTTTAGGTTAAACCACTTCTCCTCTAATCTCAATGTGTAGCCTCATGTCCTCTTACACTCCCTGAGACTGAATATTTTTTTTCTTACACTGGGATCACCATTGAGCTATTTGTAAATCGCTATCAAGTTCCCTCTCAAGCTCCTCTTCTCCAGCGACTGGGAGAAGTTTAGTGCTTGTAGTCGTTCCACGTAATTGAAGTCCTCCACTCCCCTTATTAATTTTGTTGCCCTTCTCTGGACTCTCTCCAGCTCCAGCACATCCCTTCGGAGGACTGGTGACCAGAAGTGGACGGAATACTCCAGATGTGGCCCGACCAGAGTTTTATAAAGTGGCAGGATTATAGTTTCATCTCTGGAGTATATCCCCTTTTTTGTGCATGCTAATATCTTGCCAGCTTTGGTAGCCGCAGCTTGACATTGCATGCTATTGTTCAATCTGTCTTTTACTAGGATCTCCAGATCTTTCTCCATCCTTGATTCGCCCAGAGGTTCTCCCCCTAGTGAGTAGTTTGCATTTATGTTTTTAGCCCCAAGTGCATACCTCTACATCTCTCCACATAAAACCTCATTTGCCATGTAGTTGCCCACCCCATTATTATATTCAGGTCTTTCTGTAAAATTTCTATATCCTGCTGTGAAGTTATTGCCCTGCTAATTTTTGTGTTGTCCACAAAAACTGAGATTGAGCTATTTATCCCATCCCCTATATTATGTATGAATAAATTAAACAGAATTGGTTCCAAGACAAAGCCTTCTGGTACCCCACTTACCACTCCAGAGTACACATTATTTATTGCCACCCTTGCCACGCCCCCGTATCAAAAAACAAACTCTATGGTCCATGCCTACAGATCTCAGTTTGTAGAGTAAGCATTTATGGGGAATTGTATCAAATGCTTTTGCAATATCCAGATGCACTACATCCACAGGCCTCCCCCTGTCTAGGTGGCAGCTCACTTCCTCGTAGAATGTTAACAGATTGGTCTGGCAGGAAGGAATCTTTGTAAACCCATGCTGATTACTACTAATGATATCGTTTTTATCAGCAAATTCTTGGATACAACCCCCTATCACCCCCTCCAATAATTTACCTACTATTGATGTTAGGCTGACTGGTCTGTAGTTTCCAGAAATATGTCTCTGCCCTTTTTTTGAATATTGTTACCACTTTGAAATTTCTCCAATCTGCTAGTACAATTCCTGTATGTATGCTGTCCCCAAACAGTAGGAATAATGATCTAGCTATAACCTGACTGAGTTCTTTGAGGACTCTTGGGTCTAAGCTATCTGGTCCTGGAGATTTATTTGTTTTAAGCTTTTCTAGTCTTTTCTTGACTCCAGCCTCTGTTAGCCAGGTGGGTACTTTCTGCTCCACTTACTAACAACACAGTCGTGGTCGGTATAACCCTCTTTCTTGTGTAGAGACTGAGGAGAAGAAAGCATTTAGGACAGTTGCCTTCTCTGTGTCACCTGTAACCATCCTCCCTTCATTGTCTTTTATGTGGGAAATGTGCTCTGATCTTGTTTTTTTTAACTGTTAATATATCTAAAAAAATGATACACCTCATGTGAACAAGACCCCTAAGTGAATTTTCGACAATTTTTGAGTAAGGGAACTCAACTTCTTTAGTAGTTCATTTTCACCATTTTTCATTGGCCCTACCAGCGCGTTTAAACTTAAAATGCTGCATATCGATAAAATGACATGCAAGTGACAAATTGCGCTGTTAAACTTATGTAACCAGGTGCTGGACTACAGAAACATGAAGAAAGAGACATTTCCCCCTGTACAAACAGTTTACTTTCACAGATACTGATTATGCTGCACCATTCTCCTCTGGCCAGTAGGAGAGAGCTAGAGCCCGCTAAACCCAAAGACTTCTATACAGAATACTGAGAATCCTGGAAGTTGTAGTTTGGGATGGCATCTATATTATGGGACCCATAGACTCTTTAGACTACAGATCCCAATGGACACTGTGAAGTAGGAAGAGTGGAGAGAGGATTTTTATTAAACTGCCCAGGGAAAGTTCTTCCTCTTGGCAACGAGCAGACAGAGAGCACCTCTTTCAGAGTATTCACCTGCCAGTAGGGATATAAGCCTGAGACTGGAAGTGAGGAGGGAACACCAGGGGGCAGCACAGTACTGCCAACATCACAGATCCTGCATGCTCTGCTTCCCACCACTGATCACTGGAGGCTTTCAGGGAGAGACTGAGGGGGGCCCTTTCTACAGTAAGCATCCACAGCAGCGTCCTGGGAACTCGTGAAAGGAACTCTGCCCATTATTGATACTGCTAGCAGAGACCATGGCACTGAGAGCCAGGGCCGGTACTAGGGGTGGGCGGGAGGGGCAGCTGCCCTGGGCGGAGTTATTTCCTGTGGGAAGAGGGCGAAGTTTGATGGGTACAACCTTTCCAGCATAGAATATGCTGCAGAATGTAACACAGGCAGAGAGCGGCTTTGTCCCTGCATGTAGGCTACATCGTAGCACTTTACCCGCCCCCTGCCTGCACAGTACACTGTACTACTGTCTGAGCGACAGGAGAGTGGAGCAGGCGGGTACATCAGAAGTTGTCCATGCTTTCTTGATGAACTTTTCTGCTCCTCTCCTTGCCTGGACAGCGGCTTCACTCCTCCCTCTCCAGTCATCTCTATCTCTCCTGCCTTATCTCTCACAGTGTCCCGATGTCTGTGGGACAACAGGACCACCTCTGCCTTCTCCCCAGCCTCCTGTTCTTATCTCTCCCTGCTCCGGACATCTCAGAGCCCATTATTCCTCTGTATAGTGACCCCTCCTCCTGTGCCCTTTTCCTCGGACCCCCCCCCCCTAGCTAGCTGCATGGCCAAACTGAGTGGTGTTCTCTCTGTCTCTCAGCTAACAGGTAACATTTTCAGGCTTCATATCTCTCTTCATTGCTGTGGAAGACAACTGTTCTTTCATATTCTATTTTTAGTACATGCACAATCATTCACAAGGGGTGCAAACAATGCGTCTCCTATGCAGGGCTGTATCCCCATGCCAGCAACCCATTCATTTCTACTGGGACACGAGGCTGCATGGACACAGCCGCTGTATCCTAATATGACATATAGGTGCAGGTTCCAATAGAAGTAAATAGGAAGCTGCCATAGGGATGCACACACTGTACTGATAAGAGAGCCCTGCACAGGACACACATGTCTGCATTGCATGTGAATGGACCCTAAAGAACTTATGTACATGGATGCTTGGTGAGCTCCTGGCTCCCCAGGCATAAGAAAACAACAGGGATTTTACATAGGAGCTAATAAAGCTGGCCAGAGATGGATGGATCTGCTCAGCTTTTTTTTATCGGACATGGACTGATAAATAAAAAAAACAAAACTGATCCATACAGTACATAAGCTGATTGTACAATACTTTTGGATCTACCACCAACTATGTAGTACAAAGGCCTGCCTGATTGGATACTACTTAAATTAATTGTTTAGGTTTGTCCATATATTACAAAGTTTTGGTAAATCTAAAGGAGATTGTACAATCTTTGCACAATCAGATTGTATAGTGTATGCTTACCTACAGCATAGTGTTCTTGTTCATGAGTACTAACAATGACAAATGTTTTCCCTGTTATCTTTATAACACCTATATATCGTTAACAGCCTGACACATTGTATAAAGCTGGGTACACACTAGGGTTGTGCCAATACCTGTTTTGTACTGGCAATTACAAGTACCCAGTGGCGGAACTATAGGGGTAACTGCAGTCGCACTTGCCGTTCTACCGCTGTGGGGGGGCTCCAAGACCCGGCATCTCCCCTGCAACCCTGGCTGTCCGTTTAACATGCAGGGTGGGAGACAGCAATCGGCAGCTCTATGGTGCCAGCGAGTCGCGGGATCTCCCTGGGGCTTGTAGTTCTCTCTCAGACTGTATCCACTGGTGAGGGGAGGGGCCTCTGACCCGGGCATGTATTGCCTTCACTGCTTCATCACTTTTGATGATACATGGCTGGGTCAGGCCTCCCCTCTACAGTGGATTCAGTCGGAAAGAGAACTACAAGCCCCAGGTAGATCCCGCGGCCCGTGGACACCATAGAGCTGCTGATCGCAGCCACTCACACACACTCACACACACTCCCCCCAGGTGGAGGAGGGTACAGAGATGTGCTGGGGTCCAAGGTGCACAGCAGAGAGCAGCCAGGTACAGGGGAACCTCTGGAAGGGGGACCCTGATGTAGGGGGGGCCTTCTGGGGACCCTGATGTAAGGGGACTCTCTGGGGACCCTGATGTAAGGGGGGCTATCTGGGGACCCTGATGTAAGGAAGGGGCCCTCTGGGGACCCTGATGTAAGGAAGGGGCTCTCTGGGGACCCTGATGTAAGAAAGGGGCTCTTTGGGGACCCTGATGTAAGGGGGCTGTCTCTGGGGACCCTGTTGTAAGGGGGCTGTCTCTGGGGACCCTGTTGTAAGGGGACTGTCTCTGGGGACCCTGTTGTAAGGGGACTGTCTCTGGGGACCCTGATGTAAGGGGGGGCTCTCTGGGGACCCTGATGTAAGGGGGGGCTCTCTGGGAACCCTGATGTAAGGGGGGCCCTCTGGGGACCCTGATGTAAGGGGGGCCCTCTGGGGACCCTGATGTAAGGGGGCCTCTGGGGACCCTGGAGTAAGGGGGCCCTCTGGGGACCCTGGAGTAAGGGGGGCCCTCTGGGGACCCAGATGTAAGAGGGGGGCTCTCTGGGGACCCTGATGCAAAGGCAGGCTCTCTGGGGACCCAGATGTAAGGGGGAGCTCTCTGGGGACCCTGATGTATGGGGGGGGGCTCTCTGGGGACCCTGATGTAAGGGGGGAGCTCTCTGAGGACCCTGATGTATGGGGGGAGCTCTCTGGGGACCCTGATGTATGGGGGAGCTCTCTGGGGACCCTGATGTAATGGGGTGACTCTCTGGGGATCCTAACCTAAGTAGGGAGGCTCTCTGAGGATCCTGATGTTAGGGAAGGCTCTCTGGGGACCCTAATGTAAGGGGGGATCCGCACTATGTATATATATACACACACACACACACACACACACACACACACACGTATATTATATACATGTGTATGCCCAAGCGTATGACTTTCTTTACTTCGCTGCTATGGGCTCTAGCCCGAGATCTTTTGTAGACCTAGCAATGCCCCTGGTGGGGGCCCTTCATTGTTTCTTGCACTGGGGCCCTAAAGATTCTAGTTATGCCTCTGCGAGTACCGATACTTGTGCTCAAGTACTCACTGATACCAGTTATTGAAACCTTTGTGGTAAGATATGAGCCCATACAAAATGAATGGGCTCATATCACACTGCAAAGAATCTTGTGGAATGCGGTGCGATTCCTGCGCATTTTGGCATCTTCGCTCTGGGCACTGAAATACCTTGTCCCGCCACTGCCAGGCTGTATGGGGTATCGTAAGAGAAGGGGTCGAATTATGATGTAGGTATGCTGAAATTTGCAGAAATGCAAAGTGCTCCAAGGATCAGGCATTGCACCGTATTGCATGCAATTCTTTACAGTGGGATTTGAGCACATTCATTTTGTATGAGCTCAAATCACAATGCAAAATATTGGTTTTAGGTATCAGAGCATTTGAATGAGTACAAGTACTCGTGCAAATGCTTAGTATCAGCACCAATATCTGTATCAGTGCAACCCTAGTACACGCTATTTTTTTTTCCCAGCAGGCTGAACATATCCCTGCATCCACTCAAACAAGGTGGATGGAGGAATCCCCCCTCTGTACTATTGTACTCTGACAGCAGGACTCCACTGTCAGAATGCAATGATCAGCACTGCAGCCCGCAGATCGAAGCAGTGGTGTATTTAGGTTTTGTGCTGCTCTAGGCCTGACTAAGCTTGCGCACCCCCTAATTTAAGTATGACCCACCCCTTCCTGTCAAGGCCACACCTCTTCCTTTTTAAGATCCACCCTGTCATCTTCATGGGAAGAGGACAGAGGGACACCACAGGAGGAGGACAGAGAGGGATGCCGCATTTTTTCATTTGGGGGGTAAGGGAATATGTGCTAGTTGCTTTGGGAGGGGAGGATCAGACCCCCCCACTAGCACATATCCTCTCCCCTCTCAAAGCACCCAGCACATATCCCATTACCCCCCTCCCCTCATCCATGTGTGCATCTGTTATCTGCCCCCTTCCCGGTTACTGTGTCCCCCTCCACTGTAAACTATACACAGACCTCAGACCGGCAGCGTGGCTTTTGCACTGAAGTCGTGTCCCTCCTCTGTGGCTCCTCCTCCTCCTGACTGTGTACACTAGAACATTAGAGCCGAGAAGGAGGAGGAGCCGAGGAGTGTGTGTGGCTGACAGTGGGGAGAGAGGAGGTGGCTGCTACGAAAAGCTGATCAGCGCTTGTGGGACCCCGGGTGGCAGATGTCCTGGGTGCCCACGCTAGCATACCCTGTATGGCCAGTTACCGAAGCTCAGTGCCGGAACTTGTTGTGGGCTCCGGGACAGTGGCGTCACTAGGTTTGGTGTCACCTGGTGCGGTAAAAATTGTGTCCCCCCCTTAATTTTTGGACTGGAGGCCCAGCGTTGGAGCTAATTTTGGCGGTCAATAAGGCCTAGAGGATATCAGGTTAGGCACTTCCTAATAGCTCAGTCCCTGGGAACAGTAATGGATAATGGCCAACAGGCTCTCTTACCAGACCCGGTGAAACTGCAACAGTGATCCCTCCGGCTGGACGTTCGCTCACTCTGGGTTGCCCAGGCTGACTCTAATCAGTAGTGTAGCATGTCTGTACCCCGGCAGTGGCTTCATCTTTCTCCCCATCTGGTGGTGCAGATACAGCGTGGCTCTCTCTTTGGTGGTGCAGGAAAAGCGTGGCTCTCTCTGGTGGCGTGGCTCCCTGTCTGGTGGTGCAGGTACAGCGTGGCTCTCTCTTTGGTGGTGCAGGAAAAGCGTGGCTCTCTCTGGTGGCGTGGCTCCCTGTCTGGTGGTGCAGGTACAGCGTGGCTCTCTGTTGGTGCAGGAACAGCGTGGCTCTCTCTATGGTGGTGCGGGTACAGCATGGCTCTCCCTCTGGTGGTGTGAGTACAGCGTGGCTCTCTAGTGGTGCAGGTACATTGTGGCTCCCTCTCTGGTGGTGCGGGAACAATGTGGCTTTCTTTCTGGTGGTGTGGGTACAGCGTAACTCTCTGGTGGTGCGGGAACAGTGTGGCTCTCTCTGGTGGTGCGGGTACAGCGTGGCTCTCTCTGGTGGTGCGGGTACAGCGTGGCTCTCTCTGGTGGTGCAGGTACAGTGTGGTTCTCTCTGGTGGTGTGGGTACATACAGCGTGGCTCTGGTGGTGCGGGTACAGTGTGGTTCTCTCTGGGGGTGCATGTACAGCGTGGCTCTGGTGGTGCGGGTACAGTGTGGTTCTCTCTGGTGGTGCGGGTATAGCGTGGCTCTGGTGGTGTGGGTACAGCGTGGCTCTCTGGTGGTGCGGGTACAGCGTGGCTCTGGTGGTGCGGGTACAGCGTGGCTCTGGTGGTGCGGGTACAGCGTGGCTCTGGTGGTGCGGGTACAGCGTTGCTTTGGTGGTGCGGGTACAGCGTGGCTCTCTGGTGGTGCAGATACAGCGTGGCTCTGGTGGTGCGGGTACAGCGTGGCTCTGGTGGTGCGGGTACAGCATGGCTCTGGTGGTGCGGGTACAGCGTGGCTCTCTGGTGGTGCGGGTACAGCGTAGCTCTGGTGGTGCGGGTACAGCGTGGCTCCCTCTCTGGCTTCCCCCAGCACAGTACTCTTTTTCTCCTCCTGTAACACCCCCCTCAGCAGAGTGCATGCATGCTGGTTGCTGTAGCATGACGTTTGTGGACACACAGGGGCCGCCACTCTTCAGGGACTAATTTTCCCATGATGCCCCCCAGAGTCTTCTGATTGGCCCTCTGCTGTGGCCAATTATGGGGAGGGAAACAGCGGTCAGGAAGCTGGGCAGCGGCGCAGGGAAACCAATTAGAGCCGCTTTCTCTCTCTTCGGCTGACAGAAAGAGGAGGGGGGCGAGCGGGGGAGATACACAGACAGCCCGCATCTCTCCTCTCCATCACAACGCTGCTGCTCAATTTACCAGAGAACTCCCCCGCTTGCCCCCCCTCCACTTTCTGTCAGCCGAGGAGAGAAGAGAGAGAGAGCGGCTCTAATTGGTTTCCCTGCGCCACAGCCCAGCTTCCTCCCCGCTGTTTCCCTCCCCATAATTGGCCACAGCAGAGGGCCATTCAGAGAGAGAAGCAAGGCTTCACAGGGGCGGCTTGACGGCTTTCTGGCTTCCTCCGCACATGCGACGCCACTCCTAAGCTGTACTCCTGGTGGCCCTGTTGTGCGAGAAGAGGGCTCAGGCGCCGTTCTCGGGGGGGGCGGCCTTTTGCCGCCCCCCCCGCAAAGTGCCGCCCTAGGCCTAGGCCAAAACACAGCACTGGATCGAAGGAGGTTTTCAAGTAGGACCAAGATCAGCTTCAATTAGTTCTAGAGCACCTTTTACAATCTTCAAAAACCACCCTTGGGCAGCCAAGTTACTCATTAGTTACCAATCACAAATGTAAATAGTAATACTGAAGCTCTCCGCTATCCGCAACCATCACATTGGTTTTTGTGTGCTGAAAATACTTCTACTAGCTCCGCCCCCTGCTCTGCGCGCGCGGGGGGGCGCATTTTGGCATCCTCGCCCTGGGCACTGAAATACCTTGTCCCACCACTGCTGAGAGCTGCTCTCAACCCATACCGCATCCATACCATCCCTATACCACACTTCTGGCAAAACTATACTGCACCTATACCAACCCTATACTGCAGTTATATATAACTGTCACTTAATCTGACCTGCATCTACACTGCACCTGCACCTGTACCATACCTATGCACGTATGTGCACTATCGCTTCCTAAAGGGCCCCAGCAATAGTTGGCAGAAGAACAACTTAATAGACTGCCCCTCCAGCAAAACCATTCTGCAAGTCCCTTTTTATCTCTTTTCCCCTTTCTTTCATTTTTACGAGCAGTGCACATCCAATCGGTTTAGGCCGAGCATAGTTGCCATTAATGCACTTCAGAAGTATAATCCCCTGTATTTGACAAATCAAGCTTTATTACTGCCACTGCTGCATGTTCGGCGGCCTTGCTGCTGTATATGCTGATCTGGATGCTGTGGGGTTGATTTACTAAAACTGGAGCGTACAAATTCTGGGGCAGCTGTGCATGGTAGCCAATCATCATCTAACTTCAGCTCGTTCAATTAAGTTTTGATAAAAAAACCTGGAAGCTGATTGGTTTCTTTGCAGAGCTGCACCAGATTTTGCACTCTCCAGTTTTAGTAAATCAACCCCCAAGTGTCATCTTATGCCTAGGCCTTATTATTTTGGATGCTATTTTATGTTATTGCCTTTGTTAATCCATTTCATGCTTGCCTATTTGCCTACCATATCAGGTTACAATATATTAAGTTTGCCTTTACAAACGGGTTTGGTGCTTGTTTTTTTATGGACATTGTATTATTACTGGCTACCAGATATTACTTTCAGTGATTTTCTGTGGTATTGCATGCTTTGTACACTCAACCTAGTATGTCAAAAAAGCTGAAGTTCTTATAGAGTTTGAGGCAAAAAACAGACAGCCCATCTTACCCAGAGGCTCATATGAGGTTAGGGCTACAAGTAATATGTCTGAGCTTAAATCCAAAAGCATAATATATATATTATAGCATCCGAAGTGTTAGAGGACTGTGGCCACATGTTAACATATATTACATAAAATGTTATCAAATTACCTCCAGTACTATATGTTATTAGACAGTTGTAGAAAGGATTTAATAAAAACATTAATACTTGGGTCACATAAATTGCAATATATACCGTATTTATCGGCGTATAACATGCTCCGGCGTATAACACGCACCTCAATTTAGGAGGGAATTTTAAGGAAAAAAAACTTTTAGGAGGGAAGTTGAAGGGAAAAAAACTTACATTTAAATGCCCTTCATTGCAGCCTTCTCAGTGCAGCCTTGCCCCAGTCCAGCCTTGTCAGTGCAGCCTTGTCAGTGCAGCCATGTCAGTGCAGCCTTGCCAGTGCAGCCATGTCAGTGCAGCCTTGCCAGTGCAGCCATGTCAGTGCAGCCTTGCTAGTGCAGCCATGTCAGTGCAGCCATGTCAGTGCAGCCTTCCCCAGTGTCCAGTCCAGCCTTGCCCAAGTCCAGCCTTGCCCCAGTCCAGCCTTGCCCCAGTCCAGCCTTGCTGAAGCCTGTGAGCTTCAAAATCGCCGACCGCGATTTGAAAATGGCGCCGCCGGCGCCGAAATACACAGAGCCGGTCCTCGGCTCTTCTCGGCGGCTCTCGTTTACTTTCGGTTTCACTCGGACGGTGAGCGGAGCTATCCGAAACTAGCCGAGTATACTCGGCTAGGTTCGGGCGGCGCTCGAGTGAAACCGAAAGCCGCCGAGAAGAGCCGAGGACCGGCACTGCGTATTTCGGCGCCGGCGGCGCCATTTTCAAATCGCGGTCAGCGATTTTTAAATTCTGACAGGTCAGGATCGCAGGGGATCGGCGTATAACACGCACCCGCGATTTTCCCCTGATTTTAAGGGGAAAAAAGTGCGTGTTATACGCCGATAAATACGGTACTTAAAAGAGAAGTGCAGGGATGTAAAAAAACAAACAGTACATACTCATCTAGAAGGCTGCAGCTTTGTTCCAATGCTGCAGTTGTCCCCCACTTGCTCTACAACGAGAACTCAAGGACCACTGATCGTTCAGTGCTTTACCCCTCCAGCGCTCACTTAAGCGCTGGGCTGTGGAGGGGGCGGGAGCAGTTGGCTCGGGGTCTCAGCGATGTGCTGAGATGTTGAGCCAGCTGTTGGTCAGGCATCTGGGTGGATCCTGACATTTCTGTCAGGATCCCTGCAGAGCCTGGACCAGCTCTGTGACATCAGTGGACAGTGGACTTTAGCCTGCTGATGGCTGAATCAGGGTCACAGGAGCTACAGAAGAAGCATGGCCAAAAAAAAGTTGGCCATACTACTTAAATTTGGTCAGCTATGTCAAAGTGATCCTGTTCTGTCTAGTACCTACTGTACCAGATTAATGCACCTAATACCTCATATATTGTATGTGTAAGCGCTCTTTTGATTGGATCACAGAATTTTTTTCAATTATATTGCATAGTGCAGGTCAAAGACAAAATCTGACTTGGTCTGATTATGTCAGTTTACCCCATGACATTATGGGGGTTATTTACGAAAGGCAAATCCACTTTGCACTACAAGTGCAAACTACAAATGCAAAGTGCACTTAAAGTGCACTTGGAAGTGCAGTCGCTGTAGATCTGAGGGGGACATGCAAGGAAAATAAAAAACAGCATTTTAGCTTGCACATGATTTGATCATAAAATCAGCAGAGCTTTCCCTCATTTCAGATCTACCCCTCGGATCCACAGTGACTGCACTTCCAAGTGCACTCTCAATGCAATTTCAAGTGCACTTTGCACTTGTAGTTTGCACTTGTAGTGCAAAGTGAATTTGCCTTTCGTAACCCCCTATGACTCTATTTGGGGGAAATTATACCATAGGTACTCCAGGGTTCTTTACATAATGTGCAAATAAGCACAGCCACAATGCTTTGCTTTGCAGTCATGGCAATTTTAAATCAGGCTGCAAAGTCTGACAGGAGGAACCGCCTGTAAAAACTTGCCTATTGTGATCAATAGGGTTCCATCACATTCACAAGACAAATGCTTGATTCACAAATACGGCCCAGTCCCACTTTGTAAAATTGCCATTTGGCAATTCAAAAAAGTAAATAAAAAACACTTCAATACCTTCCAACCACTGCGGTATGCATTACACCTGTCTGAAAGAACACAAAGAGCCTGAACATGCATTATTGGAGAACCAATAATTCCTGTTTTTATATTTTTTATAAGATTGTATTGTAGAAAACATAAAGGTAATTTTGAATAATAAGGTAAATAAAGCTGTTTCCCTGAAATAAAGCATTTAAAAAACTGGATAAAACATGTTTGAGTCTAATAATTAGGAAAAAAAACACAAAAATACTACATGCACTGTGTCATAAATTGGAAGCTGTTTAACGTGTTTATTTCTACAAAGAAACAAATAAAAGAATATGAATTAATTTGAGGCTGCAATTGTGTTTTTATATTAAACAACAAAGCAAGACACTGGAAATTGTAAATAAATTCAAAGCGATTTCCAAAAGTACATTGATTTTAGAGGACAAGCTGGGCTGCATTTCATTTATGTATATTATCAATAGGATTACAAAAGAAAAGTGCGAGTGTAACAAAAAGGCCAGAAAATGAGAGTGAAGACAATCTTCCCATCTGCTACCATGTGGAGATTTTCTGTTATGTTTGCGGAATGTATTTATTTATAATCCCACTGATAAGTGTGTGATTAAAACACTAAATACACAATTAACAGTCCAGCTTGTCCTCTCAATAATTTCATTGATAAACACCAGTGTCATAGCCAGTGGCGGCTGGTGAAGTATAAGGATGGGGGGGCAGACCCCACTCTTCCTTTTTGAGCCTTCCCACTTCTCATAAGCCCCACCCCTTATATAATCCACCCACTCCGTCCCTTGTATTTCACTTGCTTCCACCCATAGTGTCAGTATACAGCTCAGCATTACATGACAGAGTATACAGCCCCAGAATCACGAGTATACAGCTCAGCATTACAGATCAGGGTATACAGCTCAGCCTCACAGATCAGGGTATATAGCTCAGCATTACAGATCAGGGTATATAGCTCAGCCTCACAGATCAGGGTATATAGCTCAGCATTACAGATCAGGGTATATAGCTCAGCATTACATATCAGGGTATACAGCTCAGCATTACAGATCAGGGTATATAGCTCAGCATTACAGATCAGGGTATATAGCTCAGCATTACAGATCAAGGTATATAGCTCAGCATTACAGATCAGGGTATATAGCTCAGCCTCACAGATCAGGGTATGCAGGTATACATCTTCAGTCCTGTATACAGCTAGCTCTATACAGCCACCTTCCTTCCTGTATATAGATACCTTTCTCCACCACCACTGACTGCAGATATACATAGTTACATAGTAGGTTGAAGTCCATCAAGTCCACCCTATGTGTGTGATTATATGTCAGTATTACCTTGTATATCCCTGTATGTTGTGGTCATTAAGGGGCTTATCTAATAGTTTCTTGAAACTATCGATGCCCCCCGCTGAGACCACCGCCACATCCTTGCCGCTCTTACAGTAAAGAACCCTCTACGTAGTTTAAGGTTAAACTTCTTTTCTTCTAATTTTGATGAGTGGCCACGAGTCTTGTTAAACTCCCTTCCGCGAAAAAGTTTTATCCCTATTGTGGGGTCACCAGTACGGTATTTGTAAATTGAAACCATATCCCCTCTCAAGTGTCTCTTCTCCAGAGAGAATAAGTTCAGTGCTTGCAACCTTTCCCCATAACTAATATCCTCCAGACCCTTTATTAGCTTTCTTGCCCTTCTTTGTACTCGCTCCATTTCCAGTACATCCTTCCTGAGGACTGGTGCCCAGAACTGGACAGCATACTCGAGGTACGGCCGGACCAGAGTCTTGTAGAGCGGGAGAATTATCATTTTATCTCTGGAATGAATCCCCTTTTTAATGCATGCCGATATTCTGTTTGCTTTGTTAGCAGCAGCTTGGCATCATCTACTAGGACCCCCAGGTGCTTTTCCATCCTAGATTCCCCCAGAGGTTCTCCCCCCAGTGTATAGATTGCATTCATATTTTTGCCACCCAAAAGCATTATTTTACATTTTTCTACATTGAACCTCATTTGCCATGTAATTGCCCACCCCATTAATTTGTTCAGATCTTTTTGCAGGGTTTCCACATCCTGCAGAGAAGTTATTGCCCTGCTTAGCTTAATATTGTCCGTAAATACAGAGATTGAACTGTTTACCCCATCCTCCAGGTCGTTTATGAACAAATTAAACAGGATTGGTCCCAGCACAGAACCCAGCACAGAACATTCTGAGCACTCTCCATTTAACACCACCCTCTGAACTCACCCTTGTAGCCAGTTTTCAATCCATGTACTCACCCTATGGTCCATGCCAACGGACCTTATTTTGTACAGTAAACGTTTATGGGGAACTGTGTCAAAAACTTCCAAAATCCAGATACAACACCTCTACGGGCCTTCCTTTATCTAGATGGCAACTCACCTCCTCATAGATTGGTTTGGCAAGAACGGTTCTTCATCATCTGTCCTGTATACAGCAATATGTACAGTAACAGGACAGATTATGTATATCTGCATGGAGGAAGGTCTCTATATACAGGAAGGAAGAAGGTGGGTGTATATAACTGTATACACTACTGAGGACAGATGTACACACAATTTGTAAATGCTGCTTGATATCCCTTATTTAAACTGATTGTAACTTACTAATCAATAACACAATATTGGACGAACCCTTCTTATGTATAGAAATCTCAATAAACTTCAATGTCACCACAATATCGGTCTCTGTGATATGTAATGTCACATATAATACACATCATACTGAAAATAAGACATAGAAAATGACTGCAAACTTAGCAGGGATGACGGAAACCCCTCCTACAGATATTTGGCTGGGGACTGTGTCAGTAAAGCAGTGGACAGTGTCAGTAGGGCAAAGGACGGTGTCCATTACTTATCAGTGCAGCCTATCAGTGCCCATAAGTTTAGCCTCATCAGTGCAGCATATCAGTGCAGTCTTATTAGTGCCCATCAGTGCAGCCTCAGTTCCCATCAGTGAAGCATATCAGTGCAGTCTCATCTGTGCCCATCAGTGCCGCCTATCTGTGCCCATAAGTGCCACCTGTCTGTGCCCATCACTACGGTCTCATCTGTGCCCACCAGTGCAGCCTATCTGTGCCCACCAGTTCCCATGAGTGGGATCTCATCTGTGCCCACCAGTGCAGCCTATCTGGTCCCTGCCAATCAAACACAGACAAGGAGCCAAAGGGACAAATGAGTGTAGAGTGGGGAGTGTTCGGGGTACATTGCTTTAGCCCTGAACACTCCCTAAACATGGGCAAATAAGCTGATTGAAAGCTGGGAAGCTTCCCATAGACCGCTGTGTGTCCAGCGCCTGGACACTCTTAAAGTGAACACTTATTTTTTCTTTTGAGAATAGCTTGAGGGGGCAGCGCCCGTGCGCTCCCTATGGATGGGCCTCCATTGGTCATAGCTATACCTGTAAATGTATAAACTTTTTAGGAATGCCTACTACCTGGCCTCATCCCTACCCGACATATTCAGCTGTCAGTTGGGGTCTTGTATAGAACTTGGGTTAAAGTCCATGCCTTTTTTTTGTTTTTGTTTTTTCTTTAATGCGGTCCTGCTAAAAATCCATACCAGACCCGAAAGGCCTAGTTTGAATTTTGGGGAGGTCTGATTTTTTTCACACTATCCCTGCACCTTTTTTTTTAATTTTCACCTGCCAGCCAGGAAGCTCCATCTGACAGCTGAATGTGCTCCATGGGGATGAGTTGATGGTTGTTAGGAAGCTGCCGGGTGGCGGCTCCCTAACGACCAAGAGCCCTGAGGAGAACGCTGTAACATTTAGCAGTGGTAGGAATATCACTGCTAAAGGCTATTCCTTCCTGCTGCACCTGTTCATATGTTTGTAGAATCTCCAGAACAACAGGCTAACTTACAGACTAACACGGTGAAATGTTCTTAAAACTTTTTTCTCTTAAGAGCAAATGTTAGGGAATTTCACACATATTACAAACATTATGGTTATTACTCTTGACTTTTGTACAAATTCTGAGACATTTACAAAGCAATTTTTTATATTTAGACCCCTAAGCTAGCAGCCTACACATCACAAGCTAATACCCACAAACCTGTATCTATCATTGCATGTTCTTAGGTTCTTGCCCCTCTGCTAAAGATATCCAGGCACTGCTACCCTGTAAATACCCAAATACCCCATATCACAGTGGAACAGTTGAGTGGTGTGTGACATAATGGCACAGTAGTGACAATGATAAGGTTTCATGGTAGTTTTTATTGTTTGGTATCAAATATTTACAATGTTAATGCTTTAAAGGTGGGCTGTTAGATGTGAAATTGCAGAAAGCTATTGTCCCGCTGTTGATGATGACCGAAAGCAATAATACCACAAAGGCAGAAGCAACTTTTTTAGAGTACCTCTTTACAATACCATAGTAATGGGAGTCATATGCCATATTTTGCTCAATACATAGAGCATAAACCTGAATTCTGTTACAGTTAAGACCTTTATCACCATTGCCTTGCTTTTTTTAAAACTTCTTAGCCCTGTAGGACTAGTGGTTACCTTTTCTAGTCCACAGACTTACCGTTCATTAGCAAGCATCAAACCCAAATAACTTTTGTTCGTGTTGGGAACAGGAAGAGTCTATTTACTGGTCAACACATCTGATATTGAACATTACAGTCATCTGTAAATTTATATTTTAACAATACTGCTTAGGTGGTTCTTAGTAGATCATATAAACCAGTTTAACCATTTTATACATATTTGTAGGGAATAAAGCCCAACATCACATTACATTATCCTGAAATAACTATACTAGTTACTGATGTACATTTTCGCCGCAACAGTCTGCAAGTGGCCACTGAAATATGCATCCTCACAACATAGTCATACACAGATACACATCAAACATTACCACCAAAGAGGGGAAACTTCTAATCAAAATTGTATAAGCCAAGCTACAGTCAGAGAATGTCAGGATGAAACCCAAGGCTAGTAGTTCAAAAGAAATAGCTGCTCTGATTACAGCAAGTTCTACAAATGTATACAAATATAAATGTAGGACTTATTTATTTTGTTTGTTTTTAATGGGCTAGTGAGGCTATATGCCAGTAATTTGTTTCTAAGAAGTTTTCAGAATTTGATGTGCTATAAAATCCATCAATCATAGTACCTGCCAGACATGAGTGATTTATATTAAAGCGGGAGTCCGGCGACCAATCGTTTTTTTTTTTTTTTTAGGTCATTTAGACACTTTGCTAACCCCAAAATAATACTCACAGTTTGGGTGTAATATTTCCGCCTCTGTCTGTTTTCGTACTAAAGAATAACTTTAAAAATGTGATGCTGGCTGTTTCCATCTTGCTTGTGGGCATGTGAAGCCCACAAGCATTGATTTCCTGGATGCGGTGAATGCTGTTCATTCACCGCTTGTTCACACGCATGATCATTGTTTCCGCATTGCAACTTGGGAATCCTGACACTAAGCTCCCAGGAGACAGTGCGACGCCGGGGAAAGGCAATAAACATGCCTACTCCCATGGGGGGAGAGACAGGAAGTGCCACAATCAAATACAATATCAAGGTAATTACAGCGATAAAAAAAATTTTCGTGCGGCATTTGAACATCTCTGCAATTAACTGAAGGGGGTAAGATTAAGTTAAAAATTTGAGTGGAACCCCGCTTTAAGAGGCCCATGTCAGAAGAATGAGTAAGGTGTGAAATATTAATATTTCACAGCTGGCCAAACCCTGAGGGGTTTAACCAGTGCTGTAGACCATGGAACTGTTAAATATAGAGGTCAACATAGATGGGTCATATTACTTCTAAGTTAGATATATATACCTGTATGTATCATGTAAGGTCTATTCAGATGCCTACCTAGAAGTAGTTTTATCACAAAAGTTGGAGAAAACTGAATTATCACATGAATCTCACATTAGCTTCAATATTATTTTTATACTGTATATCTGAAAGACAGTCTTTTAAGGCAGCAGATCTTAAACTTTTTCCAGCAGTGTTTTTCTAAAGCTAAATTTGTCCATAAACTGACATTCATATACGTGTTTAAGATTATTTATTGTAAATAGATTTAAAACTATCCATTTTAAATGCACATAACATCATACCTCACAACTTTCTTGGATTGTGTCACGTAACTGCCAGTGGAGCTCGAAATGATGAGGGATGAGATAATGAGGGAGGCTTCTTGCACATTTCCCATCCAAGCACCACTGGTAGTAGAGACAGGGACAACTAGGGCAGTGGAAGGGTGCAGGTGCCAGGAAGCTGGGTTAGCGAACTTGAGCTTGAAAGCTGAGTTTAGTAACAGCCGGGCAGATAGGTATGGAAGCACAAGCAGGTCTAGAGACAGGTAAGGGTCAGCAACATGCTGGTAGTGAGGTACAAAATCAGATGGCAAAATCAAGCAGGCTTTCAACAACACAGGTCACAAGGGTAAAAGTTAAAGACCATCCAGACAGGATACCATGAAAGACTGTGCACCAGCAGGAGGTTTCTGACAGACTGGAAAGAGGTATGGCTTTCAGGAAAAAGGATGTAGGTAAAAAAAAGCATGCTCAATTTGAACTCACCATGAACAATTAATATGCAAAAAAATTATTGGTAAAACTAACAAGTGCTTTATTTACTGCTACTTTACCTGTAAACTGGCTTTTGAAATTAACAAATGCAATAATTTGTAGGTTGTTGACAGTTTAAAGCAGTAAAAATATTTTTGATAGTTAAAAAATACAGTTTATTTGAGGTTTGTGCATCAGACCAAAAAGAAGGGCAACTGGAGGAAAAAGAGGGACAGATGCACATTAAATTTCTAGTAAATGTAATTGTGTAAAATGTAAATACGATGTTTAAATTCATAATTTTCTCATGAAACAAGGAAAGAGAAACCCAAAGCTGAAAAGAGAATGAGAATTATTATAAAACAAATGGCAATTACTATCATAACTTTTAAAATAACATTATTGGTTAGACTAAAATGAAACCATTGAAATGCATCGTTGTAAATTACTAGAAACAAAGAGCACAGTCTGGGGCTTTACTACAAGAGTTAAAATACTGCAGAGGATACAGCAGTATTAAATTGGCCAGCGGGAGGACAGTTTTTATTAGCAATATTACGACTAGCTGGTGTTTGCCTAAATTTTATTTTATCTATGGTTATAGGGAGGGTGCTATAAATATGGTTAATATTATGTGAGGTAGTTTCGGTCCACACAGTTCTTGCAGTTACCTTTTTTTCTTTCAAACAATGCAGCAATGTGCAAATAAAAGGCAGCTCCAAGAACAGACGGCTGGTATCAATTGAATGCTGCGCATTGAGCACCCCTGACATTAAAAAAGGCTCTAACAACATAAAATAAATAAAAATCCTACAAAGGATATGCAAATCCTCAAAATACTACTCCTGAAACAAAAGCCAACTTTTTTCAAAGGGATGCCTTGCAGCCTTGCAAACAAAATCTGTATTACGTAAAATAGGGGCCCTATAAATGTAAAATAAAATGAAAGCCACAAATCTCCAACCCAGCAAGAAAAGCCAATATTTTTAAGGAGAAGTACAGCCAAAGTATGTTTGGCTGTATTTCTTCTGTGGATCACATGATTGCAGTTCCTTCTGCACTGCTGTGAAACGTTTTCACCTGATAGTGGGCTGAAGCCCGCTGTCCACTGACGTCACAGAGCCAGTCCAGGCTGGGAAAAGATCAAGACCATATGGTCAGGATCCACCCAGAAGCCTGGACCGGCCCCTGGCTCAGCCTCTCAACAAGCTGCTGAAAGCCTGAGCCAGCCTCTCCTGCCCCCTTCACAGCCCAGTGCTCCAGTGAGCAGGGGGGGAGTGAACCAATCTATCAACGGTGAACCAAGCGATCAGCGGTCTTAAAACCGGCGAGACCTATGTCTGAGGCGGAGAGACAGCTGCAGACACACACGGCTCCAGTGATTTCCACCCTCCTCCATCCTCCCAGAGTACAGGACAATGCTCTCCCCTTAGGATGCAGACAGGCTGCAATCTCTCCTCCATCAAGCCCGTGAGACAGGACAGGTCCACACTACCCCACAGTCCCACTTCAACAATTTAAAGGAGAACACACACACCGTCAACATACCACATAGAACGTTTGAACGTGGACTGGTATGGAACACAGAAAAACTTACTTTTCATCTCAGGCTACACTTCCCAACTAGCCATCCCTTTTATGTACACATGTTGGCCTACTGGCCCATACAGACTGTGCCCTGGTTCTCAAAGGCTCTGATGAAGAGGTTATCCTCGAAACGCGTCAGCCGACTCTAAACACTCACCTCAACATGGGCTTGTGTTATTTTTAACCTATTTTTAATTTCAATGCTTTACATATTTTGCTACCTGTGTGCATGAAAGGTAGTATTGGTATTATTTATTTGTTTTTTTTCATATGAATAAATTTTACACTTTTTGATGTGAGCAATCGATCACGCGTCCTCCATTCACCTTTCTCCATATTGTTTTTAAAGACCACTGGATTTCAGTATGCACATGCCAACTGTCTCATTGTATGAGATTAACCAGTGAATTGCTGGATGTGTGTGTATGTTTGGGGTGGGGAGGGGAGTTATTTAGAAGGAATTGTTTACAAGTCATATTTAGAAGACTCTAATTCCGTGTACACACGGGCTGACTTTTCGGCATCAAAGGTCCGACGGTCTTTCCGACGGACTTTCAACGGACTTTTGACGGACTTCCGACGGACTATCGAACGAACGGACTTGTCTACACACGATCACACCAAAGTCTGACGGATTCGTACGTGATGATGTACGACCGGACTAAGATAAGGAAGTTGATAGCCAGTAGCCAATAGCTGCCCTAGCGTCGGTTTTCATCCGTCGGACTAGCATACAGACGAGCGGATTTTTTGACCGGACTCGAGTCCGTCGGAAAAATTTATAACATGCTTCAGATCTAAAGTCCATCTGATTTTCGCCCAAAAAAGTCCGCTGCAGGTCCGATGAAGCCCAAACACGGTCGGATTGTGCGACGGATTTATCCCGTCGGACCAGTCCGATCGAAAAGTCCGCCCGTGTGTACACGGCATTAGTACAAATATAAGGTGGTCGTGGTAATTGCTAACACCTTTTAGGAAGAAGAGTTATGACACTTTTTTCCCCAACAAAAGGTTATTGTAAAGACCATGAAAACAAAAGAAATTCCATACTGTGTGTTTAATGCCTGCTCTCGGTTTCATAGCACTCACTACTCACAGTCACTCATAGTCACACTGTCCTCCCACTTTCATCTGAATGACCACCATCCACAAAATCCGCTCCACAATATCTTATCTACATTGTGTCCATGCAAGTTAAAATTTTCTCTGCCATTTCTGCCCACATCACCATCTGCCCAAAGCTGACTATACACTATCAAAGACTATGAAAGTACTGAAAAATATTACCATGACAATATTGCGAATTTGAACATTTGATTTCGGGATAGATTGAAGTGGGTGTGATTCTGAAAGGGAATCACAATCACATTTACAATTTTGTTCAATCAGATAAGAATAGAGAAAGATAAGAAAGAATAATTACACTAACTACACTAATAATTAGAAAATCAAATGAACATTTTAAAAATTACCGTTTTTGAATGATATTCTTCCAGAGTATTGTTAGCCTAAGCTGTTTACCTTATCCCTTATCTTCATTGACTAGCTACTCTATGCACTGTGCTTCAACACCTTCTATACTTGTGGAAGACCTGAGCCATGGGAACCATAACTTTTTTTAGATCTTCCAACGCTGAATTTGACAGAAGTGTCAATGATGTCACAGGACTCACTTGTACCTTATGTGAAGAAACATGCACCTTCCAAAATAGGAGCAGCCTCATTTAGAGTATGCACGCATCAGCTTTTCCATCAGTGTATTTGTTTTTCATGTAGTTTTGAACGCCATGTGCATAACAGGTGTTTTTTTTTTGCTGCAGTCGGCAACCAGGTCTGCATTATTCTGTAAATGTCATAGGAAACTTGCAGGACACATTTCACAAAATAACCAGCTGCAGACACTGTGTGGTCATAAATTGGCAAACTTACCATTTGGAATGCCTAAAAGAGCAACCTTAAAATGACACTAAGCGATATCCTTATTCAGTAAAAAAAATAATGTATACGCATCCACTACTTAAAGTATAACTTAAGGCAAAACAATTTTGCAACTTTGACATGTGTTAGTAAAACTGTACATATCGTCACAACTACTTTGTGCATCCAGGTGGATTATACCTTGTTTTTTTCAGGACAAATTGGGCTTTCATTTGGTGGTAAATGGTAATAAATATCTCCTGATTTTCTTTTTATTGTCAAAGGAAAAAATGGCCCAAAATATTAAAGGTGTATTTTTAAATTTAGCTGTATATTTATTGTTACTACCATAACCTACCACCATAGAACAGCCCAAAATAAATCCTCCTGCTCTCGATGATCAGAGCGATACCACACATGTGTATGTTATTTGTTGTTTGTACCTGCAGTACAGCCCAGAAATAATAGTGCACATTTTGCTTTTTTTTATCCTACCTAAAGCACACTGACACTATCTGACACTGACACTAACTTAAAAAAAGTTTTAATAAAAAGAAAAATCCTGTCCAAAATATACTGACCGAGATCTTTGACCGCGACCTTGATCTGGGACCCTTACTTAACCCAAACACTAACCCTGGCTAGACCTAGATCTTGTTCTGGGTATTTTTTTAAATTATTATTTATTTTTGTATTTTATTTTTATTATTATTTTATTTTTTTTACATACAGTTTGTTTTTCTCTATCTGCAAGGAGAGATACAATGTATCATTCCTCCCCATTCACAGAGAGAGAAACATTGGGACGGGCTTCACAGTGACTGATCACTGTGATAGCCAATCAGACGCTATCACAGTGATCAGGTGACCCGAAACCAGGAATTCTGGGTCCCGATCGTTAGTACCGGACCCGGGGCTCCTGCTGAGACCCCATTCTCTGTGCTGGGAGCGTGCTGTGCAGCGTGCTCCCATCACAAAGACAAATACACAGATATGTGGCCCCATGGAAAAAGGCCAGTCCAGTGAGGCCGCATATCTGCATACTGTCGGTGTCAAGGGGTTAATATACCACAGCACAAAACTTTGTGTATGAATACAAACTGGTCAAAAATGATAAATCTGTTACAAACATGCTGATGCCTAAACCATAGCTTTAGTCATGTTTTAGTTTAGTTTGATTAGATGCATTAAGATATACTTTTTGATTGGCTGCTATGGAAAGCTTAATAAATTATTTTCACATACTTAAAAAAATCCTACTGTACTGTGAAGTTCATCTCCAGATGGTGATGTGCGAAAATTAAAGCCCAGGGCTTTTGATGCAATTTGATAGATCACTACAAACGTCAAGCTGCAAAGATGCATGATGACTTTGAGCCGCAACCCTCCTCCTTTTAAGTCCAGCCTGATAGCTGCTGAATGTCTTAACTACAGTGAGCTCAGATCATACCCTTCATCCCTTCATTTCAGAGAGCCACTATCAACATTCAAGACATTTGCTAATTGTGCAGATACACAACGCTTCAAAAGACAGACTGAGGATTATAAAGGCTCTCACTTATACACACATTCAAAATAATTTTGGAGATAAAAGGAGAGCCATGCACACAAATAGTTTGATTGCTTTGCTTTAACACTGTGTAGATCCTTTTTGCCCAACATGCTGCGTGCAGGCTGCATGCGGCCCACCAGCACTCTGTGTGCAGCCCATGGTGTCTTTGGCTGTGCTAGCTGTTTGAAGCACTGGCAGAGCCTGATATGTTGAACACCAGACAGAAAGAAAACAAACCTCAATGAACGGAACAATTTATTTTGAATAACACCTCAATACACATACATAGCACACAACAACACACCTGCCTATTTTTGTGCACCACAGCGCACAGAGTGAACCATTTGTGCTTCGTAGAGTGCTACCTTGAAATAATGCTGCAGGTCCTTTTTTTTCATGCACCAAGATGCCATCTATCTTGCAGTACAGATTCTATTATGTGACACTTTGGACATGTTGAGGGCCGTACTTGAGGCCCTTTATATTTACAAAGTAAACCACCACTGATGTTGACATATCCTCTATCGGGTCAATTCTGATCTTGGTTTTTATGGCTCGGATCTTTGTGTGTCCTAGGGAGTGATTCTAACTGTGGGGGGGGATTGTCTCACTAGAACATCTTAGAGATCACAACTCCCGATGTTGCTGGGCAGAACAGGGAATGCCTTGTTTACATAGGCATCTCCCTGTTCTGCCGCTCTATGACACGATCGTGGGCCCCCGCCGGACATCGAGTCTGCGGAACCCGCGGGCATGGCCACGGAGTACGCAGCGGGCGTGCGCCCACAATGCCGCAATTTAAAGGGGATGTACCTGTATGCCAATTTGCCCAGCCGTGCCATTGAGCCGACATACATCGTCGCGCACTGGTCGGCATGGGGTTAAAGTACTAGAACTGTGTAATGTACAACATACTTCATCCAGTGCAGGAATCAAAGCTACTGTATGTAACATAAGCAAAGCATCTAAAAAGCTATGTTCAGGACTTAACGTGTAACATTTTGATTAGAATTAGGTAATGTAAAACATAGTATATAAAATGCAGAGATCAATAGTATGTAAAATGCAACATAGCATATGCAGTAAAATGCAGTAGACATGACTATGTTACATACAACATAGCATATAGATTACTGTAGTCAGGATTGTGTAACATAAAGAGTAACAAATTGTATATAGGCAGTCCCCAAGTTACATACATCCAATTTACACACAACTCCTACTTACAAACAAAGAGAAAACAGAAAATGAGAGGAAATCTACACCTAGGAAGAGAAATTCACTCCTATAAGAGTTATCTTGGGAAAAAGGTATCTCCGCAGAAGCTTTGTCCCCAATCCTTGTTTCCACCAACAACCTAAAATTTTCAAAATCCAATTGTCATTGGGACAGAAAGTGAAGTGAAATCTTTTGAACAGGGGCACAGACAGCAAAACAAATGTTATAGGATAGGGGTTACCCTTCCCTATGCTATTCAAGAGTAAGTGTCCCTTTATAATGGGTGGTCAGTGATTTGTGCCCTTCTACTGGTGGACAGTAGAAACTGTTAATTTCTCAGAGAGAAGATGTAGAGATCCCTTGCTAACACCTCTTTGGTCTGCTAAGTAAAGTCAGGCAGAATCTATGCAGACAATGTGGAGCTAGATAACAGTGCACCTGCTATGTCCATCATAATGAAGAGCATGTCAATCAGTGTGATATATTTTGCTAGACAGGAGCACCAAGTTGTTGACCTAATTCATGCCTACTGCAGGGCAAAAGGTCACTTTTAAGCATGTTCAGTCCTCTGTTCCTAACAGAACAAAGTGGAGGCAGGCATGACTCTCAAAATGCAGTACAAAAAACATTAAAATTACATTTACATTAAGTCAATACTTCACTATTCTCACCAAAGTAGCTACCTGGCCTTAGATAAAAGTAGCAATTGTACTCAGGGCTGGGACAAGGGGAGGGTGGAAGGAGCAGCTGCTCTGGGCGCAATGGTTTACTGTAGGGATGGGGGTGTCTTCCTTCTGTTACAAGGCTGAAAGGAGTAATGATTTTGACAAACGAGTGACTGCTGGCCATGGGTTCCCCTAAGCTTGCACATCATGAATAGGTTGAGGGCGCAGTTAGGCATCTTTGCCCTGGGTTCTGGATGACCTTGTCCCAGCACTGGTTGTACTGTAGATCTTCGTTAAATTTGAAAACATTTTTAAAGTGACCCTTTTTATCACCCAAGCAATTAAACACAGTGGTACTTACATTATTTACTCCATCAACTATTTTAGACACAATCCTTCATTAACCCAAAATGTGGAGCCTAAGCAGACTAAACATCCCATAGTCCTCAACCCTATCTCCAACCACTCCCAGATGATATATACCTTTTGCCCAGTCTGCCTTTGACATGTAGGCTGTAACTAACCTTCTAAATACACAAGACACAAGGTTGGTCTGATTAATGGTGAAACACCCAATCAAGTGGCACCTCATCCCAAATGTATAGATAAATCTAGGTAGAGGAGTAGCAGGGATTTTTATGGTGCCAAGAAAATCCAGAAAAAGTTTTTGTTTAAAAAGTATATAACTTAATATGGACAAAGTGCAGTCATAGAGGACAGAAGGGTACGATAAAAGCAGTATATTAACAGAGCGTGAAGTGAAATGAAAGGTGACTTTGGACCGCCTGCTGGATATACAACGCAGGGAGTCTTACGGTGACATGACACCGCTCGATAGAGTCTGACCCTCTGGCTCTGTTTTTCACGTTATCTGTGTTTCCATTCGCACATACCCTGAAGAAGCAATCAGCGAAACATGTCGGGTTAATGTGCAATGTACCTATTCTATATGAACCTGCTCTATTGGACCACCATATTTGTGAATATTTTTTTATGTATTTCTTTATCGTACATAACGGGACACAGAGCACCATAATAATGACTATCTGGGTTATATGCTACCTTTAGGTGATTGGACACTGGCAACCAATAGTAAGAAAGTTTCTCCCATATAACCCCTCCCATACAGGGAGTACCTTTAGTTTTTTGCCAGTGTCTTGAAGGTGATGGTCACGGCTGTGGAAGTTCTTCAAATTTCTTCAATAATGTCCCAGTGAGGATGTTATTATCGGATCCATTCGGATGGCATAAAAAGCTAAAGTGGATGGTACCCGAGCCTCGGTTCAAGAACAAGGTTTTGCCTGTAATGTGTCCTTTATGGTGCTGGACCCTTGTTATATGGTATTCCTGGTCTTCACTTGCCCAAGGGAACCATAAGGGTGCTTTACAGGTCCACGGGTATGGATCCCGTACAAAGGGGGACCCGGTCCTTGAAGGTCCTCAGTGGCGCTACCCATCGTGATGGGGGAAGATTGGGCCTGTATCAGGCCCTGCAGCGAGGACTGGTGAGTACTCCCTCTGGGAGGCCTAAAAATATTATTATTGTTGCTAAATATGTTATGACAGATGTATTGGTGATTCCCTTGGATCGGTATTCCTTGATTTATGCTTTTCCTTCGATCCAGATGCTGCCGCACCTGTTACGCAGGATACAGGAGGAGCAGAAAACAGTGATTCTAGTGGCCCCGGGGTGGCCCAGGAGGTCCTGGTACTCAGAGATTGTGAGGACCCGTTGTGCCTCCCATAGCGTCCAGACCTGTTGTCTCAAGGTCCCAATCTCATCCTTCTTTACGGTCGCTGAATTTGATAGCATGGCAATTGAGACCAAGGTGCTGAAAGATTGTGGAATCAGAGGTTTAGTCTTATCTACTCTGATAAATGCTAGAAAGCCAGTTTCTAGAAGTATTTACCATAGGGTCTGGAAATCGTACATTTCCTGGTGTGAGAGGAGAAGATGGCATCCTCGCAATTATACGATTGGGAGGATCCTTGCCTTTCTTCAAACAGGAATTGATTTAAACTTATCTTTAGGAACCATTAAAGGACAAATTTCGGCCTTATCAGTTTTTTTCCAGAGGCCAGTTGCATCTCATTCTTTAGTGTGAACCTTCGTCAGAGGGTACTGCACTTAAGACCGCCGGTTAAGCCACCCTTATGCCCCTGGGACTTGAACTTGGTACTATCAGCTCTACAGGTTCAACCCTTTGAACCGATTAGGCATATTCCTTTAATTCTATTGACTAGGAAATTGGTTTTTTTTGGTGGCCATAACTTCGGCTAAAAGGGTGTCTGAATTGGCTGCCCTTTCGTGTAAAAAACCTTTTCTACTTTTACTTTAGGACAAGGTGGTGATGCACTCCCGTCCAGATTTTTTACCTAAGGTGGTTTCCAATTTTCATTTGAATCAGGATATCATTTTACCTTCCTTTTTTCCCACTCCTAAGTCTAAAGAGGAAAAGTCGCTTCCCTCACTGGATGTAGTGAGAGCAATCAAGGTTTACTTAAGTATGTCAGCTCCTTTTCGGAATACTGACTCCCTTTTTGTCCTGCCAGAGGGTCCTAAGAGGAGACAGGCAGCAACTATTCAACTATCTCTAGGTGCATTTTCCAACTCATTATCCAGGCTTATGAGTTGAAACGCAGGTTTCCACCTCGATATTTCAAAGCTCACTCTACTAGAGGAGTTAGTACATCATGGGCAGTGCGCCAACAGGTGTCTATGGCTCAGGTTTGCAAAGGGGCCGCTTGGTCTTCAGTTCATATGTTCACCAGGTTTTACCAGCTGGACGTTAGATCTCAAAAGGAGACTATTTTTGGCCACAGCGTGCTGTGAGCGGCTTTATAAGTTCTGGGCCTGAAGGGGATTTAGGAATACTATGTTCCCTCCCCTCAAATGCATTGCTTTAGGACATCCCAGATAGTCATTATTATGGTGCTCTGTGTCCCGTGATGTACGATAAAGAAAAATGGATTTTTAAAACAGCTTACCTGTAAAATCCTTTTCTTGGAGTACATCACGGGACACAGAGGTCCCTCCCTTCTTTTCTGGGATCTTCATTGCTTGCTACAAAACTAAAGGTACTTCCTGTATGGGAGGGGTTATATGGGAGGAACCTTCTTACTATTGGTTGCCAGTGTCCAATCACCTAAAGGTAGCATATAACCCAGATAGTCATTATTATGGTGCTCTGTGTCCCGTGATGTACTCCAAGAAAAGGATTTTACAGGTAAGCTGTTTTAAAAATCAATTTTTTGTTAAAATAACATATTAAGTTATATACTTTTTAAACAATAACTTTTTCTGGATTTTCTTGGCACCGTAAAAATCCCTGCTACTCCTCTACCTAGATTTATCTAACCTTCTAAATGCTGTCTGAGAGGCAATATGACAGTGCCCAGTGGGAGAATTACTAGGACTTAATAAAACAGAGTATTTGTTTAGTATTCATGCCTGGAGAGTTGTTTACAGGCTGATTAGCTCATATTTGGCAGTGACTTCTATAAGCATCAAACAAGGAAAATGTTTCTTTAAAGTGATTGTAAAGGAAACTTTTTAATTTAAAAAATATAGGAATCATGTTATAAGTACCTGCTCTGTGCAGTGGTGCACTGCACAAAGCAGCCCCGATCCTCCTCTTCTCAAGTCCCTCACTGGTGCTCTGTGCCCCTTTCCCTTGCTGAGTGCCCCCATGGCAAGCCACTTGTGCCTGTTCGCTTCTAAACCAGCTCTCTGCGTCCATTAGACACAAACAGCATGGCTCAGCCCTGCCCCCAATCTTACTGGCTGTGATTGACAGCAGTGGGAGCCAATGACTCCTGCTATTACATCTCAGCCAATCAGGAGGGAGAGACCCAGGAGAGCCTCGGGTCTCGTGCACATCGCTAGATCGAGATCAGACTTAGGTAAGTATTAGGAAGGCTGAGGGGGGAGCGGCACACTGAAGGTTTTTTACCTTCATAAATAGAATAGATGAAGGAACAACCCTTCAGCCTTTACAACCACTTTAAGCTCCAAGGAGAATGCTGAGCCTGCAGAATTCTACACTTCTCGATTACTTTACATCAGTTTTAATGTATGTGCAACCACTGTTCTGCATTTATGATCTTTTCTTCTTCTCTGTGTATACATGTTGAACCCTCGGCCAAAATGTATACCATATGTCCAGTCAAATGTTTGACTGATAACCAACAATGGCCAATCAGAGGCCAATGGGAAGTTTAGTTTAGTGCCCAATGAGAGGAGAAGAAGATTATGAGCTGCTCATTGAGGTAACTTATTGTGAAGAATTTTCAGAGCAGAAATATCCCCTTTATCAGCCAATAAGACACATTTATGGCAACACTTAAACTGTAAAAATGTGGTTGCATTTTAGCAACAAGACTGCTTTCCATAAAAACAGAACCTATTTAGAATTGTAGTACTTCTATGTGAGCTTGGTTCTCATCTAAGCATCACGGCTTTTTCTGTCTCCAGTGATGATGTTTCTTTATCTAAAAGCATGCACCTTTAGAGGCTGTGCTCCATCTAAAGCTCTACTTCTCCAACTAGTGGATCACCTTGGATCATTGTGATAATGTACGTCATATTTCCTTTATTAGAGTCCTGAATTGTATCAATCAATATTTCATGTAAAAAAAAAAAAAAGTTATTTTTTAAATTTTTAGCAGCAGGCACATTCACTGCCATCATTTTTTCCATTCATTAAATCTGTCTTCTTTCTTTATTTGAACATTTCCTTGTGCTGAGAAAGAGAATAGGTAAGAATAGGAACAAGAAACACTCGAGATACAGACAAGAACATAGAGCTCACTTCAAATGTCTTTTTCACAGCATGATTTCTTGACATTTTGAATATATTCTATGCCCTATGTCTGAACCAGGTTTCTCACTGCAACCAAATATAGACACACTGCAATAGCATTCCCAGCTATCACACATAATCAAACAAGCACTACAGCGGTGAAAGCATTTATTCACTGTTCCCACATCAAAGGAAAAACGTACACTTTAAATACAGTATATTCAGGGTCATAATTCTCATCTTTTGTTTGAGCTGCCTATAGTCTATACTTTGGGACTAAAAAAGATCTTAGCGTGCCCGCCTCCATTTTCTCCTGAAAACTTGATGGAATACATATTCTGAACTGTTATTATTATACTATATAAAAAGTATTTTTAGATCTTTCATAATTTATACTATATTTCCATTATTATATTCCCTTTACAAATGCGTAGAGTCACTCTCCTTTTCACTGCAATTAGCCTAACTACTCTAAAAATTATGAAATATAATTTTAGTCATAGATAGTATATTGTTTTCACGCAGCCAAATGTGATTAAGACCCCTTTCACAATGAGGCGGTTTTCAGGCGTTTTAGCGCTAAAAATAGCCCCTGTAAAATGCCTGAAAACTGCATCTCATATCTCCCCAGTGTGAAAGCCCGAGTGTTTTCACACTGGGGCAGGAGCGCTCCTACACCACCCCTGCCTATTGGAATGAATGGGCAATGCTTCCAAACACGCGGGCTTTTCACCCGCGCTAGCGGGTGAAAAGCACCTCTAAAACTAGCGGCGCTTTACCGCTAATGGACCCACCGCCCCAATGTGAAAGGGATCTAACACATGTGAGTTGCACTGTTAGAAAGACACAACCACTGGACAGCACTGCTAAAAAAAAGCATAGCATGTGCATGGAATACACAAATATGGTCACCGTCATGTACATACATGTTAAAAAACAAGGTGTTTGAAACATTAAGGGCGCTTTCACACTGATCATATGCGTTCTTATTGTGTTTTTGGGGCGTTTGCGGTGCATTTTGCACAGGACATGTGACTCAAAAACCGCATCAAAAATGCAACCACTAGTGCGTTTTTGCCACGTCTTCTATGCATTTCAATGGGGAGGTGCGTTTTTGGTGCATTTTTTTTACCGCACCAAAAATGCAGTAAGCAGAATTTTACTAAACGCAGAGGACCTGCAACGGATAAATGTGAAGAGTTCCATAGATACATAGTTCGTAAGGTTGAAAAAAGACACCAGTCCATCAAGTTCAACCTGTGGTGTGTGCTTGTGTTTATGTCAATAGTACATTGTATATCCCTGTATGTTGTGATCATTAAGGTTCCCATCTAATAGCTTTTTAAAACTATCGATGCTCTCTGCTGTTACCTCTGCTTGTGGAAAAGAAGTACACATCCTTACCGCTCTGACAGTAAAGAACCCTCTACGCCAGGGGTGTCCAAACTTTTTTCAAAGAGGGACAGATTTGATGAATAGAACATGCTTGAGGGCCGACCATTTTGCCTGACATTATTAAACCATTAAAATTTGGTGTAAGTGTGTCCGTCCGAGCGCTAATACATGGCCCAACAAGAATTCTCTTGACTTTGTGCTGTGTGTGGTGAATAGATGAACTCGGGCGTGTTATGGATATACCGTATTTAATCGGGTAATAACATGCACCTTCACTTTAAAAAGTAAGTTTCTGGAAAAAAATCTTAAATTTTAAATAAAGAACTGTGAAGCAAAATAAGGGTCAGTGCCCATCAATGCAGCCTAATCAGTGCCTATCTGCAGCCCCCACTCCATTGCCATGAATGCAGCCCTCACTCCATTGCCATGAATGCAGCCCCCACAGTATTGCCATGAATGCAGCCCCCACAGTATTGCCATGAATACAGCCCCCACAGTATTGCCATGAATGCAGCCCCCACAGTATTGCCATGAATGCAGCCCCACATTGACATGAATGCAGCCCCCACCACATTGACATGAATGCAGCCCCCACCACATTGACATGAATGCAGCCTCCACCACATTGACATGAATGCCGCCCCCATCACATTGACATGAATGCAGCCCCCACCACATTGACATGAATGCAGATTCACTATTGCCGTCAGTGCAGCCTGATTCATGTCCATCTGCAGCCTTGGAGGAGACAGGGAGGGGGCGGGACGAGTGCCAACAGATATACAGGAGAAACTCCTGTTTTTATCGGCAGCCTCTTTATTTGAAAGTCCCGCCTCCTATGATGGACAAAACAATTGTCCAATGGCAGCACAGGAGACGGGACTTCCTTTTACACAGGACACCATGTAAACAGGAAATTCTCCTGTATCCTGTACGGCGCTTGTCCTGCCCCCTCCAAGGCAGCCAGCATATCTATCTTTTGTGGCCCCCGGCGCTCAGGGATTCGTTAGGGGCCACAAAAGATATGTATGTCAAAATTACCAGGCGGGCCACCCGAAACCGGACCGCGGGCCGCAATTGTCCCACGGGCCGGACTTTGGACATGCCTGCTCTACGCATTTTAAGGTTAAGGTTAAACCACTTCTCTTCCAATTTCAGTGAATGGCCAAGTGTCTTTTTAAATTCTCTTTCACAAAAAAGTTTTTTCCCTATGCTAGGGTCTTCAGTATGGAATTTGTACATCGCTATCATATACTGTAGATCCATAAGATTACATGGTCACACATTTTACCTCCACTTTATTTAAAAGAGAAGTACAGCCAAAGCTTGTTTGGCTGTACATCTCCTGTGGATCACAGGAGTGCAGTTCGTTCTGCACTCTTGTGACCTGTTTTCAGCAGACAGCGAGCTGAAGCCCACTGACGGCTGCCGTCACTGAGCCGGTCCAGCTTTGGGCAAGATCATGACAATGAAGTCAGGATCCGCCCACGTGCCTGGAACGGCACCTGGCTCAGCCTCTCAGCGAGTTGCTGAAAGCCTAAGCTGGCTGCTCCCGCCCCCTCTGCAGCCTAGAGCTCCAGTGAGCGAGGGGGAGCAGAGCAGACAGCGGTGGTTGACAGTCATCAGCTCTCTGCTCAGGGAGCCCTGAGAACCGAGCGATTGGTGGTGTTTGATCACTCGGTTCTCAGTCTTAGAGCCGACGGAGACAAATGCAGCATTGGACCAATGCTGCATCCTCCTAGGTAAGTATGCGTCTGCAAAAAAAACCCCAAAAAATACTTCTTTTTTAATGCAAAAGTGGAAGAAAAATGGATCAGTGTGAAAGCAGCCTAACACAATCAATAATATCAGCTTGATTAAAATACATCTGTGGCCTTAGCAGAAACATTTTTATACTGACAAAGAACAGGAATGTCCATGTACCTGAAAGCATGTTTTACTCCAAAGCAGATAGCATGGACACCCCAAAACCCAGATCATAATACAGTTTTTGACCAGCTTCCTATTCACCCATTCCCACCTTTCAACCTCAGTACTGGCACCTCACTGTAACTGGGAGTCTTATAAACTAATGTCAATTGGCAAATGAGGCTGATTGGTATTTACATTACAATGCAACTCAGGTTTTAGGCAGGTTTTAGGGGCAGCCAGATGACATAAGCTTTAAAGCAGACACAAGGTATGGAATACCACAGACAGGGGCGGACTGACCATTGAGCCACTCGGGCACTGCCCGAGGGCCCTGGGCCACTAGGGGGCCCCATCAGGGTTGTCGGCCTCAGTAAAACCAGGGACAGTATGTAAAAATCTGTGTTTTATTTACATCTGTCTCTGAAATGTCCCTTACCGACATCCTTTTTGTCTAAAAATCTCGAGATTATAGCTGCCCCACCTCTCCAGTACCTTCTCAGCCAATAGAAACATGTCTGTGTATACTCTGTGATTGTATACTGTGTGACCTCATGATCTCTGATTGCCTGGGGGCCCAATAATCTCCTATTGCCCGGGGGCCCCATCCATGAGTTGTTAGTCCGCCCCTGACCACAGATACACAAACCAATGTGCTACTTACACTGATTTACTTATATATACATATATATATATATATATTTATTTATATATACACAGTATCTCACAAAAGTGAGTACACCCCTCACATTTTTGTAAATATTTTATTATATCTTTCCATGTGACGACACTGAAGAAATGACACTTTGCTACAATGTAGAGAGTGTACAGCTTGTATAACAGTGTAAATTTACTGTAGCCTCAAAAGAACTGAACACACAGCCATTAATGTCTAAACTGTGCTGGCAACAAAAGTGAGTACACCCCTAAGTGAAAATGTCCAAATTGGGCCCAATTAGCCATTTTCCCTCCCTGGTGTCATGTGACTCGTTAGTGTTACAAGGTCTCAAGTGTGAATGGGGGGCAGGTGTGTTAAATTTGGTGTTATCGCTCTCACTCTCTCATACTGGTCACTGGAAGTTCAACATGGCACCTCATGGCAAAAAACTCTCTGAGGATCTGAAAAAAAGAATTGTTGCTCTACATAAAGATCTCCTAGGCTAGAGGAATTTTGCCAAGACCCTGAAACTGAGCTGCAGCACGGTGACCAAGACCATACAGTGGTTTACCAGGACAGGTACCACTCAGAAGAGGCCTCTCCATGGTCGACCAAAGAAGTTGAGTGCACATGCTCAGCGTCATATCCAGAGGTTGTCTTTGGGAAATAGACATATGAGTGCTGCCAGCATTGCTGCAGAGGTTGAGGAGGTGGGGGGTCAGCCTGTCAGTGCTCAGACCATACGCCGCACACTGCATCAAATTGGTCTGCATGGCTGTCATCCCAGAAGGAAGCCTCTTCTAAAGATGATGCACAAGAAAGCCCACAAACAGTTTGCTGAAGACAAGCAGACTAAGGACATTGATTACTGGAACCTTGTCCTTAGTCTGATGAGACCAAGATAACTTATTTGGTTCAGATGGTGTCAAGCATGTGTTGCGGCAACCAGGTGAGGAGTACAAAGACAAGTATGTCTTGCATACAGTCAAGCATGGTGGTGGGAGTGTCATGATCTGGGGCTGCATGAGTGCTGCCAGCACTGGGGAGCTACAGTTCATTGAGGAAACCATGTATGTCAACATGTACTGTACTCTGAAGCAGAGCATGATCCCCTCCCTTCGGGGACTGGGCCTCAGGGCAGTATTCCAACATGATAACGACCCCAAACACACCTCCAAGACGACCAATTACTTGCTAAAGAAGCTGAGGGTAAAGGTGATGAGGTGATGGACTGGCCAAGCATGTCTCCAGACCTAAAGCCTATTGAGCATCTGTGGGGCATTCTCAAATGGAAGGTGGAGGAGCGCAAGGTCTCTAACGTCCACCAGCTCTGTGATGTCATCAGAGGACTCCAGTGGCAACCTGGGAAGCTCTGATGAACTCCATGCCCAAGAGGGTTAAGGCAGTGCTGGAAAATAATGGTGGCCACACAGAATATTGACACTTTGGGTCCAATTTGGACATTTTCACTTAGGGGTGTACTCACTTTTGTCGCCAGCGGTTTAGACATCAATGGCTGTTTGGTAAGTTATTTTGAGTGGATAGCAAATTTACACTGGTTTAAAAGCTGTAAACTCACTACTTTACATTGTAGCAAAGTGTCATTTCTTCAGTGCTGTCACATGAAAAGATATAATAAAGTGCTCCAAGAATGTTTTGTTCTTGGAAAATGCTTACAAAATTCTTTATAGATGGTACTACACCCCAGCCAGAATAGCGAGCTTTATCCCATCTTATTCCCCTTTATGTTTTCGAGGATGCTCACAAGAGGGTACGATGGCACACATTTGTTGGAAGTGCCCTAAGGTATGCAGACTGTGGATCAGAGTGTATGCACTCCTCCGAAACCTCTTCAATACTACCATAAAGAGGGACCCCTTTGAGGCCCTTTTGGGGAAACCAATCCCTGAACTGTTGCGTCCAGAGCGACAGTTAGCATCCCATATACTTACTGCAACTAAATTAACTATTGCAAAATCATGGAAAACTTCAGTCCTAAGTTTTGAAGCAGTTAAAAACCGCATTAATGATACCATGGTTAATGAAAAGCTGACAGCAATATTATCAGATACACATGATAAATTTCTTCGAACATGGCAACCATGGGTAAACTATGCCCACCCCTCCAGATTCGACTCGGCACTACTCTCCTTGTAATGGAAACAAAGGCACCCCATCCCGCGGACCTCTTCCCCCCCCCCCTCTTCCCTCCCTTCTTTCTGCACTCCCCACTTTTTCTTCTCTATTAATCTCCTTTCCTTCTTCTCCTTAATCACTAAGTCAGTTCCTTTTTACTCCCATTCTTCATTTTTTTAGTCTGGGCAACTTTTCCTTTATATATCTTGGATTCCACAGGTTTACCCCTGCTGGAGATATAGTACAGGCTGACAATTGAGTTGGAACACTTTTTGCCTCCTCAGTGCTTTATGTATTGATACATGGTCATGTGTTATGAATCCTGTTTTCACTTGTAATTATTAGAAAACTCCTTTTTTTTGTTTTTTTTGGTTTTTGTCCTCTGTACCATGAATACGCACTCATGTATCCGCATAATGTACATTTATATGTTTCTCCTTTTGTACTAACAACACCCTTTATGTTCAATAAAAACCTTTTGTACAAGAAAAGATATAATAAAATATTTACAAAAATGTGAGGGGTGTACTCACTCTTGTGAGATACTGTATATATATATATATATACACATTATACCTGCAGGTTCTTCTTCCTCCTGCAAAGATGAACACTGTTTCCCATTTAAGAGCAAGCTTAAAGAGGAACTGCAGTCTGCTCACATAATTTGGAATAAAAACATCTTTGCCATTCTGAAGCTTCCCTCCACTGCATATTATTTTATATATACTGTGATTCTGTACTTGCCAAATATGCTGTAGAAATCTCCCTCTACTGAGCCTGGCAACCATTTTAACTGTGGGCAGCTGAAGCTGCTGCCTGTTCACTTCCTGGATTTACACAGACACACAGAGGCTCACCTCCAGTTCTGCAGCTCTCATTGGCCCTCTTAGGACTCAACCCCCCCCCCCCCTTCCTGGCAAACTCTCACAAGAGTGAGAGAGAGAGAGTTGTGCATGATGTCATAAGCCTAGGCTTTTTACCAGACAAGAAACAGGAAGTGGCTGTATAAGGTATTTACTGGCAGAAAAATTACTATCCAAGGGTAAAACAACAAGGGCAGAAGATTTAATAGAGGGAAAGATGAAAAAATGACTGAAGTTCCGCTATCAATTGCCTTAAGTTTATTCAGTATCAATTTAAGCTCAGTCTCTTCCAACCTGTAGCCCTGGATCAACAGTGGTCCATAGCCATGGGACAGCCATCTTCCTACACTCTGCTGTAGTATGTGCTGGTGACAGTGGATAGAGGACAGGCTATGAAAAGCATAACAATAATTATTACCAACCAGAGTGTATAATGCCTAATATTGTAATACACAGTAAAAGTGTAGTAGGGTATCACTACAGGAAAATTATATGAGATAGGCCACATCAAAGATTTACAACTACCTTTAAAAAGTGATTTGTGCATTAAAATATGGACACTGTCATGGTTACAGCACATGATATCTGCGTATTGATTGGTTGCTAGAGATTACTGCACATCATTACTGCTCACTGATTGGTTGCTAGAGTTTACAGCACATCATCTCCTCACTGCCTGCACACCATGGACTGGGGAGGTGAGGGGACCCATCAATAGACAGAAAACTCATAGGGATACTAGGACTCCTGGGATCAGTGGTAGTGCTGCAGGTAGTGGAGGGTGTGATCAATGGCAATCCTGATTTTTTTTTTACTGACTACCAATATAAAGAGGGGTTTCAACACTGGCCACCAATGTAATAGGGGTTTACACTGACCACTAATGTAATAGAAGCATTCACAGTAACCACCAATGTAAGGTGGGATTTACACTGATCACCAATGTAAAGGGAACATTCACACTGGCCACTTGTGTGAATGAAAGGATTCTACACCAAGCACTAATGTAATGAGAAGATTTACACTGATCACCAATGTAACTGAGACATATAGCCCTACACGTGACCTACATCTTTATCCACCCTGTCAGTACACCTATGCATCCTAAAACCCCTGCTAACCTCTGCACCCCAAACCTCCCCCATCCTCTCCAAACCAACCCTCCCCCCCTTTAACTCTACCTGCCTCCCCTGCTCATCTTTGCACCCACCTTCCTTACCTCTATACATCCCCTCTTTGCTAAATAATAAGGGATTTTATTCATCCACAATACATCTAAAATTTACTTTTTAACCACTTGCCGACCACCTCACGCCAATGTACGTTGGCAGAATGGCACGGGCAGGCAGAATCACGTACCTGTACGTGATCTGCCTCCCACGGGCGGGGGGTCCGATTGGACCCCCCCCGGTGCCCGAGGCGGCCGGCATTTGTTCGCAGGCGATGAGAGGTGAGAGGGAGGCCATCCATTCGTGGCCACCCCCTCCCGATCGCTCCCGGCGAATGAAATCCTTCCTCTGCCTCTGTAATGTAAACAGAGGGAGAGGAAGTGATGTCATCCCTCCTCGAGCCGGTCTTTTCGTTCCGGCGCCGAGGAGAGAAGACATCAATGTAAGTTACACCAACACTACACTAACAGTAGAACACACTAGGCACACTTTTCACCCCCCATCACCCCCCGATCACCCCCCCTGTACCCCCGTCACACTGACACCAATAGCAGTTTTTTTTTTTGCATTGGTGTCAGTTTGTGACAGTTATAAGTGTTAGGGCAGTTAGGGTTAGCCCCCTTTAGGTCTGGGGTACCCGCTTTAGGTCCAGGGTACCCCCCTAACCCCCCTAATAAAGGTTAACCCCTTGATCACCCCCCGTCGCCAGTGTCACTAAGCGATCGTTTTTCTGATCGCTGTATTAGTGACACAGGTGACGCTAGTTAGGGAGGTAAGTATATAGGTTCGCTGTCAGTGTTTTATAGCGACAGGGACCCCCATATACTACCTACTAAAGGTTTTAACCCCCTGATTGCCCCCTAGTTAACCCTTTCACCAGAAATCACTGTATAAGTGTTAAGGGTGACGCTGGTTAGTTATTTTGTTTTTTATAGTTTATTATAGTTTTAGGGCACCCGCCGTTTATTACCTGTTAAAGGTTTAACCCCTTAATTGCCCGGCGGTGATATAAGTTACGTTTTTAGGGTCAGATAAGGTCTGCGTCGCCCCAGGCAGCGTCAGTTTAGCGCCAGTACCGCTAACACCCACGCACGCAGCCTACACCTCCCTTAGTGCTATAGTATCTGAACGGATCGATATCTGATCTGATCAGATCTATACTAGCATCCCCAGCAGTTTAGGGTTCCCAAAAACGCAGTGTTAGCGGGATCAGCCCAGATACCTGCTAGCACCTGCGTTTTGCCCCTCGGCCCAGCCCTGCCCAGCCCACCCAAGTGCAGTATCGATCGATCACTGACACTTACAAAACACTAAGCACACATAACTGCAGCGTTTGCAGAGTCAGGCCTGATCCCTGCGATCGCTAACAGTTTTTTGGTAGCGTTTTGAAACAGTCGCTAACAGTCAGGAGCTTTTTTGCCTGTGAGTCTCACTAGAGTACCCCTAAATTTAATGCCCAAAATGGCAAATCGAAGGTACACTAGTGAAGAGGCCTACACTATATCTATTGTGGACCAAAGCAATTTATACGCTGGTCAACACAGCTGGTCAATACAGTCCTCCCTTGCCAGAGATTGGAGACCAATTACGGTCTCTGAATTTAAGATCTTTCTGGGCCTTTCCCTCAACATGGGCATAAATAAAAATAGTGAGTTGCGGTCATATTGGTCCACTGACCCAATTTACCATATGCCCCTGCTCTCTACTTCCATGGCCAGGGCATGATCCAAGCAGATTTTGCGGTTCATGCACTTTAATCACAATGAACTCTGTCGTCCTGGTGGAGACCCTGGCTCTACAAAATTCGGCCCCTCTTAAACCACTTCAACCAACCTTTTGCAGACTTGTTTACTCCCCATCAAGTTGTCTGTGTTGATGAGTCCCTGATTAAATTTTCTGGCCGCTTGTCATTCAAACAGTACCTTCCCAGCAAGCGTGCCAGATACGGGGTCAAGATGTATAAGCTCTGTGACAGGGCCACAGGCTATACATGTAGATTTATGGTTTACGAGGGCAAAGATAGTAGAGCCGACAAACTGCCCTGACTACATAGGAAGCGCTGGCAAGATAGTGTGGGACTTGGTGTCACCCTTATTCGGAAAGGGGTACCACTTGTAAGTGGACAATTATTACACGAGCGTGACACTTTTTAGTCACCTTTTTGATCATCAGATTGGAGCATGTGGCACCGTGCGACCTAATCGCCGGGGCTTTCCCCAGCGGCTTGTAGATTCCCATCTTAGGCTGGGGGAGAGAGCCTGCTTGCAGTGTAATAATTTGCTCGCTATGAAGTGGAGGGACAATAAGAATGTTTTCGTTCTTACCTCCCTTCATGCAGACACGATGGCCCAAATTACTACGGCGACTGGTGTTGTGAAGAAACCCCTCTGTGTCCACGAATATAACCAAAATATGGGAGGGGTGGACCTCAACGACCAGTTGTTGGCGCCATACCTAGTTGCCCGTAAGGCCAGACGCTGGTACAAAAAAGTGTCTGTTTATTTATTTCAATTGGCTTTGCTGAACGCTCATGTGCTATACAGAGCTTCAGGACGGACTGGATCCTTCCTTAAATTCCAGGAAGAGATCGTCAGAGCCCAACCAAATGCAGTAAGCCGGCTGCATGAGAGGCATTTTCCTTATGTCCTCTCGAGTACCCCTACCCAACAAGCCCCCCAAAGAAGATGTTGTGTCTGTAGCAAGCGCGGATTTAGGCGTTACACCCGGTATTATTGTCCTTCCTGTCCTGACAATCCTGCTCTATGCATTGGTGAATGTTTTGAACGCTACCATACACTAGTTGAGTTTTAGCGTAGGGTACAGCATTGCACAGACTAGGACACACTTTCACAGGGTCTCCCAAGATGCCATCGCATTTTGAGAGACCCAAACCTGGTACCAGTTACAAAAGTTAAAGTTACTAAAAAAAGTGTAAAAAATAAATAAATAAAAATAAAAAATAAAAAAAATAAAAACACAAAAAAATATAAAATAAAAAAACAAAAATAGTTGTCATTTTATTGTTCTCTCTCTCTCTATTCTCTCTCTATTGTTCTGCTCTTTTTTACTGTATTCTATTCTGCAATGTTTTATTGTTATTATGTTTTACCATGTTTGCTTTTCAGATATGCAATTTTTTTATACTTTACTGTTTACTGTGTTTTGTTGGTAACCATTTTTTTGTTTTCAGGTACGCCATTCAGCTGCAGAGCGGATTTATTTATCTTGACAGCAACAGCGTTTGCTCCCACGATACATAAAGCCGTGACTCCAGCGCTGTCGGAGGTGATTTCACCACCACAGTTACATACTTCAGCATATATGCCGAAGTGTAGGGGCAGCAGTGGGTGGAGGAGCGATTTGTTCCTGCCTTTTGTGGGAGGATGCCCCCATGCTTCGGCATATATATATTTTAGGCACAGGTTGCGTTAAATGTTTTATTTTTTACTATGTTTTTTTTGTATTTGCTTTGCAGGTATGGTAAGTCTTACTGTTATACTGTAATGTTACTTTGTTTTATTGTTAACCATCATTTGCTTAGCAGGTATGCCATTCAGTTGCAGCACGCATTTATTTATCTTGACAGCAACAGCGTTTGCTCCCACGATACATAAAGCCGTGACTCCAGCGCTGTCGGAGGTGATTTCACCACCACAGTTACATACTTCAGCATATATGCCGAAGCGTGGGGGCAGCAGAGGGCGGTGGAGTGATTTGCTCCTAACTTTTGCGGGAGGATGCCCCCATGCTTCGGCATATATATACGGTGCATGTATGCCCATCATTAGAAGTGGGTGGATGAAGGGAGGTATTCTAATGGTGGGCATACCCACCAATCAATCTCTTTTTTTCGTTCAGCCCACAGGCTGCATGAAAATTAGTTTACAATATATGCCCAACAAGGACCAGCAACATACTGGTATGTTGCTGGACTTTGAGTGGTTATACCAGAATGATGCCTGCAGGTTTAGGTATCATCTTGGTATCATTCTTTTCAGCCAGCAGTCGGCGTATGTAAAAGCAATCCTAGCGGCTAATTAGCCTCTAGACTGCTTTTACAAGCAGTGGGAGGGAATCCCCCCCACCGTCTTCCATGTTTTTCTCTGGCTCTCCTGTCCCAACAGGGAACCTGAGAATGCAGCCGGTGATTCAGCCAGCTGACCATAGAGGTGATCAGAGACCAGAGTGGCTCCAAACATCTCTATGGCCTAAGAAACCAGAAGCTACGAGCATTTCATGACTTAGATTTCGCCGGATGTAAACAGCGCCATTGGGAAATTGGGAAAGCATTTTATCACACCGATCTTGGTGTGGTCAAATGCTTTGAGGGCAGCGGAGAGATCTAGGGTCTAATAGACCCCAGTTTTTTCAAAAAAGAGTACCTGTCACTACCTATTGCTACCATAGGGGATATTTACATTCCCTGAGATAACAATAAAAATGATTTAAAAAAAAATAAAAATGAAAGGAACAGTTTAAAAATAAGATAAAAAAGCAAAAAAATAATAAAGAAAAAAAAAAAAAAAAAAAAAGCACCCCTGTCCCCCCCCTGCTCTCGCACAAAGGCGAATGCAAGCGTCGGTCTGGCGTCAAATGTAAACAGCAATTGCACCATGCATGTGAGGTGTCACCGCAAACGTCAGATCAAGAGCAGTAATTTTAGCAGTAGACCTCCTCTGTAAATCTAAAGTGGTAACCTGTAAAGGCTTTTAAAGGCTTTTAAAAATGTATATAGTTTGTCGCCACTGCATGTTTGTGCGCAATTTTAAAGCATGTCATGTTTGGTATCCATGTACTCGGCCTAAGATCATCTTTTTTATTTAATCAAACATTTGGGCAATATAGTGTGTTTTAGTGCATTAAAATTTTAAAAAGTGTGTTTTTTCTCAAAAAAATGCATTTGAAAAATCGCTGCACAAATACTGTGTGAAAAGAAAAATTAAACACCCACCATTTTAATCTGTAGGGCATTTGCTTTAAAAAAATATATAATGTTTGGGGGTTCAAAGTAATTTTCTTGCAAAAAAAATTTTCATGTAAACAAAAAGTGTCAGAAAGGGCTTTGTCTTCAAGTGGTTAGAAGAGTGGGTGATGTGTGACATAAGCTTCTAAATGTTGTGCATAAAATGCCAGGACAGTTCAAACCCCCCCAAATGACCCCATTTTGGAAAGTAGACACCCCAAACTATTTGCTGAGAGGCATGTAGAGTCCATGGAATATTTTATATTGTGACACAATTGTGACACAAGTCGCTGGAAAAAGACAAATTTTTTTTTGCACAAAGTTGTCACTAAATGATATATTGCTCAAACATGCCATGGGAATATGTTAAATTACACCCCAAAATACATTCTGTTGCTTCTCCTGAGTACGGGGATACCACATGTGTGAGGCCCCGAAACCAAGCACCGCCTTCAGGATTTCTAAGGGCGTAAATTTTTGATTTCACTCCTCACTACCTATCACAGTTTTGAAGGCCATAAAATGCCATGATGGCACACCCCCCCCTAAATGACCCCATTTTGGAAAGTATACACCCCAAGCTATTTGCTGAAAGGCATGTTGAGTGTATGGAATATTTTATATTTTGACACAAGTTGCGGAAGAAAGACAAGAAACATTTTTTTTTTTTTTTTTTCAATTTTCAAAACTTTGTGACAAAAAGCGAGGTCTGCAAAATACTCACTATACCTCTCAGCAAATAGCTTGGGGTGTCTACTTTCCAAAATGGGGTCATTAGGGGGGGTTTTGTGCCATCATGGCATTTTATGGCCTTCAAAACTATGATATATAGTGAGGAGTGAAATCAAAAATTTACGCCCTTAGAAAGCCTGGAGGCGGTGCTTGGTTTTCGGGGTCCCGTACGTGGCTAGGCTCCCAAAAAGTCCCACACATGTGGTATCCCCGCACTCAGGAGAAGCAGCAGAATGTATTTTGGGGTGTAATTCCACATATGCCCATTGCATGTTTGAGCAATATATCATTTAGTAACAACTTTGTACAAAAAAAAAAAATTGGTCACTTTCCCGCAACTTGTGTCAAAATATAAAATATTCCATGGACTCAACATGCCTCTCAGCAAATAGCTTGGGGTGTCTACTTTCCAAAATGGGGTCATTTGGGGGGGTTTGTGCCATCTTGGCATTTTATGGCCTTCAAAACTGTGATAGGTAGTGAGGGGTGAAATCAAAAATTTACGCCCTTAGAAATCCAGAAGGCGGTGCTTGGTTTTCGGGGCCCCGTACGCAACTAGGCTCCCAAAAAGTCCCACACATGTGGTATCCCCATACTCAGGAGAAGCAGCTAAATGTATTTTGGAGTGCAATTCCACATATGCCCATGGGCTGTGTGAGCAATATATAATTTAGTGACAACTTTGTGCAAAAAAAAAAAAAAAAAAATTGGTCACTTTCCCGCAACTTGTGTCAATATATAAAATATTCCATGGACTCAACATGCCTCTCAGCAAATAGCTTGGGGTGTCTACTTTCCAAAATGGGGTCATATGGGGGGGGGTTTGTGCCATCTTGGCATTTTATGGCCTTCAAAACTGTGATAGGTAGTGAGGAGTGAAATCAAAAATTCCCGCCCTTAGAAATCCTGAAGGCGGTGCTTGGTTTTCGGGGCCCCGTACGCGGCTAGGCTCCCAAAAAGTCCCACACCTGTGGTATCCCCATACTCAGGAGAAGCAGCTAAATGTATTTTGGGGTGCAATTCCACATATGCCCATGGCCTGTGTGAGCAATATATCATTTAGTAACAACTTTTTGAATTTTTTTTTTTGTCATTATTCAATCACTTGGGACAAAAAAAATTAATATTCAATGGGCTCAACATGCCTCTCAGCAATTTCCTTGGGAGAGATGATCAAAAACCATCAAAAGAAAGCTCTATTTGTGGGAAGAAAAGGACGCAAATTTTGTTTGGGTACAGCATTGCATGACCGCGCAATTAGCAGTTAAAACAACGCAGTGCCAAATTGTAAATAGGGCTCTGGTCAGGAAGGGGGTAAATCCTTCCGGGGCTGAAGTGGTTAAAATGTAACCCATTTGCTTTTTAGATTTTTTTAAAAGACTTTTTACACTCGTTTGGTTACCGTGAAAGGGAAATGTAAACTAGTACAGGTACATTTCAAGAATACACACCACGTATGTGTACTTGTTATTTATACTGGATCCCTAGTGTAAAATAATTTATTTTGGTTACTGTGGGGTATAAATAATTCCTCGAAAATTCCTCTACCGGTTTTGTGGTATAAAAGGAGGTCTAAAAGGAAACCATACATTAAAAGCATACATACAGAAAAATTATTATACAATAATTGCAAGGCATAATGTTACAATCAATGTTCATACAAAGAAGTCTGCTCATGCAGATGGACTGGAAAACAGCTAGCAACAGGATCCCAAAATATCCCCTTTTTGTTTATATATCAATCTGGATAATGGTGCTTTTATACTTATATACTACTGTATAATATGTGAGGCTATACTCAACACTCTATGATTCTTAAAATGAGACCTAAACTTTTAGGTCATCTTTTCTTAATCATGGGAGTATAAGAATGTATTAGCTGTAATTGCGCCATGCGTTCTAGTTCCATAGATGACAGGTAGTTTAAGCAAGCACAAAGTTGACTTACCTAGTATCACAGATTTTATGTAAATTACAGTTGTTATATATCTCATATTTGCAGACTTAGAAATTACTCCCTGAATTAGAACAGCTCTGTGTGATATTTCTTTGCAACCTAGAAATCCTGTGGATAATCTTTCACAGGCAGCTGATGGTGTTAAGATACTAATTAGCAAAATAATATAATTTGTCAAAAAGAATTGTAGTAAAATAGTATGTAAAATTACAGTGTGTCTTGAATAAGAGCTTTGACAAAATACTTGCTTTCTAACACTCTATGCGCCCTCCAAGAGAATTCACTTATCATACTATATTTGACAAGTTGCCTGAGAACACTTTGAAGTGGAACTTCAGCCAAAACTATTTATTTTGGAATTTAATAGAGTAGGGAATAATTAGAACCTCTATTAGATACTTAAGAACTTATCTAGATGGGCAATGTGATATCAGGTGCATTCAGCTTGGATCTCTCTTATGGGGCAAAGATAGCAATAATATACTGACAGGGGTTCTGACCTTTCCCACTTCCTCTGTGCACCCAGGAAGCCCCCAAAATCTTGCTCATACTTTAAATTTCAGCTTGACCCAGTTTTTTCTTTGGCACCCTATTCCCCCCACTTTCTCAATACCCAACTCGGTGACCCCATTGATCAATAGATGTGGTGCACCAGTACTTCAGGCATACATGTGACTTTTGAACCAGAACAGGTTCACTATAAAAAATGTGCACGGTTGATACATTTGGATGTGAAGTGCATATGAGTATAGCTGGAAAATCTCCAAAACTCATCTATTAGTTTGCCTGACGTGTCTCTAAACCACTGGGGGTTCCCTCTGGCTTTGCCATTATAGGTTGGCAGGAGTAGTAAAGGCAGTATCACTATTCCTGTCAGCTAGAAGTAGGAGTAGCACGCTGATGCTGGGGAGGAAAAGAGTAGCACTGGACTGTGGTCTCTCCTGCTCCTGCTCCTCCCTATGACAACATGCATCCTGTGGGTGGCCACATGCAGCACTCAAGCATCTCTACACAGCACTACAATGTATACATTAGATGAGGATTGCCTTGGAATAAAAGTAAATGAAGGGGGTGAGGAGAGGCAGACAGAGCTGGAGTTTTTCTCACTGGTATGGACACCATTATTGTCACTACTGTTATTGTCATTGACACACATTGTCATGACTGCCCATTTGTTGGCTGTATGTTAACATCATTGCTTGTTGCTCTTATACTGTATCATTTGCCCATTGTTTGCCTGTGTATTGTCATAATTGCCTATTTGGTGCCTACACATTGTCACTTTGCTCATTTGCTGGTTTCATATTGTCAGAATTGGCTGTTTGTTGCCCATAAATTGTTATGATTGCCCATTTGATGTTCACGTATTGTCATAATTTTCTACTTGTTGATCACAAATTCTACTAATTGTTTGTTTGCACTTCAGGTATTGTCAGGAATGCTCTTTTTATTGTCAGAGCTGTTTGCTTAGAGAACCGTATTACTATAAAAATGTTATCCCCTGCAGTCTTGTCCCTATCAAATCATAGCACCGTTAGCTCCATATTTGGCCACGACACCCTAGTATTAAAACATTAAATACATTTTTGGCATCTCCCCATTTCATTTATGTGCTCCATATCATCATTAAATGGTTCACTGTTACCATGAATACCAGCCAAGTTTTCACTCAGTATGAAACCTGTGCTCATTAAGCGAGAGGACAGAGGAAGGACAAGAAACACTGAAATGGTACACTTTCTAAAAACTGATTTTAAACTGAAGAGGTATATATTGTTGGTGTATAGAAAATCATATGTGTTACATGCCGAGAAGTGACCCCTGCTCCTCTGTGTGGCTGCTTTCTCTGAGAGTGGAATCTAAGAGGAGGCTGATGTTTCATCAGGGACCCCCTCAGCTTTAGGGCTTAGTTGCAGGCTACTCTGGGGTCACTCAATAGATACTGTACTTGCAGCCGTGAAGAAGAGTAGGTGCTGGGTAGGGATGAGCCGGAACACCCCCCGGTTCGGTTTGCACCACAACCTGCGAACGGACCGAAAATTTGCGCAAACTTTAGAACCCCATTGAAGTCTATGGGACTCGAACGTTCAAAATCAAAAGTGCTAAATTTAAAGGCTAATTTGCATGGTATTGTCCTAAAAAGGGTCTCTGGACCCGGGTCCTGCCCCAGGGGACATGTATCAATGCAAAAAAAAGTTCTAAAAACGTCCGTTTTTCGGGAGAAGTGATTTTAATGATGCTTAAAGTGAAAAAAAAGTGAAATATTCCTTTAAATATCATACCTGGGGGGTGTCTGTAGTATGCCTGTAAAGTGGCACCTGTTTCCCGTGCTTAGAACAGTCCCTGCACAAAATTACATTTTTAAAGGAATAAAAGTCATTTAAAACTGCTTGAGGCTTTAATGTAATGTCGGGTCCCGGCGATATGGATGAAAATCAGTGAGACAAACGGCATGGGTACCCCCCCCCCCCCGTCCATTACCAGGCCCTTTGGGTCTTGTATGGACATTACGTGGAACCCCGCACCCAAAATAAAAAAAGGAAAGGCGTGGGGCCCCCAGGCCCTATATACTCTGAACAGCAGTATACAGGTGGTGCAAACAAGACAGGGACTGTAGGTTTGTTGTTAAGTAGAATCTGTTTCTAATTTTGAACTGGTACATTTTTAAAGTGTAGCTCCAGCCAAAAAATCTATTTTTAAGCTTTTTCGAAAACATAGGGAAGGGTTATCACCCCTGTGACATTTGTTTTGCTGTCTGTTCACCTCTTCAGAAGATTTCACCTCACTTTCTGTCCCAATGACAAATGTTTTTTGACAATTTGGGGTTTTTAGTCAAACAAGGATTGGTGATAAAGCATCAGTGGAGAGGAGACACGTTTTTCCCATAATAACTCTTACAGGAGAGAATTTCCCTTCTTAGGGGTAGATTTCATCTCACTTCCTGTTGTTTCCTTCCGTTTGCAAGTAGGAGTCATTTGTAAGTTGGATGTTTGAAAGTAGGGGCCTGCCCTATATACTCTGCAGAAATTACGGCCTTAGGTGTTGGTGTTGCCACAACACTGTAAGCCCTTCACAGTTTTTCTTGGTGGGCGCAGGAACAGGCTCTACTGTGAAATATTAGATCAAGAATTGTAATTACATGCCCCTGTTGAACAGGGTCAGAAAAATTGGGGCTTTGGTGGTGGTGCTGCTGGTGCCACAACACTGTAAGTCCTCACAGTTACTCTTGGTGGGCGCAGAAACGGGCCCTGCTGTGAAATATTAGATCAAGAATTGTAATTACATGCACCTGTTGAACAGGGGCAGAAAAATTGGGCCTTTGGTGGTGGTGGTGTTGCCACAACACTGTAAGTCCTCACAGTTATGCCCCGTACACACGGTCGGATTTTCCGATGGAAAATGTGTGATAGGACCTTGTTGTCGGAAATTCCGACCGTGTGTAGACTCCATCACACATTTTCCATCGGATTTTCTGACACACAAAGTTTGAGAGCTTGCTATAAAATTTGTCGGAAATTCCGATCGTGTGTACACAAATCCGACGGACAAAGTGCCACGGTATGCTCAGAATAAATAAAGAGATGAAAGCTATTGGCCACTGCCCCGTTTATAGTCCCGATGTATGTGTTTTACGTCACCGCGTTCAAAATGATCGGATTTTCCGACAACTTTGTGTGACCGTGTGTATGCAAGACAAGTTTGAGCCAACATCTGTCGGAAAAAATCCTAGGATTTTGTTGTCGGAATGTCCGAACAAAGTCAGACAGTGTGTACGGGGCATTACTCTTGGTGGGAGCTAGATAACAACACAGGACAATCTACTGGGAGGAACGTCTGAAAAGGACTATTATCTATCTACAAAACTAAAAGATTTTCTGCCAAAAATTCCCATTGATGATTCTATACTGATGTTCTATGGATTTTATCGCCTGTATGAACTCAAAACATATAGGGAATGCAAGTACACGGAACAAGACGTCAAAAAGGTGAGCTGTATTGGGAAACCTATTGCCTTAATACAGTTTTGTTTTCCTTGACCGATGCTATCCTTGACCAATCTAATTGCGATCCACACCCATACATATGATAAACCATTAAACCAGTGTTTCTCTGCTGAGTAACCTGCAAATGAACTTTAAACTGCATTTTCTTTAATATGCCTGAGTGAAGACTAACTAAATTGTATTTAATAATCTAATTTTCTGAACGGATCTTATGAACCCTCTACCAAGGTTCACTGCTGGCTATTTCCAAATGCATTTAATTTTGTCCATTGCTCTAACCAATTAACCAAGCCAATTTCAAGTGAACACCTTATAGTAGGGTTGATTCGTGTGTATGGGATGGATGATGGTTGTCGTGTATGGCTGTTTTGTTGTGGACACCGGTGTTCCATTAAGACTTTCCTGTTAATTTTAAACTAAATGTTTTTGGAGGAGGGTATTTGTAATTCATTTTTCAATATGTTAAACATCAGAGTTTTTTCTATTTTTGTTACAGTCATTGTGTATAATTAATAAAGATTACTAGCCCCAAATATGTTTGTATCCTTTCTGAAGAATACCTTTGGGGATCTCTGTTCACGTTTTTTTTTTTTTATCTGGATGCTGGAACGGGCCCTGCTGTGAAATATTAGATCAAGAATTGTAATTACATGCGCCTGTTGAACAGGGGCAAAAAAAATGGGCCTTTGGTGGTGGTGGTGCTGGTGCCACAACACTGTAAGTCCTCACAGTTACTCTTGGTGGGCACAGAAATGGGCCCTCCTGCAAAATATTGCATCAAAAATTGTAATTACACACCCCTGTTAAACAGGGGCTGAAAAATTGGGCCTTAGGCACTGGTGCTGGTGCCACAACACTGCAACCCCTCACAGATACTCTAGTTGGAGCGCAGGAACGAGCCCTGCTGAAAAGTATTGCATCAAAAATTGTAATTACACGCCCCTGTTAAACAGGGGCTGAAAAATTGGGACTTAGGCACTGGTGCTGGTGCCACAACACTGCAAATCCTCACAGATACTCTAGTTGGAGCGCAGGAACGAGCCCTGCTGCAAAGTATTGCATCAAAAATTGTAATTACACGCCCCTGTTAAACAGGGGCTGAAAAATTGGGCCTTAGGCACTGGTGCTGGTGCCACAACACTGCAACCCCTCACAAATACAACCAGAACCAAAAATATTCTTACAAGCTATCAGCATGATCATTGAGAAGGAAGAGAATAGTCACTCAGCATAACAGGATAGTCACTCAGCATCAGCATAGGCAGTCTTGAAGGGATCTGAGATTTCAAAAAAATTATTCGGTTACATCAGCATCAGGCGCTTGGTAGCTGGTGGTGATCCAAGACTGATTCATTTTTATGAAGGTCAGTCGATCGATCGAGTCGGTGGACAGGCGCACCCTGTGATCGGTTACAAAGCCTCCAGCAGCACTGAATGTGAGTTCCGAAAGAACGCTGGATGCAGGACAGGCCAGTAGCTCAATTGCATACTGTGCAAGCTCTGGCCAGTGATCCATCCTCACGACCCAGTAACCCAGAGGATTTTCGGTGGGAAAGGTGTCCAAGTCAGATCTTGCCCCTAGGTATTCCTGCACCATGTAAAACAGACGCTGGCAATGGTTGCTGGAACCGATCATACCTTGGGGCTGCGGATTAAAAAATTGTCTGAATGCATCGGTCAGATGGCCACCTTCTCCACCGCTCCTTCTTTGACTGACCGAAGCCTCAGCAACACGTTGTCCAGGAATAGGAGTTTGTAACCTCCCAGTCTCTGGGAACGCGTTGAACAGACCTTTCTGCAAGGCCTCCCGAAGATGTTTCATCCTCTGCTCCCTCTGCGTTGGCAAGATAAGGTCCGCAACCTTACTCTTGTAACGTGGATCAAGGAGGGTTGCCAGCCAGTATTGATCCCTCTCCTTGATACCACGAATATGAGGATCCTTCCGCAGGCTTTACAGGATCAGGGAGGCCATGCACCGTAGGTTTGCTGAGGCATTCGGTCCGGAGTCCTCTGGGTCACTGAGGACGACATGATCAGCAGCCACCTCCTCCCAGCCACGTACAAATCCATGGGTTTCTTGGGACTATAAATGATCCCTTAAAGACTGCTGCTGATGCTGAGTGCCAGGCTCCACCTCCATGCTGACACAATCCTTCTTTTCCCCCTCCTCCTCCTCGTCCTCTTCCTGTGTGATCGGCGGGCATGCAGGAACACTGTCTGGATAAAGGGGGCCTTGAGAGCTAAGGAAGTCCTCCTCTTCCTGCCTCTGTTCTGCCTCAAGTGCCCTGTCCATTATTCCACGCAGTGTGTGCTCCAACAGGTGGACAAGGGGGACAGTGTCACTGATGCATGCACTGTCACTGCTCACCATCCTCATGGCCTCCTCAAATGGTGACAGGACAGTGCATGCATCCCTGATCATAGCCCACTGGCATGGGGAAAAAAACAAGCTCCCCTGAACCTGTCGTGGTGCCATAGTCACACAGGTACTCATTGATAGCCCTCTGCTGCGTGTGCAGCCGCTGCAGCATGGCCAACGTTGAGTTCCACCTGGTGGACATGTCACAGATTAGGTGGTTCTTGGGCAGGTTAAATTCCTTTTGGAGGTCAGCCAGCCGAGCACTGGCATTATATGACCTGCAGAAATGCACACAGACTTTCCTGGCCTGCCTCAGGACATCCTGTAAGCCCAGGTACCTGCCCAAGAACCGCTGCACCACCAAGTTAAGGACATGAGCCAAACAGGGCACATGGGTCAGTTGTCCCTGTCGGAGGGCGGAGAGGAGGTTGGTGCCATTGTCGCAAGCCACCATACCTGCCCTAAGCTGGCGTGGCGTCAACCACCTCTGAACCTGCCCCTGCAGAGCTGACAGAATCTCTGCCCCAGTGTGGCTCCTGTCCCCCAAGCACACCAGCTCAAGCACCGCATGGCATCTTTTGGCCTGCGTGCTTGCGTAGCCCCTTGAACGCCTACAGAGCACCGCTGGTTCCGATGACAAAGCAGCACAGGAAGAGGCCATGGAGGAAGAAGAAGAGGAGGGAGTGGGGGAGAGAGGTGTGGCAGAATCACCACTAGTAGTATTTTGGAGGCGTGGTGGCGGAACAACCTCCATAAGTACTGCACCCTGTCCTGCATCCTTCCCAGCTGCCAGAAGAGTCACCCAGTGCGCGGTGAAAGGTAACATCCCTGTCCATGCCTGCTGGACCATTAGTCAGTGGTAATATGCACCTTACCGCCCTGTCCAGCGAGGCCAAGACATTGCCTTCCACATGCCGGTAGAGAGCCGGAATCGCCTTCCGTGAGAAAAATTGGCATTTGGGAACCTGCCCCTGAAGAACCGCACATTCCACAAACTCACGGAAGGGGGCAGAGTCTACCAACTGAGAAGGCAGCAGTTAAGGTGCTAGCAATTTAGCCAAGCTAGCATTCAACTGCTGGGCATGTGGATGGCTGGGAGCGAACTTCTTGGCGGTGCAGCAGCTTGGGCAGGGAAATTTGCCTGGTACAATCTGACTTCAGTGTACCGATAGCAGATTGCCCCCAAGTACTTGGCTGTGACACACCTAATTCTACACCTTCATTCCTCTCAGTGCAGGTCTCAGAGAGGACTGAAGGTATAGTGATGTTGGAGATCACAGCTGATAAGGAGCAAGGAGAGGTACTCTTTGTTCTTTCGTGTGGGTCTTTTAGGTACACTTGCCAGTGAACTGCATGGCAGGTCAACATATGTCTGGTCAAGCATGTGGTGCCCAAGCGGGAGATGTTTTGGCCACGTGAGATACGCTTGAGACAAATGTTGCAAATAGCAGCGGTGGGATCTGATGCACTCTTCTCAAAAAAGGTCCACACCAAAGAACTTTTGGAATAACGCGCAGAGACAGCAGCGCCCTGCACATGCAGAGCTCTGTGGTATGATGCAGTCGGTGTGCTGCCCTTAAGCTGACCCCTGGAGGGCATCCTTCCTCGTTGGTGATGTGCCTTCTCCTCCTCCTCCCCTCTCCTATCAGGCACCCACGTGGAGTCAGTGACTTCATCATCCCCTCCCTCCTCATCACTGGAGCAAAGCTGGCATTATGCTGCAGCTGGGGGAACATGACTGCCAGATTTCTTTCCTTCTTGGGCACCCCCCTCTCCGGGCTCACGTTACTGCCATCCCCTAGCTGGGTACCATCATCGGAGCCTTAAAAATGCTGGGCATCCTCCTGGAGCATGTACCCAACACTGTGGTCAAACAGATCAGGGGACTCCTCAGGAGGACATGGTGGGGCTAGGGAAGGAGTAACTGATGCCATTGAGCCGAGGGAAGAGGCCGCGTTGGCAGCTGCTTTGCCAGACAAAGTACCCTGAGCCTGGGTGAGAGAGGATGAGGAGGATGAGGGCGGCTTGGTCATCCGCTCTACCAAGTCTTCCACATGTTGTGGCTCAACATGGCCAGCTGCCGAAAAAAAGGACAAGCGTGTCCCACGGCCACGTGCTGATGAGGATGCACTGTTGCCTCTAGACACAGAGCCTGCTTGCCCTCTTTTATTGGCTTGTGAATGTCTGCCTCTCCTTGTTGGCCTTCCAGACATACTAATGGCCTGCAGTGAGATGTAGCTGCACAAAGCTGGGATGTATATATATATATATATATATATATATATATATACTGATACTGCAGCTAGCAGAATCAACTGCCTGCCTGTAGTATTATTAGTATGAGAACACCAGCAATTGTCTTCAGGTAGCTTTAGGTGCACACTGTGCAGAGGACACAGCACACTAACCGTAAATACTGTAGCTGTCTGCCTGTGGTATTAATATAGGATCAGAAGAACACCACCAATTTTATTCAGGTAGCTTTAGGTGCAGACTGTGCAGAGGACACAGTACACTAACTGTAAATACTGTAGCTGACTGCCTGTGGTATTAATAGGAGCAGAACAACAGCAATTTTCTTCAGGTAGCTTTAGGTGCACATTGTGCAGAGGACGCAGTACACTAACTGTAAATACTGTAGCTGCCTGCCTGTGGTATTAATAGGATCAGAAGAACACCACCAATTTTATTCAGGTAGCTTTAGGTGCACACTGTGCAGAGGACACAGTACACTAACTGTAAATACTGTAGCTGCCTGCCTGTGATATTATTATAGAATCAGAAGAACACCACCAATTTTATTCAGGTAGCTTTAGGTGCACACTGTGCAGAGGACACAGTACACTAATGCCCCGTACACATGGTCGGATTTTCCGACGGAAAATGTGCGATCGGAGCGTGTTGTCGGAAATTCCGACCATTTGTGGGCTCCATCAGACTTTTTCCATCGGATTTTCTGATACACAAAGTTTGGGAGCAGGCTATAAAAGTTTCCGAAAACAAAATCCGATCGCGTCAATTCCGACCGTGTGTGGACAATACCGACGCACAAAGTGCCGCGCATGCTCAGAAGAAATTCCGAGACGGAACAGCTCAGTCTGGTAAAATTGGCGTTCGGAATGGATAGAGCACTTTCGTCAGGCTGCAAATCTTTAAAATTGTTTAATGCAGCGCGCTCTCTTCTTCTTTTTAATGCAGGAAGAACGAAGAGTTTTGCTGCTGATATTCACACAGAGTTCTCACAAACTTCTTTCTTTCTTATTTATCGTGATTCCCTCAATATATTATGATTTGTCACATCTGACCAAAAATCTATATAATTTTTTTTGTGTTTTTTTTTTTTTTTAGTTATTTAACATCCAGAATATTTTTGTGTGTGTTTTGTGTGTCAAGTTACCACAACACCATTATTATCTTGTATTATTTAATCTCAAGGAGATTGCTTGGTGTTGGTGTCTCTTGTTAATTTCACATCATATTTTGAAATGTACCTGCCTCCTTACAAACAAACTGTCCTTTTTGAAGGAAAACACACATAGGCGAGTCTAATTAAAACCAAAAAAACCTTTATTAAGGGCTCACAACCAAACAAAGAGGGAGGCAACGCTGGAGAAACAGCAGAAATCGGTGAAGCCTTTGACCCCTAGGGCACACATCAATTATTTTACTGCAAAATTGGTGGCCTGAGGAGTCCATATATAAGGGAGTGCAGTCTGGTCCAGAAGTCCCAGAGATCCTGAAAGCAGCAGATGACATCTGTGTCCCCAGGCTGTGGTCATACAAGAGCCTGCATCTTTTGCCAGACCAGACTGAACCCAGGATCATCACTCTCTGGTCTTCCTTCGATGCTTCCTTCCACTCTGTGGCTGTGGTGGTGTAGTTGTGGCAGGAGGAGGATGTTCCAACTCACTCACGTGGGTATTGGGTGTGATTTTGCCCCTCACCCCCTTAGTTAAGACTTTATAAATAGGTCCTCACACAGCTGGCGTTGGCCCTCCTGCATGCCCTGCAGTTTGGTGGTAGCCATGCAGGCAAAGGCCTCTTCAGGAGTTGGGTGGCTCTGAGGGACACAGAAGCCTCCTGAATGAGCCTGGGAGCTGAATCCTGCACGTGACTCCGCTTCCTGGGTCTTTTGTTTGGAAGGCGGAGGGGAGAAACCTGCGAATCTGTCAGGCTCCTACTGGTCCCAGGCTTCTCCTGGCTGCCACTTAGCCCCGCCTCCTCCTGGCTGCCACTAACCCCCGCCTCCTCCTGGCTGCCACATTCCACAGCCTCCTCCTGTGTGCCACATTTCAGAGACTCGTCCTGGCTGAGGTCTTCCTGTGTATAAAAAAGGGACATAGTTTTAGTTTTTACTTCATCAATCACACACAATTTTCATCTCATGACTGTTGCAAATTGAATGTTAACAAATATAAAAGACTATCATTCTGAGCCCAGCATTTTTCATTCTTGTCCCAATTATTTTTGCCCACCACTGTCTATTAATATGTAAACGCCTTTAATAAATCAGCAATTAGTGATCAATAATAACATCTAGTAAACATCATTTATTTATTGACCAGAAATCTGTAGAAGAATGCTATACCTGGCTCAAGCTGGGCTCCTCCACTTCTTCCTGGCTGGAAGTCCCAGGTTGGACATCGGAAGTCTCTGCTGGGGTGGAAGGAAGAGTGGAAGGAAGGGTTGAGAGGGATTCCCTGACTCCAGTTTGGTCTGACAGAATTTGCAGTCTCTCATAGTACCACAGCCTGGGGACATAAATGTCATCTGCTCCGGATCTCTGGGAATCCGTGACCTTCTTGCGCTCCCTAAGATAAGTGCTCCTCAGGCCACCAATTTTGGCTTTTAGGGGATGGTTGCTGTGGGGACCACCGGCTTCACCAACTCCAGCAGTTTCTCCAGCGCTGTCTGCCTCTTTTGTTTATGATTATAATGTGGATGTTTCACCTGCCACAGACAGGGCAGCTCCCTGTACTTGTCTATGAACAGGGGGAGGAAGTTGTGGTCATTGAAGCCATCCATTTTCTCTGCAAGGAACAGCACAAGACAAACCCTAATGTCAGGCTAAACTCTCCTAATCTTGTCCCAACATAGGCCTCAATCTATAAGCAGTATAGGCCCAAGTTTAGATCTTACCTTAGTTATCACGATCGGCGCCTCCGATACTCACAGATCGTACGTACTACGCACGCGTGTTACGTTTTATACACACTGCGCATGCGTGAAACTCCGCCCGCCCCTAATGTTCTTTCTATTCTATTCCCTGCCCCTTCTTGTTCGGCGCAGTGGGGGAAGAGCACATGGCGGAAACACAGCAGGTGCATGCTAATTACAGCAACGAGGAGGAGGGGGAGGAAAGCCCGGAGCCAGAAACGTCACGATCCAGAAGGAGACGATTTAAGGCCTCAAATATGTCCTTTGGGGAGATGTTGGAGATGGTGGACATCCTGAAGAAGGCTGACTATGACGGAAAGTATGGACCTTACCCCAACCCCAATGTCAGAAAGGCCAAGATCATGGCAAAAGTGGTCAAGAGTCTGCACCGGAATTTCGGGGTACGACAATCGAAAGATCAGCTCAGGAAACGATGGTCGGACCTTAAATTAAGAGAGCACGAGCAGTACAGAAAGATCTGGAGAGTGCTGCAAAAAAGTAAGTAGTTGTCCTGTGTTCCTATTCTTTATGTTTGTTACGTTCATGCTGCTCCATGTGCTTTTCTTAACTGTTATCCAGTTTAAAATGGCAACTTTCATGTTCATGGGCACATTATTCGTTCGTATAAAACATTGTTCGTTTGGCCTAGAAAACACCATTGTTTTGGCCATATGCATTTGCCCACATTTTTTATGGCCTACTTGTCTGAAAATAATTTGGTTGTGTAGCTGGGTTTGTAACTAGAATGAAATGCAAACTAGATTCTGTGTAAGGAGAGGACACTCAGCAGCAGTTTTCACATCTGGACGCTGGAGAACTAGTGTGGGACACAGGAACATCCTTTTTATTAGGGGGCCCACACAGGTGCTCCAGTGTATACTATAGGGGTGTCTCCATCTGTGAAGCTTGTACAAAACAGGTAAAGTATTAAAGCTTGACAAAGGACAATAAAAATTCAACATCTTGGAACTCTGCCAAAATAGACAATTGTACCCCACTTCCAAGCAATGTTTCATATTCCTATTTCTGCCATCAAATATCTGTGTGCTAAGTATACCTATTTTTTTTTACATAGGGGAGAAAAGACTCGGAGGACACCCCTCATCCGAGGAGACCACAGACCCCCCACCTCTGGAAGAAGGGGAAATCCACCCAAGCCAAGTAGAGCAGGAGGAGGAATACGTGGTGGAAATTGGCACCACAACAGGTGAGTGTCTGCGACCACAGGCTCAGGTAAGAGATGGATGCCGGCATATTTATAATACATGATGTGTTTTTGTTTATATCTTTTTAGGTGATCGTGATGTTGTGGATCCAGGGCATTTCACCTCAGAAAGTGCACAGATCCTGATGAGAGAGATCATGGGGTGTAATAGGGACTTGGAAAACATCCTGAAAAACATCAATGATGTTCAACAAAAAATGAAGAACATCATTGATGTTTTAGGGAGAGTTTAAAACCCTTCCAAATCCCTTGGGTTTTTTGTGTGCTAAAAATTATTACCATTTTTTGACATATTTGCGAAAAGCCAAATTTTGAAGATGCAGACAGTGTGTCAACATGTGCTATCTGCCATCACGGAAGATCAATGGACGCGTTTTGGGGGTGCAACCCCTTCCTCAATAATAAAGTAGCTGTGAGGAAGGGGTTGCACCCCAAAAACACGTCCCTTGATCCCCCATGATGGCAGCTAGCACATGTTGACATTCGGCAAATTTGTGTGCATCTTCAAAATTTGGCTTTTCCTGGGGTGACTTCACCCCATCTGAATGCAATATCAAATACAGTTTGTAAATACTCATGTCTGATATTGCCTTCAAGTTCTACCAAATGTGAACTTTGTAAGTTCAAGATTTGTGTCTTTCTTGTTGGTTTTAAACATGCCTGTTTTATCTTAAATGGACCTTTCTACTTTTTCTAATTTGACCCCAAAAATTGTTATACAACAAACATGTTGGTTTGTTTTAAAAACCTTTTCTAAATGCACATGTGATTGTGCTGGTATTAAAAAGATTGTTAATCAAGAATGTGTGGATTATTGTCTTAATGCTCCAACACTTTTGTGGTGCTCTAATTGGTGTTTTCTGTGTCAATGGGGCTTATTTCCTAAGGGCAAATCCACTTTGTACTACAAGTGCAGTTTCAAGTGCACTTGTAGTGCAAAGTGCCTTTGCCTTTAGTAAATAACACTCAACAGTGCTTTGTAAGGTTACACAATCACGCCATTTTCAGGACTCACCACATTTCTGTCAGGGTCAGCTAAAAGAAACACAAGCAGTAAATGTCACCAAAGATTTGAGTAGTCATTTTTTTTTATTCTTTGAAAAAGGTTTCAGACATTGTCTGGCATATTGATAGCCCCCCTACCCGCAAAGTATTCAAGGTATCTTAGCCGGACATCACGGGCACTCAGGGGGGCAAGCCAGGACGGCCACTTTCAAGCGCCGTCAGGGTTGTTTCATTTAGAATTCCGGCCTCAGGCCCAACTGAGCCAGCATAGTTGGCAGAATGTTGCCATAAAAAGTTGTGTAGAACACAGCACGCCAGGATAATATGATTCAGTTTATACTCCGCCATGTGTATGGGTGTAAGAAATAGGCAGAACCGTCTGGCCATGATTCCAAACGTGTTCTCCACCACTCTTCTGGCTCTGGCCAGCCGGTAATTAAAAACCCTCTGGTCCGGGGTGTGGGTCCTCATCGGGAATGACCGCATAAGATGGTGGTCCCCCAGCGCAAACGCTTCATCTGCAACGAAGACGAATGGTAGTCCTTTCACATTGTCTTCTTGAGGTGGCAAGTCCAAGCTGCCATTCTGGAGACGCCTGTAGAACTCCGTCTGGGTGATGACTCCACCATCGGACATCCGGCCATTCTTCCCCACGTCCACATACAGGAACTCGTAAGTAGCCGACACCACCGCCAACATCACAATACTATTGAACCCCTTGTAATTATAATAGTATGACCCCGAGTTGGGTGGTGGGACGATGTGGACGTGTTTCCCATCAATTGCCCCTCCGCAGTTAGGAAAGTCCCACCGCTGGGCAAAGTGGGAGGCCACAGTCTGCCATTCCTGTGGCGTGGAAGGAAACTGTGGAGTCAAACAAAAACAAAAAATTGTCATTTTGCACATAAACAGGGAAAGCAGATTAGACACAAACATTCTTGGCCAACATCAAGATAACATTTATTTGAGGGAGTTTTTAAAGACCAAAGTATAAGGTACACCTATCAGATTCCCCCCCCCCCCTCATGGGCCATTTTTAACATTTTAGGGGGGGGGGCCTTTTGGACAGGTAACCCTCTCCACTTCATTAAGAGATGAATGCCTAAATAATGGGTATTACTTTGGCCAGCCCCTCCTTAGTTACACTATTGGCAGCCCACTGGACAGGTAAGAAGTGTCATAATACAAAGATATAAATACAAATTGTACACATTTAAGCACATTTGGAAATTCTACTATTATATATCAAGATAATAATAGGATACAAAAACTTTACACAGTACCATTTGAAAGTATACAGGCAGGCCCTTGCACTACATGCTTTGGGGAATTCATCCATAAATCTGACCACTAAAGAGATGGGTATAGTGTGTATGGGTTTGGCAAAGTCACCAGATAGATGATTGAGGATAGATAGAGAATTGGTATCAGCTGACTTAGCAGTTGGGGGGAGGGAGGGTTCCAAATGATTTGGGGACCCCCCAAAAAAGCCTCTGACACCCTGCCTGAATTTAAAGCACAAATCACATTTTAAAACATTTTAGGGGGTGTTTGGGGTAAAGCACTACTATGGAGCTGATAAAATACAATGTTAAGTGAATACACGAGGTGAATATAGGGCCAGGAGACCATGCTGGGGAGGTAAGTGAAGACAAGTATGTACGAAGGAGAAAAAAAATAATTACATAAAAATCCAGCATGCATGAGGACAAAGGGGACATTCACAGCATATTACAATCATGGTAATTAGGGAACGAGGAAAAAAATACAATACATTATCAAACATTAAATACAATAAAATGTGATATTAAAGGATACATCTTACCTTAATATACTCCTTCTGCAGGACCTGGATGATGGCAGAACAGGTCTCTGGGATAATGATCCCCAGAGCCTGGGGGGAGATGCCTGTTGAGAACTTCAAGTCCTGCAGACTTCTCCCCGTCGCCAAGTACCGCAGGATGGTGACTAGCCTCTGCTCCGGAGTGATGGCTTGCTTCATGCAGGTATCCTGCCTGCTGATATAGGGGGTCAGCAAAGCCAACAAACGGTGAAATACGGGCTTCGTCATCCGGAGAAAGTTCCTGAAATCATCAGGATTATTCTCACGGATCTCACGGAGCAAAGGCATATGACAGAACTGGTCACGCTGAAGCAACCAATTCTTGGTCCATGAACTCCTCCCCACCCTGTTCATGGACTGGACTTGTGTCAAGGTAAGGACCCCAACACCAAGCCCCCGCACCGCACGAACTCTACGAGGAGTACGTATACGCAACATGGCTAGAAAACGGTCAGCTGCTCAGAACGAAGTAAGAGACGCAGTGAAGAACAGCAAGGCCTGTGAAGAGCGACCTGAAAAACAGTAACAAACGAACAAGAACACAATGACAAGAGTCACGTGTAACTCGCTGCACGCACTGAAGAGCAGATACAAACCCACAAGCACAAACTGAACAGCAGAAAACGATCTAAAAACCACTGAAAAAGCGCGAATCGTCTCTCACCAAACTTTTACTAACACGAGATTAGCAAAAGGAGCCCAAAGGGTGCCGCGCTTGGTTCTGAACTGGCCTTTTCTAGTCTCGTCGTACGTGGTGTACGTCACCGCGTTCTTGGCGACCGGAAATTCCGACAACTTTGTGCGACCGTGTGTACCAAAACAAGTTTGAGCCAACATCCGTCAGAAAAAATCCATGGATTTTGTTGTTGGATTGTCCGATCAATGTCCGATCGTGTGTACGGGGCATTACTGTAAATACTGTAGCTGCCTGCCTGTGGTATTAATAGGAGCAGAACAAAAGCAATTTTCTTCAGGTAGCTTTAGGTGCACACTGTGCAGAGGACGCAGTACACTAACTGTAAATACTGTAGCTGCCTGCCTGTGGTATTAATATAGGATCAGAACAACACCACAAATTTTATTCAGGTAGCTTTAGGTGCACACTGTGCAGAGGACACAGTACATTAACTGTAAATACTGTAGCTGCCTGCCTGTGGTATTAATAGGAGCAGAACAACAGCAACATTCTTCAGGTAGCTTTAGGTGCACACTGTGCAGAGAACACAGTACACTAACTGTAAATACTGTAGCTGCCTGCCTGTGGTATTAATGGGATCAGAAGAACACCCCCAATTTTATTTAGGTAGCTTTAGGTGCACACTGTGCAGAGGACACAGTACACTAACTGTAAATACTGTAGCTGCCTGCCTGTGGTATTAACAGAAGCAGAACAACAGCAATTTTCTTCAGGTAGCTTTAGGTGCACACTGTGCAGAGGACGCAGTACACTAATGGTAAATACTGTAGCTGCCTGCCTGTGGTATTAATAGGATCAGAAGAACACCACCAATTTTATTCAGGTAGCTTTAGGTGCACACTGTGCAGAGGACACAGTACACTAACTGTAAATACTGTAGCTGCCTGCCTGTGGTATTAATATAGGATCAGAAGAACACCACTAATTTTATTCAGGTAGCTTTAGGTCCACACTGTGCAGAGGACACAGTACACTAACTGTAAATATTGTAGCTGCCTGCCTGTGGCATTAATAGGAGCAGAACAACAGCAATTTTCTTCAGATAGTTTTAGGTGCACACTGTACAGAGCATGCAGTACACTAACTGTAAATACTGTAGCTGCCTGCCTGTGGTATTAATAGGATCAGAAGAACACCACCAATTTTCTTCAGGTAGCTTTAGGTGTACACTGTGCAGAGGACACAGTACACTAACTGTAAATACTGCACCTACCTGCCTTTGATATTAATATAGGATCAGAAGAACACCACCAATTTTATTCAGGCAGCTTTAGGTGCATACTGTGCAGAGGACACAGTACACTAATTGTAAATACTGTAGCTGCCTGCCTGGGTATTAACAGAAGCAGAACAACAGCAATTTTCTTCAGGTAGCTTTAGGTGCACACTGTGTAGAGGACGCAGTACACTAATGGTAAATACTGTAGCTGCCTGCCTGTTGTATTAATAGGATCAGAAGAACACCACCAATTTTATTCAGGTAGCTTTAGGTGCACACTGTGCAGAGGACACAGTACACTAACTGTAAATACTGCACCTACCTGCCTGTGATATTAATATAGGATCAGAAGAACACCACCAATTTTATTCAGGTAGCTTTAGGTGCATACTGTGCAGAGAACACAGTACACTAACTGTAAATATTGTAGCTGCCTGCCTGTGGTATTAATAGAAGCAGAACAACAGCAATTTTCTTCAGGTAGCTTTAGGTGCACACTGTGCAGAGGACGCAGTACACTAACGATAAATACTGTAGCTGCCTGCCTGTTGTATTAATAGGATCAGAAGAACACCACCAATTTTATTCAGGTAGCTTTAGGTGCACACTGTGCAGAGGACACAGTACACCAACTGTAAATACTGTAGCTGCCTGCCTGTGGTATTAATATAGGATCAGAAGAACACCACTAATTTTATTCAGGTAGCTTTAGGCCCACACTGTGCAGAGGACACAGTACACTAACTGTAAATATTGTAGCTGCCTGCCTGTGGCATTAATAGGAGCAGAACAACAGCAATTTTCTTCAGGTAGTTTTAGGTGCACACTGTGCAGAGGACGCAGTACACTAACTGTAAATACTGTAGCTGCCTGACTGTGGAATTAATAGGATCAGAAGAACACCACCAATTTTATTCAGGTAGCTTTAGGTGCACACTGTAAAGAGGACACAGTACACTAACTGTAAATACTGTAGCTGCCTACCTATGGTATTATTATAGGATCAGAGGAACACCACCAATTTTATTCAGGTAGCTTTAGGTGCACACTGTGCAGAGGACACAGTACACTAACTGTAAATACTGTAGCTGCCTGCCTGGGGTATTAATAGGAGCAGAACAACAGCAATTTTCTTCAGGTAGCTTGAGGTGCACACTGTGCAGAGGACGCAGTACACTAACTGTAAATACTGTAGCTGCCTGCCTGTGGTATTAATATAGGATCAGAAGAACACCACCAATTTTCTTCAGGTAGTTTTAGGTGCACACTGTGCAGAGGACACAGTACACTAACTTTAAATACTGTAGCTGCCTGCCTGTGGTATTAATAGGAGCAGAACAACAGCAATTGTCTCCAGGTAGCTTTAGGTGCACACTGTGCAGAGGACGCACTACACTAACTGTAAATACTGTAGCTGCCTGCCTGTGGTATTAATATAGGATCAGAAGAACACCACTAATTTTCTTCAGGTAGCTTTAGGTGCACACTGTGCAGAGGACACAGTACACTAACTGTAAATACTGTAGCTGCCTGCCTGTGGTATTAATAGGAGCAGAACAACAGCAATTGTCTCCGGGTAGCTTTAGGTGCACACTGTTCAGTGGGCGCACTATATTACCTGTAAATACTGTAGCTGCCTGCCTGTGATATTAATAGGAGCAGAACAACAGCAATTGTCTCCAGGTAGCTTTAGGTGCACACTGTGCAAAGGACGCACTACACTAACTGTAAATACTGTAGCTGCCTGCCTGTGGTATTAATATAGAATTAGAAGAGCACCACCAATTTAATTCAGGTTGCTTTAGGTGCACTCTGTGCAGTGGACACAGTACACTAACTGTAAATACTGTAGCTGCCTGCCTGTGGTATTAATAGGAGCAGAACAACAACAATTGTCTCCAGGTAGCTTTAGGTGCACACTGTGCAGAGGACGCACTACACTAACTTGTAAATACTGCAGCTGCCTCCGGTACTGTACTAATAGGATCAGAAGAACACCACTAATTTTCTTCAGGTAGCTTTAGGTGCACACTATGCAGAGGACGCACTATACTAACTTGTAAATACTGCAGCTGCCTGCGGTACTGTACTAATAGGATCAGAAGAACACCACTAATTTTCTTCAGGTAGCTTTAGGTGCACACTGTGCAGAGGACGCACTATACTAACTTGTAAATACTGCAGCTGCCTGCGGTACTGTACTAATAGGATCAGAAGAACACCACTAATTTTCTTCAGGTAGCTTTAGGTGCACACTGTGCAGAGGATGCACTACACTAACTGTAAATACTGTAGCTAATAGGACTAATAGGATCAGAAGAACACCAGCAATTTTCTTCAGGTAGCTGTAAATACTGTAAAAACACCTGCCTGCCTGTCAGTAGTAGGAAGAGAATAACAGGAACGGATCTAGCTAAACTGAATACAGTATATATTTTTATATATATATATATATATATATATATATATATATATATATATATATATATATATATACAACACCTAGGATGTATATATATATACACAATACACTGTAAGTGCAGCTAACTGACTCGCCTGCCTACTCTATCTAACTTAAATCAAATGGCACTGTCTCTCTGTCTATCTATCTCTCTCTCAACACCATAACACACTTTACAGGGCAGCCGTGCAAGCGGCCTTATATAGTGTGGGGCGTGTACTAAACCCCCTAAGCCATAATTGGCCAAAGCCACCCTGGCTTTGGCCAATTATGGCTCTCTGTACAGACAGCGCTGTGATTGGCCAAGCATGCGGGTCATAGTGCATGCTTGGCCAATCATCAGCCAGCAATGCACTGCGATGCCGCAGTGAATTATGGGCCGTGACGTGCCACGCGAATTTGGCGCGAACAGCCCATATTGTTCGTAATTCGGCGAACGGGCGAACATACGATGTTCATGTCGAACATGGGTTCGACTCGAACACGAAGCTTATCCCTAGTGCTGGGTAACAAGAAACTGGAGAGTGAGACATGCACTGGGTAGCTGTAAGCAGTGAGCTGGAGGCAGTGAGTGCAGAAGAGGCACAGCAGAGAGTTAAGGCTGGGGGTGCATAGATGGCAAATCAGGGACTAATGTACACATGAGCGGACTTTCCTGCAGACTTGGTCCGTCGGACCGGACTCCGTCGGACAATTAGATTGTGTGTTGGCTCCAGCTGACTTTTTTTTCCCCAAACGTCCGACGGACCTAGAAATAAAACATGTTTCAAATCTTTCCGACGTACTCGAATCCGGTCGAAAAATCCGCTCGTCTGTATGCTAGTCCGACGGACTAAAACCGACACTGGGGCAGCTATTGGCTATCAACTTCTTTATTTTAGTCCGGTCGTATGTCATCACGAACGAATCTATCAGACTTTGGTGTGATCGTGTGTAGGCAAGTCCGTTCATTCGGAAAGTCAGTTGGAAGTCCGTCAAAAGTCTGTTGGATAGTCCGTCGGACCAGTCCGGTCAAAAAGTTCGCTTGTGTGTACGCGGCATAAGACTGTGGATGCAGCAAAGACTGCAGGTACAGAAATGGTGCAGCAGAGGCTCAGAATTAAGACAATTACCTGCAAGCCCTTTTTTGCTTATTTATTAAAAGAGAAGTATGGGGATTTTTTTGGGGGTGGATCATACTTACCTAGGTGAATGCAGCATCGATCTGATGCTGCATCTGTCCCCCGCCGGCTCACTGTTAGTCAGCTCTGCCCAGGCCAGCCAAGGCTCTCCGCGACTCGCCCTAGAGGCTGAGCCGGGTGCCAGTCCAGGCATGTGGGCGGATCCTGAACATATGGTCGCAATATTTCCTGAGCCTGGAATGGTTCTGTGACGTCAGCTAACAGTGGCCTTCAGCCTGCTGTCTTCTGAAAACTGGTCATAGGAGTGCAGAACGAACTGCATTCCTGTGATCCACAGGAGAAGTAAAGCCAAATGGAATCTGGCTATACTTTTTATATTTTATATTTTAATATTAGGGCCTGGATTGGGTGTCATGGTATTAGTGCTAAATAGAATTGGTGGCCAGCGTAGAATTGCCACCAACAATGGGGCTTATTTTATCCCATTGACACCAATGATGAATCTCTTTTTATCTTAATATCAACAATGGGGTTAATTTTTGCTCACATTGGCACTAAAGAAGGGCTTATTTCATCCTCCTGATACCAATGTTAGGAGTTATTTTACTCTGACTGACACTAATTATTGGACTTACATTAAGCCACTGGTGCTTTTTTTATTTAACTGACACCAAATGGAGTCTATTTTTGCTCAGACTGACACCAAAGTTAGGATTATTTATTCCCACACTAACACCAACAAAGAGGTATCTTTTATCCCACTGGCACAAATGATGGAGCTTATTTATCCCACTGACACCAACAATGGTGCATATTTTATCCCACTGACACCAATAATAGGACTTGTTTATCCCAATGACACAGTAATTGGGTTTATTTTATCCCAATGTCAAACTGGCAACCCTGCAGGGAAGAGAACTACATTTCAGCCATATCTAAAAGTAATAAGAAGGGAGGTTGCAGAGTTCCCATGGTGAATATAGTGATGTGGAAGTCCTAAAACTCTGGGGCTGATTTACTAGAAAATGGAGAGTGCAAAATCTAGGACATCTGTGTATCAGCCAATCAGCTTCTAATTTCAGCTTGTTCTATTAAGCTTTGACAATAAAACCTGGAAGCTGATTGGTTTCTACTGGTGCACCTGATTTTGCACTCTCCAGTTTTAGTTAATTGACCCCTTTGTGTTGTCTTTCTTTTTCTCCTTTCTCTTATTTTTGCCTTGCTCCCGTGGTGCTGGGATGCACTACAATAGCTCTAAGAAACACCTAGTGCTTTGGGATATGAATGCATGTATCTTTGGTGTCCACAGTGCCTCAAAGCAAAGCTAATTGCATGTGGGGCCAATCTGAAGTCCCAAACACTGTCACATGGCAGTGCATGAATCTGCTCAGCCCTGTGCAAGTTTCAACTGCCTGTGTAAGTTGAAAGTTGTCTAGAAATATCAGCAAGTTTGGCAGCTGGTCCCGGCAGTAAGGAAGCAAGCAGTTTCATTTTTTGAGGTTTCTGCATGTATTTTATTTCTATTTCATATAACTTTAAGGGTAAAGCAAATAAGAATGTTAGGCCTTTCTAGTGTTGAGTGATGGTCATCTTAATTTTTAATGACAAGGACAAAGCTAATCTATTGAATAGAACACTTCTCTCAACATTACCCTAATAAAGGGAAGCCATATAAACTCCAATACTGTATTGATGGACATCTGATTAACTGAGGAGACGGGGTCACTGAGCTCAGGCTGTTAAAGGACAAAAATATTCTACTAGGAAAGGAGGGTTACACATGTGTAAAGCTTGAGAAATGAAAAATCTAGCGGGAAAGATGACATAAGATCCAACTGTCCTCCAACTGTTATGGTCACTGTTTTCTCCTAGATGCTTAGCTCGCTCAAGTGTAAATCCATGAACATGGACAGCACCGCAAGGGCAAGCTAGGAATCCAAAACAACATTATGATGGCCTTGTTACAGGTGGTGGGCAACACTGAATGGTGAAGATTGACTCCTGACCCTCTATGGAAAATCTACACATTTTTGGGACTTTCAACAAATAATTATTATTTTTTGGGACTTTTTTTCACAATAACTACTTTTGCTCACTTAAATTCACTATTTATGAACACTTTATGCACTGTTATTCTGTTGTTTATGATTGTTATTTACACTTTTTTTCATTAAGGTGTTTGCTATATTGCTCAACAAAGTTTATCATTATCTGTTTATATCACTTAGTTCAGCGCTGCACTTTTTGATTGCTTGTAAGTATTCATTAAAGTAGATAACCACAAGCCATTTACCTTTCTAATGCATATTGTATCCTAAACAATTGCCATAAAATTGCATAAAATACTCCCTTACACCTCTTATGAGCGCTTCTGCAACATGCACCAAACTTAAGGCCAATTCAAAGGGTAATGGAAAGCCCTAACTCATTAGGGTCAACCTGTGGCCCTCCAGCTGTTGTGGAACTACAAGTCACATGGGGCATTGCAAGCTGCTAATAGTTACAAGCATGACTGCCAAAGGCAGAGGAATGATGGAACTTGTAGTTCTACAACAGCTGGAGGGCCACAGGTTGAGCATCCATGCCCTAACTAAACAACAGCTGAAGAAAATCCCCATGGTTCACTTGGACAAAGTGTGGCAAGTGTGAATTTCTCGAGACCAGAGAATACACAGACCTTGTCATAGTGAACTACTTAGATACTTGACTTAATTTTCCAAAGTAAAGTTATGAATTTACCTAAAGCTACCCTATCATTTGCTAATGTTTACAGAAACTGCTACAATATATGATCTTGAATATATGAACAACTCACTGCACACTTGGGCTCCAGTTTGTTCCCTGAGACTTGATTATTCTCCCATGTCAAAGTAGGGTCAGGCTGTCAATAACAGTTTGTAAGTCAAAGACATATCCACCGTTTCTCCCACAGTCATACATCACTGCTCTCTGCATTTGCATGCAGCTAGGACTGGTTATAGTTGGAGATGGGCTTAACAAAAAGTCTTGGTGATTAACCAAGTACTTTTAAAACAGCTGATTGAGGAAAAACTTGAAAACTTGATAATATATATCATTATGGCTCCATGCTTTGATAATAGAAAGAATCATTTTAATGGAATAAGCAGAATTCAGAAAAGTGTCAAATAATTTATGGCCTTTAGTGTTCCATTATTCTATTTATTCAAAATATCTAATAACCTGAGGATAGCAAAATGTGTCCCTTATCTTAAGCCCCACCCAGGGCCGGATTTACAATTGTGAAGTGCCCCTCCACACCCTCTGAAAAAAGACATTTTGATAAATTACCACAAAGGTCTAGAAAACGCAAGTTTTGGTAAAAAATACACTAAAGTGAATGTTAGGGAAAACACATGCAAAAAACTACCCACATTTTTGGTAAAATATAAAAGACAAGGTTGCGTCAAGTAAATAGATACCCAACATGTTAAACCTTAAATTTGTGTGCACCCGTGAAATGGAGACAATGGTTCAAAATCCTCCTATAGGTCATCAGTTTAGTGTTTCGGAGGAGGTCTTGTACTATAATTATTGCTGTCACTCTGACATGCACGGTGATATGTAACATGTGTACCGCAATCATTGTTTTCATGTGTAGGCGCCCCCAACGAGTGCGTGTATATGTGTGTGGGTGTGGCAGTGTTGCCAACCGCCGGTAGATTTACAGGCAGCCCACAAATTTAACCCCTTTTTCGGGCTGCCCGTTAAAGTCCGTAACAGGCACTGGTGCCCGTAAAAAAGATGGCCGCGAGGCGACCATGCAACTGCGCATGCGCCGATCCGAAGCCGTCCGGGCTTGGGAAACCTCGTACGTGCTCAGCAGGGCAGCACATGTGCAGTAACGAAATTGCCATTTTTGAATAGATCGAGAGAGACCACGCTGGCCAGCGACTCCTGTCCTGCAGTGCACTCATCGGCGGAGGAGCTGAGCAGGGGTGACGCCTGACGTTTTTTTACCAAAAATATGTAGAAGAATATGTATCGGCCTAAACTGAGAAAAAAAAATGTTTTTTTATATATTTTTTGGGGGGATATTTATTATAGCAAAATGTAAAAAATAATACGTTTTTTTCAAAATTGTCGCTCTTTTTTTGTTTATAGAGCAAAAAATAAAAACCCGCATGTTGGCAAATGTAGATTGTCTAGGGATATTTTTAGACCCTCGATAAGTCTGCATAAGATGTACCTTACAATCCCCACAGGCCTGTGAGATTAGCCCATTGAGAAAATGATAAAAAACTGCAACGTCTCGCCGAGCAAATCTAATCTTTATTCTTTGGTGTGAATATTTAAAGGGGGCTTTCAGAAACTACCGCCCCTTGACTGCGTCATACAAATTATCCAATAAAATACAGAAACAATTTAAGACAAAAGTGAAACTAATTATTTTTAAGATATCACGTGCTTTACAGGAAACGAAACACAAAAGATAACAGGGATGTGAGAAACAAAACTAGATTACATTACACTCCTAGTAATATGTGAAATAGAGTACAGGGAAAAACACAAAATTGAAACTAAGTTATAAAATGGATGTGGTTAAGCTAAATATCCCTTCAATCCCCTCTTAGATCATATAAGATGATCTCTACATTCTATCTAGTGTTCTAGTACTTCTTTGGGATTGTGGCATAGATTGCCTGATGATTCTTCATGTATGTCATGTAGGCTAGAACCTTATCATTAGGAGATTGAATGCGTGCAATTATGCAAATACAACACTTAAAGCAGAGGTAAAGAATCAGAGCAAGGATAAATATCATAGTAGTCAGGCACCTTGGCACTCATGTTAGAGATCCAAGTACAGCATTCATAGTCCTCAGTCATTTCATATAAACCTGTGAGAGCTGCACTCATGCTTTCTATAGCTAACTCATATAGTTCTAGCTGTTTTCTAATTGCTCTAGTTTCTATGTTTAACATAGCAATGTCATCTGAATTCCTCTCCATTATCTCATCCAATATACTTAAATAATTGTTCAACCTTTTCATCATGTCTATACCCCATCCTGTCCAAGAAGGAAACCATGCCCAGGCAATATCTTGTTTATAGAACAATTCCCTTTTGTTGTGGTGTTTGAGGGGGTATCTGGGGTGTATACTGGCCTCTAGATTCGCACATGGAAATGTTAAATATTGACCTACTACAAATGGAGGAGTTATAGGGCGTACACACGGTCGGACTTTGTTCGGACATTCCGACAACAAAATCCTAGGATTTTTTCCGACGGATGTTGGCTCTAACTTGTCTTGCATACACACGGTCACACAAAGTTGTCGGAAAATCCGATCATTCTGAACGCGGTGACGTAAAACACGTACGTCGGGACTACAAATGGGGCAGTGGCCAATAGCTTTCATCTCTTTATTTATTCTGAGCATGCGTGGCACTTTGTCCGTCGGATTTGTGTACACACGATCGGAATTTCCGACAACGGATTTTGTTGTCGGAAAATTTTATCTCCTGCTCTCCAACTTTGTGTGTCGGAAAATCCAATGGAAAATGTCCAATGGAGCCCACACACAGTCAGAATTTCCGACAACACGCTCCGATCGGACATTTCCACATCGACCGTGTGTACGGGGCATAAGTCTGTGTCTCATTCCCTAAATTAAAACACCAAACGGGGAATGACTTTTATCTGCTATTGGAAAGGTAACAGTGTTATTTATGTACAGAGTGGATATGTTAAGTAAAGAAGACAGGAGGAGTCTCATTGAGGAAGGAGGAAATATTTAAAGGTACAGCCAAAAGGGAATTCGGGCAGTGCTAGGATGTAATTTGCTACATATCCAACATTCTTCATACCTTGATTTTTGAGCATAAGCATACTTAAATTTTAGCAAAAGCATCTTATCAGTAAAACTATCTCCAATCTCTCTCTTTGTTCTAGCTTGTGTCACTGTAATGTTCTTGTGTGTGTGTGTGTGTTGCCACAGATACTTTTAAATGCACCCAAATCTTCAGGGTGGTAGATACAGTTAGTGATGATCCAGGTGGGCAGGAACACTATCAGAGATCAGGATCAGGAGGCAAAATGCCTTGCCAGAAGTCTGTGGTGAAATAAGCGAGGTCATCTTCTCTGGCCGGACCTGCTTTCCCAGGAACTCCTCCATCTCCTTGGACTTCTGCTTGAGGACCTCCTTTATCCAAGGTCTCCTTCCTGCTCCTGGGGCTTTGGGCAACCTTTTTTACTCAGCTGGCATGAATCCAGGACTGGCAGTTTTTTCACTAGGATGGCTGTTCTGGTCACTGCAACCACTGTGGTAGGAGGTCCAAAGGGATACTCTTGCTTCTTATTTGTGTTAAGCTGTTGGACCACCACGGTCCAAAGGGTGAGTAGCTTCCTGTAAAGAAAAAGGAGAGGTGCGAGCAACATTTCTTTCGACTGTATCCAATGTTTCAACCAGTTTTCTTACATATTCTTCCTGTATTAAGTCTAAATCTCCCTTTTCTACTATTAAAGGTGCTCTGGCCTGGCAGACTCTGGCCATGAAAGCTGGACCATTGTCTGAGTTTATATGAAGTGGGCATCCCCATCGAGGAATGATTTCCTGAATGAGGATCCTCACTACAGTCTGTGCATCTTCTTTTGTGGTCACGAAAAGTTCGACCCATCTTGAGAATATAAAAATTTCTACTCAGAAGATCAGCAGATCAGCCGTGACCTGTATACCTGCGTGTACCTATTCTGTGGTACTGTGAGATGAAGAGTGATGCACTTGCCGCTGGTATACATGTTTTCCCCTCTTTGCAGAGAAGTCCAGTTTTTTTTGGATCTTTCTGCACACCCTTTTTATCCCAGTCCCTTAACTCATAATTTGATGCATAATCCTGGAGATCTGCAAGTGACTGTTCAAATGGAGATAGGTCAGATATCAGCATAGCCATTTGGATGTCTGCTGTCTGTGAAATAGCAGCTTGTTTAGCAGCAAGGTCAGCCAGGGCATTTGCCCTGGCTATCTCTGTCTGTTGGCCTGTATGTGCTCTGCAATGTACTATAGCCAGTGTTTTAGGTAGCTGGATAGCTTTTAGCAGTGACATTACCAAAGAAAGATGTGAAATGTTCTTTCCATCTGCTGCCACAAAGCCACGCCTACTTCATATCACACCAAAGTCGTGTACCACGTCGTACCCATACTTCGAGTCAGTGTAAATGTTTACATCCTGACCTTCAAAGAGCTGACATGCTCTAGTGAGTGCAATTAATTCAGCAGCCTGTGCTGATTGATATGGGATAGGCTTGGCCTCAAGTATAACATCTGGAAGCTGCACAGCTGCATACCCTGCATGGTATGTGTGATCATTTGGCCTAGAGCAAGAACCATCCACAAAAACATTCTGTGTGTCTGGTAGTGCTGTGGAAGATAAATCAGACCTGGGTGATGTGTCTTGGTGAATGAGGTCAATGCAGTCATGTTGTGGCATGACCTCATCCTGTTCTCCTTTTAATCCTAAAAGGGCGTTTAAAATTGGCGCTGGGCCTGCAGTGGGAGAAGCATATTTGATGTGCAATTTTGGATTGGACAGCAAAATCACCTCATATCCGCTCAACCTCTGAGCAGACATGTGCTGTGTATGTACATTTTTCAACAGGATTGACACATTGTGGGTGGTGTGAAGTGTGGTGTCGTGTCCCAGAGAGAAAGAAGTGGCCATCTCAACCACCATTACACAGAACGCTAGAGTTCTGAGACACATGGGCATGCCTTGAACCTGCACTGGGACCATCTTTGAGAAAAAAAATAAAAACTACAGGGCGCAGTCTCCCACCATGTTCCTGGGCCAGTACTCCCACCATGGTTCTGCAATTTTCCCTGGCAAACAAGTTATACATTTTGCCATATTTCAGGGAGGCCGAGGCTCGGGCTGGTAACCATTGCACATTTCAACATGGCAAAAACATTTAACATTTCATCAGACCATTTTACAGTATCAGACATTTCAGAGAGGGTTGCTTGTCTCAATATATTGTCATAGAAAGAACAGTCAGGTATTCATTGGCGGCAGCAACCAATCATTCCAAGAAAGGTGAGCATGTCTTTCTTGGTAAGTGGGTGGGGCAAACCCACAAGAGCAACAGCTCTTTTTTTGACTGACTTTCCTAACTCCCAGAGTTAGCACAAACCCTAGGTACTCAACCTCCTGTTTACACCATTGTAACTTTTTCTTAGACACTTTGTGACCACATACATGTAACCATTTCAATAAGGATAGGCTATCAGCTCGGCAGTCCTCCTCTGAAGAACTACAAATCAAAAGATCATTAACATACTGCAACAGTACAGAACCATGAGGGGCAGTCCAAGTCCCGAGGGTGGCTTGGAGTACTATAGAATAGACCACAGGTGAGTCTATATAACTCTGCGGCATTCTACACCAGATAAACTGACAACTGTGTTGGTCAATCGACACAGTAAAAACAAAGAGTGGCCGTGTCTCCTCGTCTACAGGGACAGAGAAAAAGAAAATTCTTTAAATCAATCACAGCAAAATACTCTGCATCGTATGGTATGCCGGTAAGTATTGATGGCACATCAGGCACTATTGGGGCAATCGGTACCACTAGGCTATTGATGGTGCTTAGGTCTTGTACAAACCTATAGTCACCATTTGCCTTCTTTACCAGGTTAATGGGGGTATTGTAGGGCGAGACAATTTCCCTTAAGATTCCTTTCTCCTCTTTTTCTCTGTATGTAACTCCCTCTTTGTCCTTGCCCCCTCCCTCTTTGTATAAAAGTTTCCCCTTTTGATTTCCTGAGAAATCATTTTGATAATGTGTCTGCACTGGTGTTTGTTTAGGAATGTCAAAACATCCTGCAGCATCCTTTTCTGTCAGCTTCTGATATTTGCTGTCTTACTATAAGTGCATGTTTAAGGCCAAGGTTGCTGAGGTATGTCTCTACTAAAAGCCTGTGCATGTTATACTGAACAAATCCTTCCTCTTGTGTCCAAACGTCTATAAATCTTTTCCAGCATTCTAACACAGATTCTGCTAACTTTTGCTTGCAAGCTGTTAAAAAAAAAAAATTGTTGCTGTGTGTCTTTATGTGATGAGGTCTTTATCTGGTTCTGGAATGTAAGGGGGAGGAGGTGGAACACAGTACAAGCATAGAGAAGGTTGATTTAACTCTTAAATTTACCATCCTATGACTCTGCTAAACCCATCGTGAACAATGTTTGGGCTAGGATGCTATAGGGAGCCTCAGTCCAGCCGGGGGATCTCCACAGCATACATTTTTATTTTCATCTTTATTTTTCTTTCTAAACATTCAACATTTTTGTACATACTAAGTCTCTGTATGTTATTACTTTTCCTATGTTTATAACCAAACAATTTTTATTTACATTTCAAATTTTTGGCAGAGTGCCAACAGGTTCAAACAGTGCCTTCAATTGCGGTAGCACTAATGCCGCAAACAATTCCCCTCTATCTATTACAGTTAGTGAGATATTAGCACTTGAACCCGGTTGGCAAAAAGCCAAATGTCCAAATTTTGCACCTGACTTTCCCTTCGCAAAAAATGTCAGTAGCAAAAAGAATTATTCAAATAACATGTTTTAATTAAAAGTTAGCCTCACCAATTTATGTATTACCTTAATAAAGTGTTATTAACGCTCTACCCATATTTTAATTGGTAAAAACTTCCCTAATATCACAATGCATCAAAGACCTGGGACAGACTTGACAAGTCTCCCCTGCTCTTTGAATAAGTGACATTACTCCCTTCACTGTCAACCCTTCTCAAAACACAAATTTGTTATATAAATTAAACCTTAAAACTTGAACCCTTGGTTTACCTTCTCTAAATAAGGGTCCCTTACCTAGTTTAGAATAACCTTCTGGGACACTGGCTACAAAATATGTCCGAGGACCAGTATAACAGAATGACAAACCAATAATACAATCAAAACACTTTAGAAACATTTGTTAGTACATAAGAAGAAATTAACCTGGATACTCACCAATCCAGCTTTCCTTATAAACTCTAAAATTCGTATTCAACTCTATACAGAAAAATCAGCAGAAACTAAACATCAATAAACCTTAAAACAATAATTCTGGTATAAGACTTAGTTCTGTCAGACCACCCAATATTTTAGTTCTCTTTTTAGTTCTTTCTTTAAAATGACACTGAACGTCTGATTACTGCAAGGAAAAGAAAATATTTTTACTCACTGAAACAATGCCAGAATCATTCTGCCGATTACAATACGATACAAGTTATATCTTAAACTTTAGGGTCAAAGCATTCATATATAAATCATTAAAAAATAAACAGTGCAGTGGAAAAGATGTCATCTTACCTTATGACACCCGACAAATTCCACACAGACAAACATTACACAGATTACAAATCATCGTATGACAGCTATCTATGCAACAGGAAGATAAGCAAAGAGATCGGGTTTTGTCCAGCACACCTTATCAGACTTTTTCTTATAATTACAGTACTGTATACCTTATCAAGCTCTCCCGGAGCTAATTCACTGTTTACCCGAAACAATGGCTGCAGTCTTATTCTATGGACTTCTCCTTAAAGTCCTTAAAACCCACCCAGGGTTTTGTATTGCTTCTCAGAGCAATTTTCTGCCCACCCAGGGCTTATCTTACTGTTTCTCAGAACAGTTTCTTGAAGCCCACCCAGGGCTTATCTATCGAGGTCTAAAAAAACTAATTACAGGTCCCTTAAAAGGAATCGATCTCTAAATAAATCACGGCAAGAGAAAAATAAATATAAATCAAAATCACCGGACGTATTATGATCAATCCGGGACGAGCCGCCATTCTATTGGCAAATGTAGATTGTCTAGGGATATTTTTAGACCCTCGATAAGTCTGCATAAGATGTACCTTACAATCCCCACAGGCCTGTGAAATTAGCCCATTGAGACAATGATAAAAAACTGCAACGTCTCGCCGAGCAAATCTAATCTTTATTCTTTGGTGTAAATATTTAAAGGGGGCTTTTAGAAACTACCGCCCCTTGACCGCGTCATACAAATTATCCAATAAAATACAGAAACAATTTATGACAAAAGTGAAACTAATTATTTTTAAGATATCACGTGCTTTACAGGAAATGAAACACAAAAGATAACAGGGATGTGAGAAACAAAACTAGATTACATTACACTCCTAGTAATATGTGAAATAGAGTACAGGGAAAAAAACAAAATTGAAACTAAGTTATAAAATGGATGTGGTTAAGCTAAATATCCCTTCACCGCAGAGGTGATCAAATACCACCAAAAGAAAGCTCTATTTGTGGGAAAAAAGGATGTCAATTTTGTTTGGGAGCCACGACGCACGACTGCTCAATTGTCAGCTAAAGCAACGCAGTGCCGAATCGCAAAAAGTGCTCTGGTCTTTTGGCCAGCCAAATAGTCCAAAGCTGAAGTGGTTAATGTGACCTATAAACTGTACGACTCAATTGAAAAACAAACTAAAATCTTTTAGGGGAGGGAAGTAAAAATAAAAAGATAAAATATTCTGGTTGCATAAGTGTGCACACCCTCTTATAATCGGGGATGTAGCTGTGTTCAGAATTAAGCAATCACATTCAAACTCATGTTAAATAGGAGTCAGCACACATCTGTCATCATTTAAAGTGCCTCTGAATAATCCCAAATAAAGTTTAGCTGTTCTAGTAGGTCTTTCCTGACATTTTCTTAGTCGCATCCTACAGCAAAAGCCATGGTCCACAAAGAGCTTTCAAAGCACCAGAGGGATGTCATTGTTAAAAGGTATCAGTCAGGAGAAGGATACAAAAGAATTTCCAAGGCATTAGATATACCATGGAACACAGTGAAGACAGTTTTCATCAAGTGGAGAAAATATGGCACAACAGAGACATTACCAAGAACTGGAGAATTGATAAAAAGATGAGAAGAAAACTGGTCAGGGAGACTGCCAAGAGGCCTACAGCAACATTAAAGGAACTACGGGAATATCTGGCAAGTACTGGCTGTGTGTTACATGTGACAACAATCTCCCGTATTCTTCATATATCTGGGTTATGGGGTAGCGTGGTAAGACAGAAGCCTTTTCTTACGAAGAAAAACATCCAAGCCCAGGTAAATTTTGCAAAAACACATCCGAAGTCTCCCAAAAGCATGTGGGAAAATGTGTTATGGTCTGATGAAACCCAGGTTGAACTTTTTGGCCATAATTCCAAAAGATATGTTTGGTGCAAAAACAACACTGAACATCACCAAAAGAACACCTTACCAACCATGAAGCATGGTGGTGGCACCATCATGCTTTGGGGCTGAAACAGGGGCCTTAGTCAGGGTAGAGGGAATTATGAACAGTTCCAAATACCAGTCAATATTGGCATAAAACCTTCAGGCTGCTGCTAGAAAGCTGAACATGAAAAGGAACTTCATCTTTCAGCATGACAACGACCCAAAGCATACATCCAAATCAACAAAGGAATGGCTTCACCAGAAGAAGATTAAAGTTTTGGAATGGCCCAGCCAGAGCCCAGACCTGAATCCGATTGAAAATCTGTGGGGTGGTCTTAAGAGGGCTGTGCACAGGAGATGCCCTTGCAATCTGACAGATTTGGAGAAGGAAAGGCTGAGCCAGCCCTGACAGTCCGCAGCCTCTGTCCACCTCCTGTATCATGTCCGCAGCCTCTGTCCACCTCCTGTATCATGCTTGCAGCCGCTGTCCACCTCCTGTATCATGTCTGCAACCTCTGTCTACCTCCTGTATCATGTCCGCAGCCTCTGACCATCTCTTGTCTTTTATCATGTCTGCAGTCTCTGAGGGTATCCTATAAAGGAGTCAAGAGTGGGAGCGCCGCCGAGATGGGGGCTATGGGAAGAGACAGACATGTGTGGACCGTGGAGAGGAGACTATAAAAGAGCCGCCAAGCTGGAGCCGTCTGACTTAGCTCTGCACAGTGCACCTGAGAGGAGGTCAGTGACAGCGCCGCCTGGCCAGTCTGGGGGGGGTCTCTGATGTAAGGGGGGAGTGAATACAATAATGTAAGGGGGCACTGATATAAAGGTTCCCCCCTATATTAGTAATCCCCCCATACCTTAGTGTATTCACTCTGCGGAAGGTGGTCTCTGGTCACCATCCTGCAGACTCTGATGTAAGGGAGAACTCTGTGCTGGCTGGGTTATAGTATCTTAACCTTCATGTAAATTGAGAAATATGTTTTTTGCCTTTTTTTTTTCGTAAAACACATTGCTAATAGCACTAGCTATGTGTTTATAATTTTAGGTAGTAGCAGTAAAGACTGTGTATCCATCAGTAAATTTCATGATTTTTTGCAAGTAAAAAATTTTGCCATTTGTAAATTTTGGCGTTCTGCCAGTGAATTTAACTTTGGGGGGTTAGCAACACTGGGGTGGGGGGCCTCAAAATTTTTTTGGAGAGGGGGATTTTATGTGCTTGGGTGTAACGTTATTTTTTTGCAAAAAAAATATTTTTTTTTTGCTTAACTTTTTTTTTTATCACATAGGGGACAAAAAGTATTTGACTCTTTGCCGCTGGGAGTTGAGTCCACAAGTTCCGATAAGCGTGTTTACTCTTCCTTCTGGGTGGTGGATGCACGTGTCCTGGTGACTCCTTAAGTGGACATTGGATATTTTATTGTTGCTACTTGAGTCAATTTAATTTCCAACTTTTCAAATCTGGACTGTCTTGACACACAGTGGGTGCTCCTTATTTACAGTTCCTTTGTTTGGACTTTTGCACTACTTGAACTTTGTTTTGCATATATTCATTTATTTGCACATTGTACTTTATTAATTGATATATGGTATTATTACTGTTTATGCACGGTATATCCATTTGAGTACAAAGTTGTGTTTAATTTTCAGCGTTGCACTTGCTTTTTTGCATATTGCACTTTATTGTTTGATATATGATGCCATTACTTGATCTGAGCATTTATTACGTTTCATATTTAGCGCTGCACTTTTTTATTCTTTGATTGCTACATATTTGGCACACCAAAGAATGATGTTTAAGTCCCATGTCCTACACAATTTGCATTTAGAACAAATCATATGCAAAAGTTTATTTTTTAGACAGAATTGTTTAGAATACTTTATTAATTAGATTTATTGGACCAGAAACCAATAAGAAGAAGCCAATAAGATTTTACTGTTATTATTTTGTTGTTATTTTTTATTTTCATGTTTTTATTATTTTTTACTGAATTTCACTTACAACAGTGGAAAAGCAAATGGGATTTTTTTTGTGTTTAATCTTCTGTGTTCGTTGTTAATTAATTAAGACTGTAGATGTAAAAGACCATAACCAATGCAGAATATACTGTGTGAAACATTACCTATGGGTCAAGACCACTACAAGCTGAACACTACTAGAGGATAACACATTGTCATAACACAAACTCTGTGTAAACACCTAAAGGTGACACATTGCCCCAGGCAGTGACCTTACAATAGAGAACTTTATAAAATCTGGCAGCAGATTCTGGATGACCTTTCATTTAGCCAGAAGCTCTGAAAGTCTTCCCTAGGAAAAAGAAAAGACTAGGAAGGTTAGAATTAGTTCTTTCTCTATCACACCAAGAACTACAGCAAGCAAAAATGAATCCAACAAGCAGTTAAACGTCAAGTATTGTTGAATAGTAACATTTACTTACATAGCCTGCTCTTGTTTTAGGCATGTCATATTATGCAGCAGATGAACAGCTGCAGTTTGCAACATGTCTTTTCAAATGTCACAACTACCTTCAAAAATCACTGACACTCACTTACCATACCAGGAAGGAGCCTGAAGGATCTGATATAAAGCACACACAGTGGATATAAAAAGTCTACACACCCCTGTTAAAATGTCAGGTTTCTATAATGTAAAAAATGAGACAAAGATAAATCATTTCAGAACTTTTACCACCTTTAATGTTACGTAAGTCCCTGAGTTACGAACATCCGACTTGCGAACGACTCCTACTTACGAACGGGACGGCGGGTACATTCGATGGAACCTTTTTGACGGCGGGCAAATTCGACTGACCCTTTTTCGACAGCGGGCACATTCGACTGACCCTTTTCGACAGCGGGCACATTCGACGGACCCTTTTCTATGGCAAGCACATTCGACGGACCCTTTTTGATGGCGGGCACATTCGACGGACTCTTTTTGATGGCGGGCACATTCGACGGAACAGCGGAAAACGACATATCTGTCATTGACCTACAGTCCCTAGCCCGTTCGTAACGCGGGGACTGCCTGTAAACTGTTCAACTCAATTAAACAACAATCTGAAATCTTTTAGGTGGAGGGAAGTAAAAATAAAAAATAAAATAATATGGTTGCATACATGTGCACACCCTTAAACTAATACTTTGTTGAAGCACCTTTTTATTTTATTACAGCACTCAGTCTTTTTTGGGTATGAGTCTATCAGCATGGCACATATTGACTTGGCAATAGTTTCCCACTCTTCTTTGCAAAAACACTCCAAATCTGTCAGATTGCAAGGGCATCTCCTGTGCATAGCCCTCTTAAGATCACCCCACAGATTTTCAATCGGATTCAGGTCTGGGCTCTGGTTGGGCCATTCCAAAACGTTTATCTTCTTCTGGTGAAGCCATTCCTTTGTTGATTTGGATGTATGCTTTGGGTCATTGTCATGCTGAAAGATGAAGTTCCTTTTCATGTTCAGCTTTCTAGCAGAAGCCTGAAGGTTTTATGCCAATATTGACTGGTATTTGGAACTGTTCATAATTCCCTCTACCTTGACTAAGGCCCCTGTTTCAGCTGAAGAAAAACAGCCCCAAAGCATGATGCTGCCACCACCATGCTTCACGGTTGGTATGGTGTTCTTTTGGTGATGTGCTGTGTTGTTTTTGCACCAAACATATCTTTTGGAATTATGGCCAAAAAGTTTAACCCGGGTTTCATCAGACCATAACACATTTTCCCACATGCTTTTGGGAGATTTCGGATGTGTTTTTGCAAAATTTACCTGGGCTTGGATGTTTTTCTTTGTAAGAAAAGGCTTCTGTCTTACAACTCTACCCCATAACCCAGATGTATGAAGAATACGGGAGATTGTTGTCACATGTAACACACAGCCAGTACTTGCCAGATATTCCCATAATTCCTTTAATGTTGCTGTAGGCCTCTTGGCAGTCTCCCTGACCAGATTTCTTCTCGTCTTTTTATCAATTTTAAAGGGACATCCAGTTCTTGGTAATGTCACTGTTGTGCCATATTTTCTCTATTTTCTATCTAATGCCTTGGAAATTCTTTTGTATCCTTTTCCTGACTGATACCTTTTAACAATGAGATCCCTCTGGTGCTTTGGAAGCTCTTTGTGGACCATGGCTTTTGCTGTAGGATACGACTAAGAAAATGTCAGGAAAGACCTACTAGAACAGCTAAACTTTATTTGGGATTAATCAGATGCACTTTAAATGATGACAGGTGTGTGCTGACTCCTATTTAACATGAGTTTGATTGCTTAATTCTGAACACAGCTATATCTCCAGTTATAAGAGGGTGTGCACACTTATGCAACCAGAATATTTTATTTTTTTATTTTTACTTCCCTCCCCTAAAAGATTTTAGTTAGTTTTTCAATTGAGTTGTACAGTTTATAGGTCACATTAACCACTTCAGCCCTGGACCATTTGGCTGGCAAAAGACCAGAGCACTTTTTGCCATTCGGCACTGCGTCGCTTTAACTGACAATAGCCCGGTCGTGCAACGTGGCTCCCAAACAAAATTGACGTCCTTTTTTTCCCACAAATAGAGCTTCCTTTTGATGGTATTTGATCTCCTATGCACGTTTTTATTTTTTGCGCTATAAACAAAAAAGAGCGTCAATTTTGAAAAAAACTTATTATTTTTTACTTTTTGCTATATCCCCAAAAAATATATATATATAATAAAAAAAATTCCTCAGTTTAGGCCGATACATATTCTTCTACATATTTTTGGCAAAAAAAATCACAATAAGCGTTTATTGATTGGTTTGCACAAAAGTTATAGCGTCAACAAAATCAGTGTGAGCCGGTCGGCAAGCGGTTAAAGTTGGAAAAAGATGATTTATATTTGTCTCATTTTTTTACATCACAGAAACCTTACATTTTAACAGGGGTGTGTAGTCTTTTTATAACCACTGTATACATGGCTGTAATCAAACAAAGTATATCTATAGCTAAAACCTTTTATTTTGTTTTTAGATAAAGTAGGACACAGTTAAAAGCATTTTGTGTTTAGCACACCTGTGTTGGCTTTCATAGGCAAGTGGGTACAGCTCCAACCTGAGTCTAATGACAACCATGAAATTCTGTAACACAGTAAGTTAGACAATTGTAATTAATTGTCAAAGCAAACAGTGCGACAATCTAATATTTTTAGATGGAATCACAGTATTGTCATTAGAACATCAAGTGTAATGTAACAGTCTATTATCTCTTATCTAGCCATCTATCTGTAATATAAGCCCCAAAACCTGTATGTTGGTCAGCTCATGAGACTGTGTTGGGGCCCTGGACAAATGCGTATTGACAGATTCCTTTTCAAGGCACAAAATAGCAAATGGTGTACTATCTCTTTAAGATACTACACACTGAAAGAGATAACAGGTATGCAGTTTTCCAACTGCAAAGTCATTCTTTATATTTATCCTCTATATGTATCCTTGATTTTGAGATAAAGTCAATGCCACTATCTCCTGATGAAATGATCAAGAAACTGGATATTGGCAGTTCTGTTTTGCAGCAAAGTAATGCAATTCTAGAAATCTGAGAGACACAGGAGCACAAGGAACTTCTGTGCAAAGACCATGTGGCACTTACAATATAGCGGTCAGCTTTATTCAGTCCTCTTAGACAGACACAAGAAACAGGTGGAAGCCATCTCAACTTCTCTATGCTGTCTTCTAGGCACAGAACAAACAGGGATCTGACTTAAAGGGGTTGTAAAGGTAAAAATTTCTTCACCTTAATGCATTCTATGCATTAAGGTGAAAAAACTTTTGACAGTACCGCCGCCCCCAGCCCCCCCGTTTTACTTACCTGACGCCTCGAATCTTCGGTCCGCGTCCTCGTCAGCTTCATTGCAGCTCAGCCTGGTCGCTGATTGGCTGCAGTGGATGGATTGAAAGCAGCGCAGCCATTGGCTCGCGCTGCTGTCAATCACATCCGATGACGCGGCGCGCCGGGGGGCGGGGCCGAGTGATACAGCGAGCGGCTATAGCCGCCGGCTGTATCACGGGAGCGCGCCCGCAAGCACTCACCACCGTGCGAGGGAGCTCGCATGAAGGTGGTAAATGCTTGCGGGGAGGAGCTGAAACAGCCGCCGAGGGACCCCAGAAGACCAGGTTCGGGGCCACTCTGTGCAGAACGAGCTGCACAGTGAAGGTAAGTATAACATGTTTGTTATTTTAAAAGAAAAAAAAAAACATCTTTACAACCGCTTTAAGATTCCAACAGGATGCCTTCCTGAAGTCTCTCTCAGCTACCCTCCTCCAAAAGTTTCCCTCACCAATTTCTTTCACCCAGACTGGGTTGCAGAACATTCCTCCACATCCACACGTGTCCCACATTTCTGTAGCAATCTCATAGTAGTAAATTTTGGCAGTGTCAAGACTCGGATCTGAACCTGCAACTTCTGCTGTGTCTGAGAGTCTCAGACATCTCTTCTTGCTGAGCCACCTAAGATACTTGACAGCTCCCTGGCTGATTTCTTAGACAACCTTGCCTTGTGTCTTGTTTCTCTTGAACCTTGAACCCTTTACTGATCCAATGGACTTTCTATTTTAGGCATGCCTTTGCACTTTTTGTTTGCAAGCTTATTGTGCTCTCTCCAGCCAATACAACACTTTTGTCATTCCTGCTGCTTCCCGAATCTTCGATACCACTCGTTACTGACATTTGGCTAGTTCCTCACCTACGCTTCTGCCTAATCTCAACCTGCAACCACTTGTTACCAACCTTCGGCTTGTTCCTTGACTACGCTTCAGCTTGATTCCAATCTGCAACCACTTGTTACTGACCTTCTTAAAATAGCAAAATATATCAAGCTCTGTCAGATTGGATGGATAGTGTCCGTGAACAACAATTTTCAAGTCTTGCCACAGATTGTCAATTGAATTTAGGTCTGGACCTTGACTGGGCCATTCGAACACATGAATATGCTTTGATCTAAACCATTTCATTGTAGCTCTGGCTGTATGTTAGGGTCGTTGTCCTGCTAGAAGGTGAACCTTCATCCCAGGCTCAAGTTTTTTGTGGACTCTAACAGGTTTTCTTCTAAGATTGCCCTGTATTTTGGCTCCATTCATCTTCCCATCAACTCTGACCAGGTTCGCTGTCCCTGCTGAAGAAAACATTACCACAACATGATGCTGTCATCACAATGTTTCACGGTGGGGATGGTGTGTTCAGGGTGAAGTGCTGTGTTCGTTTTTTGCCCCACATAGCGTTTTGCTATTAGGTAAAAAAGTTCAATTTTGGTCTAATCTAACCAGAGCACCTTCTTCCACATTTTTGCTGTGTCCCCCACATGGCTTCTTGCAAACTGCAAAAGGGACTTCTTATGGCTTTTTTTTCAACAATGGCTTTCTTCTTGCCACTCTTCCATAAAGGCCAGATTTGTGGAGTGCACGACTAATAGTTGTCCTGTGGACAAATTCTCCCACCTGAGCTGTGGATCTCTGCAGCTCCTCCAGAGTTACCATGGGTCTCTTGGCTGCTTCTCTGATTAATGCTCTCCTTGTCTGGCCTGTCAGTTTAGGTGGACAGTCATGTCTTGGTTAGCAGCTGTGCCATACACTTTACATTTTCTGGTGATAGATTGAACAGTGCACTGTGAGATATTCAACGCTTGGGATATTTTTGGACAACCTATCCCTGCTTTAAACTTCTCCACAACTTTATCCCTGACCTGTCTGGTGTGTTCCTTGGCCTTCATTATGCTGCTTGTTCACTAACGTTGTCTAACAAACCTCTGAGGGTTTCACAGAACAGCTGTATTTATCCTGAGATTAAATTACACACAGGTGGACTCTATATACTAATTAGGTGACTTCTCCCCTGTGTTCCTGCATTCTGATTTTGGACTTCCCGTTGAACGACCCGGCTTCCTCTTCATGCTTATCCTGATCTCCTGGCTTGACCCCTGGCTTATATTCTGATCTACTTCTGCCTGCTCCACTGCTTAATCCCGGCTTGGCTCACCGACTCTGCTTCTGCCTGCCTTACCGTGAATGACCTCAGCTTGTTCCAGTGACCCATCCTGAATCTGCTTAAGGGCTGATCTTCCTGTGTATGACCCCTGGCCTGGCTTCTGATTCTCCTACCAGATTTCCCAGCTACCCGCTACATCTGGCTCCTTTCTAGCATGCCTGCCACACAGTGCATCCAGCTTGCTTCTGCTGCTCCACTGGGATCAAATCATCAGGCCACAGCAACTGGCAAACCCTGCTTCTTTGGGCACCACATTCTCTGTTCCACCATCAGGGCTGGGCTGCACTCAGCTGCAAGGGGAGCCTTCTCAGTACCTTGGCCTCCAACTAGACTTCTGACAAATATTCTGTTTAACCCTGTCCACACTGCAGAAGGATAACACAGCAGCAACAAAGGAAGAAGTTCTGCAGAAGTTATCAGCTATAGTCCATGTTACATCAGCTATGCAGAAGTCTGTCCCTATCCACATTCAATACAACATGCAGTTAATTTCTTCCACAACACAAAAAGGTAATAGTGATCCCTATCATACCTATTATATGATATACTATTGTATTATAGGGTAAAATGTCACTTCATAGTTAAATGAACCTCTTGATAGAAAGCAGAAGAGCCATTTACCGGTTGGACTTGATGGACTTGTGTCTTTTTTCAACCTTACCAACTATGTAAAGATGTCAATCTAGCTTTCTTTTACCTGTAAAATACTATATATACATTATATTTGTTAGAAAACATTGCATAATTCTTAAAAATAAGCACATGCATTAACTAACTTGTGTTAATGTTCATTAAATATCTGATCAATGAATATAGCTGTAAAATAACAAGTAAACTTTTCAGACATCAATGCTTTATAAAAAAAAACAAAAACCCTTACTGCAACAGAGAGATATGACATAACAGGATATGGTCAGCATTAAAAATCCCAGAGATCAGATTTTTAAATTTGATTTAGTATGATCTGGTTTTACTCCCAGAATCTAAATGAGTCATATTACATTTCTCATGGGGGTAGCGTAACTACTTTTAATTTAATTTTCGAAGAGCTAAGCCAGAAGATTGTGATGTAAAAAGATACTGGCATACACCGATCAGCCTGTAATGTAGTATTGCTTTAACTGTGGCCAAACACAGCTAAACTTAATGCAAATTTTGTAAAGGACAAGAAACAATGCTGGCATTTTGCAGGCCGGAGTAAAGACTGGTCAATTGCTGACACTTCGTTCTTAACACGGATTCACTGTAGGTTGTAGAAAGGCTTGGTAGCACCAAGCACTGCTTGTCTTAACTGATTATGAGCTCATTTAACAGTTTAAGAGTCTTACATAATTAGTTTTCCTACTTCTGTCTGTTATCACATTCTGTCAGCCAAAATAGAAGAGGGCAGCTAAAGTCAGACGGGAGTTGCTTGTATACACTACCACCTAGTGAACTTCCAACTGAAAATGTTCCATTTCCACATTCACATTTTGTGTATATTCTTATTGCTATAAAGACTATCTTTGTAGTATTGAACCCTCAGTATAACATTTCTATTTACATTGCGTTCCACCCATGTGCTAGATTTAAAGTTTTTTTATGCTCTTAGGCTTACTTCTTAGTGTCCTTTTTCTCAGCGCTTCCACAAATTTTTGGCCGGAGTGCACCCTGAGCATGGCATAGATCTAAATCACTGTACCAGGAAGTTGCTCTGTATTGAGCATGCACCTGAACACAGTGCACTGTACATGTAACACCCAAGGAAAACCTCAAGTAGTGCGGAAAGATTCCTTTCCAGCCGGGTGCAGGCACATCAGGGTGGCTCCAAAAAGAGCCTGCAAGTCAAAGGAGCCACCCTATGGACAGAAACTTCACACATGAGACTAGAGCCGGCCATACACATAACAAATTTCTTGCCTGCAACCGCGTGTTGCAGGAAAGAAATTCGCTCCATTCCACCATTAACACAGACAATGTTGATGCGGGAATCCTTCCTTCTGGGCCATTGACAGTGATTATCACTAGCGGTTATAGCAGCCGCTAGTGATAATCACAAGCTGTAGCAGCTGAAAGTTGATCGACCGACTTGGTACATTCAGCCTGCCATTTAACAGTTTGAATCTTGGCCGTGTATGGCCAGCCTAAGGATGAGCTCAGTAAGTTCGGACCAAACACTGTTCAAATGCTGAATATTTCAGGCGTTCAGTGTGGACAAAAATTACAGATTCTGGCTGTCAATGGTAGCTAGGGAAGCAGCGAATGCTTGCACCTGCCATGTCCTTACCAACCATTGCCATCACTGGGCCCATTCACTTACTGTAGATAGCCGGGAATCCCTAATACCATGTACCCCATACTTAAAATCCCTCCTAAAATTCTTAACAGATTCAAAGAAGCTAGTATGCATTTTGGAGGGAACTCTGCACAATTATTTTTCATTTTTGCTGTAGGATGTGCTACAGCAAAAGCGACATTTGCAAAGAAAAAACATTATACAGTTTAAAAAACAAGCCTGGAGGGAGATGTCATTTGCCAACAATTTAAAACTCTGTTTTCCTTTGTAAATGTCAGCGCTTTAAATAATTGCTGCTCCTGGCCACATGGAATTAAAAAAAATAAATTGTATAGGTACATGGTCCCCAGGCCAGTGGCCATCCCCCATGTTTATTTTTTTTACACCCCCTTGCCTAATTTTAATTTGACAGATTCGGCTCCCACTGATTTTAATGGGTTTAGGTTCACTATCTGAATGACTCATCACTGTGCCAGACTTTTGAAGTTACATTAATGATGCAAAAACCGCACAAACTGGGGGCAAGAAATACGGATGATGTAAGCTATGCTGCTACAATTATTATTTTTTATTTTTATATCATGGACAGTTTAATAACACTTTAATATGCTCTCAACTCTGTGATGATGTAGGAGTCGGAGTGGAGGGGGGCACTGGGGGCAGCTTATATGTTTTAAACTGAACTCCAGGAATTTAGCCACTTTTTAAAATATGCAGGTTTATTAGAGGTTAAGTCCAACGAATGCATCCTGCCTCGTAAACTTATTTCCTTTATTTACAGTTTACATTTATATTGAGCACCAGGGGGCATATCTATTGCTATACTTCCAGTGCATCAACACGGAAACTTCTGGTCTCAGCTCCTGCAGCTGCAAAATAATATGCAACTGTTTTGGCAGCCCCTCTCTTGAGATTGGATGCCACACCCCTCCCAAAAACGCTTCTTTCCCCAGATACAATATATAAAATAATGACTCAAGATATAAAATTTTTTGGCAAATAAAATGGCCGTGGCACTTTATTGGTTTTTCACATAAAATATCCTTCAATACTCTTTTAATATCAACCAAATGACATCATGAATTCAAATAAACCTCAATTCGTGCTGCTCAGTTTTTGGAACTTGAGCAATAGTACCACATATTTTTTTACACAGAAAATAAACAGTCCCCCCCCCGGATGGCAGGGTGACCCAACCACATAAAGTGCTTGAGAGGGAGCTTTCTTCTTCCTGTCTTGCTGCCGGGAAAGAGGGAGAACTCTATCTCCCCAGGCCCCTTTGAAGACGTCAGAGTGTGACGAAACATGTAGGGCGTGGCTACGCATTGTAAGCCATCTTTCAGCCTGCCCCATGACCTGCACGGGTGTATGCTATTTTTTATGCCGGCTAATTTTGCATTCGTTTTTTAATTGTTACAGAGCCCATTTGTTGTGGCTATGTTGTTTGTAATAAACAAATACATTTTACATATACTACACTATCGGAGCCCTCTCTCTACTTTTTACCCACCCCCCTCTGGGTTGAGTGGGTCTGTCACCCCCCCCGCAGGAGGAAGCATTGGTTTGTGCCAGATCGGAGACGGAGGATACACCGAAGGACTCAGAGCCATCCACAGTCCCCGCAGAGGGCTAAGTCTGCCTGCCAGTACGACCTCGCCAGAAGGGAGGTCCATCAGTTCGGGTAAGAGTCCATCTGTTACATCTTCGGAGTACGTGGAAACTTTCCTATACACACCTCCTTCCTCTTCATGCACCTGTATGGCTGTCTGACTTGACCGATTGTGGAAGCTTTCAGGTGTCCCTTTGAAGTGGTGCATTGTCTACGGGACTTTCTTTTTCTTCCTTCTGATATCCAAGTATGGACTACTTTTTCTTCTCACCGCTGAGGAGTTTAATTTTTTACAGGACCTGTTAGGGTTACCCTACATTGAATGTGGGATAATTTAAGCTGTCCGTTTATTGAAGTTTGGCAGCTTTCCAGTACACTTTGCACTTTATATGTAATCTGTTCATTTATTTATGTCTGCTAGCACTATAGCACAGTTTGCACTTTATTATTATTAGCATTCTGAATAATGCCTAATGTATGATTTATACTAATGTGGATCATTTCAATATGATTTGCTTTGCACATATATATTATTTTTAGCGCACGTTTTCGTTTGTTTATTTGACCTTAAATAAACTCTCCCAAGTTTTCCAGAATATTCCATGGCTTCCCATAGTTCCGCTAACCTGGTCCTGAAAAAACCTTAGGCGACAGCACCCCGATAACCTGCTGGTCTGAATGCTGTAATCCCAAAATAAATATATGAAATAATGGGACGGGGTGTCCACAATCTCAAACAAGTGGGCCCATATTTTGCCCGCTTTATACATGAGATTGCATGCCACACCCCTCCCAAAAACGCTTCTTACCCCAGATACAGTAAAAAGTGGATTGCGCTAACTTCTATGTACAATAACCACTCCTAAAACATAAAATGTGCAAACTGTGCAAAATGGGAAATTTTTTTTTCCCTGTAATAAAGTGCTTTTCTATGCCAGCTATATTAATATTAGCTCATATTGAATTTATTGAATAATTTATTTTATTTAATATCAATTTTTACTTTTTGGGATATTTAGCAATATATGTATTTTCACTTTTTCTCTAGTCACGTCTGTATTCAGCTCACTGGCTGGATAAGAGTGTCTGGCATCTCCCCACCTGGGGATAAGCGCCACTATTTCATCAATAATTTTTCTTTGATGTATCTGGGGAAGTGACCGAAAAACGTTCAAGATCCCTTTTTATTATAAACAATAAATCGAGTATTCCGACCCTACTCAAGTCATTCCTCCCTAAATGAACCACCAAGATAGAAAGTGGGGGCCAAATCTGATATACCATTGAAGGCCTCTTACACCTTTCCAAAATAAATTAAAGGATTCCGGCTGCAGTGACAAGTTCGTAGTGTAGCTTCTCTGGGCCGCTCTTTTACGCACCCAATAAATGAATGGCTCAGAATTCATACTGTGTGCTGAAAGCCTGAGGAGATTAAACAAAAAGATTAGGCCTGACATATAACTTAAAACACTTAGATTTCCACCTCCCCATTTCCATAATGGCTAATTCTTGCAAACCTTTCCTGGCCGCCTCTGAAGCTGTTCTAAATGAGGGAGAGGAAAATTTCAAATTACCTAAATCCAGTTGCCTTAGACATTTTTTCAAAATCCCATTGAACTGGTACCTGGTAAGAGGAGTTAAATTAGCGTAAATGAGGAAGTGCCTTTCCCATGCGGGTCTAACCCCCATAAACAGCCGTACCGTCTCTACCGGGCAAACCAAAACATTTTGCTGAGCCTGCAGAGAGACCCCTTTCCCTCTCCCATCTTGGTCCGTTTTAGATTTTTGTAACAAAATATGCACCCCTGTTTGGTCAATCACCACTTGACTACTTAGGATTCCTGAAATACCTAGCTTATTACTAGGAACCATTTCCGAAATTCGAAAGGCCCCAAAAAATGCCAGCACATAAGCAGTTTGGAAAAGTAGTTCTTCATAAGGTGAAAAACAAACCACTCTTGCAACCCTGCAAAGGCAGCTAAGTATGTCAATTGAGATTGGCCTTCTATCTATCGTTACCAAATTCCTTCATCTATAACCCTTAAGTGCTTGCTTCACAGCAAAATATGATGAATACGGAGTAAGACTCATCAGCCTAAAGAAAACAGAAACGCCAGCTAACGTCTTTGTAACATAGCTGCTTGACAGTTGGCGTTGCGTGAGCAAGGACACGAAAGCCAAAATAGCACTTTCTGACGGAGAGCCAATATTGAAGCCAACGTCCTTCGCAAAAGACATCCACATCATCCAAGCAGCTGCATAGCACGACCAGGTCTTGGGGGCAACTGAGCCCTTAATGGCTTCCATAATCACAAACATATCACTCTCCACAGATGCTCTGGACATACTAAATCCTCCTCGTACACCTCTGTGAGCAGCAGATGAAAGCGATCCATCTGCAACCGAGATAATGCATCGGCTATATTATTCATATTACCCAGAATATACTTGGCTTTAAGTGAGATGTTAAACTTTAAACACAAAAAACCCACCTGCCTCAGTACCTTAATTACTTGTAATGAACCTGATGATAGGCAATTCACCGCAAACATCACCCCTTTATTATCAGTAACTACCATAATACGCCTGTTCACGAACTCACTCCCCCACAATTCCAAAGCCACTAAAATGGGGAATAACTCTAAAAGAACTACATTCTTAGTAGCCTGGCTGCTGATCCACGATTCTGGCCAAGTCTCACAACACCAATGTGTTTTCCATACCGCACCAAAACCTTTGGCACCAGCCATGTCCATGGAAAAACTGAAATCTGGGCAAAGAAAAAATCCATCTGGAAAAGGGATGTTCCATTATAATTTTCCAGGAAATTGGCCCAAACCTGCAAATCATTTTTAAGAGAACCGCTCATTCTAATGTGTGCGAAAGGTGACTTCAGGCCTGATATAGCAAGGTAAAGCCTTTTTAAAAAAACTCGCCCTACTGGCATAATCCTGCAAGCAAATGCCAGGACACCCAATAGCGATTGCATGTCCTTCAATTGCAGTTTTTACTTACCCAACGCCATTGCCAGTAATGCCTTTAATTTCTGCAACTTCTCCAACTCAGGCTAAATTCCATACTGCAAGTATCAATCTGTATGCCCCAAAATTCTAAAGACGTACTGGGCAGCCACGTCTTCACTTCTGCCAATGGAATACCAAAATTGTGCACCATTTCCTGAAAAGCTTGCAATGCACTATAACAAAAATTATCTCCTGCTGGTCCTATAAATAATTGCATTTTTTATGAAACACTTTACTGCCGGGTGCATCCCAGCACAATAGGAACATTCGTGCCTGTATCTGCACGCGGTATTCCAACAACATTGGCTTTCGTTGAAAGTAAAACAATAGCTTTTCCTAAAAGCTGAATTTAAAAGATTGGCTGGGACTGGCTTAGGCATCGCTTGCTTTAGTGGTAAAATTAAATTGAGCCACAACCCGACATCCTTTATACCCCACTTAAGTGACCCATGTATGGACAGCTTTTGTCTAAACGACTCATCGTAATAGTACCAGCCCAAGCCACCAAAATTCTTGTAAGCTTCTAAAACGTGGTCTAGATGCTGAAACAACCCCCTGCACAGCTCTGAGTGTTTTTTTGCCATCACTCCACAATAAATGCAATAGGTCTGCAGCCAATTGTTAAATGACCTAGGAATTGGCCATGCCTATCTTCCTCGCTTTTTTCTTCTCCCCTCCTATCCGACCTAAATGCAAAATCCTTGTGAAAAGGAAGGAGCGATAATATATCTATGAACCCTCCCTTCCAAATTTTTTCCTTTACCGCTGTGCCTAAATGATAGCCCAGGGGGGAGATCTCACAGGGCATAGCGTCTTTCATGCAAATTTCAGGGACCCAGAGCCTGGCAGGCGCAGCCATCTGCAATGCTCCAGCCCCAAAATCTTTTTGCATTCCAACAGTAGCCACAGTGTCAGTCACCTGCTGAGCCAATACACTTACATCTGAAATTTCAGAAATTGCAGCAGCTGCAGGGCTCACTGGGCAGCTAGGAGCTGGAGTGACACATGTCAATACCCTGTCAGAATTGTGACATTGATTTCTTTGCTTAGGACTCTCAATTTGCTGAAGAAGACAATTCTGTAAATAGATGCATTACAGATTGCCAGCTGTTGTAAAATTGGCAAGGAAGAAAGTGGGGACAGGGTCTTTGGGCTCCATTCACACAACTAGATTTTATTCGGTATATAAGTGTCCAGACACATTTCCCCTAAATACCGCATGTGATCCTGAAACTGTCAATTCACTATACCGTTTTGCAGTATTTACCTCGAAACATTGAAAATTCCCAGTAAATACTGCATGAACAGGCATTAAACTCAATTCACAGAAGGAAATAAATCATTAAATGCATGCGGTAATTAAGTAGTGATCGAGGCATGCAGTATTTGGGGAATGTGTACTGTTAAGAACATGACAGATGAATGTAAAAAAAATAATTGCCAACAATTAAAATTTAAGAAATAAAACGGTGTGGGGTCCCCCGACAATCCATACTAGGCACTTTGGGCCTCTTCCCCACAACTTTGGCCGGTGATTGTGGGGAGGTATGCGTGTGGGGGGCTTATCAAAATCTGAAAGCCCCCTTAAACAAGCGGGACCCCAGAACCCCCCATGTGAATGAGTATGGGGTACATAATACCCCTATTCGTTCACCAAAAAAAAAAAAGAAGTGTTGTGAAAAAAAAAGACAGGAGGCAGTTTTTGACAAGTCCTGGGTGGCACCGCCCCTTAGTTATTTAACCCCTTCCCGACCAGCCACTGCAGTTATACTGCTGCAGGTTGGCTCCCCTGCATGAGCCGTCGTAGCTGTACGTCAGCTCTTTAAAACGCTGCAGCAGGTGTCCCCAGAGCCGATGCACATGCCCGGTGGGTGCGATGACCGCTGGGCACCCACGATCGCTCATGACAGAGCGAGAACCGGGGTCTGTGTGTGTAAACACACAAATCCCGATTCTGTCAGGGGAGAGGAGACAGATCGTGTGTTCCTTCCAAGTAGGAACAACGATCGGTCTCCTCCTCTAGTCAGCCACAATTCTCCCCACAGTTAGAACACACATGGGAACACTTTTAACCCCTTGATCTCCCCCTAGTGTTAACCCCTTCCCAGCCAGTGACATTTATACAGTAAACAGTGGCTATTTATAGCACTGATCGCTGCATAAATGTCAATGATCCCAAAAAAGTGTCAAAAGTGTCCGATTTGTCCGCCGCAATGTCTCAGTCCCGATAAAAGTCGTAGATCGCCTCCATTAATAAAAAAAATAATAATACAAATGCCATAAATCTATCCCCTATTTTATAGACGCTATAACTTTTGCGCAAACCAATCAATATACGCTTATTGCGATTTTTTTTTACCAAAAATATGTAGAAGAATATATATCGGCCTAAACTGATGAAGAAATTATTTTGTTTTTTTTTTAACATTTTTTATTTATTTATTATAGCAAAAAGTACAAAATATTGTGTTTTTTTCTAAATTGTCGCTCATTTTTTTGTTTATAGCGCAAAAAATAAAAAACCCAGAGGTGATTAAATACCACCAAAAGAAAGCTCTATTTGTGAGGAAAAAAGGACATACATTTTGTTTGGGTACAATGTTGCACGACCGCGCAATTGTCAGTTAAGACGACGCAGTGCCGTATCGCATAAAATAGCCTGGTCATTAAGGGGGAAAATCTTCCAGGGCTGGAGTGGTTAAGAACTGTCATACGACGGGAGCCTTTGTCAGATGGCGGGAGCCTTCGTTGGGAGCTGAGATTTTTTTTTGTCGGGTCAGCGGCGGTGGTGGGCATAGTGGTTGAAGATGGACCTACACCGGAGGACATTTCTTTTTATTTTTGGTTTTTCAATGAAGGACTTGTCAAAAACTGCCTCCTGTCTTTTTATACACTAAACTTTATCTTTTTTTGGTGAGTGAGTATGGGATACTATGTACCCCATACTCATTCACATGGGGGGTGGGATCTGAGGGCCCCTTGTTAAAGGGGGCTTCCAGATTCTGATAAGCCCCCTGCCCGCAGATCCCAACAACCAATGGCCAGAGTTGTGGGGAAGAGGCCCTTGTCCCCATCAACATGAGGACAAGGTGCTTTGGGGGGGGCCCCCCTGCCCCAAAACACCCCCCCCATGTTAAGGGCATAAGGCCTGGTATGATTCAGGAGGGGGAGCGCTTGCTTGTTCCCCCCTTTTTCCAAACCTGCCGGGCTGCATGATAGGATAAGGGTCTGGTATGGATTTTCGGGGGGGGGGTTCCCCTCAACATCCATACCAGACCCGAAGGGCCTGTATAGATTGGGGGGGCCACACCCTTTTTTTACTTAATTTTTCATTTCCGGCTTATTTCTACATTCAACTGTCAGCAGGGAACCTCACTGACAGCTGGTGACTCATCAGTTGTTATGGACGCAGTGGCTGCCTGCTCCTTAACAGCCATGACAGTTACTGGTTGTTAAGGATGGCGGCTGCCTCCCGCTCCTTAACAACACGGTATGTACTAATGCAAATAAATACGCCGGCTACCGCCAGGCGTTAAATTGCTGCATGTTTTCGCTATTTAAATACCGCATGAGTTCATAAAATAACTCATGTGGTAATTTAGTAGCCTTTTTAAATGGTAAAAAAAATTTTTAAAAACGCTGAGCAGTATTTTATCGCATTTTTAAGGTGCCCTATACTGCTTTGTGAATTGAGCCCTCTCTGTTAAACAGGTGTTCAGGAGAAAACATAACAGGGTCCTCTTCTTATAGCCCTCTTCTACTCTTGTCTATAGTAACAGGAGATTGAAGTAAATCCGGTGAAATATAGTCATTGCGCTTTATTATTCTGCCTTGGTTTCAGATTTATTCATTTGGGGCAATGATGTAAGAGAAATCTATTAAAATCCATAACTGATGCTCCCAACCGGACTAAATCTAGGAGCAGCAGGAGGAGAACTGCTTTCATTCTAGGGAGGTAACCTGATGCACATACCCTGCTTCCCCGAAAATAAGACAGTGTCTTATATTAATTTTTGCTCCCAAAGATGCGCTAGGTCTTATTTTCAGGGGATGTCTTATTTTTCCACGAAGAAGAATACGGTACACATTTATTGTGCCATTTTTATTGATTCCCCCCCCCCCTTTTCTGATTCTCCTGTGCCATTTTGATTTCCCCCCCCTCAAATCAACCCTGTGTCATTTTAAGTGAGTCCCCCTCCCCCCACCCCTGTGCCAGTGGACAGTGGATTATTTAGTCTCTCCCCCCTTCACCAGACATTCCACTCCCCCCTTTACCAGACAACCCCCCACCCCTTTATCAGACATTCCCCCCCCTCCACCTCAGTCACCCTTGTGTATCTGTGCCGGCCAGATTCCACACAATGTGCCTGACTCCTGCCCCGCACAACTTACTGTCTAATTGTGAGTCAGCCAGACTCCGTCAGGGCAGAGCGAGCAGAAGACGGCAGCTTGTCCTGGCGGCGGCGCGGGTTCTCTGGCAAAACTGGAAAGAGGTCTTATTTTCGGGGGATGTCTTACTTTTGGGGAAACACGGCAAAAAGGGATCAAAGGGCTGCCACCCAAACACAGCACTCATGAATTGAGCAGCTAGAACAGCTGCCCACATCAGCTTCTGATTGAGGTTTTTAAACTATATTAGCAGCTTTCCCAATAGGCAGGGGCGGACTGACCATTGAGCGATTAGGGCACTGCCCGAGGGCCCTGGGCCACTAGGGGGCCCCATCAGGGTTGCCAGCCTCAGTAAAACCAGGGACAGTATGTATAAATCTGTGTTTTTTTTACATCTGTCTGTGTATATTGTGTGTACATGTATGTGTATACTGTGTGATTGTATACTGTGTGTGTGTATACTGTGTGGCCCCATAATCTCTGATTGCCCGGGGGCCCCAAAATCTCCTATTGCCCGGGGGCCCCATAATCTCCTATTGCCCGGGGGCCCCATGAGTTATCAGTCCGCCCCTGCCAATAGGTTGTCCTTTTCTGATACTGCAAAATATACAGCCCTACACAGGCAAGGTTTGGACATTTTCCTAAAAGGTCATCAACACAAACCTATATATTGTCAATGTCAAACAGTGCACAATAAGGCCATGCTACTAGACACTACAAATGTCCATGGTTTTAAATATTTACCACTTTCAGAATAAAAACTTTATTTTTGAAATAACATTGAAATGTCATTATCTAGATTTATTATCATTTTTCTTACTTTTTGTTAAGAGGATTACCTAAGATGCAAATCAGAGGTATTTGTTAATGCAGTCAATATGCAATCATAAAGTTGTAGTTTGTAGTGGTCTTCTGAGACACGGGCTACAAGCTTAGATGAATCACTTCAACAACAAAACGTGCCTTGCAATTATTTCTAAAATATTGTGAGCTATGAAACAAAGATTCAACTACTGTATATTGTCATCAACTATAAAACATAAGTCAAAGCCATAAAATAAAATAGTAGCTATGAAAGTGTTAAAGTTGAACTCTAAGTAGATATAGAAGACACAAATGCAGTTCTGTATTTAGTATTATTTTATTAAAACCTAATTAAAAGTTTTATATCAGCTAAATACATCCAAGGTGCATTAATACAAAAGGTCAGGCCCCTTTCACACGGGGCTGTCTGTTTTTTAGTACTCCGCTTGCTCAGCAGGGATCGCTCCGTTGATCCCAGCTGAGCCGGCGGATGACAAATGCGACTCTGCACTCTGTGCATGGATGGACCTATCAGAGAGTCCGCTCTCTCCTATGGGGGGATCAGATGATTACGGACCGCCTGTCCGTTTTCATCCGATCCACCAGATGGATGGAAAATAGGACATCCATCCGTCTGGATTTTGCGGAGCGGATCGGATGTGAGCGGACAGTTCACCGCTGACATCCGACGCTCCATGGAGCTGTATGGAGCGACCGTTCAGATCCGCCTGAAAAAACTGACTGGTGGATCTGAACGGTCTGCACATGTGAAAGGGGCCTTGTTTTCTTTTAAAAGTAGCCACTATGCGAGTAGAAAAGCCTGTCCCCTCACAGAGCGGAATCTTTGCTGTCTGTGTGGGGTCGGTGATTTCTGCGGAACCGAAACTGGAAATTCGTTTAGCGATCGTTGATACTCAGATTGCTGACTTGTCTGTTATCTATTTGTGATGAATACCTTCTTATAGCGCCGCTCAGCGCTTCTGTGACCTGTTTGATCGGTCTTACCCGCTCCGAGCACTGCAGAGGGACGGGGCCCAAGATCCCCCACTAACAGCTGGTAGAAGAGGAGAAGAGGAGAGCAGGGGTGGATCAGCTGAGCGCCGCTTGGTGCTTCAATGGTCCGTCTGAGCTGTCTTCCCTGCTATGAGCACTGCAAAGGGGGGCCAAGATCCTCCGCTGACAGCTAGGAGAAAAGGAGGAGAGCAGCGGGGAGCTGTAACAAAGGTATTTATCATAAATAGATTACAGAAACATACACAGTTTACATTATCTGATACTGTAATAAAGTGCATTTTAGGATTTTACAACCACTTTAAACTAGGGCTTATTTTCGGGGTAGGGCTTATATTGCAGCCCTCCCTGAAAATCACAGTAGGCCTTATTTTTGTGGTAGGTTTTATTTTCGGGAAAACACGGTATATACATTTGTGTTATATATATTCTGTATAGCAGAGGTGATGTGGCATCACTTAATACACATAGGAATTAAAGTTTTGTGGTATATTTCATGGAAACTTTATTTAAATTTTTTAGTTTTATACAGAATAGCACAACATTGGGTAAATACACTCACCGGCCACTTTATTAGGTACCCCTTGCTAATACCGGGTTGGCCCCACTTTTGCCTTCTGCCTTCAGAATTGACTAAGGCTGGGTTCACACTGGTCCGACAAACGCTCCGACATTGGGAGCTCATGTCGCATGACGTGTGAAATGTAATGTTTCCCTATGGGAGCCGTCCTAACTGGTCCGACACAAGTCGTTCCGACTTTAGAAATGCTCCCTGTACTACTTTGGTCCGACTTTGATCCTACTTCAGCCTATTGACTATCATTGAAGTCGGATCAAAGTCGGATTGCCGTCTCGCATGATCCGACTTCGGCACGCGACTTGTGCTCAGATGATCTTGAGGGGGAACTCCGCGCCAAATTTTAAATAAAAAACCGGCATGGGTTCCCCCTCCAAGAGCATACCAGGCCCTTGGGTCTGGTATGGACCTTGAGGGGAACCCCCTAAGCCGAAAAAGCGGCGTGCGGGGGTCCCCCCAATCCATACCAGACCCTCCGAGCACGCAGCCCGGCCGGACAGGAATGGGGGTGGGGACGAGCTGGCGGCCCCCCCCCTCCTGAACCGTACCAGGCCGCATGCCCTCAACATGGGGGGGTTGTTGCCTTGGGGGAGGGGGGCGCGCTGCGGCCCCCCCACCCCAAAGCACCTTGTCCCCATGTTGATGAGGACAAGGGCCTCTTCCCGACAACCCTGGCCGTTGGTTGTCGGGGTCTGCGGGCGGGGGGCTTATCGGAATCCGGGAGCCCCCTTTAATAAGGGGGCCCCCAGATCCCGGCCCCCCACCCTATGTGAATGAGTATGGGGTACATCGAACCCCTACCCATTCACCCAGGGAAAAAGTGTCAATTTAAAAAAAAACACTACACAGATTTTTAAAGTAATTTATTAGACAGCTCCGGGGGTCTTCTTCCGACTTCGGGGGTCTCTCCGGTTCTTCTCCGCGCTCTCCGGGTCTTCTGCAGGGCTCCTCCTCTCTCTTCTGCTCTTTTGCCGCTCTTTTGCTAAAGAGGAGGAGCCCGGTCTGCTGCCTTCTTCTCTTCGGGGGTCTCTCCGGTTCTTCTCCGCGCTCTCCGGATCTTCTGCCGGGCTCCTCCTCTCTCTTCTGCTCTTTTGCCGCTCTTTTGCTAAAGAGGAGGAGCCCGGTCTTCAATCTTCTGCCTTCTGCCCTCTTCTCCTGATGTTGACACGACGCTCTCTGGGGCTGGAATGCACTCTGAGCGCTCCGCTCTGACTTATATAGGTGGTGACCACGCCCCCTTATGCCGTCACAGTCCCTGGGCATGCTGGGATTGTGACGTTTTAGGGGGCGTGGTCATCACCCGATGACCACGCCCCCTAAAACGTCACAGTCCCAGCATGCCCAGGGACTGTGACGTTTTAGGGGGCGTGGTCACCGCCTATATAAGTCAGAGCAGAGCGCACAGAGAGCATTCCAGCCGGGGAGAGCGCCGTGTCAACATCGGAAGAAGAGATGAAGAGAAGAAGCGGCGAGACAGCGGCGACAAGACAGCGGCAGCAGACCGGGCCCCTCGCTGGCAATAGAGCTGGAAGAAGATAGCGGCGGGGCCCGGGAGAAGAGGCGGAACACCGGGAGAAGTTGGAAGAAGATACCGGAGCTGCCCAATAAATTAATTTTGAAACCTGTGTACTGTGATTTTTTTTTATTGACACTTCCCTAGGTGAATGGGTAGGGGTACCATGTACCCCATACTCATTCACATAGGGTGGGGGGCCGGGATCTGGGGGCCCCCCTTATTAAAGGGGGCTCCCGGATTCCGATAAGCCCCCCGCCCGCAGACCCCGACAACCAACGGCCAGGGTTGTCGGGAAGAGGCCCTTGTCCTCATCAACATGGGGACAAGGTGCTTTGGGGTGGGGGGGCCGCAGCGCGCCCCCCTCCCCCAAGGCAACAACCCCCCATGTTGAGGGCATGCGGCCTGGTACGGTTCAGGAGGGGGGGCGCTCGCTCGTCCCCACCCCCATTCCTGTCCGGCCGGGCTGCGTGCTCGGATAAGGGTCTGGTATGGATTGGGGGGGACCCCCCACGCCGTTTTTTCGGCGTAGGGGGTTCCCCTCAAGGTCCATACCAGACCCAAGGGCCTGGTATGCTCTTGGAGGGGGAACCCATGCCGGATTTTTACTTAAAATTTGGCGCGGAGTTCCCCCTAAAGATTCATACCAAACACAGTGCCGGGCATTGGCGGGGATCCAAGTCGGATCCCCGTTCATTGAAAGTCGGACACATGCCGGCTTCATGTCGCAGGGCAAAGTCGGATCCAAAGTAGGACGGCTGTCGTGTCGCACCAGTGTGAACCCAGCCTTATTCTTCGTGGCAGAGCTTCAACAAGGTGTTGGAAACATTCCTCAGAGATTTGGACCATATTGACATGATAGCATCATGCAGCTGCTGCAGTTTTGTTGGCTGCACATCCATGATGATGAGATGATTTGATCTTTGTGACATGGTGCATTATCCTGCAGGAAGTAGAAGATTGGTTCACTGTAGTCATAAAGGGATGGACATGATCAGCAACAATACTCAGATAGGCCATGGCATTTAAACGATGCTCAGTTGGTAATAAGGGACCCAAAGTGTGCCAAGAAAATATCTCCCACACCATTACACCACCACCAGCATGAACCGTTGATACAAGGCAGGATGGATCCATGCGTTCATGTTGTTTACCCAAATTCTGACCCTACCATCAGAATCGAGACTCATCAGACCAGGCAATGTTTTTCCAATCTTCTATTGTCCAATTTTGGTGAGCCTGTGCGAATTGTAACCTCAGTTTCCTGTTCTTAGCTGACAGGAGTGGCATCCAGTGTGGTCTTTTGCTGCTGTAGCCCATCTGCTTTAAGGTTCGATGGGTTGTGTGGGTTGTGTGTTCAGAGATGGTATTCTGCATACCTTGGTTGTAATGAGTGTTTATTTGAATTACTGTTGCCTTTCTATTATCTTGAACCAGTCTACCCATTCTCCTCTGACATCAACAAGGCATTTTCATCCACACAACTGCCACTCACTGGATATTTTCTTTTTTCCGGACCATTCTCTGGCACCAACAACCATGCCATATTCAAAGTCACTTAAATTCCCTTTCTTCCCTATTCTGATGTTCGGTTTGAACTTCAGCAAGTCATTTTCACTACTTGTAGATGCCTAAATGCATTGAGCTGCTGCCATGTGATTGGCTGATTAGCAATTTGTGTTACCAAGCATTTGAATAGGTGTACCTAATAAAGTGGTTGTTGAGTGTATATTTTTACATATGCTGAATGTGGGAACACATTTAACCACTTCAATACAGGGTACTGGGCACTTTCCCCCCTTCCTGCCCAAGCCAATTTTTAGCTTTTAGCGCTGTCGCTTTTTAAATGACAATTGTGCAGTCATGTAATGCTGTACCCAAACAAAATTTTTATTATTTTGTTCCCACAAATATAGCTTTCTTTTGATAGTATGATATTTTTTGCTAAACAAATAAAAAAAAACGAAATTTTTAAAAAAAAAAGTTTTTCTTTGTTTCTGTTATAAAATTTTGTAAATAAGTTTTCTCCTTCACTGATGGGCACCGATGAGGCGGCACCAATGAGGTGGCACTGATGAGGTGGCAGTGATGGGCACTGATGATGGGCACTAATATGCAGCACTAATGGGCACTGATAGGTGGCACTGATATACAGCACTGATGGACATTGATAGGTGGCACTAATGGGCACTCAAAGGTGGTACTGATGGGCACTGATAGGTGACACTAATGGGCACTGAAAGGCTGCACTGATGGGTACTTATGGGTGGCACTGATGGGAACTGATAGGCAGCACTGAAAGGCACTGATAGGTGGCATTGATGGGTATGGATGGGCACTGATAGGTGGCACTGATGGACAGTGATAGATGGCTCTGATGGACACTGATGGGTGGCACTGATGGACACTGATAGATGGCACTGATGGGCATCACTGATAAGGAGGCACTGGCAGGCATTACTGATGGGCACTGATTGGCATAATTTATGGGCACTGATTGGCATCCCTGGTGGTCATCATGGGTGGGCATCCCTGGTGGTCATCATGGGTGGGCATCCCTGGTGGTCCTGGGTAGGCATCCTTGGAGAGGGAGGAGGAGGAGAGGAAGAAGGAGTGGCGGTGTGTCAGACTGACACGCCGCACCACCGATCGCCACTGTGCCCCCCCCCCCCACGCTGGCTTGTTATCCTGAAAAACATCATATGAAGTCCAGTCAGGATAACTGAACCACTTTCCGGCCGTCATTCTGCTATAGGCCGGGCGAGAAGTGGTCAAGGTGTTAGCAGCAGCTCGGTAGGCACATAGCGTAATAGGTTTTCTAGTTAAGTGATAGTGCAGGAGTAATTATTTACATAAATGTGTCAAAGTTACTGGGGTTCCAGCTGTAGGAACACTAAAAAGAGCAGGCGCAAACACTTTTAAGAAGAGTTATTTGACCCTCATGATGTTTTTTTTTTTGTTTTCCCCCACTTACCTTTTTTGCTAGGGTCTCCACTATAAACATAAACACAGGACGAGCGATTTCAGTGTTCATCTGCTGTTCAGTGGCGGCTGGTGCTAAACTTTTTTTCGGGGGGGGGGGGCGCAAACAAACCCCCCCCCAGGTCCGCAATCTCCTCTCCACCGTCACGGCTTCCCCGGCTTCTCCTCCCAGCCAACCCAGTCTTCTGCAGATCGACCTCCTGCCCATCTTCCTTCCTACGTCATTGGGAGCTGGCTGTCTCTTTTGAGTCTCTTTTGAGTTCTGCCCCCCTGTAGAAACACTGCCAAGTCCCGATTCTTTCGACTACCATGTGGAAGCCAATGTCTCCTGGGATAGGTGCTGTGTATATATCCCAAAAGACACCAGGGGCAAGTTCCATGTCAATCTTGCCTTGGTGAGAATGAAGGCAAGAGGTGGGGGGCTAGAACAGGAATTAAAAAATTGTAAGTAAACAAAATAGAAAACGTTGGCTTTTTATGCAGAGGGGGGTTACACAGGTGGAAAGTCCACTTTAAGAAGCCTGATAACAAAAAGTTTTAGTTTTCTAAGCTGTAACTCACTATATGATGACTTTAACCATTCTGTCAAAGGTAGTGTTAAACCCTGGTAATTAGTCAAGAGTCTGTGGAGTGTATGGTGACCCTTTGTAATGTCCTCCGCTGTATGAAAAAGTTGTGTTCCCATGACAGCAGCACACACACTGCCCACAACGGTTTTCTGTTTGACAAGACTAGCAACGAGGGATTTGGCTCACTAGAAACAGCTGGCAAGTTAATGCGGTGTGTGATCAAGCTCATCTCTTTCTCAAATCAGTAAGCAAACTGGAATTTCACTGATGGCTGTAGCTTGAAGTGATAACACATCTTCGGTTCACTCACTTCAAAATATTAAAATGTATTCAATTTTGAGAAAAAATAATCTTTTTTTTTCTTTTTTTTTTGAGCGAATGGGTCTTTGCTAAAGCCACCTATTAAAGCCTGCCTTAGAGCAAACAAGTTATTCTCCAGTTTTTATTAACTCTACATTAACCCATAACGGCCCACTCATTTCCTTAAGATCTTTTCAGGTGGTATTTTAATTGTCTAAATCCACCTTGAGGGCGCATCCACACTATAAAGCAATGCAGTGCATTACACATGTTTTTTTGTGCATTAAAGCGAAGCTAAACTAAAAAAAAAAAAAAAATGTAATATATTGTAGCTTACTATACACTGGATGTGGTGGCTGCATTTGTTTTCTTTTTTTCAAGTAATTATTCTTTTATTTTCATGTGGTAATCGGTGATTGGTGATCAGTAATATACCTCCTGTCTTAAGCTGGCCATACACTATACAATTTTCCTGTTCAACTTTCCTTTAGATTTACCAAAACCATATAATATGAGGTCAAGCCTAAACCCTTTCAATTTGTATGCAATCAGACAGGCCCTTGCACTACATAGTTGAAGGTAAATCTAAAGGAAATTGAATCAGAAAATTGTATAGTGTATGGCCAGCCTAAGGCTCCATTCACACTAACGCGTTTTTTGATGCATTTAGCATTTTGCAGAAATACATGGGAATTTTTCTAACATGGGTTCCTATGGAACATGTTCACACCAATGCATTTTTGTACCTCTGCGTTTTTGGAAAGGGTCAGGGACTTTTTTTTCATGCAAAATGCAGCCTTTTGCAAGTAATAGAATTCAATGGACCAGCATCAAAAACGCAAGTACAGCTTTTTTACAGCATTTCTGTGGCGTTTTGCGTTTTTGGCATTTTTTTTTTTAAGACTGTATACAGTATAAAAAAAACTGTTAAAAAACAAAACAAAAAAAAAGCAAAGCATGGCAAAAACGCTGTAAAAACGCTGTAAAAACGCTGCTCAAAAACGTGGCAAGCACCACAAAAAACACTGCAGAAACGCTCAAAAGCAACATGCATAGATGTGAATCGAGCCTTAGGCTGGATTCACACCTATGCATTTTTAGTGCTTTTTGCATTTTGCAGATCTGCACTACAGAACGTGTTCCATAGGAAACCATGTTAAATGGACTGTAGTGCAAATCTGCAAAATGCAAAAAGCACTAAAACTGCATAGGTGGGAATCCAGCCTGAAGCTCAATTCACATCTATGCATGTTGCTTTTGAGCGTTTCTGCAGTGTTTTTTGTGGTGCTTGCTGCATTTTTGAACAGCATTTTTACAGCATTTTTGCTGCGTTTTTGCCGCATTTTGTGTTTTTTTTTGTTTTTTTTACAGTTTTTTTTTATACTGTATACAGTCTTAAAAAAAACAAAAAAAAACCAGCAAAAACGCAAAACGCGTCAAAAACGCTGTACTTCCGTTTTTGATGCTGGTTCATTGAATTCTATTACATGCAAAATGCTGCATTTTGCATGAAAAAAAGTCCCTGACCCTTTCCAAAAACGCAGAGGTACAAAAATGCATTGATGTGAACATGTTCCATAGGAACCCATGTTAAAAAATTCCCATGCATTTCTGCAAAATGCAAAATGTATCAAAAAACGCATTAGTGTGAATGGAGCCTTAGGCTCCATTCACACTAATGCATTTTTTGATGCATTTTGCAGAATTGCAGGGAAATTTTTTTAACATGGGTTCCTATGGAACACGTTCACATTAATGCATTTTGGTGCCTCTGGGTTTTTGGAAAGGGTCGGGGACTTTTTTCCTGCAAATTGCAGCGTTTTGCATGTAATAGACTTCAATGGAAATGTAAGTGCTGTGTTTTTCCCGCGATTTTGCCGCGATTTGCGTTTTGCATTTTTTTATTTAGCTGGTTGCTAAGCAGAGGGCCATGAAGCCGGCCGCTGCGTTCTTAACAACCGACGAGTCATCAGCTGTGAGCAGGCTTCCCTGCTGACCGCTAATTTAAAAAAAAAACATTGCCGGCTAAAAAAAATTGTGGGGTCCCTAGTATGAATTTGGAGGGAACCCCTCTCACCATTTTCTTTTTTTTATGGCGTGGGGTCCCCCCAAAATCTATACTAGACCCTTATTCGAGCATGCAGCCCGGTAGGTCAGGAGGTCAGGAAAGGGAGGGGTCGAGCGAGCGCCTCCCCCTCCTTATCCATACCAGACCGCATGCCCTCAACTGCGCCCCCCTGCCCCAAAGCACCTTGCCCCCATGTTGATGGGGACAAGGGCCTCTTCCCGACAACTCTTGCCGGGTGATTGTCTGGGTCTGTGGGCAGGAGCTTATAGGAATCTGGAAGCTCCCTTTAACAAGGGGGCCCCCAGATCCCGCCCACCCTTTGTGAATGGGTATAAGATACATCGATACATTGTACCCCTACCCATTCATCAAAAAAAAGTAGTGTAGTTTGACAAAAGACAATAGACAGTTTTTGAGAAGTCCTTTATTAAAAATGTCTTCTTCCTCGCTTCTTCCTCCTCCGGGCTTCTCTCGCTTCTTCCTCCAGGCTTCTTTCTCTGGTCTTCTCCTTCTCCCACTTCTTCTTCCGGTCTTCTTCTTTCTGTTGTCTTCTTTGTCTGGTGTTCTTCTTCTTTTTCTTTACATTCTGCTGTCAGCGGGGAAGCCCGCTGACAGCTGACGACTCATTGGTTGTTAAGGACGCGGCATCTAGCTTCCCAGCCCCCTCCTTAGCTACCAGCTATATACAGTGTAAGAAAAACGCAAAATACAAATCGTGGCAAAATCGCTGTAAAATCGCAGTAAAAACGCAACAACATAGATGTGAATCGAGCCTTAGGCCTGGTTTGCAACAATACAGGTTGCAGTTGATGCATATTGCAGGTGCATTTCGCATTTTTCAAAACACGTTTTTGATCCATTGAAGACTATGGAACCAAAAACACAACCTGCTGGTCCCTGGCCCTTTCCATAAAGTGCACATGTTAAATGAACTGTAGTGTGTTTCTGCAAAACTGAAAACGCACTAAAAAATGTTACTTGTGAGCATTTCTGAAGTGCTTTTTGCTGTGCTATCTGTGTTTTTGTAACCACGTCTTTACCGCATTTTGCCGCAATTTATTTGCGATTTGTGTGGTTTTTTTTCTATTCACTGTATATAGCTGCTTGCTAAGAAGCGGGTCAGGAAGCCGGCCGACACGTCCTTAACAACCGATGAGTCATCGGCTGTCAGTGGGCTTTCCCACTGACAGCTGAATTAAAAATAAAAACTCTGGGTGATGTCATCGGATGGCCACCCCCCATGGCTATATAAGAGATGTCAGACAGCACGTCACAACAGAGGAAGACAAGCCTCAGGACAAGAGCAGCATTTTTTGCGAGGAAGAAGTCATTGGCGACGAAGAAGAAGACAGCTCTGGGAGAAGACGGTGGTGAGAGAGATGGCGATGGGAGAAGATGGCTCGAGGAGAAGACAGCCCGGAGCTCGGAGCTATTTTTTTAATAAAGGAATTTGTCATAGGACGTGCGTACGGGGTGTGCCAGGTGTGCCTGGGCACACCCTAATCATACTGTGCTGTACAGATTTCCCCTGCTGCTTGGATGCAGAGAAAGAGACTGGGAAATCTCTGTCCTCAGTCCCTTTCTCTGTCTTAAAAATGAGACAACAGGGGATGGATATTTCACCAAAGCCCCCCAATGGGGCTCCTAAAAAATTATAAAAAAAATAAAAATAAATATAAAATTATTGTAAAAAAATATTGTAAAAAATAAAATTGTAAGAAAGTTATAATAAAAGAATTATAAAAATAAACTACTGACACCAATCTCTGCCCTACTGACACTGTCCACTTCTCTACTGACACCAACCTCTGCTCTATTGACAATGTCCACACTGCTCTACTGACACCATTCACTGCTCTACTGACACTGTCCATTGCCCTACTGACATCATCCACTGCTCTACTGACACTGTCCATTGGCCTACTACCCATATATACACACACATGCATGTGTGTTTGAGCTTTGGGGTGCACACCCCTAATACACACCCTAAAATGTGAGGGGTCCCTTCCGAATCCATACTAGACCCAAGGGCCTGGTATGGACCTGGGGGGTGAAACCCACACTGTTTTTTTTCACAATTTTTTTCACGATTTTTTCACGATGATTTTCTCTATGTGAACGTGGAGAAGAATGGCCGGATGTCGGATGGTGGAGTCATCGTCCAGACCGAGTTCTATGGACGGCTCCAAAGTGGTGGCTTGGGTTTGCCACCTCTGGAAGACAACGTGGCTGGTCTGCCGTTCGTCTTTGTCCCTGATGAAGCGTTTGGGCTTGGTGAACACCTGATGTGCCCATTCCCCATGAGGACCCTCACTGCGGACCAGAGGGTTTTTAACTACCGGCTGGCCAGAGCCAGAAGAGTGGTGGAGAATGCTTTTGGGATAATGGCCAGCCGGTTCAGCCCATTCTTTACGCCAATCAACATGGTGGAATATAAACTTAACCATATAATCCTTGCATGCTGCATTCTCCACAACTTTTTAAGGAAAAATTCTATGAACTATGTGGCCTCAGTTGGGCCTGAGGCAGGATTTCAAGACCAAGCCCTGACGGGGCTTGAAGCAGGCCATCCATAGCCTGCCCCCCAAAAGCGCCCGCGAGGTGCGTCAAAAATATATGGAGTACTTTGTGGGCAGGGGGCCATTGATATACCAGAAAATGTTTAAGAAACCTTTTTTTAAATAAATTTGTATTTTAAAATGAAATAATATTTCCTTTGATTTACTGCTTGTGTTTCTTTTAGCTGTCTCCTAGGTTATCCAATGTTTTTTTTTGTTTGCCCATTTTCTTCAATAGTGCAAACGTAATTTCTTTGATACATGAGGTGACAATCTCTTCTTCAGCTAACTATTATGTTGTGGGTCTGCTACACACACACCTTGTTTTTGTTGTTAATGTATGTAATGCATTAATGCTGAAAATATTCATCATTTTCTGCACCATGAATTTATTTTTTGGAGATACCAAAATGGCCTGATTGATGCAAATTATCTTGCACTGTTGGTGTTATTTACTAAAGTAAAATCCACTTTGCACTACAAGTGCACTGCAAAAAATGCACTTGAAAGTGCACTGAAACTGCACTTGTAGTGCAAAGTGGATTTTCCTTTAGTAAATAACCCTCATTGTCACTGTAAACAACAACTTAAGCAAAAAAACTGCTATTAAGCATTGAAAGAAGAAGCCACACATTGTTGAGTCGAAAGATTTTTACTCTGTACACATTCACATGTGCGTTTAGAAAAGGGTTTTTGAACAAACCAGCATATTTTTTGGAATATATATTTTTTTTGGGGCAGTAGAAATATCCTTTTTTGTGGTAAACAGGCATTTTTTTAAAAACATAAAACAATACACAACTCAGGAACTTACAAAGTTCAACTTTGAGAAATTGAAGGCAATATCAGACATTAGTATGTCCAAACTGTGTTGATCTTGCCTTTATCAGATGGGGTGATGTCACCCCTGTGAAAGACAAATTTTGAAGATGCACACAAATTGGGAGTCAAAATGTGGATTTCACTCCTGATCCCATGCCTAAGGTCAACATGTGCTAGCTCCCATCATGGGGGATCAATGGACGTGTTTTTCGGGGGTACAACCCCTTCCTCTCAGCTACTTGAGTTGCAAGGAAGGGGTTGCACCCACAAAACGCATACCTTGGTATCCTCAGCCAGGAGGAGGCTGTAGAAAGTGTTAGTCTGGAGGTGGCAGGGGAAAGTGGCAGCCAGGAGGTGGTGGGGGTAAGTGGCAGCCAGGAGGTGGCCGGGCCCAGTAGCCTGACCGAATGCCAGGTCTCTCCCCTCCGCCTTCAACAAAAAAGGCCCAGGAAGGGGAGGAGCGTGAAGGAGTCAGCATTTGGGCTAATTCGACAGGCCTCTGTGGCCCTCACAACCCCCCCCAGTCTTCTTGAGGCCTATGCCTGCATGGCTGCCAACAAAATGCAGGAAATGGAGGTGGACAAATGCCTCTTTTGTGAGGAAGTGATATATATGGCCCTAAGTAAGGGGTTGAGGGGCGAACTCACAAGCAAAACCCACCTATGTGAGTTGGACCATCCTCCTCCACCTCCTGCCACAACTCCAACACCAGAGCCACAGCCTGGAAGCAAGCGTGGAAGCAAGCATGTAAGGAAGACAAGAGAGTGATGGTCTGGGTTCAGTCTGGTCTGGCAAAAGACGCAGGCTGTTGTAAGCCCACAGCCTGGGGACATATATGTCATCTGCTGCTGTTCCTGATCTCTCCAAGTCCTGGACCGGATTGTGATCCCTATTAAATGGACTCCTCAGGCTCCCAATTTTGCCTGTAAAATAGTTGATGTGTGCCCTGGGGATCAAAGGCTTCGCAAATTTCACCAGTTTATCCAGCGTTGCCTTCCTCTTTATTTTGTTATGATTCCTAATAAATGTCTATTTTTTGTCTAAAATCATTGGCTATGTAATTGAATGGAGCAGATATGGGAGGGAGAGGGGAAGGATATTCCAAGGGACTACTCCAATAGCGTCCCACCTCGCCACCCCAAAATTATTTGGACTATACCGGTACTTCATACAACGATACAGTTTTAAGTAAAATTTCAAGTTTATTAAGACAACATCAAAAAGTTATTTTAAAATATCTATATATACACAATATAGATTTCACATATGACAATGATTTGACAATACATATATTACAGTAACATTAAAAAGTGCCATCAAAGGTAGTTGAAAGCTGTTGCTTAGAATAATTGCAAACGTAACCTCAACAGTTTCGCGGATTGACCGCTTCTTCAGGAGGCGTTCAAGTAAATTCTCTAAGAATCAAATGACTACAATTACACATATGGTAAGAAAACATCTACAGGGTGCAAAACCATAGAAACAGTGGAAGTATTGACAATACATAGTCATTGGAGTGATAAATCAGTTGAAATACAGAAATATGAACTCACCAACCACTGCCCTATGCGGGCTAGCACGGCACTGTGAGACGCCCCAATTGGGGCGTTCCCCCGGGGGCGAGCACGGGGGGCTTTGCTACGGCTGGACACACTATTGTGTAAAGAGAATGAGGGACATATTAATTGATGAAATCATGGGGTAATTGTAAGAAAGACCACCGGACAAAAAGGGGGGGGAAAAGAGGCGGTGACCCATCTGGGGGGAAAAAGAAAAAGAGGAGGGGGGAAGGGAGAGATGGAGCGGAGGGGGGAAAAGGAGAAGGGGAGAGTGGGAGGGGAAAGAAGGGAACCAGGGGGAAAGGAGGGAAGGAGAAGGAGGGGGGGAAACGAAGGAAGGGGGGGAGAAAGGGGAGGGGGAGGAAGGAAAGAAGGGGGGGAGGGGGGAAAAGGAGAAAAAAGGGGAAGGGAAGAAAAAAGGGGGGGGAGGGGAGAGGGGGGTGGGAAGGAGGGGAAGGAAGGGAAGGGGGAGGGGAGGAAAGGGGGGGGGAGAGGGGAAAGAAAGGGGGAGAACGGGGGAGAGGAAAGGAAGGCATGGTGGGTGGTGGTGGAGGGGGAGCAAAAGGGAAAAGAGGGGAGAGGAGGAGGGAAAAGAGGGGGTTAAGTGTTAAAATTAAAAAAGGACAGTTTGTTTGTAGGTAGGCAAGTACTTTTTCAAAAAGACAATGTAAAATTAACAAGGGACACCAACCAATCTCCTTGAGGTTAAAAAATACAAGATAATAATGGTGTTGTGGTAACTTGACACACAAAACGAAAAAAATATTAAGGAGATCACTAGAAAAAAAAATAGATCTTGATTTAAAGAAAAAAACTATAAACAAAAATCAAAAACATTATTCTGGAGATCTGGCGAAAAAAAAAATTATTCATGAAATCACAAGAAATAATAAAGAAATCAGTTTGTCAGAACTCTGTGTGAATATCAGCTGCAAAACAACTTCATAATTCTAGCATTATAAAGAACAAGAGAATGCGCTGCATTGAAAGATTACAAAATTTACAGCGTGACGAATGAGCTATCTCCATTACGTACGCAAGTTTTACCAGACCGAGCGCTTCCGTCTCGTACTTGATTCAGAGCATGCGTGGAATTTTGTGCGTCAGAATTGTGTACACACGCTCGGAATTTCCGACAATGGATTTTATTGTCGGAAAATTTGAGATCCAGCTCTCATCGAACATTTGTTGTTGGAAAATCGGAATATATATATACAGTGGGGACGGAAAGTATTCAGACCCCTTACATTTTTCACTCTTTGTTATATTGCAGCCATTTGCTGAAATCATTTAAGTTCATTTTCATTTTTTCATTTATATACACACAGCACCCCATATTGACAGAAAAACAGAGAATTGTTGACATTTTTGCAGATTTATTAAAAAAGAAAAACTGAAATATCACATGGGCCTAAGTATTCAGACCCTTTGCTGTGACACTCATATATTTAACTCAGGTGCTGTCCATTTCTTCTGATCATCCTTGAGATGGTTCTACACCTTCATTTGAGTCCAGCTGTGTTTGATTATACTGATTGGACTTGATTAGGAAAGCCACACACCTGTCTATATAAGACCTTACAGCTCACAGTGCATGTCAGAGCAAATGAGAATCATGAGGTCAAAGGAACTGCCTGAGGCTGGGTTCACACTGGTGCGACACGACAGCCGTCCTACTTTGGATCCGACTTTGCCCTGCAACATGAAGCCGGCATGTGTCCGACTTTCAATGAACGGGGATCCGACTTGGATCCCCGCCAATGCCCGGCACTGTGTTTGGTATGAATCTTTAGGGGGAACTCCGCGCCAAATTTTAAGTAAAAATCCGGCATGGGTTCCCCCTCCAAGAGCATACCAGGCCCTTGGGTCTGGTATGGACCTTGAAGGGAACCCCCTACGCCGAAAAAACGGCGTGGGGGGTCGCCCCCAATCCATACCAGACCCTTATCCGAGCACGCAGCCCGGCCGGACAGGAATGGGGGTGGGGACGAGCGAGCGCCCCCCCCCCTCCTGAACCGTACCAGGCCGCATGCCCTCAACATGGGGGGTGGTGCCTTGGGGGAGGGGGCGCGCTGCGGCCCCCCCACCCCAAAGCACCTTGTCCCCATGTTGATGAGGACAAGGGCCTCTTCCCGACAACCCTGGCCGTTGGTTGTCGGGGTCTGCGGGCGGGGACTTATCGGAATCCGGGAGCCCCCTTTAATAAGGGGGCCCCCAGATCCCGACCCCCCACCCTATGTGAATGAGTATGGGGTACAGCGTACCCCTACCCATTCACCTAGGAAAAAAGTGTCAATTTAAAAAAAAACACTACACAGATTTTTAAAGCATTTTATTAGACAGCTCCGGGGGTCTTCTTCCGACTTCGGGGGTCTCTCCGGTTCTTCTCCACGCTCTCCGGATCTTCTGCCGGGCTCCTCCGCTCTCTTCTGCTCTTTTGCCGCTCTTTTGCTAAAGCGGAGGAGCCTGGTCTTCAATCTTCTGCCTTCTGCCTTCTGCCCTCTTCTCCTGATGTTGACACGACGCTCTCTGGGGCTAGAATGCTCTCTGTGCGCTCTGCTCTGATTTATATAGGCGGTGACCCCGCCCCCTTAAGCCGTCACAGTCCCTGGGCATGCTGGGACTGTGACGTTTTAGGGGGCGTGGTCATCACCCGATGACCACGCCCCCTTACGCCGTCATAATCAGAAGAGAGCGGAGGAGCCCGGCAGAAGATCCGGAGAGCGTGGAGAAGAACCGGAGAGACCCCCGAAGTCGGAAGAAGACCCCCGGAGCTGTCTAATAAAATGCTTTAAAAATCTGTGTAGTGTTTTTTTTTAAATTGACACTTTTTTCCTAGGTGAATGGTACGGTTCAGGAGGGGGGGGGGCGCTCGCTCGTCCCCACCCCCATTCCTGTCCGGCCGGGCTGCGTGCTCGGATAAGGGTCTGGTATGGATTGGGGGCGACCCCCCACGCCGTTTTTTCGGCGTAGGGGGTTCCCTTCAAGGTCCATACCAGACCCAAGGGCCTGGTATGCTCTTGGAGGGGGAACCCATGCCGGATTTTTATTTAAAATTCGCGTGCCGAAGTCGGATCATGCAAGACGACAATCCGACTTCAATGATAGTCAATAGGCTGAAGTAGGATCAAAGTCGGACCAAAGTAGTACAGGGAGCATTTCTAAAGTCGGAACGACTTGTGTCGGACCAGTTAGGACGGCTCCCATAGGGAAACATTAAATTTCACACGTCATGCGACATGAGCTCCCAATGTCGGAGCGTTTGTCGGACCAGTGTGAACCCAGCCTGAAGAGCTCAGAGACAGAATTGTGGCAAGGCACAGATCTGGCCAAGGTTGCAAAAACATTTCTGCTGCACTTAAGGTTCCTAAGAGGACAGTGGCCTCCATAATCCTTAAATAGAAGACGTTTGGGACGACCAGAACCCTTCCTAGAGCTGGCCGTCCGACCAAACTGAGCTATCGGGGGAGAAGAGCCTTGGTGAGAGAGGTAAAAAGAACCCAAAGATCACTGTGGCTGAGCTCCAGAGATGCAGTCGGGAGATGGGAGAAAGTTGTAGAAAGTCAACCATCACTGCAGGCCCTCCACCAGTCGGGGCTTTATGGCAGAGTGGCCCGACGGAAGCCTCTCCTCAGTGCAAGACACATGAAAGCCCGCATGGAGTTTGCTAAAAAACACCTGAAGGACTCCAAGATGGTGAGAAATAAGATTCTTTGGTCTGATGAGACCAAGATAGAACTTTTTGGCCTTAATTCTAAGTGGTATGTGTGGAGAAAACCAGGCACTGCTCATCACCTGTCCAATACAGTCCCAACAGTGAAGCATGGTGGTGGCAGCATCATGCTGTGGGGGTGTTTTTCAGCTGCAGGGACAGGACGACTGGTTGCAATTGAGGGAAAGATGTGGCCAAGTACAGGGATATCCTGGACGATAACCTTCTCCAGATTGCTTAGGACCTCAGACTGGGCCGAACGTATACCTTCAAACAAGACAATGACCCTAAGCACACAGCTAAAATAACAAAGGAGTGGCTTCACAACAACTCCGTGACTGTTCTTGAATGGCCCAGCAAGAGCCCTGACTTAAACCCAATTGAGCATCTCTGGAGAGACCTAAAAATGGCTGTCCACCAACGTTTACCATCCAACCTGACAGAACTGAAGAGGATCTGCAAGGAGGAATGGCAGAGGATCCTCAAATCCAGGTGTGAAAAACTTGTTGCATCTTTCCCAAAAAGACTCATGTCTGTATTAGATCAAAAGGGTGCTTCTACTAAATACTGAGCAAAGGGTCTGAATACTTAGGACCATGTGATATTTCAGTTTTTCTTTTTTAATAAATCTGTGTTTTTCTGTCAATATGGGGTGCTGTGTGTACATTAATGAGAAAAAAAATGAACTTAAATGATTTTAGCAAATAGCTGCAATATAACAAAGAGTGAAAAATTTAAGGGGGTCTGAATACTTTCCGTCCCCACTGTGTATAGGGGTGCACTGTAGCCCCCTTGGTCAGCAACATCTATCAGTGGAAAGGCCAGTGTTAAACAGACTAGATTTAGATGGATTCAAATATTATTAAAGGTGATACATATGTAGCGCTGGTAGATTTTTAATCTACCGCTGATAGGTAAATCTTGTGGGTTACTTGTTAGGTGAAGTTAGATTTGCCTCTGTTCCAGCTTGGCTGAGTTGTGTGTAGTTCCACACTGCGCCGGTGGGTGTCGTTGTCACCATGGGCTGGTGTTGGAAAGGCAACGTGTTGAAGCGTATGAGTGCTCCTCTGTCCCAGAGACAACTCAGTGGAGGTGGTCCTCCGAGTTGCATTCTGGGAGAGGGTATTTATGGGTCAGACGCCATGTTTGGGGGTTCGTTTTCAGCCACCTGCTGGCCCTCCTGGCCGACAGGTATGTGTTAAGAGTACCACCTCGTGGTCCTCCGTTCCGGAGACCCACGTCGCTGCGGCGTGTGGGTGGGCCCAGAAGCCTGTCTGGGGCCTACCACAGCAGCAGAGGAACTGTCCTGAGCTGTCTATCCTGAGTGAAGAAGCTGGACAACTGAGGAGGTCCCAGGGGAGGACCTGTCATGGAAGGATCATGCAGAGTGCTGGTCTGGAGAGGGGCCTGGTGACTCGGTTGGAGGACATATCCTGAAGTAATCTTACTGCATAGTACTGCCGGGTTGGCTTAAAGGTTCAAGTACTGTGTCTGACATTCATTGTAAACCAATACATCCTGTGGCAGAAGATCGTATGGGTTTTATTCCAAACAAGTCTGTGGCAGAGACTTTTGTTTGTGCTACGTACTGGCTGCTAGACCAATGTGAGAGGTCTATCCAGGCGGGCAAATATTGAATCCCACAAGGGGAGTGCATCCAACTACAAGTGTTCAATTCCAGATAATGTTCTACAGAATACTAAGAAAAGGTATTTGAGCTTCCCTGCAGTTTTTCTTTTGCCTCTTATCCTGCTACTTCCTGTATTACTTGTTCATTAAAGCATTGGAAAACATACTTAAATGTTTGGTGCCTACATCGTCCAGAGGTAACCACAACGGGATCCTGGATGCGGTGCCGGTGGAACAGAGGTAGCGAGAGTGAAGGTAACAGCACGCTTTAAACCAGCAGCTCCACCGAGAGTTATTGCTACACATAAATGAATAATAGCTGATCATTATAAGCACCCTTGTCAGTGTTAAATGGTTTGTCTCACCCTCAACCTTCTAACTTCCACTTTTGCTGGCCAGATCCATGGGTAATAAACTATGTTACAGGGGGACTCAGAAAAATAAAGACTGCAGTGTTAATGCTAATGACAGACTGTATAATATATGCCATTCTTGATTGTGGCCATAGTGTCACTTTAAGGCATTAGGCAGCTGATACAAAAGAAATAGGCTGTCAAAGCATGAAGGAATACAGTACAGTATGTCCTGCATCTGTGCTTTGGAGTGTTATTATTATTATTATTATTACTATACAGGATTTATATAGCGCCGACAGTTTATGCTTTTCAACATTAGGGCAGACAGTACAAGTACAATACAATTCAATACAGGAGGAATCAGAGGGCCCTGCTCGTTAGAGCTTACAATCTAGGAGGGAGGGTCAAGTTATACAAAAGGGTAATAGCTGTGGGGGATGAGCTAATGGAGAAAATAGTGCAGTTGTTAGATGGAGGCAGGATAGGCTTCTCTGAAGAGGAAAGTTTTCAGGGATCGCCTAAAAGTGGATACATTTGGAGACAGTCTGACAGATTGGGGTAGGGAATTCCAGAGGATGGGCGAGGCTCGGGAGAAGTCCTGGAGGCGGATATGGGAGGAGGTGATGAGGGAGCTAGAGAGCAGGAGATCTTGGGAGGAACGGAGATGGCGTTTAGGTTGGTATTTTGAGACTAGGTTAGTGATGTAGCTGGGGGCACAGTTGTGGATGGCTTTGTAACTTATTGTTAGTATTTTATAATGCAGGTGCAATGCAGCCCACTGTGGATATTTTTTGGGGTGCAGTAAACTTTACAGTGCACTAACATATGTTATACAGTAATTCAGATTGTAATATATGTTGTTTTGTTTCCAGCGGGATATTAACCACTTCAGCCCCGGAAGATTTGGCTGCTCAATGACCAGGCCATTTTTTGTGATTCGGCACTGAGTCGTTTTAACTGACAATTGCGCGGTCGTGCCTCTGCGTTTTTAATTTTTTTTGCGCTATAAACAAAAGAAGAGCAACATTTTTGAAAAAAAACACAACATTTTTTACTTTTTGCTTTAATAAATATCCCACATTTTTTAGCAAAAAAACACATTTTTTCCTCAGTTTAGGCCGATATTTATTCTTCTACATATTTTTGGTTAAAAAAATCGCAATAAGCATATATTGATTGGTTTGCGCAAAAGTTATAGCGTCTACAAAATAGGGGATAGATTTGTGGCATTTTTATTATTATTTTTTTTACTAGTAAAGGTGGTGATCTGCAATTTTTATCAGGACTGCGACATTATGGCGGACACATTGGACACTTTTGACACATTTTTAAAACCATTGACAATTATACAGCGATCAGTGCTATAAAAATGCAGTAATTACTGTGTAAATGTCACTGGCAGGGAAGGGGTTAACACTAGGGGGCGATCAAGGGGTTAATTGTGTGTTCCCTATGTGTGTTTCTAACTGTGGGGGTATGGGACTGTCTAGGAGGAGAGAGAGATCGGTGTTCATACATCGTATGAACACACGATCTGTCTCCTCACCCCTGAAAGAACCGGGATCTGTGTGTTTACACACGCAGATCCCGGTTCTCGCTCTGTCATGAGTGATCGCGGGAGCCCGGCGGTCATCACGCCCACTGGGCACTCACATCGGCTCCGGGCACACGTGCGGGCACAAGGTAACGTCTTTTTACCCAGTCATGCCATTCTGTCAGCAAGTGGTTAATGAGGTTGTTTGTCTGCAATATAAGATTTAACCAGAAGATGGAGCCAGTGATAAATTCCCTGTTTTTGCAGAAACTAGAAACAGTTCACCTTTAACAAAAATCCCCATCATTCTTCAGTCTAAGGAAGAGAAACAGGTGCACCCTGGGAACTCGGATCCATCTTAGAGACTCAAAGAAGGAACCAGCTATCAGAGCACATGTTGGACTAAAACTTGCATCCCCTAAACACAGCATTGTTGGTGAGAATTACTTATCGCCATCTACAGCCTAGCTTATTCATTGTATTTCTGTACAATTCATATAATGATTATATGTATCTGTATTTGTTCTTTCTCAAGTTTCACCCCACCCTGTTTTGTGAACAAAGCTTCAAAATGACAAAGTGTGACTTTGCAGTATAAGAGGGTTTAGCTGCATGTCGAGCTACACACAGGTAAACATGTAGCGGGGACAGAACAGTTCTGGTGTAAATGAGCCCTTACTATCCCCTATTTGTAAAGGGATAGACATAATATGCAAAATTCTTTACTAAGAAGCCACAGTATCCACTGAAGACGCAGGCAAATGCTTTCTTAAAATGATACACAGTATATGTACAGTATAAATAGTAGAATCATACTAAGGAGGGCAGGCAAATTTATGCATTGCAAACTGAAAAAAAACAAAAAAAAATTGAAATTAAAAAAAAAAATACAAAACCTGATTTAAAAACTTTTAAAGGCTAAATAAAAAAATAAAACAAAACAAAGCAAAAGGAATTATACTGTCTGTGTAATCCTAATAATGGATTGTGACCATTATATGTTGTTGGAAGGAAATGGGCTATAGTCTCGCTAGAATGAGCTATGGCTAGGGCCAGCACAAAGAAAATGCCTGCAAGGAATACGGAGAGAGGCAGCAAGGAGGAAGCTGGCAGCAAGCCTACAAGCATAAATGTATGCTTTACTAACCCTGGCTAAACTGATGTTGAGTCTATGGTAGTAAAATCAGAACAAATAGGCACCATATAAACAAAAGGCTGCAGACTGATGTACCGAATAACCTTATATATGCATGACCATTCTCATACCTCCCAACTTGTTGAGATTGGAAAAAGGTACACATTATAGCCCAACGTATGTAGGCAAAGGACACATCCCTGACATGTCTCCAGTAACGAGAACTTTGGACACAATTCACTAAAGGTTATCGCGTGTGATATGACGGTCACGGGATCACTTAACGCATTTGATAATGAAAATGTCAATTCCCTATTGATCGTATGCGGTATTTAGCACTAACACCAAAAAAAGTTTGTTAAATACCGCATAAGAAGGCATTAAAGTCAATTCACAAAAGGAAATAAATAAATAAATGGATGAGGTAATTAAGTACTGGTCCAAGCTTGAGATAACTATGCGATAACTATGGCAATGGTCAGACCCCCCCCCCCCCCCCCCAGTGATAGGTTTAAAAAAAGGCTTATATGCAAGTTATTGGCCATAGAAGGGGTATGGGGTCTGGGTACTGCCTTGGGGGACATGTATCTGGAGCAGTCATTTTAATGATGCTTAAAGTGAAATAAAAATGAAAACTTCCTTTAACCACTTCCCTACCAGGCCAATTCTGCCATTTCTCTCCTACATGTAAAAATCATAATTTTTTTTCTAGAAAATTACATAGAACCTCCAAACATTATATTTTTTTTTTTTTAGCAAAGACGCTAGAGAATACAATGGCAGTTGTTTTAAACAGTTTTGTGTTTTAAAAAAAACAAAACAGTAAAGTTAGCCCAATGTTTTTGCATTTTGTGAAAGATGAAGTTACGCCGAGTAAATAGATACCTAACATGTCACGCTTCAAAATTGCACACGCTCGTGGAATGGCGCCAATGTTCAGTACTTAAAAATCCCCATAGGCGACGCTTGAAATTTTTTTACTGGTTACATGTTTTGAGTTACAAAGGAGGTCTAGGGACAAAATGATTGCTCTCGCTCCAACGTTCGTGGCGATACCTCACATGTATGGTTTGAACACTATTTTCATATGTTAGCGGGACTTACGTATGCGTTCGCTTCTGCGTGCGAGCACACGGGGACAGCGGCGCTTTAAAAAATTTTTTTTTTTTATTATTTATTGTTAATTATATTTTATTTTTTTTATTTTGACACTTTTTTGAAAAAAAAAAAATTGATCACTTTTATTCCTATTACAAGGAATGTAAACATCCCTTGTAATAGCAATATGACATGTCAGGTGCTCTTAATAGTGAGATATGGGGTCAATAAGATCTCACCACTAGGCTGGGAAGCCTGAAATAAAAATAAAAAATAAAACGATCACCGCTTCCCAGCCGAAGTGGCGCCATTTTTTTGAATGGAGAGGCCGGGCGTGACGTCATAACATTGCGCCCGGCCTCCAACGATCATAGAGACTCCGGCGACCATCTGGTCCGCCAGAAATCTCTATGATCTACATCCGGCGCCGACGGATCCACTCTCCGCCTCACCGATCATAACGGTGAGTCGGAACAAGCACCGGAGGGCGGCGGGAGGGGAGGATGTCCCCTCTCGCCTCCCAAAGAAATGATCAAGCGGCAAAACGGCCGCTATGATCATTCCTATGGTGTAGAGATTCGCCGGCTGAAACCGGCAATATCTGAATGATGTCTGTAACTACAGGCATCATTCAGATATACCCGCCCAAAGCCCAGGACGTCATATGACGGTGGGCGGGCGGGAAGTGGTTAAATATAGTGCCTGGGGGGGTCCTCTTAGTCTGCCTGTAAAGTGGCACATCTGTACTGTATATAGAACATGCTGCAGCAAAAAATTAAAGAAAAAAAACAGCATGGGGTTCCCCCAGTCCTTACCAGACCCTTCGGGTCTGATATGGATTTTAAGAGGAAGCGTAAGGAAATGTAAAAAAAAAAGTGTGGTGTCCCCCCCAAAAGCCATACCAAACCCTTATCCAAACATGCAGCCCAGCAGATCAGGAAAGGCGCTTGCTCGCCCCCCCCCCCCCCTCCTGAACCATACCAGATTGTCATTTTTATCTTCAATTTTTTTCAATAGCCAGGGTTTGGCAATTGAAACCGCAAGTCATTTTAAATGGGATTTTACTTGTTTTTTTTCCTATAGCTGCTCAATTCATGCTCTAGATGCTGCGAACCAAATAGCTGGGGGGTGTTTGGCCCATCTCTACTTGCGTGATACTTGCAATAACTTACTGCACGTTTTCATGCGGTATTTAAAGCATAATTCAGAAATATAACGAATGCAAGATTTTGAGGAGAGTTTCTTTGTGAATTACACAGTTTCTTTTTTCAAAATGCTGTGCATTATTTTACCGCATGTTTAGAAGCGGTAAAAGATTGCTTAGTGAATTGTGCCCTATGTGTTTTACACTTTCCCGACTCCTGCATTCTATGCACTCCCGGGCTCTACAATATGTACACTATCCTCTCCTGACCCCTGTGCTCTTTGCAATATACAGTCCTGATCCCTTAACTCTGTGCAATACTCTGTCCTGGCCCCTGCACATTGTGCATTATGCACCCCTGACCCCTGCTTTCTCTGAATTATACATTTACAATCCACACCCTCTTTGCTATAAGAACTCCTTTTTGCCTGCACTCTGTTCAGTTCCCACTCCAATACTTTAAGTGGTACACACTCCTTATCCCTGTACTTTGTGCCTAACATACTCTTGACTACTGATTTCTGTGCAATATACCCCTCATTACCTCTGATTGTGTTGAGGTTTGTACTGTACATGACTGTACAGACACTTGTGGTACAGTAATATTTTTGGGTAGAGGGACTATATCATGTATGTTCCCTTTCCAGTGCAATTTGGCCACAAATGCACCCCCCTCATTTTTCTTCTCCGGGTGGCCAAGGTCTTGAGGATTTGGCTCAGTCATGGTAGGTAAGCTGGGGAAGCTGATGGAGTTGGTACGTGATTAGACAGTCATTCAAGAGCCTTTAGTTGCACTTTAAACAAATGAGCAAATCTAATATTTAAACAGAGAGATTGTTTTAAATCAAAGCAAATATATGCGATATAAAAACGAAAAAAGACCGACAATTTTGAAAAAAAATGATATTTTCTACTTTTTGTTATTAAAAAAATCCAATAAAGTCAATTTTAGTCATACATTTTGGCCAAAATGTATTCAGCCACATGTCTTGGGTAAAAAAAATTTCAATAAGCGTATATTTATTGGTTTGCACAAGAGTTATAGCGTCTACAAACTATAGTGGATTTTCTGGAATTTACGCAGCTTTTAGTTTATGACTGCCTCATTTCTTGAGGTGCTAAAATGGAAAGGCAGTACAAAAACCCTCCAAATTACCCCTTTTTGGAAAGTAGACACCCCAAGGAATTTGCTGAGAGGAATGTTGAGCCCATTAAATATTTTATTTTTTTGTCACATTGTTTACACAAAGTTGTCAGTGAAATGATTTATTGCTCACACATGCCATGGGTATATGTGGAATTACACCCCAAAATATATTCTGCTGCTTCTCCTGAGTATGGGGATAACACATGTGTAGGACTTTTTGGCAGTCTAGCTGCGTACAGGACCCCAAAAACCAATCACCGCCTTCAAGATTTCTAAGGGCGTAATTTTTTTATTTCACTCCTCACTACCTATCACAGTTTCGGAGACCATGAAATGCCCAAATAGCACAACCCCCCCCCCCCCCCAAATGACCCCATTTTGGAAAGTAGACACCCCAAGCTATTTGCTGAGAGGCATGTTGAGTATTTTGCAAATCCGAAGTCATGAAATGCTCGTAGCTTCGAGTTTCTTAGGCCATAGAGATGATTGGAGCCATTCTGGTCTCCAATCAGTGCTATGGTCAACTAGGGAACCACCGACTGCATTCTAGGGTTCCCTTGTGGGACAGGAAAGCCTGAGAAAACCAAGGAAGATGGTGGGAGGGGGGGAACGTTCCCTCCCACTGCTTGTATAATCACTCTATTGGCTAATTAGCTGCTAGGATTGCTTTTACTTGAAAAATGATACCAAGATGATACCTAAATACCTAAACTAGCTGGCATCATTCTGGTATAACCACTCAAAGTCCAGCAACATACCAGTACATTGCTGGTCCTTGTTGGGCATATATTGTAATGCTCTTTTTTTTATATACAGCATGTGGCTTAAATGAAAAAAGGGAACCTAACAGATTCCTCCATTCACATTGATTGATCGGTGGTATGCCCACCATTAGAATACCGCCCTGCATCCACCTACTTCTAATGATGGGCATACATGCACCGTTCTTTTTTTTCGTTCAGCCCATGGGCTGAGCAAAAAAAAAGAACCTAACAGATTCCTCCATTCACATTGATTGATAAAGAAATCTCTGCCAAGAAAAGTAAATTAAAATAAAAGCTGAAGCAATGTCCACCCCTGCCCCTATGCTTCAGCATATATGCTCTTTTTTTAACTGTGGTGACGAAATCAACTCCTACAGCTCTGCAGGCACAGATTTACATATTGTGAGAGCAAACACTGTTGCTGTCAAAAGAAATAAATCAATGATGCAGCTGAATGGCGTACCTGCAAAGCAAATAATGATTAAGAATAAAACACAGTAAATAATATTGAAAATGATCTGCGTGGACTTCTAACACATTCATATTATAAACCCAAATAGTGTGAAAAAGTAAACACAATAGCTGAAATCCAAGAAAAAATGTGTATACATCAAAAAAGTCCATCAAAGTGATAGATTAGTGACAATAATCATGAGTGTCCAGAATCCTAGTGAATCTTCTAAATAAACAGTTGTGTTGTGAAATTGATATTAATCTTCGTGACTAAATAGTCACATAATGCTCCCAGAGCCCTTACCTCCAAATGGAGAAAAATAAGCCTTGGGTCGATATCCTGAGATGGGATCGCCAATATGCCGTCCGTACTCCGAATCGATATCCGTATAGATGGTTATGGACGTGGTTCACGATCCGCTGAGCAAAACCCTCTCTGTCATGGTTATGCAGTAATCTTTCTCTGTCAGCTTACCTCTCCTCCATGTGTTCACCTTTAGAGGCCAGCCACCCTCACCTGACTGCTTATATAATTTTCCATCAGCATAGCCCCACCTCAGTCTCTAATTAGGAACACTATATTAACCTGTGCATTGCAAGCCAACCTCGCTGATCAACCATTTATTGTGTTTTTAGCTTTCGTGTGCTTCTTGCTGTGTCTCCTACGTCTGATTCCAGTTACCTATCTTGGCCTGTTCTCGACTACCCCTGTCTGCTTGTGACCCTGACCTTTGGCGTGTTCTATGTTTATCCTTGTCTGCTAGTCGCCCCTACCTTTGGCGTGTTCCATCTTTATCCTTGTCTGCTAGTCGCCCCGACCTTGGCTTATCCCTTTACTATCCTTGTTGTTTCAGCCTGTTGCTTCCTTCCTCTTTCTCCTGTAGTCTACCATGAGCGTGAGCTGAAGCCAGACTGCAGCACAGTCCATCCTCACCACTAGAGGCTCTGTTGAACACCTGCTGGCTGTTAGACTCCGCACCCTGGGGAATCTATGCTCTAGCTCCCAGTGGGATCTGTGTTGATGCTTCAATAGACCTGATTCCTGAACCTCCCAGAGTTCAATCCGCAGCAGTCAGTCCTAGGGTCCACTACCTTAGCGGTGCACTCCTGACTTCTACGGAGTGCATCTGTCACCTGGACTCAGGTGACCTGACACTCTCTCTGCTGACAGCTTGAATGGCCTCAAAATCTTGTGGTTCCATTATGGATGTTCAGTGTTCGCCATTAAAGGAAATAAAAGAAAACAGGGCTCCCATAGTGTAATATGTAAAGATAATACAATTTATTGAAAATGCCAAGTTGCCTCTTACCAGCTTATCTGTATGTTGCCGTGTGTCAAACACACTCCTTGCATCACTTCTGGTCTCTCAAACTTCTGGCCAATCCCTAAGCACGTTACGTCACAACACGTGACTGTATCAGGGGAACCGGATTGGTTGTTGAGCCATTCTATTTATGTGTAGGAACAGGAAGTGAATTAACAGCCATCTTGTTTAAAATTGTCTTCACCATGGCGGTGGCCATTTTTTTGGAAGGTGAAAATAATTTAAAATCGGGAACATCTTAAAATAAAGTTGAGTGAAATTTTATTATGAGAATCGTCATCCTCATGGTGGCAGCCATTTTGTAGGTAGGATTCTATATTAATGGCTATATTCTAAAGTGCTTTATTAAAAAGGTAACTTGAATGAATGAAATTATAATTGAGTATGAAAATCTGTTTAAGTATAAAACATTAGGTATATATAAAAAATATTTATATATAAAAAATATCAATAAAAAATATATAAAAAAAGGGGGAGTAAAAATAGAATTAAAATTAGAATAGGAATATATAGAGACCCCAATATTCCAATAATGGGTGAAATCCTGAGATATTTACTAACATAATTAATCAAGCTAATTAAATATTAAATAATATATTGAATAATCAGGGTGGCCTCCTAAGTGAGAATATAGGTTTTAAGGAATCCATAAAATAAAGAGAATTATATTCCGGAAATGACACAATGAGCATAGCATATTATAAGATAAAAATCAAAAATTACTCAGAAAACAAATTAAGTTGAATTCTACATTAAGACTGTCAGGTACAAGAGTATGTAAAGTGTATATCCATTTTGCAAAAACAAGTGAAGATGGAACCCCAAAAAGGAGGAAAAGCAGCTGAATAGGGGTTTAGTTAGTTCTAGGGGACAGTTTACCCTTTACGCATGCCTTTTTTTTCAGGACTTAAATAATGGGCTAAATGCTTGTCATTCCCAGTGTTATCTTAATTGTACAATGAGAAAACAGGTTATCTTTTCTAACGGAAACCTTACGCCAACCATAAGTTTCTCAACCATAAGGAAGAGAAAAATGGGTGAACCTATTATTAAATTGTGTATTTGAAAGCACCAAAAGTGTGAATTGTGGAAGAAAAGGAATACCTAGAGCATTAAATGATAGAGAACTACCTTGAAGAAACCAAAATCTATCAGAATTAGTTTGGGCTTCTAGTTAATTGCCTATACAGGATTTATTAAAAATGATTTTGTTTTATATTAAGATAACTCTTATATGTAAAATATTTGTGGTCTGTTTCCATTGAATAGGTACCGTATATACTCGAGTATAAGTCGTTCCGAGTATAAGTCGAGGCCCTAATTTAACACAAAAAAAATGGGAAAAACTTATTGACCCGAGTATAAGACGAGGGTGAGAAATGCACAGCTACTGTAAGTGGAAAAGAGGGTCAACAATGCCCATTTGCAGCATCACTGTGCCCATTTGCATGCCTCACTGTGCCCATTTGCAGCCATAGGTCCCCTGAACTTCAAACTCTGTAGTTAAGGGTTCCTAGATGCCCCCTAGCTGCAGCCCAAAGGGTCCCGAAATGACATTGCTGCAGATAGACACAGTTGACCGAATTTGGGGCCCTGTATCTCGAGGCCACTTAGTGCTAAGAACCCCAAATTTGGTGTGCAAACCCAGTGGAACTAGCACCATAAAATTTCCAAAGCTGGGGTTTCTAGCACCAAGTGGCCCTGAGATATGGGGCCCCAAATTCGGTTCAGAAAATGTCAAGCACTTTTCTGCAGCAGAGAATGACACAGAGTATAAGTCGAGGGGGGCACTTTCAGCACAAAAAAATGTGCTGAAAAATTCGACTTATACTCGAGTATATACGGTAATTACCATGTGATCTGGAAACAGCACTAGCAGTTTCACAAGAGATTATCGTGACATGTCTTTTTGACTGATGGACCTGACTTTATGTGCCCCCCTCCACGGTCTGTTGTATTTCTCTATGCCCCAAAATTGTAGATGTTTAGGGTCATTATTGTGTACTTGAGAAAAGTGTCATGATACATTGTGTTTTGGGAAGCCTTTAATGATGTTTTGAACATGTTCCCTTATCCTAATCATTAAAGGTCTTTTTGTTCTTCCCACATACTGCAGATTTCAGCTACATTGTAGAATGTACACTCCCCCCTCCGTGAGTGTACACTTCAGATCTTGCAGCGATTTCACGTACTTCACATTATTAGTTTTCATTGTTTATTCACTTAATTTAAAAAAAACACAGTACACACGATCACACATTCCAACAACAAAATCCACGTTTTTTTTCCGACGGATGTTGGCTCAAACTTGTCTTGCATACACACGGTCACACAAATGTTGTTGGAAATTCCGATCGCCAAGAACGCAGTGACGTACAACACATACGACGAGCTGAGAAAAATGAAGTTCAATAGCCAGTGCAGCTCTTCTGCTTGATTCCGAGCATGCGCGGAACTTTGTGCGTCGGAATTGTGTACACACGATCGGAATTTCCGACAACGGATTTTGTTGTCGGAAAATTTGAGATCCAGAATTCAAATTTTGTGTGTCGGAAATTCCAATGGAAAATGTCCGATGGAGCCTACACACGGTCGGAATTTCCGACAACAAGCTCCCATCGAACAATCCGACCGTGTGTACGGGCCATAACAGTACAGTATAAAAGTAGAATGACATTCCTGCAAAGCATACACGATAAAACACAGTAACAATAAAACATTACAGTTAAGCATAAAATACAGTAAAACAGAGCAGAACAATAGTGAGAGAAGAACAATAAAATGACAACTATTTTTGGCTTTTTTATTCTATATATATATATTTTTTTTTTAATTTACACTTTTATTTGTAACTGCAAAGGTTCCAGGTTCAGGTCTCTCAAAATGCCATGGCCATCTAACATCTTTCGAGATATTAACCTCTCAACCCCCCCCCCCCCCACCTGATGGTTTTCTAAAGACCTGTCTCCATGCGGCTGAGTCAGGCTTGCGACTGGCACCATGGATTTGTGGCCCCTTTCACCATTTAGGGTATCTTATATCTGCCATACATCATTTCTCTCTTTAGCAGGCTAGATCTTTAACTATTTTCAGGCCATCACACATACTCTCACCAATATATGTGTACACCAAAGACAGTTCATTATTACTAATCTCATGCCCAGTGCCCCTATCAGTTTTTTTATATATACTGATCCCTACATTTCCTTATTTTACCCATACACATGACTTTAGATCATCATGCTGCTATTGCCTATACATGGAACCTGTCCACCATTTGGCCCCCTCTTCCCTATTCCCTTAATTACCACCACATTAGTATCCCCTCTTGACACCCCATGATGGGCTGAATGTCCAATACATCAAGACTAAATGCTTTTTTCCCAATATTTTTAGATTTATCACACATATTTTATCATTGTTTTTATTTTAGCCACCTTTTATTGTTCCATTCCTCTCTTTTTGTCCCGTGGTCATTCCCATTCTCAATATGTAGTACATTACATTGGTTATCATTGTTGCTTTTATTGTTATTTTCAGTAAGTCCACTAGATGACCCCCCACCTGTATGACCATATTATTCTCCACCTGTGTTTCATCATCACCTGGTTCTCTGGCATAATTTGAACTACAGTTTGCGCCAGAACCATCCCCAATAACATCTTTCGAGACCCTGTATGAATGTGTGCTCTAGGACTGTGCCGAGCTGTACCCTATTCTAATACTCCACTAGTGTGTGGTAGTGACGGAAACAGTCACAGATGCAGAGACCAGGTTGGTCAGGACAGGAGGGACAATAATAGCGGGTGTCACACCTATATCCACGTTTTCTACAGACATGACATCTTCTTTGGGGTGATCTTTGGGTAAAGTTACCACAGAGGACATCCAGAAAATGCCTCTCATGCAGCCGACTCATTGCATTTAGATCGGGAAGTTGGGGTCACAGCACCATCTGGAAACAGATCGGCTGTGATGATCTCTTCCTGGAATTTTAGGAAGGATCCAGTTCTTCCTGACGCTTTGTATAGCACCTAAGAATTCAGCAGAGCCAATTGATATAAGTATACAGACACTTTTTTGTACCAGCATCTGGCCTTACGGGCAATTAAGTACAGCGCCATCATCTGGTTGTTGAAGTCCACCCCTCCCATGTTAAGGTTGTATTCGTGGACACAGACGGGCTTCTCAACAACAACAGTCGATGTAGTAATTTGGACTGCCGTGTCTGCATGAATGGAGGACAGAAGGAAAACATTCGATGTGTCCCTCCACTTCACTGCAAGGAATTTATTACACTTTAAGCAGGCTCTCTCCCCCGTCTAAGTTGAGAATTTACAAGCCGTTGGGGTGGAAGCTCCGGTGATTAGATCGCACGGTGCCACATGCGCCAATTTCAGAATCAAAAAGGTGACTAAAAAGTGTCACGCTCATGTAATAATTGTCCACATATAAATGGTACCCCTTTCCGAATAAGCATGACACCAAGTCCCAAACAATCATACCGCTGCTCCCTGTGTAGTCTGGGCAGTCACGGGGCTCCACGCTGCTATCTTTTCCCTCATAAATTCGGAAATTACATGCATAGCCTGTGGCCCTCTCACAGAGCTTATACAACTTGACCCCAATCTGGCACGCTTCCTGGGGAGAAACTGTTTGAAAGCAAGGCAGCCAGAAAACTTAATTAGGGACTCATCAATGCAGACAACTTGTTGGGGCATATACAAGGCTGCAAATTTTTGGTTGAAGTGATTTACGAGGGGACGAATTTTGTGGAGCTGATCATATTCAGGGTCACCCCGAGGACGACAGAGTTCATTGTCGTTGAAGTGCATGAACCGCAAGATTTGCTCATATCAAGTCCTGGTCATAGAAGCAGAAAACACGGGCATATGGTGAATTGGGTCAGTGAACCGATATGACTGCAACTCACTCTCTTTAGTAATGCCCATGAGGAGGGATAGGCCCAGGAAGGTCTCAAATTCGGGAACCGTTATAGGTTTCCAGCCAAATTCTCTGGCAAGGGTCAAATTTGGATTTGCGGTGATACATTGACAAGGATATAAATTGCTTTGGTCCACAATAGATCTGTACAGATCCTCCGTGAAAAACAGCTTGTAAAAGTCAAGGGAAGTAAAATCTGCTGTTTCCACCTAAATTCCGGGTTAGCCAGTGAATGGGGGAAGTACAGGCGCTGCAGAAGTGGTGGGCTGCCAAAACGGATTTGCAAACGCATCAGCAAGAGCACTATGGGCTCTACAGGCCTGTTTTCAAATTCTTGGTGGCTGCGGGGCACTACTTGTGCTAGCCACCACACCAGCTTGAACTGCACTTATGGGACTCGCCACATCACCAAGTGTTACTGCAGTGCTGGTTTGTCTACGACCAGGATGTACTAGGTCGCTGGTTGTACTAGGCTGCTGGTGCTTGCCAGTTCATTAGAAAGTTGAGCGGCACTAATACTGGCTCTCTGCTGCATATGAGAACCATGTGGTTGTTGCACCTCAGCAACAGAAGAACAGGGTTGGGTACGCCTGACCTTATCAGGGACCACTACTCCGTCATCACAGCTATCTGTCAGGGTGCCGCTGCTCTCTACAGGTTCGTATACTGAGCCTGATTCTGACAGTGAGGCTTCCCTTTCGCTCTCATCTGTCATGCTCAGTATCGTGTAGGCCTCTTCACTAGTGTACATCTGTTTGGACATTTTGGCCACTAAATTTACAGATACAGCTAGTGCAACTCACAGGTAAAAGAGCACCTGGTTGTCAGCGACTGCTTTAATCGCTACAAAAAAATTAACTGTTAATGCTAGCAGGGATCACTAACGCTGCAGTTTTGTGTGCTCTGTTTTGGAAGTGACAGTGATCCACTGATCCTGGGTGGGCTGGGCTGGGCTGGGCGGAGGGGCTAAATGCAGGTGCTGGCAGGTGTCTTGGCTGATCCTGCTTACACTGCATTTTTGGGAACACTATACTATTGGAGTGATAGTATAGATCTGATCAGATCAAAGATATTGATCTGTTCAAACACTATTCTAGTAAGGAAGATGTATGGTGTGTGCGTGTGTTAGTGCTACTGGATTGACACTGACACTAACTGACCCCAACACCTAACTGATGTCATCTGTGACAATAATACAGTGATCAGAAAAGAGATCTGTACACTACACTAATGACACAGTGACAGGGAGTGAAAGGGTTAACTGGGGGTGATCACAAAGTTAAACCTTTATTAGGAACTATATGGTGGGTACCCTAAACCTATCTGGGACTACCGCTAACTGTGCAATTGCTGTTTAGTGTCACTAAAGTTTGCCTGCGCCTGTAGATTGATTGGTTCTGAAACTATTCACCGCGGGGACAGTGGTACCTTTACGGTGTTTTGCGCAGCCGAACCAACTTGCTGCAGTATAACTGCGGTGGCTGGTTAGCAACTAGTTAAAGTTGTTCTAAAGGCAGAAGTTTTTTTATCTTAATGCATTATATGCATTAAGATAAAAAAACCTTCGGTTTGCAGCAGCCCCCCTAATACTTACCTGAGCCCTATCTCGATCCAGTAATGTTGCACCAGAGCCTCAGATGTCTTCCTGATTGGCTGAGACACAGCACCATTGCCTCCAGCTGCTGTCAGTGAGCCAATGAAGAGAGAGAGGGGCCGGTCCAAGCCACGGCTCCAGGTCTGAATGGACACACTGAGCAGTGGCTCGGCTCAGGTGCCCCCATAGCAACCTGCTTGCTGTGGGTGCACTTGGCAGGAAGGAGGGACCAGAAGTGCCGGTGGGGGACCCGAGAAGAGGAGGATCTGGGCTGCTCTGTGCAAAACCACTGCACAGAGCATGTAAGTAGAACATGTTTGTTATTTTTAAACCAAAAAAACTGAGACTTTAGTATCACTATAAGCTTTCAAAGGAAGTCAAATAAGGGAGATCCTTATTGGAAGAAACTGTGCAACAGCTACTTTGTTATTTCAAACCAACTAAAGCAGAAAGCTGTATGAGACATGTTTTGTTCTGTGCTATAAATCTTATTATTAAAGGTACTTTATTTTCTTATTGATACATCCAATAGCAAAAACATACAAGAATTTCCCATTCTGTTGTATACATTGTTGTTCTGTTGTATAGATTTCATCTTTACATGTTATGTTGCCTGGTGTTTTGTTCTGAGTACACATATACTTGTGGTTAGTGAGTAGTTTGTCTTGCAGCAAAACCTCCCTGTCCTCCAATAAGTAAGATGGTGTATAGAAATAAAAATAAAAAAATACTAAGGTGAAATCAGAGGCACAAATCATTTCTACACGAGAATGCATAGAAAACATCAAAATCACAGTACAAAAAAAAAGACATATTGTAGGATAATTGCATATGCCAACATTGATGAACGCACGTGTCTGGCAGGCTATACGTTTATGTCATAAAAGAGAAGTTGGCTGCAGATACACAAGTGTAACACGCTACAACAACGTGTCTGATCAGCTGGCAGTAGTATGTCATGCTGGCAGACATCCGTGAGCACACCTGCTGTCACAATAGAGAAAGTAGAGAATAATGTTTTCCCTTCACAGTACAGTTCAGAAAATAATAGCTTTTCTTCCTGTGAATCTCCTTCACAGTGAAAGGGTTAGATGGAAAGAAAGAGGCAGAGGGTCAAAGTACTCCATGCAACACAAAGTTATTCTTATGCCCCGTACACAGGATCGGAAATTCCGCCAGCAAAAGTCCGATGAGAGCTTTTAGTCAGAAATTGCTACCGTATGTATGCTCCATCGGACTTTTGCTGGCGGAATTCCCACCAGCAAAAGATTGAGAGCAGGTTCTCTATTTTTCGGCTGGAAAAGGTTCCTATCCGAAAATGCGTTAGTCTGTATGCAATTCAGGCGCGCAAAAAATCACGCATGCTCAGATTCAAGTACAAGACAGAAGCGCTCGGTCTGGTAATACTAGCGTTCGTAATGGAGATAGCACATTCGTCACACTGTCAATTTTTGGATCTTTTAATGCAGCTCATTCTTTTGTTCTTTATAATGCTAGAATAATGAATTTGTTTTGCTGCTGATATTCTGACAAACTTATTTCTTTATTATTTCTTGTGATCTCCTGAATAATATTTTTTGTTTTTAAAGTCAGATCTCCATAATAATGTTTAGAATTATTTTTTATAGTCATCTTTTTTAATCAAGATCTCCTGTTTTTTTGGTTATTTTTAATTTATTTTCTAGTGATCTCCATAATTTTTTTTTTGTGTGTCAAGTTTCCACAACAACATTATTATCTTGTATTTTGAAAGCTCAAGGAGGTTGGTTGGTGTCCCTTGTAAATTAGACATTGTATTTTTGAAATGTACCTGCCTACTCACAAACAAACTGTCCTATTTGAAGAAAAACACATAGGCAAGTATTTTCATATAAAAAAATCTCCATTTATTCTGTCTCATAACAAAATAAAGAGGAAGGCAACGCTGGAGAAACTGCTTGAATTTGCGAAGCCTTTGTACCCCAGGGCACACATAAACTCTTTGGAAATAAAAATTGGTAGCCTGAGAAGTCCATATAATAGGGAGCACAATCTGGTCCAGGACTCCCAGAGATCAGGAACAGCAGCAGATGACATATATGTCCCCAGGCTATGGTACTACAACAGCCTGCGTCTTCTGTCAGACCAGACTGAACCCAGGCCATCACTTTCTTGTCTTCCCTGCAGCCTTCCCTCCATTCTTCCCTGCAGCCTTCCCTGCAGCCTTCCCTGCAGCCTTCCTTGGAGGCTGTGGCTCTGGAGGTGGACTTGTGGCAGGTGGAGGAGGAGGATGGGCGAGTGCACATAAGTGCATGTTATCAGTCATTTGTCCCCTCAACCCCTTATGAAGGGCCTGAAAAATAATCTTCTCACAGATGAGGCGTTGGCCTTCATTTGTTGCAATTTTGCAGCTACACAGCAGCCATAGGCCTCTTCAGCGTCAGGGGGTGTTTTCAGGCCGCATTGGCGTCCTTAATGAGGCCCAGTGCTGCCTCCTCCACGTTGTAAGGCGGAGGGGAGGCACATGGGATTGGGTGAGGCTACTGGGCCTGGCCACCTCCTGGCTGACATTTACCCCCGCCATCTCCTGGCTGATACTTACCCCCGCCTCCTCCTGGCTGCCACATTCCAGAGCCTCGTCCTGGCTGAGGTCTTCCTGTGTATGAAAAAGGGACATAGTTTTAGTTTTTGGTTCATCAATCACACACAATTTTCAGCTCACCATTGTTGCAAATTGAATGTTAATAAATAGAAAAGGCTATCATTCTGAGCCCAGCATTTTTCATTCTTGTCACAATCATTTTTGGCCCCTACTGTCTATTGTAATGTAAAACACTTTTTGTTAAATCATGTATTTGTTATCAATAATATCATCTAGTTAACAACAATAATTTTCGGACAATTAATATGTTAAAAAAATACTATACCTGGCTCCAGCTGGGCTCCTCAACTTCTGCCAGGATGGAAGGCCCAGGTTGGTCCTCGGAAGCCTCAGCTGGGGTTGAGAGAAGGGTGGATGGAAGTGTAGAAAGTGATTCCCTGGCTTCAATCTGGTCTTCCAGAAACCGCATCCTGTTGTAGTACCACAGACCGGGTACATACACAACCTTTTCTGTTGCTCCTGATTTCATGGAAGCCTGGACTTTATTAAGCTCCTTCCTCTATGTGCTTCTCAAGCTACCAATTTTCTTATCCACAAACGCGATGTCTGCATCGGGGACCTGCGTCTTCACAAATTGCAGCAGTTTCTCCAGGGATGCCTTCCTAGCTGGTTTATTTCGATATAAGGGGTTTTTAACCTCCCACAAATTTTTCATATCTCTGTATCTGTCTATGAACTGGCCCATAAATTCCGGGTCTTTGAATTGTTTCATATTTGTTGCAAAACAAAACACAAGACAAAAACACTAATATCAGGCTAAACTCTCCTAATCTTATACCAATATAGGCCTCAATCTCGAATCAGTATAGGCCACTGATGTCCCAAGTTAAAATGTTACCTTCCTTCTCACGATCGGCACTTCCTCCACTCACATATCGTACGTACGACACACGAGTGTTAGCCTTATATACACTGCGCATGCGTGAAACTCCGTCCGAGGAGGAAAGCCCAGAGCCAGAAATGCCACGATCTCCCAGGAGATTTAAGGCCTCAAATATGGCCTTTGTAGAGATGGTGACGATGGTGGATATCTTGAAGAGGGCCGACTATGACGGAAAGTATGGACCTTACCTAAACCCAAATGTGAGAAAAGCCAAGATCATGTCTAAAGTTATGAAGAGTCTGCACAGGAATTTTGGGGTATGACGATCCAAGGAGCAATTGAGGAAACGCTGGTCAGACCTGAAATTGAGGGAGCAGGATCAGTACAGAAGGATCAAGAAAGTGCTTCTAAAAAGTAAGCACTTGTCGTGTGTTCCTATTATTATTATTACTTGCATGCTGCTTCATGTGCTTTTCTTTACTGTTGTACACTTTTAAATGGCTACTTTCATGTCCGTGGGCACAGTATACAGTCGCAGTAAACATTGTTCGTTTGCCAACTCAATACGATGTTTTTGGCAGATACAGGGTTAACTACATTTTGGTCATGCTAATTTGTATTAAAAGAAGTTTAGGACATTGTTGTCTAGATGTGTTTGAAACTAGAAAGAATTGCAAACTTGATTCAGTGTAATGTAAGGAGAGGATACTCAGCAGCTGTTTACACATCTGGACGCAGGAGCACTAGTGTGAGAGACCAGAACAAAATTTTTAGGGTGTCCCACACAGGTACTCCAGTGGATACTTGGGGTGTCTCCATGTGTGAAACTTGTCCAAAAAGGTAAGTATTCGAGCTTTGTTAAGGGGAAAAAATCACGTCTTCAGCTTGGAACTCTGCCAAAACAGTCAATTGTACCCCATTTCCAAGCAATGTTTCATATTCCTATTTCTGGCCTCAAATAACTGTGTGCTAAATATACCTTTTGTTTTATTCTCATAGGGGAGAAAAGACTTGGGACATCTGAGGACACCAGGGACCCCCCACCTCCTGAAGAAGGGGAACAGAGGACACCACAACCTCAGGATGTGGAGGAAGGAGAGGTGGAAGAAGTGGTTGACACCACAGATTCAGGTAATAGATGTATGCCTGCATATTTATAATACATGGCGTGTATTTTTTCTTTTAGGTTATGTGCATGTTGTGGAAGAACAATATCCTCATTTCACCAGTGACAGTGCCCAAATGCTAATCCAGGACATAATGTTTTGTAGTCGGGATTTAGACATCATAAAGCAAAAAACAAATGAGGTTGAAAAAAAACTAAAGAAAATGATTGATGACTGGGAAGGCTCTAAAAAACAACAAAATAACATCATTTTATATTTTTTTGGACCAAGTTTTCTAAATTTTTGACACATTTTAAGAGCCAAATTTTGAAGATGCACACAGTGTGTCAACATGTGCTATCTGCCATCAGGGGATATCAATGTACACGTTTTGTGGGTGCAACCTCTTCCTCTCAACTCAAGTAGGTGAGAGGAAGTAGTTGCACCCCCAAAACACGTCCATTGATCCCCCATGATGGGAGATAGCACATGCTGACATTAGGCATGGGATCAGAAGGGAAATCCCCAGTTTGACTCCCAATTTGTGTGCATCTTTAAAATTTGGCTTTTACAGGGATGACATCACCCTATCTGATGAAGGCAAGATCAACACATTTTTGGCACTATAATGTCTGATATTGCCTTCAGTTTTTCAATGTTGAACTTTGTAAGTTCCTGAAAAAAAATTTCAAGGTAAAACTTTATAAAACCAAGATGTTGTTTTTTTACACAAAAATGTTTTATAACTCGCATGTGCACGGAGTAAAAGGTTTTATACTCAACAATGTGTGGCTTCTTCTCCTTTAATGCTCAATATCAGCTTTTGTATTAAGTTGGTGTTTACAGTGACAATGGGTGTTATTTAATAATGGAAAAACCACTTGGCACTACAAGTGCACTAGGAGAACCTAGGAGACAGCTAAAAGAAACACAAGCAGTAAATCAAAATCAAGATTTTATTAGATAAATTAGAAAATATTTACAAATTTGCATAGCAATGGTCCCCCTACCTGTAAAATAATCCACATATTTTTCCCTCACTTCACGGGCGCTTTGGGGGGCAAGCCAGGACAGCCAGCTTCCAGGGCCGTCTGTGTAATTTCATGAAGTCCAGCCTCAGGCCCAACTGAGGCAACATAATTAGGAGCATTTCTCTTTAAAAACTTGTGAAGTATGCATCATGCTAGAACTATGTGGTTCGGTTTGTACTCCGCCAAATGAATTGCTGTAAGAAATAGGCGGAACCGGCTGGCCACTATCCCAAAGGCATTCTCCACAACTCTTCTGGCTCTGGCCAGCCGGTAATTAAAAACCCTCTTCTCCGGGGTGAGGGTCCTCTGGGGCAATGGCCTCATCAGTTGATCACCCAGACCAAATGCTTCATCAGCGATAAAAACAAATGGGAGTCCTTCAACATTCTTTTCCCCAATCCCAAGCCACCACTCTGGAGACGTCGGTAGAACTCGGTCTGGGCAAAGACTCCACCATCCGACATCCGGCCATTCTTCCCCACATCCACATATAAAAATTCATATGTCGATGACACCACCGCCATCAACACGATACTATTGAAACCCTTATAATTAAAATAGTATGACCCCGAGTGGGGTGGTGGGACGATATGGACATGTTTCCCATCGATTGCCCCTCCACAGTTAGGAGAGTCTCAACGCTCAGCAAACTGGGAGGCCACAGTCTGCCATTCCTGTGGCGTTGAAGGAAACTGTCAAAAAAGAAACAAAAAAAATTAGTACTTTTGCACATAACATTGCAAGCAGATTAGACACAAACATTCTTGGCCAACATCAGTATAACATTTATTTTAAGGAGTATTTAAAGACAAACATAAGATCCACTTATCAGATTCTTTACTCCCTCTGATGGCCCATTGGGAAAATTTTAGGGGGGGGGGTTATAAATGAGTTTGGGACCCCCCAAAAAAGCCTCTGGGACTCTGCTTGAATTTAAAGACAACAATAACATTTGGACACATTTTAGGGGGTTTTTAGGGTAAAGCACTACAATGGAGCTGACAAAATACATTGTTAAGTGACTAGGCTAGGTGTGTATGGACCCAGGATAGCATGCTGGGGAGGTTAGGGAAGGCAAATATGCATGTAGACCAAAAAAGGAGCATTAAAAGCTTAAAGCATGCATGAGAATAAAGAGGACATTCACAGCATATTACAATCATGGTAATTAGGGAATGATGAAAGAAATACAAAACATTAGCATACATTAATTACATAGAATGTGATGTTAAAGAAGTAAACTTACCCCAATATAGTCCTTCTGCAGGACCTGTATGATGGCAGAACAGGTCTCTGGAATAATGATCCCCAGAGCCTGGGGGGAGATGCCTGTAGAGAACTTGAGGTCCTGTAGACTTCTCCCTGTCGCCAAGTAACGCAAAATGGCAGCTAGCCTCTGCTCGGAGTCATGGCTTGCCGCATGCAGGTGTCCTGCTTCGTAATATAAGGGCTCAGCAAGACCTACGGTGAAAAACGGGGTCCGTCATCCGGAGAAAATTCCTGAAATCATCAGGGTTATTCTCCTGGATCTCCTGCAGCAAAGGCATATGAGAGAATTGGTCACGCTAGAGTAACCAATTTTTGGTCCATGAACTCCTCCCCACCCTGTTCATGGACTGGGCTTGGGTCAAAGCAAGAACCCCAACACCAAGCCCCCGCATAGCACGAACTCTACGACAAGTACGTAACTGCAACATGGCTTCAAAATGGTCGACTGGTCAGAACGAACTTAACAGAATGCACTGAAAAACAGCAAGGCCTGAGAAGAACGAGCTGAAAATCAGAAACGAGCGGACAAGAACGCACTGAAAAACAGATACGAACTGACTACATGCACTGAAAACCAGATACAAACCCACAAGCACAAACTGAAGAGCAGTAACAGACTGAAAAGCACAAGGCTGAAAAGCGCAAATCGTCTCTCACCAAACTTCTACTAACACGAGATAAACACGAGATTAGCAGAAGGAGCCCAAAGGCGCCTTCCGTTTTATAGTCCCGTTGTACGTGTTGTACGTAACTGTGTTCTTGACGGTCGGAATTTGGTGTGACCGTGTGTATGCAAGACAAGCTTGAGCAGAATTCTGTCGGAAAAACCATCCAAGGCTTTTCCGACGAAAATTCTGATCGTGTGTACGTGTCATTACATGATATTAACCATCTACTAAATGGGACTGATGCACGAACCTATATACTATATATAACCTTCATTTAAAAAAAGACTATGAGGTTAATTTACTAAAACTACAAAATCTGGTGCAGCTGTGCATAGAAACCAATTTGTTTCCAGTTATTTTTTTGTTAAAGCTTAAATTAACAAGCTGAAGTTTGTAGCTGATTGGCTACCATTCACAGCTGCACCAGATTTCACACTCTCCAGTTTTAGTAAATCAACCCCTATGCTGGAAGTATGACCCCTGGAGTTTGTCTTTAACCTCTTCATGACCGCGCTATAGCCGAATAACAGCTACAGCATGATCGCACATTGCCGGGAGGGCATTATATGGCGTCCTCCCGTGATCGCGCTGCTTGCGTGCCCCCTGTACATCCGCAGGCATCTGTGATCGCTGTGTCCTTGAGACAGCTGATCACAGATCATGGTAAAGAGCCAATCACAGTGCCTTTTTACCACGTGACCAGCTGTGTCCAATCACAGCTAATCATGGTGTAAACAGGATTTGCTGGTTATTGGCATTTCCCTCCTCACGCTGACAGCCCCTGTCAGTGCCTATCAGTGTTGCCTATGAGTGCCACCTATCAGTGCCCATCATTGCTGCCTATCAGTGTCCATCAGTGCCACCTATCAGTGTAGCTTCATCAGTGCAGCCTATAAGTGGACCTCAGTGGCACCTATCAGTGCAGCCTCAAAAGTGCCCATCAGTGCCACCTATCAGTGTAGCCTCATGAGCTCACTGAAGGAGAAAAATTACCTATTTACAAAAGTTATTATTATTAAGAAAAACGTTTTCTTTATTTTTTTAAATGTTGGTATTTTTTAGTTTGTTTACCAACAAAATAAAAAAAACAGTGGCGATTAAATACCACCAAAAGAAGGCTCTATCGGTCTCAAAAAATTATAAAAATTTAGTTTGGGTACAGTGTTGCGTGACCACACAATTGTCATTTAACCACCTGACATCCGGCCGTAGCCGAATGACGGCTTCAGCGCGGATGTCAATTCCCGGGAGGCCGTCATATGACGGCCTCCCCTTTCCTCGCTCCCCGTGCGTGCTCACGAGCGCGCAACGGGGAAATTCTGTGTTGGCCGTGTCCCTTGGACACAGCCAATCACAGATCGCTGTAAACGGCCAATCACAGCGGCCGTTTACAGCGCGATCGCTGCCTCCAATGAGAGATGATCTAAAATGTAAACAATTGAGATCATCTCTCATTGCCGGTTCTCTCTCCTCACACAGAGACAGCGTGTGAGGAGAGAGAGAAACTGTCAGCGATCTGTGAGTCTGTATTAACATTTACTGTGCCTACAGTGCCCACAGTGCCCATCAATACAGTGCCCATCAACACAGTGCCCCATCAATACAGTGCCCCATCAGTACAGTGCAGCATCAGTACAGTGCCAATCGGTGCCCACCTGTGCCAAATCGGTGCCCACCTGTGCCAATCGGTGCCCACCTGTGCCAATCGGTGCCCACCTGTGCCAATCGGTGCCCACCTGTGCCAATCGGTGTCCACCTGTCTGCCCAGCGGTGATTAGTGTCCAGCTGCACATCTGCACAATCAGTGACCACCTGTGTCACCTCATCAGTGCCCACCTGTGCCACCTCATCAGTGCCCACCTGTGCCACCTCATCAGTGCCCACCTGTGCCACCTCAGTGCCCACCTGTGCCAATCAGTGCACATCTGTGCTGCCTCAGTGCACATCTGTGCTGCCTCAGTGCACATCTGTGCCGCCTCATCAGTGCCCATCTGTGCCGCTCCATCTGTGCCGCTCCATCTGTGCCGCTCCATCTGTGCCGCCCCATCTGTGCCGCCCCATCTGTGCCGTCCCATCAGTGCCCAGCTGTGCCACCTCATAAGTGCACATCTGTGCAATCTCAGTGCACATCTGTTCCACCTCGTCAGTGCCCACCTGTGCCGCCTCATCAGTGCCCACCTGTGCCGCCTCATCAGTGCCCACCTGTGCCGCCTCATCAGTGCCCACCTGTGCCGCCTCATCAGTGCCCACCTGTGCCACCTCATCAGTGCACATCTGCACATCTGTTCCACCTCATAAGTGCACATCTGTGCAATCTCAGTGCACATCTGTTCCACCTCGTCAGTGCCCACCTGTGCCGCCTCATCAGTGCCCACCTGTGCCGCCTCATCAGTGCCCACCTGTGCCGCCTCATCAGTGCCCACCTGTGCCACCTCATCAGTGCACATCTGCACATCTGTTCCACCTCATTAGTGCACATCTGTTCCACCTCATCAGTGCACATCTGTTCCACCTCATCAGTGCCCCTCTGTGCCACCTCAGTGCCCATCTGTGCTCATCAGTGCCGCCTCATCAGTGCAGGCTTAGCAACCATGGCCAAAAGAAGCTTTTCCGCTGAGGAGGCGTACCAAATACTGTCCCAGGCCGACGAGAGCAACGGGGAGCTCTCTTTTTCAGATTCCCTTTCTGATTCCGAGTCGGACATAAACTATGAGCCAGTCCTCAGTAGTGAAACACTGAGTGACTCAGAGGAGGAAGAGATTCGGCCCGCCAAACGAAGGCGTTCTGGTGGGGAGGCAGTGGCATCTACCAGCACGGCAGTCCCGTCCACCAGCACGGCAGTCCCGTCCACCAGCACGGCAGTCCCGTCCACCAGCACGGCAGTCCCGTCCATCAGCACGGCAGTCCCGTCCATCAGCATGGCAGTCCCGTCCATCAGCATGGCAGTCCCGTCCACCAGCACGGCAGTCCCGTCCACCAGCACCGCAGTGCCTCGGCAAGAAAGGCCAAGGACCCAAGCCAGCCTTCCCTATGCCCTGCAGAACCCCTTGTGGCTTCCTCCTAATTCAGGAGAAGCCAACATTCCCCCTTTCACTGCCCAGCCAGGAGTCCAGGTGAACACGGAGAATTTTTCCCCAATAGATTTTTTTAATTTATTTTTTACCGAGGACATGCTGTCAAGTATTGTGGCCCAGTGCAACCTTTATGCACATCAATTCATTGCGAATAATCCAACATCCTACTATGCCCGTCCCTACGAATGGAGAGACCTAACGGTGGTGGAGTTGAAGGTTTTTTTAGGGCTCACATTTAACATGGGACTCACGAAAAAAAACACTTTGCTGTCCTATTGGTCAACCCGCCCCCTCCAACACCTGCCAATATACTCCAAGGTGATGCCCAGAAACAGATACCTCATGATATTGAGGTTTCTTCATTTCAACGACAATACCCAGTGCCCTCCCCGAAATGACCCAAACTATGATAGACTTTTCAAAATTCGGCCACTTTTAAATTATTTTTCTGCACTATTCCCCTTGCTGTTTACCCCAGACAAAAACATATGTGTGGATGAGTCCCTTCTTAAGTTTAGTGGCAGGCTTAAGATGAAGCAATATATTCCCAGTAAAAGGGCACGCTATGGGGTGAAGGTATACAAATTATGTGACCGAGTCACAGGTTACTTGTATGCCTTCAAAGTGTACGAAGGGAAGGACACCCAGCTGCAACCCCCTAATTGCCCAGACTACTTGGGATCAAGCGGGAAAATTGTTTGGGATCTCACATACCCCCTACTGGAGAAAGGCTACCACCTGTACGTAGATAACTTCTACACATCTCTGCCCCTTTTCCACAACCTGCATCGGATGAAGACGCCTGCATGTGGTACCATCAAAAAGAACCGGAAGGGCTTTCCTCAAAGTCTGGTCAATAAAAAATTGAGAAAAGGAGAAACGGCGAGTCTACGAAACAACGAGATTTTGGCAGTGAAGTGGAGAGACAAAAGAGATGTATACATGTTGTCTTCAATCCACGATGATACCTTCATGGAAGTCCCCAGAAGAAATGGCCCCATACAGAAACCTAAATGTGTCTTTGACTATAATTTGTTTATGGGGGGAGTCGACTTGAATGACCAGATGCTGGAACCGTACCTTGCCACAAGACGGACATACCATTGGTATAAGAAAGTCGCAATTTATTTTTTTAATTTGGCCATCTACAATTCTTATGTCATTTATCGTAACTCCACCCAAAACCCCAAACGCTTCCTTGGCTACCAGGAGGACGTTTTCACTGCCCTTACATTCCCGAACGGCCCCCCAGAAAATATCCGATCTGATGTTCTAAGTCGACTCTCCGAACGCCACTTCCCAGATAAGATCCCTCCCAAACCAACAGGCCAACGACGGCAAAAAAAATGTAAGGTGTGTACCAGAGCTGGATTCAGAAGAGACACATCTTATTATTGTGCACAATGTCCTTCTGAACCAGGCCTCTGCGTAGGTGAATGTTTTCGTCGTTACCATACTTTAGTAAATTATTAGTAAAGTATGGTAAACGTAAGCCTCCGTTCCTGCAATTTACCCTCACACCCCTTATGCCACTGCCTCCTCTGTAACTGACCCTGGCTTGTTATTTGACCACGCTTTTGCCTAACGATTCTGCACATACCTCTGCCTGATCTGGAACTGACCCTGGACTGTTATTCGACCATGCTTCTGCCCAACGATTCTGTACATACCTCTGCCTGATCTGGAACTGACCTTGGACTGTTTGACCATGATATTTGCCTGCCTCTTGGACTGATCTTGTACCCTGCAACTGGACTAGTGGGATTCAACACAGGGGTCTCACATATGTGAGGGGCTCCAGAATTGTTTTTCTGGATGAAGAAAACAATTTATTTTGTTTTCTCAATCCTAGATTAGGGTCTGGAGACTCGGAGGCTTCAAAGAGATTTGGGTGGGAGAAGCCTCTACCCCTGTCCCCATTCTGTCCTGAACGAGGCCCTACTTCTGCCTGTAGGACTTACTGCCGTCACGCCTCTGCCTGTTGCACTGACCACACCACATGGACCTGCCTACTACCAGGACCAATATTTTTGGCACTGCGGACAATATCTCTGCCTGCACTGACCCTGGACTTTATATGGACAGTAACCCTGCCTGCTGCCTGGACAATTGTGTTCGCCGCTGCTGACCAAGTCCCTGCCTGCTGCCTGGACCAGTGCTTTCCTCCTGCGTACAACTGCGCTACTACAACCACAGGTAATCTTTTTTGTTTACGCTTTGCTCAGCATAATGTATTTTGGGGTGTAATTCTTGGTATGTGCATGCTATGTGTCCCTGGAACACCTGACGGTGTTCCTTGCATGTTTGGCCTCTGTATGTGGCCAGGCAGTGAAAAAGTCCCACACATGTGGTATCGTAATACTCAGGAGGAGTAGCAGAATGTATTTTGGGGTGTCATTTTTGCTATCTAAATGCTATGTGTTGGAAATATCTTATAAACGGACAACTTTGTGTAAAAAAAAATGTGTTTTCATTTTTTTCCACATTTTCCAAAAACTTCTGGAAAAAAATAAACCATTCAAAAGACTCATTATGCCGCATAGATTATACGTTGGGGTGTTAGCTTTCCAAAATGGGGTCATTTTGTGGGTGTTTCCATTGTCCTGGTGCTCCAGGGCCTTCAAAGGTGTAACAGGTGGTTGAGAAATGTGATGTGTAATTTATGCTCCTAGAACACCTGATGGTGCTCCATGCATGTTGGGCCTCTGTATGTGGCCAGGCAGTGAAAAAGTCCCACACATGTGGTATCGTAATACTCAGGAGGAGTAGCAGAATGTATTTTGGGGTGTCATTTTTGCTATCTAAATGCTATGTGTTGGAAATATCTTATAAACGGACAACTTTGTGTAAAAAAAAATGTGTTTTCATTTTTTTCCACATTTTCCAAAAACTTCTGGAAAAAAATAAACCATTCAAAAGACTCATTATGCCTCATAGATTATACGTTGGGGTGTTAGCTTTCCAAAATGGGGTCATTTTGTGGGTGTTTCCATTGTCCTGGTGCTCCAGGGCCTTCAAAAGTGTAATAGGTGGTTGAGAAATGTGATGTGTAATTTATGCTCCTAGAACACCTGATGGTGCTCCATGCATGTTGGGCCTCTGTATGTGGCCAGGCAGTGAAAAAGTCCCACACATGTGGTATCGTAATACTCAGGAGGAGTAGCAGAATGTATTTTGGGGTGTCATTTTTGCTATCTAAATGCTATGTGTTGGAAATATCTTATAAACGGACAACTTTGTGTAAAAAAAAATGTGTTTTCATTTTTTTCCACATTTTCCAAAAACTTCTGGAAAAAAATAAACCATTCAAAAGACTCATTATGCCTCATAGATTATACGTTGGGGTGTTAGCTTTCCAAAATGGGGTCATTTTGTGGGTGTTTCCATTGTCCTGGTGCTCCAGGGCCTTCAAAAGTGTAATAGGTGGTTGAGAAATGTGATGTGTAATTTATGCTCCTAGAACACCTGATGGTGCTCCATGCATGTTGGGCCTCTGTATTGGCCAGGCAGTGAAAAAGTCCCACACATGTGGTATCGTAATACTCAGGAGGAGTAGCAGAATGTATTTTGGGGTGTCATTTTTGCTATCTAAATGCCATGTGTTGGAAATATCTTATAAACGGACAACTTTGTGTAAAAAAAAATGTGTTTTCATTTTTTTTCACATTTTCCAAAAACTTCTGGAAAAAAATAAACCATTCAAAAGACTCATTATGCCGCATAGATTATACGTTGGGGTGTTAGCTTTCCAAAATGGGGTCATTTTGTGGGTGTTTCCATTGTCCTGGTGCTCCAGGGCCTTCAAAGGTGTAACAGGTGGTTGAGAAATGTGATGTGTAATTTATGCTCCTAGAACACCTGATGGTGCTCCATGCATGTGGGGCCTCTGTATGTGGCCAGGCAGTGAAAAAGTCCCACACATGTGGTATCGTAATACTCAGGAGGAGTAGCAGAATGTATTTTGGGGTGTCATTTTTGCTATCTAAATGCCATATGTTGGAAATATCTTATAAACGGACAACTTTGTGTAAAAAAAAATGCGGTTTCATTTTTTTCCACATTTTCCAAAAACTTCTGGAAAAAAATAAACCATTCAAAAGACTCATTATGCTGCATAGATTATACGTTGGGGTGTTAGCTTTTCAAAATGGGGTCATTTTGTGGGTGTTTCCATTGTCCTGGTGCTCCAGGGCCTTCAAAAGTGTAATAGGTGGTTGAGAAATGTGATGTGTAATTTATGCTCCTAGAACACCTGATGGTGCTTCATGCATGTTGGGCCTCTGTATGTGGCCAGGCAGTGAAAAAGTCCCACACATGTGGTATCGTAATACTCAGGAGGAGTAGCAGAATGTATTTTGGGGTGTCATTTTTGCTATCTAAATGCCATGTGTTGGAAATATCTTATAAACGGACAACTTTGTGTAAAAAAAAATGCGGTTTCATTTTTTTCCACATTTTCCAAAAACTTCTGGAAAAAAATAAACCATTCAAAAGACTCATTATGCCTCATAGATTATACGTTGGGGTGTTAGCTTTCCAAAATGGGGTCATTTTGTGGGTGTTTCCATTGTCCTGGTGCTCCAGGGCCTTCAAAAGTGTAATAGGTGGTTGAGAAATGTGATGTGTAATTTATGCTCCTAGAACACCTGATGGTGCTCCATGCATGTTGGGCCTCTGTATGTGGCCAGGCAGTGAAAAAGTCCCTCACATTTGGTATCGTAATACTCAGGAGGAGTAGCAGAATGTATTTTGGGGTGTCATTTGTGGTATACACATGCCATGTGAGAGAAATAAGCTATTACCATGACAATTTTGTGGGAAAAAAAAAAAAAAAAAATCTCAATTTTGCAAAGAATTGTGGGAAAAAAATACAACTTCAAATAACTCACCATGCCTCTAACTAAATACATTGAAATGTCTACTTTCCAAAAAGGGGTTATTTGGGGGGCATTTGTACTTTCCTGGCTTGTTAGGGTCTCAGGAAATGAGATAGGCCTCAGTACATCAGATGTGATAATTTTTTTATGATTTGCACCATAGCTTGTAGACTCTAAAACTTTCACACAGACCAAATAATTTCCACAAATTTTTGGTTATTTTTACCAAAGATATGTAGCAGTATAAATTGTGGCCAAAATTTATGAAGAAAAATTACGAATTTGCAAAATTTTATCACAGAAATTAGAAAAAATGTGTTTTTTTTCAAAATTTTCGGTCTTTTTTCATTTATAGCGCAAAAAATAAAAAACCCAGAGGTGATCAAATACCACCAAAATAAAGCTCTATTTGTATGAAGAAAAGGACAAAAAAATCATTTGGGTACAGTGTTGCATGACTGAGTAATTGTCATTCAAAGTGTGAGAGCACTGAAAGCTGATAATTGGTCCTGGATAGGAGGGGGGTTTAAGTGCCTAGTAAGCAAGTGGTTAAAGTGTGATAGCACTAAAAGCTGGGCAGGAAGGGGGTAAAAGTGCCCAGTAGGCAGGTGGTTAAGCTATATAACATGGCATTTTTGCTGGGGCATTCCTTAAGAAAAAAAATATTGTAACAGGCTGTTTAAATACAGCTTGGATTTGAGCCACCACCTGTTATTTTCCATAAAGCCAAGCAGAAATAATAGATTCGGTAAAGGAACATTTTCTTGAGTAATGTACAATTTTTAAGTACAATAACGCCATGCCGTTCATTTGAAATGTCACAAGGCCGTCCAATTTCTTAGCGCAGAATTTCAAGTATGCTAATTATAGATTAAGTAATACAGGAAAATGTTCCCAGCTGATGGACAATAATAGCAGAGGACAACAATCTTCTTTAACCGCTTCAGCCCCGGAAGATTTTACCCCCTTCCTGACCAGTGCACTTTTTGCGTTTCGGCACTGCGTCATTTTAAGGACATCATTTTTGGTTGTACCCAAACAAAATTGACATCCTTTTTTTCCCACAAATAGAGCTTTCTTTTGGTGGTATTTGATAATCTCTGCTTTTTTTATTTTTTGCGCTATAAACAAAAAAAGAGCGACAATTTTGAAAAAAAAACACAATATTTTGTACTTTTTGCTACAATAAATATCCCCATTTTTTTTTAAAAAAGCACATTTTTACCAGTTTAGGCCAATATGTATTCTTCTACATATTTTTGGTAATTAAAATTGCAATAAGCGTATATTGATTGCTTTGCGCAAAAGCGTTATAGCGTCTACAAAATAGGGAATAGATTTATAGCATTTTTAATATTATTTTTTTTTTACTAGTAATGGCGGTGATCTGCGATTTTTATCGGGACTGCAACATTATGGCGGACACATTGGACAATTTTGACACATTTTTGGGACCATTGGCATTAATACATCGATCAATGTTATAAAAATGCATTGATTACTGTAAAAATGTCACTGGCAGTGAAGGGGTTAACACTAGGGGGTGATCAAGGGGTTAATTGTGTTCCCTAGTGTGTGTTCTAACTGAAGGGGGAGGGGACTGACTAGGGGAGATGACAGATCTCTGTTCATACTTTGTATGAACAGACAAACTGTCACTTCTCCCCTCAGAGAATCGGGATCTCTGTGTTTGCACACAGAGATCCTGGTTCTCGCCGTGTTACTCACATCGGCTCCGGGGACAACCTGCGCGTGCGCCCCTAGTGGCCGCCTTGAGGAGCGACGTAACATGACGGCGATTCGCCTGCCCGTGCCATTCTGCGACAGTATAACTGCGGCGGCTGGTCAGCAAGCGGTTAATACTCCTGGAAACACAAGCTATTGCTGTTTGTAGTCCCAGCCCCCTGATGACATCATCAGTGGAATCCAGCAATCAGGGCAGGAGGAGGTAGGATATGCCTCTTATGATATTAGAGCCCTGAAATGCTTTTGTAAGGTTAGCAGTGCAGAGGTTTCCTATGTTCTGTGAAAAGTGCAGACAGGCTCCTCTAGTTCTGATCACAATTTACATGATTTTTTTACTGATTTACCTTGTCACAATAAATTATGCTAATGATGTCCTGCTAGACAACCAAAATGTAAAGGCCTATTTTAACAGGGAATTTAAAGTGATTGTAAACGAGTGTTGGGGTAACAAACGCTTTAACTCCCAAAGGGCAGTAAGTTCCGATATGACACTCCATCTTCGAGCAGAATTGCTGGTATTTTAAAAAAATGTTGGTGTTTTTTTTTCATATTTTTGGCCCTGCCTCCACCCGCCATTCCAGCCTAGGTCAGAATGATATGAACCTTGTCCTGCAGCCCTCTGGAATGCTTACATCACATTTCTCATGAGACTGCAAAATCAGCACACAGAGAGGTGGGTGGGTGAGCTCGAGAGTGGGAGAGGGGTGGGTCTGATGCATTAACGGAGCTGTCTGCCTGAGCCTCGAAGAGGCAGCCAGCTAAAGATAACCAAGATGGCAATGTGGGATCTGCTGTATGGCACCCACATAGCAGATAACAGCCAGACAATGCTGGACACGCTATGCAGAAGAGTATGTGTTTTGAAGAGAATGCAACACTACAGGCAAGAGTGGAAAAAACACGAGTGGGTGTAGGGGGAGTTGAGTATCGTGTTAAACAATAACTAGTAATCTTTGCCAAGTCCTTGCCAGTATATTTGGAGTTTTTCCCATTTACAGAAAAAAATTGACTTTCGCAGTGACAGAACAGTTGACCATCTTTTAGATTTCGTTTTCTTAGAACTGTGAATGCAGATATAAATTGTAATTTTATAAAGCCACTGTACTTGCATTGACCTTTCCTATCCTTTGATCTAAAAATTCTTCTCCGTAGAAACTGGTATTCGTTGTGTTCAGCGAGGCACTTCAGCGAATACCAGCACTTCATAGGAAACATCATCAAACGTCTTTAGCTGCCAAAATCCCATCTTGACATTTCCAAATTATATAGACAAAACATAAACAGGTATTTGTAATTAACAGACGGCATCATGAAAATGTGTGGCACATATTAACCAAGCTGTTACAGAAACGCATTTGGATAACATTTAGAAAACAAGTTTACAGCTCTTCCTTTCTTTTTTTTCTAGTTGGATAGTTTCTTGAGATTACACTTAAAGGCTAATTCCAGTTCTTTAAAAATGTATATAACTGACACACAAACCATTTCCTAATTAAAATGTTCTTTTGCGCTTCAGTCTGAAGCCTACAAGAAATTTTTATAATTGGCAAAACAAATCTAAGTTCTATTCCTAGCAATATTACTAGATTTGTAGAAAGGTTCTCTCAGAAACTTCATACTCCAGCTTCAATATTTGGTCTCTTCTTCCAGGAAGTCTGCAGAGAGCCTGGAATCACCTTACAGGTAGTTTTTGCATGATTTACAGCATACCAAGCAACGTTAATTAGGTTTAATGAACTTCAAATATGGTCAGAAGCCTGGACATTCAATGTTTCTTTTTACATCACTGGGAAGGATCATGTAATTACAGTAGAGGCAAAGTTACAGTGAGGGCGGAAAGTATTCAGACCCCCTTAAATTTTTCACTCTTTGTTATATTGCAGCCATTTGTTAAAATCATTTAAGTTCATTTTTTCCTCATTAATGTACACACAGCACCCCATATTGACAGAAAAACACAGAATTGTTGACATTTTTGCAGATTAAAAAAGAAAAACTGAAATATCACATGGTCCTAGGTATTTAGACCCTTTGATGTGATGCTCATATATTTAACTCAGGTGTTGCCCATTTCTTCTGATCATCCTTGAGATGGTATTACACATTCATCTGAGTCCAGCTGTGTTTGATTATACTGATTGGACTTGATTAGGAAAGCCACACACCTGTCTATATAAGACCTTACAGCTCGCAGTGCATGTCAGAGTAAATGAGAATCATGAGGTCAAAGGAACTGCCTGAAGAGCTCAGAGACAGAATTGTGGCAAGGCACAGATCTGGCCAAGGTTACAAAAAAATTTCTGCTGCACTTAAGGTTCCTAAGAGCACAGTGGCCTCCATAATCCATAAATGGAAGATGTTTGGGACGACCAGAACCCTTCCTAGAGCTGGCGGTTTGGGTGGACTCCCTCTTTAAACCCAATTGAGCATCTCTGGAGAGACCTAAAAATGGCTGTCCACCAACGTTTACCATCCAACCTAACAGAACTGGAGAGGATCTGCAAGGAGGAATGGCAGAGGATCCCCAAATCCAGGTGTGACAAACTTGTTGCATCTTTCCCAAAAAGACTCATGGCTGTATTAGATCAAAAGGGTGCTTCTACTAAATACTGAGCAAAGGGTCTGAATACTTAGGACCATGTGATATTTCAGTTTTTATTTTTTAATAAATCTGCAAAAATGTCAACAATTCTGTGTTTTTTTGTCAATATGGGGTGCTGTGTGTACATTAATGAGGAAAATAAGTTAACTTAAATGATTTTAGCAAATGGCTGCAATATAACAAAGAGTGAAAAATTTAAGTGGGCCTGGATACTTTCCGTAACCACTGTATATTTGTTTTAAAAGATTTTAGGAACCACACTGAAATCACCTGTCTCAATACCTCCAGAAAAACAGCAGACAGGGTTTTACAATAACGTTTGCTAAAATGCTTTAATAGGGGACGTATTTTGTTCCTTCCTGTGTGCTTTCAGTGAATTAGGAATGTTGCTGTCTGAATTCATTTAAAGGGTAACTCCACTTTCGTGGGGAAAAAATAGCAAATAAAGAAAAAATAATATAGCGTGTACAATTGCGATACAAGTCATATTTTAATTGAATTTTATTAAAAATTACCTTTCCTTTTCAACCTGCAGCCGCTGTAATTTTCTATAAATGCAATGCAATATGGCTACATGGAGTTGTTCTGCACACATTCTGTGTACAGAACACCCCCCCCCCCCCAATAAACATAATTTCCTGCTTGTGTGATTTACTCACCAATTTTCCCAGAAGTCTGCCTAAGATAACATTCAGATTTCAGGCATCCCCTGCAACAAAAATCTCATTTTTGGTGGGATATTACCAATAGGAACACGTCTAAAGGGATGCAGGCCCAGCAGCTTTCCTCATTAGTGCTCTGCAGCTGCCACAGCTGACTGATGATTATGAAACCACTCCCATGAGACCCACAGAGGCACAGACAAACCCACATGAATTTCTTGTACAAAAGGTAGGAACCTGCAACAAAGGTTGTTGTAATCCTTGCAATGTACATAGATCACCCAGAGGGAAATGTTTTTTTTCTGAACAAAAGTGGAGTTATGCTTTCATTTTTATGTACAATTATTGTTATAGTCTTAATACATTTTTCTGATACATACCATCACAGTGTATCATATTTGTTGTTCATGTAATGTACAGTAACTTCTCATCCTTCATAATACTATTGCATAATACTGTGTTTTGAAGTCATCACCATCAAGATGCATCATCTTCAAGACATCAGCTGCAGAATAATTAAGCGACAATGGAGATTTCTTTATTAGATGTGTGCCGCTACTTAGTCAATCAGCAGCTGATGTGATGTTATCATTAAGAGTGAGTGGTTACTGTGCGAAACACGTCAAGGCGGTTGTTGGTGTCAGTTTGAGTGCCCCTTGCTCATTCAATAAACCTGCCTACAAAAAAAATTGAATAAAATAAGGCAGTTGTTCATCTTTCCAATCTTTGGCAATCATTTGCATGCAATTACATGAAGCTGTTTGTTTTGATTAGATTAATGCAGGGCTAGGTAAGGCCTGGAAGCAGCAGAGTACAACGTGAGGTTGATGTCTTGGCCAGGCTTACTGGCAGCAGCAGAGATTTAACTATCTGTCTAACTATGCTGAACTAAAAAGTCCATACAACTACTTTACCTCCGTTAATGTCTACAGGAACTACTGTTGTAATGTTACCTACAGTAAATAGAACTAACAGTTTATGCCACGAATTCTGTCTCTTTTTGCACTTCATGAATAATGGTGCGTGTGTGTGTGTATTATTGAATAAAAATGATTATTACTGTTTTACTTTCCAAACATTCATATTTCACATTACACATACCTGCAAGTATGCTAACAGACGAGTTAAAGTGGTTATTTTTTCATTTAAAATGTTACCTAATATAAAAAAAAAAATGATTGTAGGTCTGCTCACTGGAAGCAATCCTTCTTCGGGTCTGATCAGAATACTGCTTGCCTGTTATTCCTAGGTAAAAACAAATTAACTCAAAAAACACCGCGCTTGCTCTATCAAAAGCAGCTCACACACAAAGTAAGGAAATTTGTAAACAGTATGGATATAAATAGTGTAGCACTAATATTAAATCGCAAGCATAGTATCCGACTTGGACCACCATAAACTTAGGGAGTGGTGCCAAGAAGGATTTAGATAGATATCTATTCACCTCAAAGAAATCTAAAGACCAATAAAGGATCAGATTCCGATGGTAGTGTCTGTACACCCCATAGCTAAATTAAAAGAGGCAGTGAGCAAAAAAAAGCAACAAAGAAAATATACATATAACTATTTGATTCATAACACCATATATTCTACATAGTGCTGAAAAGAGTAACCATAAGTGTCTATTTATATAGAAGCTGAAGATTATAAAAGTCCAAAATAGATGATGATATCTATACGCCACATAGGTTGAGAGGAGATGGTATACAATGATGGAGGCTTACCGGAACCGTTGGACTCACAGAGACATATATCCCTTGAGTCATAAATGCTTGTATTGCCACCGGGCAGTAGAGTGAGATATCACGCTGGACCAATACGGAATCCGGATGCTGTATCCAAGGCTCTCAACAAATTTCTTTCTTGTATGACCAAATTTCGTAGTGGCTCATAGAAAGTAAAAAAGGGGCCACATAGTGTAATACCGTTTAAGAGAGATAAAATTTATTGTGGTAGAAAACTTACATGTTCCATGGTAAAAAAGCGCTTAAAATAAAATTAATGGCAGGCAGTGGAGTCTCTACGAAATTTTGATTTGTGCTGGTGCCTTTAGACTTCAGTCATTTTTGCAGACCTACGGGGTGGTACTCTGAGCACCTACTCTACAAAATAGACCTGTTTTTGATTAATTTATTGATGTTCTGTGTAATTCTATGTTTCCCACCTGATCCCCCTGCGTGGGTGACCTGTTGATCTGCAATTGTGCATATTTCAATAAAAATGATTGTTCCAAAAAAGGAATATGGTAGCACGGGACCCAGTAGCAGGACAATGCTGGATTCACTGAGCAAATGGCATTGTTGTCTTCAGAAAACCCTGCATAACAGGTATGAGGGGATGGAAAAAAAAAGCAAGGGCGTTGGGGGGCGCATGTGGGATGAAGCACCTCTTTAGGGTAATTTGTTAGAGAGCAATATGAGTGTTAGTGATCAACTGTAAGTTTGTACACACTAAGTAATGTGTAAGTGTAGTACAGGGAGGCATTTTATATCTCTTAGATAAATCACAGTAATTAATTAATTTTCTCTTCTGCTCAGAAGCCCTCTACCATCTTTTGTTCAGGCCTTATCCAGGGTGACTATTTACTTCCAGCACTAGGATCCTTGGACACAGAGACTAGTCGACAGTCGTCTTTATGCTCCGAGCTTTGTATACACATGTTGTTTGCTTCAGCTGAGCCCCTGCTGGCTCCTCTCACCCTGTTAGCTGCCAGAAACAGCCCCATTGAGTGATGACTGGGGAAGGGGGGACTATGGAAATGTCTCCTGCTGCTTGCAACAGATTGATGACATATTTCTTAATATCATTGCAATCTGCACTCTTTCTCTCTCTCTTCTGCAGTGGGATTTGGATATAACCCACATTGGGTGAGGTGTTTTAGCAGCCCACTTATTAAGGCTGTGTGGTGTCAAGGCATTTTTAATAAGACTGATGGCATCATTCTCCCAGGTTCTTTGTTTGTTTTTTTATAAGTACAATTTTTAATGCTATTGCTGCTGAATATTGTGACATTTATTAATGCAGACTTGTACATTATTATTATTGATAGTGTAGAAAAGTTATGCACAGGTGCATACATACTGCATACAACTAGCAATCTATTAGTAAAGTGTATTTTATGCCAAAACTATTTATTTAGCTGTCTGTGTCCTGTTAGGGAGATCCATAAACATCCATAAACATTTTGGATTTCAAATTATTTAGCGTTCTGCTTTAAATGGCCACCAAGACAATAGAAGGGGCGAATCTCTCCAGGAGTAATGAAGACACAGTGATAAAAACCCGACAGGGGTTCTAAAAGCTCCCTACTCCCTAATGGTTTTAGCTGTAGCTACACTTTAATCATTTGCTAAGAAATATTATCTTCTATCATAGACATCCTAAAAGGACAATTTGTATAAACAGCTAAAAGCAGAACACACAGAAACAGTGCACCTATTAAGCCGATACTCTATACAGAAGATATACCATTTGTAATGTTTTATGACAAATATGATTTATCATCTGTATATAAGTACACTGTAATTCCCAGAATTCAGCATCCAGAGGCCATTTATTAAGCTGCCTGCTGCTGCCATCACTGAACTCAGTCAGCCGGCACATGTCATGTGCAGAATTCACTACATCTTGAACGTTTGCTAAGGATTACTTTAAAACCCTAAATGTGAAATCAAACTTACAGTACAAAAGACAAGCTGGTGTGTCTGCAAGACTTTCAGTTTTGACAGGCTGAGCCTTTAATTATGTACTGAACTGCAGAGAGATTGAAAAATAATGTCCCGAAAAAAGAATCTCATTCCATCTTTACACAGCAGCTTCTAGCGCCTCAGGCAAAACTTGTCATAGTTATGACATGCCACCAAGGCCGCAAGCACGGCTCCGCACAAGATAGGTCAACATTTGATTAACAAGCAGAAGAACCCCTACATCTAAGAGCTTAGATAAGTAAAAAGCTCACAGGCTGTAATTTTGCAATGCAAAGCCAGTTGCCAAAATGAACTGAAAATTTTAAAAGCTTACTCTAGAGGCTCTTCTTATCTAAATCCATATTTAACCCAATGACAATGACTGATGTCGTTACTAAGGACGGCAAATGCGTAGATGATAATGTCATTTTTTTAAGACAGTTATTAAGGAAAGAGAAAACTCATATGAGGATGTATACCTATACTGAACCAGCAGAAAGCACAGCAGCAAAGATCAATCAAGCCCGAAATGTAAAACTGGGAAAGGTGAATATTATTTATACAAATGATCACTGTTGACACTTGATTAAACCAAAAATTAATTACCTTAAGGCATACTGATCCATGGTATGATTTTGATGCACTTGGCAATAATGGGTACTTAGGACTGTAGTACTAAACAGCAAGTGACATGACTACACATTCTCCTGTACAAACCTTAACGTGGACCTGTGCATTGCACCTGCAAGGTAAAAAAAACAAGTTCATTTTATTGGCCCCCATACCCAGCAGCATATACCCAATATGGCCAAAGGTTTGTGGACACATGACCATCACACCTTTATGAGCTTGTTGGGCATCCCATTCCAAAATTCTAGGTATAAATATAAAGTTGGGCCCACCTTCATGGCCTAAGAAAGGGTTCCCACAAGAGGAAATTAGTGCTCATTCAACCTTCCTTTAGCTCCCCCTCCCCATTCCATTCTGCTGCAGGGAGGGAAGAAAGGAAGACCTGTACCAATACCTGAGCACTCTAGTTCGGGGTTACATAGGGTAAGGGACTGCCTGGGGACATGTGACAGTGCTGGGCCAGTCTCTGAGCCTCAGCACTGTCACACGAAAGAAGGGTAGTGAGTTAACATGGCCTGCTATACATGGAAGTACCATGCAATTATTTTGCCCCTGGTGGCAGAGCAGAGTGGTAAGGGAGTAAGGAAAAGGCAAGTATGGTGTGCTTAGGATGGTGTTCTGTAAATGGGCAAAGTACAGGTTAATTCTTACATTTTACACCCCAAGAGACTCGACAATTTTGACCGCCTGTAACTATGGAACAATAAGTTATTTTTTGTTAGACACCCTATGCTATATGCAGTTAGCATTATTGTTCATCTTTATTTGCCAGTTAGCTATTATTACAGTGACTCATATTTCTGTTTAGTTATGAAATGTGAAAAAAACATAACTGACTTAAAAAACTGCATAAGACAAAGTTATTCAACTTATATGATTCTATTATTGTGCTGCTAGCAGAATCCTTACAATCAGCATGGCAGGTGGTAGAGAGCACATTACGCTCACTAAATCAAGATATCAAATCATCAGTGGAAATCCCTGCAGCATCTTGGTTGCTTGGATTTATTGGAAGGTGCAAAATCATATATAGATGCAAAATTTGAACGATAGTTTTCACTTGAGCAGCATCCCAGCTGTCATGGTTGGTGTAATTTAAAGAGCAATGTCAGTCCCAATTTGTACAGCACATTTTATTACAATCAATGGATCAACTAAGCTGAGATAAAAAAGTAAAAGCTTTCAGAAAATAATCTAAAAATATTACCGTATTTTTTTTCTGGGGGGAATTTTTAACTTTAACTTTTGTGTGTCCCTCAAATGAACAAATAGTAATAATAATACTAAAAATAAAAGTTTACCCCCCCAGTTATTTTTGTAAAAATGGAAAGCTTATAAAGACATTTTGATGGTGTGGGTAGTAAATGTACACTTTAATGGAACATAAAAAAACATATTTTAGAAGGTAGGTACCTACTATATACATTTGTTTTATTAAAGACATCTATTTTAATGAAGGCGTTCATTTGTTTTGATAAAGGAGTACATATGTGACACTCACTACTATGTAGAAGGGAATGTAACAGAGTTTATTATTAAAGCGGGGCTCCACCCAAAAAGTGAAGTTCTGCTTTTAGCACTCCTCCCTCCCCCCCCCATGCCATGCAATTTTTTTTTGGGGGGGGGGGCAGGTACCTAGTTTTGACAGGTACCAGCTCCCACTTCAGCTCAGACCGCTTAGGCGATCTGAGCGGAAGTTCTCCTCTCCTCCTCCCTCCCTGCAATCTTCTGGGACATGTCACAAATCCCAGAAGATTGCCCGACCATAGAGGCGACACAGCATGACTTGTGCATGTGCAGTGTGCACCCAGTGTCGAGGAGAGGGAGTAACCGAGGGCTCGGGCGGTCACATCGCTGGATTGTGGGACAGGTGAGTGTGTGTTTATTAAAAGTCAGCAGCTACACTTTTTGTAGCTGCTGACTTTTCATAAACACAAAAACGACTGGAACTCTGCTTTAAGTAGCATCCTTCAAAGAGACAAATATTATTTTGTTTCTTGTTTAGAGCATTCAGAGAATTAGCATAACAATTTTTTAATATTGTATTTAAAGTAAGGAAAAAAAGAATTATATATATAGAAAAAGATATTACAACACAAACAAAATCAATAGTAAAATAAACAGGATTAGACATAAAAATGACTTTAAGTTCATCTGGTCTTTGGTTCCAGCAGACTCCAATTCACTGCATCATAAGTCCAATTCTGACAGAGTCTATGGCCCTCATACAGTCAGGTCCATGAATATTGGGACATTGACACAATTCTAATCTTTTTGGCTCTATACACCACCACAATGGATTTTAAATGAAACGAATAAGATGTGCTTTAACTGCCGACTTACAGCTTTAAATCAAGGGTATTTACATCCAAATAAGGTGAATGGTGTAGGAATTACAACAGTTTGTATATGTGCCTCCCACTTTTTAAGGGACCAAAAGTTATGGGACAGATTAACAATCATCCATCAAACTTTCACTTTTTAATAATGGGTTGCAAATCCTTTGCAGTCAATTACAGCCTGAAGTCTACAATGCATAGACATCACCAAACGCTGGGTTTCATCCCTGGTGATGCTCTGCCAGGCCTCTTCTGCAACTGTCTTCAGTTCCTGCTTGTTCTTGGGGCATTTTCCCTTCAGTTTTGTCTTCAGCAAGTGAAATGCCTGCTCAATTGGATTCAGGTCAGGTGATTGACTTGGCCATTTCATAACATTCCACTTCTTTGCCTTAAAAAACTCTTTGGTTGCTTTCGCAGTATGTTTCGGGTCATTGTCCATCTGCACTGTGAAGCGCCGTCCAATGAGTTCTGAAGCATTTTGCTGAATATGAGCAGATAATATTGCCCGAAACACTTCAGAATTCATCCTGCTGCTTTTGTCAGCAGTCACATCATCAATAAATACAAGAAAACCAGTTCCACTGGCAGCCATACATGCCCACGCCATCACACAACCACCACCATGCTTCACTGATGAGGTGATATGCTTTGGATCATGAGCAGTTCCTTTCCTTCTCCATACTCTTCCCATCACTCAAGTTGATCTTGGTCTCATCTGTCCATAGGATGTTGTTCCAGAACTGTGAAGGCTTTTTTAGATGTTGTTTGGCAAACTCTAATCTGGCCTTCCTGTTTTTGAGGCTCACCAATGGTTTGCATCTTGTGGTGAACCCTCTGTATTCACTCTGGTGAAGTCTTCTCTTGATTGTTCACTTTGACACACATACACCTACCTCCTGGAGAGTGTTCTTGATCAGGCCAACTGTTGTGAAGGGCAGGTGGCAAGCCTAATGATGGCTTGCTTCACAGATAGTGACAGCTCTTTGGATCTCATATTGAGAGTTGACAGCAACAGATTCCAAATACAAATAGCTCACTTGAAATGAACTCTGGACCTTTTATCTGCTCCTTGTAAATGGGATAATGAGGGAATAACAAACACCTGGCCATAGAACAGCTGAGCAGCCAATTGTCCCATTACTTTTGATCCCTTAAAAAGTGGGAGGCACATATACAAACTGTTGTAATTCCTACACCGTTCACCTGATTTGGATGTAAATACCCACAAATTAAAGCTGAAAGTCTGTAGTTAAAGTACATCTTGTTCGTTTAATTTCAAATCCATTGTGGTGGTGTATAGAGCCAAAAAGATTATAATTGTGTCGATGTCCGAATATTTATGGACCTGACTGTAGATGACTCTTAGCATTCAACTCAGGAGCTGCAGATTCAGCCATCTTTTCTGGTCCCTAAGGAAGGCAGTTAGAGATGTACATAGCTAATGAAAAGGTCTGAGGAGCGTGCTAAGGGGGTGTTGAAGTAAAGTGTTATGATAGATTAGTGGACACTCTCTCCATGCCAGTTTTCTTAACTGCATTAATATTTTCAAATGACCATGTTTTACAATCTGACAACCAACATATTATTGTACAGAACAAATCAAAATCAAACTTGATACATATCAGAAATTAGATGTAGGGCTTCCTTAGGAGAGAGCATATGTCCCATCAGCTTTCTGCACCTTGTAAAAAAGGGGTGTTTGATATTTCCTTTGGATAGATGGATAGATGCTCAGAGTTGGTATGAATGTAGCACTATCATACCAGGATATATGAATTATGTGTAGATTTTGGTTCTGACAGATACAAAAAAAATCAGACTGTAATGTGTATTTCTTTAACTTATCTGCTAAAAAAAATGACAAAAGGCAATACATCTCTGCTAGAGGTTTCTTGGCATAGCTATTTTACAATGGCTATTAGCAGGCTTACATAAGAGATATCCCACTAATGGGTTTAATGACATGGGCCTGTGGCTGGTATGTGGTTATATCATTTATGATAGTGTGCCTTGAGGCGGTCAAAAGTGCTGAGTCTCATGGGGTGTAAAATGTAAGCATTAAAGCTAACCTGTACCTGCCTTATTGGCCCAATGCTGTCATATGGGGCAAAGAAGGAATCTATAGCCATCTGTAACCTCAAACATGTTGGTTTGGAGCTTACACAGAGCTTTATCTCCATAGTCCCAGTGGCAGTACATAGTATAGGCTACTGGGTGGGAGGAGTTAGGTAGATTTACATCTAACTAGATGACATTAAGTTTGCTAAAGAACCGTCTGTCATAAACAGTCGCCATATTTTTTAAATACCTGTTTTCATTTTTTATACTTTGTTACATCTCAGTGCTGCTGATCTCTTTCAGCTTTTTATCTACTTCCTGTATACAGGCATGCACTCCAGTATCAACTACTTATCATTTGGACTGAATTTCTGATAGTGACAATAGTTGACCTTGTCTGCACAATGTGTGCCAGCATGGCTGCTAGTAATATTAAACAAGGGCACATGTGACAGTGTGACAATTCATGAGCACAAATGGAAGCTAGTCATCACCCCAACAGAAAGGTCAAGAACAAAGACCTTTGAGGCGGGATCACCAGATATTATTTTAATAAAAGCTGCAGCTTCAAAAAGATTGAAAACTATGTTTGACCTTATAGATTTTAGTGTGGGCAAAGGAAAGATTCTCCCTAAAATAACAACGTTGAGAAATATTGCTATAACAAAGTTGCACTATAACTCCAGAAAATGTAATTAGCCCCATATGTTTAAAAAAGTCATAAATTATAGACAGGGTCTGACCGGCAAAATTTTCGGGAAAAAAGTTGTATTATTGTTAAATACACTGAATCCACAATAGATTTAGTTTTTTCTACTAATGGATGTTACAATGCAAAAATGTTCATTCTTGATAATACAATTATTCTTGTTAAAAAAAAATCTCAGGAGATTTGCTGATTGACACATAATTCTCTAGTGTGACAAATTGTTAGATGACTCTTCAATCCCCCTAACGTGCTGTGAATGAACTAAATTGATGTGGAGAAATGATTAATATTGTTCCAGTCTATAAGAGCTGACAAGACTGGAAATTCTAATCTTTTAAGTGCCCACTGGCAAAATATGGGAGGCTGGAAAACAGTTAATAAAGCAAAAAGCCAGCAGTCTGATTCCAGACTGGTCTTTTGCCCAACACTCTGTTTAATTTGCTGCACCAGCAAATGTGAATGGAAAATGCCCTTCAACTCCTATAAATGCTTTATCTCTCTCCAGAACACTTTTACATGGCCTTTCTTCATTTAGGCAAAATAAATATTGGTTTTTGAAGGACCCCAGCATTTTCTCAGTGCATTATCTCATTATCATATTCACATAGTCACATGTATGACAGAAGAGAGGGTCATTTTACAACTGTCTAACCATCCTTTCTAAATTTTAAATATAGGCTCACTTTTGCTAACATTAAAGAGTCAGTCTATGCAAACGTGTTTAGTTAAAAGGTGGAACATGGTAGACTGAGTCATCCTCTTTTTATATATCTTGGATCTGCCAAATGTAAGATGAGATCTGCTGCAATTCTTGACATGGTTCCTGTCCACCTCAGAGTTTTGGGTGTCTATTTCTACCGTTACATGTTTTAGCCCATCCTATTACATACTTTCTAACTCCCTTTCCCAAATCTTGGTGGTCAATAAAGAAGGCCCCCCTTAGATTGCTGGTCAGTGGGAGAACAAACATCTTTAATTGGTGGTCATTGGAAGATAGCTAAAAAGAGCATTGGAGTAAGAAACAATTGCTCATTGTTCAAGGATCCCCCAGCAATCTCTGAAGCAACTCCATAGTTCCATGGAACCCTGGTTGAGAAAAGCTACTCTGTAATTAAAAAAAAGTACTGAAGTCAGGAGCCCCACTGCCTCCTTCTCTCATAGTGTGTGTAACTTAAGTACAGAAATATCACATCCAATAGCTATCAGAAGTTTTTGGCCAGTTACCTCACCAGTTTTGAGTTAAGTGACCTTGTAAATAAACCCCACCTACTGTATATATCAAAAATGCACTACTAAAGAAAAAGCTATGGTTTTACTTACAAAATATGTATATCACAGTTGGGAGGCATACCATTGTTTTATATTATTGTGATTTGACAAGTTAATTAACACCTAATGTGCTTTTGTTTCTTTTAGCGAAGCAAATACAAACTATACAGTCAGCTAGTGTTGCATTAAGCTTATTATTTACAGAGCTCGATAGCTCAAACTGACATTTACATACGCACATGAATAAGCCAGAGGTCTGACTCGTTAAATTGACTCATCCCCTAATGGACAGCTTTGTCTAAGGTACAGTAAGAACAAATAAAATAAACCAGTTTAAAATGGTATAAACTTTAAACAAAGCATTGAAAATAAAGACCAGCCCCCAAACCACTTCCTGATTTGACTGCAATAAGCCTTTAAAGGAAAGATACACTTTCAAAAATAAAAAGTGTAATGTTTATAATTTGGTAATTTTATTATTAGGGGTACATCGGGTACATTAAGAGACGATGTACCCCTACCAATTCACATAGGGGGGCAGGTTCTTGGGGTCCCCTTGTTAAAGGAGGCTTCCAGATTCTGATAACCCCCCTGCCCACAGACCGACAACCACCGGCCAGGGTTGTCAGGAAGAGGCCCTTATGGGGGGGGGATCAACATGGGGGGGATCCCAAAGCACTCTCCTCATGTTGAGGGCATGTGGCCTGGTACGGTTCGGAAGCCCTCCGTCCTGATAGATATGAAACACATAAACACGTCACAAGACTAACAACATAAATAGACCTGAAGTGTGCCCTGGCCTGCTGTATGGTAAACCCAGATCTGCTGGGCGGTATGCCAGAGAAGGGCGCATACCTTAAGAAAGTAATGGATATTTCTGTAGAGAAATTGTTTGAAGAGAAGTGCCTTGAGAAGGGGAATGGGTGGGTGGGTACCGCGCACTGGAACTGACACAGACCATTGTGGATGGTCTGGCTATATACCCTCCGGGCTCCTCCCATAATTTCAGGCCGGTAAACCGGCCTTCCTATTTATGGTCGGAGCCCTCCGTCCTGATAGATATGAAACACATAAACACGTCACAAGACTAACAACATAAATAGACCTGAAGTGTGCCCTGGCCTGCTGTATGGTAAACCCAGATCTGCTGGGCGGTATGCCAGAGAAGGGCGCAAAAAGACTTGGTTTAGGGAGGTAATGTTTTATTTAAGTTTATGGTCTTCTTACAGAGCGAGCTTGCAAAAGGCTCGTGACATTTCTACTTGTGGATTGGGAATATAGCGAGCAAAGCAGGTGGATTTCCACCTTCCCATTTTCCTGATCACGTGCTCCGGGACTCCGTTTCGTGAGGCTGCTGATGCTGCTCCAATACGGAAAGAATGTCCAGAATAACGGTTGGGGTCAAGGCCTAAGTTGCGCAGAAGGATCCTGACGTGAGTAGTGAACTGGTTGGTACTAAGCAGGCTGATCGGGAACGGCAGCAATGGGCTGTCCTGCGAGGGATCAAGTAAATGGGCTAATAGACTATCTAGGATGGCTACGGGGCACCAGGCGTTGTGCGTTCTGAAGAGCTTGATGTCAACCCCTGGACCAGACTGTTGTGTTTTGGATACCTCGAGGTGTATCGTGAAGTGGCTGTGGTGACGCGTGAGGTGGCGTCTGCGTAAGGCCCTATGACTGGTGCTGCTGACTGAATTCGCTGGGTCGTAGAAAGCCATAAAATGCCAGGTAGATGGCAGCTTGGATGACCAAGCTGGGCAAAAAACCGAAAGGTGAGCGTGAGAGTATGGTGGACATGTCTCGAAACATGGCACTGGTGACTGGTAAGCGTTTACCGCTAACTTGGGGTTTCTGCTTGTGGATGCCTCGGAGGATGGCCTTGACCGCATGGGTAGCGAACAAAGATGGTTTGTTAGGATCTAGAAAAGAGGTGAAATGCTGGATGCCAGCTAGGTAGAGTCTAATAGTGTTGTAGGATAACTTCAGCTGAGTGTGGCAGTATGAAATGAAGGCCAGGATATGATGGAGATCTCCTGGTATAGCCCCGGGGTTAGCCTCTAGAAACCTGTGATAGCTTTTCCAGGCAGCATGGTAGCCTTTCAGGGTATTGTGAGATAGTGACTGGTTAATCAGACTAGTGGCGTCATGAAGATGTCGCTTCAATCCAGGGTTAGCTGTGACCAATGTGGGATAGCAGACATGGTCGGGTCGGCTCCAGGTTCCTGCGAAAAGAAGGTTGTGTAGTTAAAGCGAGATAGCGCGTCGGCCGAAGTGTTGCATTTACCGGGGATATGAACACAGAGGACATTAATTTGGTGCTGTAGTGAGAGTTGCACCAGCCTGCGTAGGAAGGACATGATGGCCAAGGACTTGGAGCGACCTTTGTTTATAATAGAGGCTGTGGCTAGATTATCTGTGGAAAATGTCACTGTTTGTCCTACCCAGTTGTTGCCCCAGACGTGGGCTGCTGCAACAATGGGGTAAATCTCGAACATCGAGGAGGATTGACTGAACCCGGGGATCGAGAGTATTTCTGGCGGCCATGGTGCTGCGAACCAGTGGTGGCCAAAAATAGCTGCAAAACCTGTGGAGGCTGCGGCGTCCGTGATTATTTGGGGTGAAGTGGGAGACGCTGATGGGATAAACATCGAAATGCCGTTCCAGTTTGTTAGAAAATCGTCCCACATGGCTAGGTCAGCTACGGCTGCCTTGTCTAGTTTAAATATTAGGTCGGGGTCTTGTACCTGGGAAAGGAACACCAGGAGACGTGAGACGAAGGATCGCCCTTGAGGGATGATCCTTATGGCAAAGTTCAGCATGCCAAGGAGGGATTGCAGTTGCTTTTTTGTGCAGCCTTGCGTATTAGTAAATGTGTGGATGACTGTCCTGATGCGGGTCAATTTGTCGGGAGGCAGACTAGCTTGCATGGTGTGAGTGTTGAGTATGATACCCAAGAAGGTGACGATCTGTGCCGGGCCTTCTACCTTCTTATCCGCTAAAGGTACGTTAAGATTATGAAAGATTGTTCTGAGGCTGTTTAGATCAACTGGGGGCTGGTTGGGTTTCTCTATGAGTAGGAAGTCGTCTAAGTAGTGGATCACTTTCTGACAGGACGCATGTTGTGAGAGAATCCAGGAAAGAGACTGAGCGAAAGTGTCGAATAGCCACGGGCTGCTTTTGGAGCCGAACGTTAACTTGGTGGCGAAATAGTATAGACCTTTCCATTTGATTCCGTGCCACCGCCATAGGCACGGATCAATTGGCAACAATTCGAATGCGTCCGAGATGTCTGCTTTAGACAACCAGGCGCCTGCTCCTGCGAGAATGATGGATTGAATAGCTGAGTCTACCGTTGAATATTTAAGTGTAAACTCTTCTGAAGGTATTAGAGAATTTAAACTGGGTATATGGGAACAATGAGGCGCGGACAAAATCATAAAATAAACGAAGTTTATTTGAAAACTTGCCCTTCACAAGGCCGATAGGGCTGACTCTCCATACAGAAAAAGGTGATTGTGTAAAGGGGCCGATTATGTATCCCCGGTCTAGTTCTGTTTGCAGCAGGGTGGTGATGGTTTCCTCGTCGGTAGCGGCTGACAGCAGGTTTTTGCATTCGTGAGTTGTGTTTGGGAGTGTGATAAGTCCGGTGTGAAAGCCTGTCGTGAATCCCCGGATGAGAAAGGCTGCCAGTGAAGGTGTTGGGTGTGAGGCGAGGTAAAACGCGAGCCATCCGACGTGCACTCGGCTTAGTCATTCGGGTTTAGGCTGTTTCATAGCGCAAGCGTACCTGGGGTGAGCTTTGTGGCATGTGAGACAGACATGAAGTAGTTTGCAGTGGGGGAAGTTACAACCCCCAAAGTTGAAGTTATTGCATATGGCTGTTCCCCTAGTGCCTGGATGGGTCGTCCTAATCTGTCTGCCTGAGCCGGCTGAGTAAATGCCGTTGAGTGACGAGTGACGCTGGGAAAGAAGGGAGGGTTGGGGGGGCGTCTGCCACCTGACTCGGAGCACCAGTTGGCCGTATGGGTGGACGACTGGCAGTTGGTACAGAGTGGGGAACGTAGGCCAGCGAAATGGCGACAGAACAGCTCTGTATCGATGGTACTCCAGTTGGTTTTTACTTGAAACTGGGAAAGTCTAGCTGCTGCTTTTGCTGAAAATGACCTGTGATAGTCATAAAAGGAGCATCCCCCATATTTATAACCTAGATCTACTATTGCGTGTAGGTATAGGTCCAGCTCCTCTCTCCTGTTGGGGTTGACCGTGCATAGCACGTCTCTGAACATGCCAAATGCTAGTACGAACTCCGCAATATTGAGTTTGCGGGTAAGCCTATGGTCTTTGGCCTTTAGGACGACGGAAACGTCTCCCCACGCATATTACTTGTTTTCGGCTGGGTCGTGTGCTGCGATGAGGAGGGATGCCAAGTTAATGTCCTTCCCATCCATGATGTCCTTCCTGATGCCTGCTGGGACGAGATGTGCGGGGAGGACGTAGGTATAGATGTCGGGCGTACCTGTAAGGAGAGGCATGGGGGTGGCGGTGGTTACTGTAGATGGTGAGGGTGCAGCTTGATGTACCTCCAGGGTTCCCACTCTTGTCTGGACATCAGTGACTGCTGCCGATAGTGTGGTCACCAAGGAGTGCAGCTGAGTGATTGCTGATGAGATTGACTGTAGTGATGCCTGGGTGCCCGATTGGGCTGCCGCTGGCGGAGGAAATAGCAAGCTGAAAAGCTCAGCTTTCCTAGCAGTCGCAGGGAAAGGTATTCCCCTGCGCCGTAGTTCAGCTGTAAGCTTGGGGATGGTCCAAGCTCTGAGAGACTGTAAGTCGTCGTTTGCTGAGTCTGCCCCAGGTGACGACGGGGTGGAGGCGAGGTCCTCGCTGCTGGCCTGCGACATGGTGTCCGCTGCCTTGAAGTCCTAGTAGTGGAGTTTTAGTTTTTTGAGGTCGAGACTTGGGTCGACCGGGAAGCTGAGGAAGATACTGTCCACACCTGTTGCAGGATGGATCAACTGAAGAACTCTACTGACCTGAAAGGGGGAAGGGTTGGAGAAATCGATGAGTAGCCGTGTTGCTACGAAAGATGAATGGCTGTATGAAGCCATTTCGTAAATGTTTGCGGTGATTTACAAAGTAAAAGAGTTTTTTTTTTTTTTTTTGAAATTTGATTATGTAGGAAAACCGTGCGCGGCATTGGGGAAAATAGGTGGTGGGTATTTGTTGTGAGAGACCCGAATCGTTGAGCCGGTGCTACGACTGGATTTGGAATGTGCGGTGGGGTTTTTTGCTGTGCCGGGGGTCTTGGATCACTGAGCCGGTATGCGACTGGGCTGGGATTGGTTTGAATGAAAGAAGCACGCTGTTGGTGAGTGCTTGTATGCTGAAGATCCGAATCTCAGAGCGGCTGTTTGCGACTGGACTCGAATCGGTGGGATGAAAGAAGCACACTGCTGGTGAGTGCTTGTGTATGCTAAAGATTTGAAGCATTGAGTCGCTTTTGCGACTGGACTCAGATCGGTCGGATGAAAGAAGCACACTGCTGGTGAGTGTTTGTATGCTGAAGATCCGAATCGCAGAGCCGCTGTTTGCGACTGGACTCGGATCGGTGGGATGAAAGAAGCACACTGTTGGTGAGTGCTTGTATGCTGAAGATCCGAATCGCAGAGCCGCTGTTTGCGACTGGACTTGGATCGGTGGGATGAAAGAAGCACACTTGTTGGTGAGTGCTTGTGTATGCTAAAGTTTTGAAGCATTGAGTCGCTTTTGCGACTGGACTCAGATCGGTCGGATGAAAGAAGCACACTGCTGGTGAGTGCTTGTATGCTGAAGATCCGAATCGCAGAGCCGCTGTTTGCGACTGGACTCGGATCGGTGGGATGAAAGAAGCACGCTGTTGGTGAGTGCTTGTATGCTGAAGATCCGAATCGCAGAGCCGCTGTTTGCGACTGGACTCGAATCGGTGGGATGAAAGAAGCACACTGCTGGTGAGTGCTTGTGTATGCTAAAGATTTGAAGCATTGAGTCGCTTTTGCGACTGGACTCAGATCGGTCGGATGAAAGAAGCACACTGCTGGTGAGTGCTTGTGTATGCTAAAGATTTGAAGCATTGAGTCACTTTTGCGACTGGACTCAGATCGGTCGAATGAAAGAAGCACACTGCTGGTGAGTGTTTGTATGCTGAAGATCCGAATCGCAGAGCCGCTGTTTGCGACTGGACTCGGATCGGTGGGATGAAAGAAGCACACTGTTGGTGAGTGCTTGTATGCTGAAGACCCGAATCGCAGAGCCGCTGTTTTGCGACTGGACTTGGATCGGTGGGATGAAAGAAGCACACTTGTTGGTGAGTGCTTGTGTATGCTAAAGTTTTGAAGCATTGAGTCGCTTTTGCGACTGGACTCAGATCGGTCGGATGAAAGAAGCACACTGCTGGTGAGTGCTTGTGTATGCTAAAGATTTGAAGCATTGAGTCACTTTTGCGACTGGACTCAGATTGGTCGGATGAAAGAAGTACACTGCTGGTGAGTGTTTGTATGCTGAAGATCCGAATCGCAGAGCCGCTGTTTGCGACTGGACTCGGATCAGTGGGATGAAAGAAGCACACTGTTGGTGAGTGCTTGTATGCTGAAGATCTGAATCGCAGAGCCGCTGTTTTGCGACTGGACTCGGATCGGTGGGATGAAAGAAGCACACTGTTGGTGAGTGCTTGTGTATGCTGAGGATCCGAATCATTGAGCCGGTGTTGCGACTGGACTTGGATCGGTTGGTGATGTTTGTATTGCCAAGGATCCGAATCTTTAAGCCGGTGCTGCGACTGGACTCGGATCGGTTGGTGGAGCTCGTTTTGCAGAGGATCCGAATCTTTGCGCTGATTATGCGACTAGATTCAGATTGGTTGTGGACGTAAGGGGCTCGAATGAGGAACGGAGAAAGGCAGTAAGTACGGATGTGTGCGAATAACCGAGTAAGACCTACGAAGTTGTAGGTGGTTTACGAAGGGGAACATAAAGTAACGGTTCGGTAGCAGGAAAGCACTACCTGCGACAGTGAGTGTGGGACAATTGATAAAAACCTAAGACCAATCTCGAAGGACATGCAGTGAGTTGGTAGAGTCGGCCTCTGCAATGCATCTGATATGAATCAGTTTGTAAAACATATTAAATTAATCCGATATAAATCGGTAGTAAGGAGTATCTGATACAAATTGGTTGTAGAGTGTATGCCATCCCTTACTGTGAAACTGAACACCTATCAACCACCCATCCCCCCAGGCTAATCAAGTGCAGAGAAGGCACCAGGTGGGCTCAACCACACCTCAATCAGCCACAGAAACCTATACAAACGATATATGCTGATCTCCTAATGAATGAGATGGCAACCCCATGGAGCATGAATTTTTTGACCAGTGAAGCCTATTGCGAGTGATATTGAGAACGACCGACAGTGACTGGAGGCTTGGGTCTACGAATGAATCGTATATTTGTCAGAAGGAACTTTACGAATGTACTATGCCTGTGCCGAATGATGTCGGGACATGAGCGACAACAACTCCGGGGCAGGTTTTTTCACAAAAGGGGTGCAGGATAAGAAGCATAATAAACCGCAAGATTTTGCACATGACACGAAAGTTTGGATACTACCTGCGACCGTGAGTGGGAACCGCCGCCGAAGACCACGAATGAAAAGCCGGAGTGCACCTGCGATTGAATGCACAGACTGCCGAACATGAGGTGAGCTGGGAAGAGTCAGCCCTGTGATGTGAGCTACCGCGCACTGGAACTGACACAGACCATTGTGGATGGTCTGGCTATATACCCTCCGGGCTCCTCCCATAATTTCAGGCCGGTAAACCGGCCTTCCTATATATATATATATATATATATAGATAGATATATATACCGTATTTATCGGCGTATAACACGCACTTTTTTCCCCTTAAAATCAGGGGAAAGTCGCAGGTGCCTGTTATACGCCGATACCATGCGATCCCGAGCTGTCACAATCTTAAAATCGCCGACCGCGATTTGAAAATGGCGCCGCCGGCGCCGAAATACACCGAGCCGATCCTCTGGTCTTTCCGGCGGCTCTCGTTTACTTTCGGCTCCACTCGTAGTCCCGAGCGGAGCTATCCGAACCTACTCGGCTAGGTTCGGATAGCTCCGCTCGGGACTACGAGTGGAGCCGAAAATGAACGAGAGCCGCCGGAAAGAGCCGAGGACCGGCTCGGTGTATTTCGGCGCCGGCGGCGCCATTTTCAAATCGCGGTCGGCGATTTTAAAGCTCAGGACAGGGGATCGAAGGGAAGGCTGCACTGGGGAAGGCTGCACTGGGAATGGCTGCACTGGGAATGGCTGCACTGGGGAAGGCTGCACTGGGAAAGGCTGCACTGGGAAAGGCTGCACTGGGGAAGGCTGCACTGACATGGCTGCACTGACATGGCTGTACTGACATGGCTGCACTAACAAGGCTGCACTGGGGAAGGCTGCACTGACATGGCTGCACTGAGAAGGCTGCAATGATGGGCATTTAAATGTAAGTTTTTTTTTCCTTCAACTTCCCTCCTAAAAGTTTTTTTTCCTTAAAATTCCCTCCTAAATTGGGGTGCGTGTTATACGCCGGTGCGTGTTATACGCCGATAAATACGGTATATATATATATATATATATATATATATATATATGCTGATATAAACCAGTAAGGACTATGCAAATATAAATGAGAGCTCCTTTTATTAAAAAAAATATTTATAAATAAATATATATATATATATATATATATATATATATATATATATATATATATATATACAGTCAGGTCCATAAATATTGGGACATCGACACAATTCTAATCTTTTTGTCTCTATACACCACCACAATGGATTTGAAGTGAAACGAACAAGATGTGCTTTAACTACAGACTTTCAGCTTTAATTTGAGGGTATTTACACCCAAATCAGGTGAACAGTGTAGGAATTACAACAGTTTGTATATGTGCCCCACACTTTTTAAGGGACCAAAAGTAATGGGACAATTGGCTGCTCAGCTGTTCCATGGCCAGGTGTGTGTTATTCCCTCTTTATGCCATTTACAAGGAGCAGATAAAAGGTCCAGAGTTCATTTCAAGTGTGCTATTTGCATTTGGAATCTGTTGTTGTCAACTCTCAATATAAGATCCAAAGAGTTGTCACTATCAGTGAAGTAATCATTAGACTGAAAAAACAAAACAAACCCATGAGAGATATAGCAAAAACATTAGGTGTGGCCAAAGAAAACACCCTTCACAACAGCTGGCCAGATCAAGAACACTCTCCAGGAGGTAGGTGTATGTGTGTCAAAGTCAACAATCAAGAGAAGATTTTACCAGAGTGAATACAGAGGGTTTACCACAAGATGTAAACCATTGGCGAGCCTCAAAAACAGGAAGGCCAGATTAGAGTTTGCCAAACAACATCTAAAAAAGCCTTCACAGTTGTTCTGGAACAACATCCTATGGACAGATGAGACCAAGATCAACTTGTACCAGAGTGATGGGAAGAGAAAAGTATGGAGAAGGAAAGGAACTGCTCATGATCCAAAGCATACCACCTCATCAGTGAAGCATGGTGGTGGTAGTGTGGGCATGTATGGCTGCCAATGGAACTGGTTCTCTTGTATTTATTGATGATGTGACTGCTGACAAAAGCAGTAGGATGAATTCTGAAGTGTTTCGGGCAATATTAACTGCTTATATTCAGAAAAATGCTTCAGAACTCATTGGACGGCGCTTCACAGTGCAGATGGACAATGACACGAAGAATACTGCGAAAGCAACCAAAGAGTTTTTTAAGGGAAAGAAGGGGAATTTTATGCAATGGCCAAGTCAATCACCTGACCTGAATCCGATTGACCAGGCATTTCACTTGCTGAAGACAAAACTGAAGGGAAAATGCCCCAAGAACAAGCAGGAACTGAAGACCGTTTCAGTAGAGGCCTGGCAGAGCATCACCAGGGATGAAACCCAGCGTCTGGTGATGTCTATGCGTTCCAGACTTCAGGCTGTAATTGACTGCAAAGGATTTGCAACCAAGTATTAAAAAGTGAAAGTTTGATGGATGATTGTTAATCTGTCCCATTACTTTTGGTCCCTTAAAAAGTGGGAGGCACATAATACAAACTGTTGTAATTCCTACACCCTTCACCTGATTTGGATGTAAATACCCTCAAATTAAAGCTGAAAGTATGCAGTTAAAGTACATTTTGTTTGTTTCATTTCAAATCCATTGTGGTGGTGTATAGAGCCAAAAAGATTAGAATTGTGTCGATGTCCCAATATTTGTGGACCTGACTGTATATATTTATATATATATTTTTTTTAATAAAAGGAGCTCTCATTTATATTTGCATAGTCCTTACTGGTTTATATCAGCAGAACAATTGCAGGAAGTGATGTGTGCACATAGGCCGGAAGCAAATGTGTGGTGATGCCAAACAAATCAATGAACCCCATCCACACCAAATCTATGCAAATCTGTATTTCTACATATAACAATATTTGAAGGCAAACTTGAGGGAGTTTGATAAGAAATGGTGTCCCTGGGATTGCAGCAGGTGAATTACAAAGACAAAGGCCCAGTTTGAGCCCTGGTTCACACTGACAATGACAGGAAATTGTGCGAGTTCAGCTGAACTCACACAATTTTATTCCAGCGTGTCAGTCTGGACTGCGGGGAGAGTTCCAGAGACATCTGTGCAGATTTCTGCACAGATGTCAATGGAAATCGCACCCAGAAGTCGCCAAAAGTGGTACAGAAGCTACTTTTGGAAATTGTAGCGCCACACCGACAAGGACGGTGCAATTGCCATCGATTTTGCCATGCGATTTGACATGTCAAATTTCACCAATGAGAACCAGGGCTGACACATACAACACTGCCTATCCACAAGCTGAATTCATTACCTGCAATTCTACACAGCTGTTATATACAAAGACTCCACCTAAACACCTTTATCATTGACTTACAAGTGTTCTGAAGAGATTAGTTTTTTTGGTGCACAATTGTATCTTATAATTTCTATGGGTATACGTAAGATATTGTACTTCCCCAAAATCACTACCCCCAAAACTAATTAAAAAAGAATAAAGAAAAGAGAAAAAACAACAAACAAGCTCAATAATGTACTTTTATTCTGCCAGCAGAAACAAAATTATGTACATTTACTAGTATAAAAAATAAATATTCTACAGGATATATGGTGCTACATTTAGCAAAACAGTTAGCAATTGGGTTTTAAGGGCCCTGCTCATAGGAGCGTACAATCTAAAATTTGTCTAAACCTTAGAGTGGACACAGCTTTACTTTCAGTGTATAACGGGTAACACATCATATTTTTATCTGCAAGATTATAGAAACATACTTAACATTCATTATTCTTACAAAGCATTCCAACATAATATTAAAAAGGCACATATTCAAACTATAACACCCACCACCACCCCACAATCCACACACCTAGATTGGGGAGTATGTTCTGCTGGAAGCTGCATTTCCATGTACATGATTAAGCAATAAGATCAAAGAGTAGAAGGTCAGCACATGTTCCCAAACCATGAATGCTTGTTCAGACAGGAAAACACACACAACATTGACAGCATGGCCACATAAACCCACTTTTGATGGAATAAATGCACAAGAATTTCGCCGAACAAACAGCCCTAGTTGAGCGTTTGTCAATATGCACAATATCATTCCTTCTTCCCCAAAAATCACAGCAAAAAACCTGGCCGCTTCTCAGGCCAAATTAACCACCCCCCCCCCCCCCCCCCGAACGGAAAGTCCTTTATATAAGGTTGTATTGTTAGCATACTGACACACGCCCAATAAAAGTACACGCCTACCAGTATCTTTCAATCTGTCTCTTCATGTATGTCTAAAGTGCTTGCACCCGATGAGCAGAAACACATAACAATATTTGCAACTGTGTTAGCCCTTGGCTATGTGCATCAAATCCCCAACTACAGGCCAAAGATTGAAGGCCATTTGCATGCACATAAACAAAGCAACAGTTTTCTAGGCATATGTACCTGTGCAGTGTAAACCCTACAATTTTAAATGTCCAAGTCCCTCTGCATGATTAGTGCTAACATTAACATCAATCCCTGGCTGCAATGAGCTTCCAATCTAAAGTCCAAAACAAACTTTCTTACATTAGAGACTATTTTGACAGGAGACAAATAAGGTGCCAGCATGTCTTTGGATTATGATGTGGGGTTGTTTATGCAGGGGTTGGGCTTGGCCTCTTAGTTCCAGTGAAGGGAACTCTTAAGGTGTCAGCATACCAATACATTTTGGACAATTTCATGCTCCCAACTTTGTGGGAACAGTTTGGGGATGGCCCCATTCCTGTTCCAACATGACTGCACACCAGGGCACAAAGCAAGGTCCATAAAGACATGGATGAGGGAGTTTGGGGTGGAGGACTGGCCTGCACAGAGTCCTGACCTCAGCCTGATAGAACACCTTTTGGCTGAATTAGAGCAGAGACTGCGAGCCAGGCCTTCTCATTCAACATCAGTGCCTGGCCTCACAAATGCGCTTCTGGAAAAATGGTCAAATATTCCCATAGACACACTAAACCTTGTGGACAGCCTTCCCAGCCTTCCCAGAAGCTGTTATAGCTGCAAAGGGTGGGCCAAACCAAATCTTAACCCTACGGACTAGGACTGGGCTGCCATTAAAGTTCATGTGTGTGTGTGTGTGTAAAGGCAGGCGTCACAATACTTTTGGCTAGATAGTGTATCTGGCAAGATTTACAATGGTGGTGGAACCCTCCTACACATAAATACTGCATTTAGACATAGTTTTAGGACCTGAGTCAGGAGTTATGTTTAACAACATAGGGAGATGAGAAAACTTCTCTACATGAAGCAACATGTTTAGGATTTGAACCGAGACCCTCAGAGATGCTAAGCAGAAGTTCTAACCTCTTTGTCACAGAGCCACCACATGTGGAAACCTCCTACACATAAATACACATATACTGTATTTCTTTGGACATATAGGTGGTGGAATTACATTACTCAAGAGTTATTCTTCTTGATTTATTCTGTGATATTTGGTGGGTCGATTTTCATTCTCGAAAACGCATTTTAGCCCAGCGCTAATTTTGGTATTTACTATAGCGCCTTGTAAAAAAGCCATGGGAGCTAAAATGACAGCTGTTTGCAGGTCTGAGCATGCTCAGTTGTGTTGGCACCTAGTTGTACAGAGACTGGGAATTTATCTCTTTTCAGACTTTTAAAGATATTTCAGTGCAGAAATCATTTTTTCACATAGTTTAAAAGCAGATTATCATTAAACAATATACAATACCGCATATTTCAGTACAATTTAGGGAATTATATCATGCTCTAAACATTATTTCTATGTGCACTACTCCAGGTTTTAGCAGAGTAACGGTTTGGGTGCTATTTGTTTTCAGGTAACTATAATAAATTTGATTTTGGGAGTATTTTTTTACCAGCGCTATAGTGAATACTGTTTTAGCGCTAATTAGCATGATTGGCTGCTAAATAGCGCCAATTAGCACAGCAGCACTATAGTAAATGGCCCCCTATGTGTTGTGTAAAACTAACACTGCACATCACCCTGAACACACCATCCCCACCGTAAAACATGGCGGGGGCAGCATCATGTTGTGGGGATGTTTTTCTACAGCAGGGACAGGGAAGCTGGTCAGAGTTGATGGGAGCCAAATACAGGGCAATCTTAAAAGAAACCCTGTTAGAGTCTGCAAAAGACTTGAGACTGGGGCGGAGGTTCACCTTCCAGCAGAACAACAACCCTAAACATACAGCCAGAGCTACAATGGAATGGTTTAGATTAAAGCATATTCATGTGTTAGAATGGCCTAGTCAAAATCCAGACCTAAATCCAATTGAGAATCTGTGGTAAGGCTTGAAAATTGCTGTTCACAGACACCCTCCATCCAATCTGACAGAGCTTGAGCTATTTTGCAAAGATAAATGGGCAAACATTTCACTCTCTAGATGTGCAAAGCTGGTAGACACATCCCCAAAAAGACTTGCAGCTGTAATTGCAGCAAAAGGAGGTTCTACAAAGTATTGACACAGGGGGGCTGAATACAAATGCATGCCATACTTTTCACATATTTATTTGTAAAAAAAAATGAAAACCATTTATCATTTTTCTTCCACTTCACAATTATGTGCCACTTTGTGTTGGTCTATCACATAAAATCCCAATAAACTACATTTATGTTTTTGGTTGTACCATTACAAAATGTGGAACATTTTAAGGGGTATGAATACTTTTTCAAGGCACTGTAGACTGCTCAGATGATAAAAAAGATACAAAGCTTTCCACTGAGCGGTCCGTTTGTGAAAGAACATGGTTAAGCTCATGTCATTTTGTGCCAAAACGTCTAACATTATTTCATATGGTTTCTCTTCAATAGGCAGTGTGTAGCTCATCAGGACATTCACTCTATTTTTCTACTTTCCTGGCTGCCTACAGTACAGTAGAGCTCTTAGAGCTTTGAATTTACCTACACAGTTGGGGTGTAATAACAGGTTTCATCGACACATGGTGCTGCAAGTAAAATTGTAAAATAAATAATAAAATATTTTTGTTTATTATGAATAAGTCACTACATTGCAGCCAACATTCTTATAAAATGTGTGATGCAATCACCACAATATATATTTAGTTTTAGGAAAAAAGTCATACAACACCTAAGAGTTTAAGTTATAATTCAATAATTTCTTTTGACAGTGACAGTAGTTGTTTGGGTCTTATCTGTTGAGGAAAAGCAGCCATTAGGATTTCTGATTCATACATTATGCCATGGAGATTTTACAACAAGTTTGTAAAATCTCAGTGATCACGTATCAATAGTTGCCTTTTCCCCACAGAAAGAATGGTCTCATCATTATGTTAGTGCTGTATATGATGATTGGCCAATATGGGGAAAAAAGTCACCTCAGGTCTTCACTGCAGGTCCAGGAGGTGCAGCAAACTGAATAAGGCATGGTAGGCCACTCTCAACACTCATGTGCCCATGTATGGCTTGTCTAACCTACATCATATGAACGTGAATATCATATTGTGTAATTAAAGCATTAGGTTGCGTTTTTTTTGTGGTGGATTGGGGGGAGGGGTCATGTGAGATTACCCTCGTCTGGCAGCTTACATCCACTTTACCTGTGTAGCAATTGGGTAAACCATTAAATCTGACCCTTTGCATAAGTGGAAGATAGAGGACTTTCCTAATTTTTTTTCTCTGCAAGTTTGTACCCTTTCCCTGTACCCAAGGCAGTTCATTTACCCCAATGTCTCATTAATGCAGGTCCGATCCTAGGTAACTCTTAAATGCTTTATTAGAACTTGGGATTGAAGGATGAGAAGGTGTAATACTGATAACCCTTACACATAATCCCCTACAACTTCTCAGGGCAGTGTCTAAGTGGGACCCAGCATTAGGAGCCCATAGCTACCACTATAGTAAATCTCCACACAATGTGAGGTTTTAGTGTGACTCAGCTCCAATTCCAGTACACTAGCTTCTCCAGTCACTGGCATACAGCCTACTTCCACAGGTACACAGCCTATAAGAGAGCCAAGCCCCCTATGCCCTGGGCTCAAGGACTAGGATCTCCACCAGCCATCGCATAGCTTGCTGGCAGGGGAAGGACCCCAGCTAGGAAAAAATATTTTCATAACAGGTCTAAGCTGTTTGTTAAGGCAAGGTCCAAACACCGAATGGCAGACTTATTAGGGATTGGCAAGAAAAACAGACAGGACTCTCTACATCACAGGTTGGTCACAGTACTCTGGAGCCTACTCAATAGGGTCTGGAAAATGTCGAGCACAAGGAACTCTCGAGCACAGCATTCTAAAAGAGTTTTGCAAAACATGCCAACAAAGCTAGGCTGTTAGGGAACACATCCCTACATATGCTTCTGCTATGCTAATTGGTTTCCTCTCAAAAAGGCCTTATATGTGTTTGTTGTGGAGACAGTACATTGTAGTATTTACTGGGAAACAGAGACTAATGAAAATGTACCTTCATATACACTTTAAGGCGCTGTGTAATCTGTTGGCTTAAAATAAATACAGAAAATAAGAATATGTTGCTCTTAATTGGTTTACAAAGCTGTTAACTGATCTTCAAGCTTTAATATCAGCAATATTAATCTGGAGTTTTTATGTATCACAGTAGGGTTCAGGATGATTCTAAACTTGTCTACAATAAATTACAAACAGTCACCATAAAGATTTGGCACATTGTCAATGGGCCATTAGTTTTAACAATCCAGTTTTTATGCACTTTACTGTAGATTTTGTTTTATTATTCACAAAACAAAGAAGCTTCCATTAAGGAGAGTGTAGTTAATTCAGTTTGCTGCTTCCGCTATCAGCATGCAAAGAAATATGAATCCCTAATGAACAACTGATAAAGGCAAATTAAATGGGTACTGCATTCTATTACAAAAATTTTGCATTCATTTACATCTTATGAAAGATAAATTATTGTTTTTCCTTTGAAGAAAGAGTGTACATTAGCTTGTTGTTTAATGTATTGAATTCTGGTTTGGTTTACTTTGTGGCATAAAGCAATTCCAAAATGTTTCTGAAAGTTTAAAGAATGATTCTGTGAAAAGGATTGGCTCAGACGTAATTATGAATTTTATAACAGAATTTTATTAGGTACTGACATCTAGAGCTCTGCTATGAAATATATTAATTTATTCTGTAGAGTATTTTAAAAGCACACTGAACATTATTTTATCAGTGCTAATAATTGCTAAAATAATCAGAATAAATAGCTAAATACTCAACTTTTGTTCTGCTTCTCTGCCGATTCTATGTGTATTTTTCTTAGTTACATATTTAGGTGAAAAAGACACAAAACACCTAATCAATAGAAAAATAAATAAATTTATAATAAAATAAAAACATGTAAATACGTAATTCTAACCCCACAGTTGATCCAGAGGAAGGCAAAAACGCCTTATAAAGCAAGCTCCAATTTTCTCCAAACAAAAACTCACAGTGCTTTGTGGGAACTAAATTTTGTCCATTTGGTTCTTCAGGAGCTTCTCTTTGAACCTAGTAAAAAGATCCTTGATGACCCTGTTCCAGAAGATGGCTTTCTAAGGAAACTGTCCTTCACATACTTAAAGGAGAAGTATAGCCAAAGCTCTTTTGGCTATACTTCTATTGTAGGTCACAAGAGTGCAGTACATTCTGAACTCCGGTGACCCGTTTTCAAGTGACAGCTGGCTAAAGTCTGCTGTCGGCTGACGTCACTCAGCCGGGCCAGGTTCTGGAAAGATCCCGACCATATAGTCAGCATCTACCAAAATGTCTAGACCAACACCTGGCTCAGCCTCTCTGGAGGGGCAGAGAGCCGGTGACTTACAGTCACAGCTCTCTGCTCGGAGCAGAGGGGAGAACTGAGCATTCAGCAATGTTTGATCACTCCGTTCTCACTGCAGTGATCGATGCTGCATCCACCTAGTTGAGTATAAATGTTTTGTTTTTTTTAAAGTCCCTACTTCTCTTTTAATGTGGTAAGGGCTAACAGAATTTATCTGGCTACAGCTTCTACTAGGAAAACTCGGTCTCTATTCATCACTCTGAGCAGCCCCTACTGGAATCTCCGGCTTCTAATATGATCATTTCTTATATCATAGAACAATGGGATCTCCTCATTTGAGTAACTGCTTATAATATCTGGGCAGTCGGTACGTTCTGGGGCTTCCCAACACAGGCTGCAGTTTTCCATGTTTGCTTTTGGTCACCGCATGCATTGAAGACAACAATCTTCTGTCCTCCAAAGAACACTAAATAATAAAAGATTTACTTACCATTTTCTCCTTTTCTCCAGTAATTTCTTGGAGGATACAGCTTCTTCCTCTCTTGGAATTCTGTTTTATGTTGACATGATTAAGCTATTTTTCTCTGAAAAGATGTTTTCTACTATCATTCACAATATGATACATGGCCTCTTTTGTCTTGCAAAGTCTCCAAGCCTCTTATACCTATACCTGCATGTTGAAGATTAGAGTTTTGTGCATTCTGACAAACAGCTGGGGAAAAACGTAACCCTTAACTCTCAAAACTTAATCTGCTAAGATCCTCTGATTTTATTAAACTACAGCCCCCATACTAGATTAGCCCCCTAAACTACAATCATCAAAACTAAAACCCCTGACCTTTTAAAGACCCCTAAACAAAAGCCCACAACTCTAAAACCACCAAAACTTAAAGCTACCAAAACTTCTAACCTTATACGCCATAACCTTATGTTCTGACCACTAATGCCCCGTACACACGATCAGAAATTCCACCAGCAAAATTCGGATGTGAGCTTTTGGTCAGAAATTCCGACCATGTGTATGCTCCATCGGACTTTTGCTGGCGGAATTCAAGCCAGCAAAAGATTGAGAGCAGGTTCTCTATTTTTCGGACGGAAAAAAGTTCCTATCCGAAAATGCGTTAGTCTGTATGCAATTCGGATGAGCAAAAAATCACGCATGCTTGGAAACAATTCGACTCATGCATTGAACTTCATTTTTTCGGCTCGTCGTAGTGTTGTACGTCACCGCGTTCTTGATGGTTGAAAGCTCAGAGAACTTTTGTGTGACCATGTGTATGCAAGGCAAGCTTGAGCGGAATTCCGTCGGTAAAAACATCCAAGTTTTTTCTGATGGAATTTTTGATCGTGTGTATGGGGCATAAGGCTCCGGAATTTTACAGCCTTGCAAGCTAAAGAAAACAGTCTTTTAAACACCATTAACTAAAGCCCATATCCCTAAAACACTGTATTTAACGCCCCCTAAACAAAATCCCCCAACCCTTTAAACCACATAAACTAAAGGAGGGATGGTTGTGGGCTATACTTTAGGTTGGCCAAGAACATCAGACCTTTTTTTCTTTTGACAGCACCACCATCCATATACACATGTATGTTTATTAGAGCATGCTTGTGTTAAGAATTTGCAAGTCTTACGGTGCTTGACTTTCATTGTGCTGTAGTGGGAAAGTACTAAGGCATCTGTCAAATCAGAGTAAATCTACAGTATGCAGTAGTACATCCAGCCGCAGGTTTTATGTCACAATAGAATATGGATTAGTTCTCCGCTGTCACCCTTCTTGCCAGCTAGCTGCTTTCAAATGTGGAATAATTGATACTAGAAATACTAAAAAAGATGAATTCATGGACAGGATCACACAACGCTAGGTATTTGTGTTTAACATAATTTATGAAAAGTATTTATAAAATATTTTATTCCAACTGAACATATAAACACAATTATTCATTAGCCAGGTAATAATAGAAATAATAATAATGCTAACATTAGCAAAGGTTAAAAGCTGTCTTAAGCACACTGGCAACTGTGACAGTGATCACCAAAGGCACACCTTGAATATAACATACACTGCATGTGGGCTAGAAGGCAGAAAGCAAATAAAATCTCTGCAGAAAACAACATTGGCATGTCTGATTAAGGCACCTTTCACACTTGTGCGACTTGTTCTGCGACTTGGGACTGCAAAGTCGCATGACAAGTTGTACCACATGATTTCCAAAGAGTACCATTCATATCTGTGCAACTTCAAGTCGCAGTGACTTCAAATTAGTCCCTGCACTACTTTGGTCTAACTTTGATGCAACTTGAGGTCCATAGACCTCAAGATTACACAGGTGTTGCTTCACATCCCATCGAAGTCACGCGACTTTCACGTCATACAAGTGTGAAAGGGGCCTAAGGATGTAAAAACCATTCTCTTTGTTTTCTCACAGTGCCCCTGAAAAGTCTCAAAGTCTCACAAATACCTGTTTAGGCTGCCAGTCAAATTCGCCTAATGCAGCTTCCTGTGATGGAGTGGAAATGTTGCTGCCATGTTCCTGAATTCAGAGTAAAGTTGCCTCACTCATGTAGGTCGCGCCTGCTTGCACTTCAGTGAGATGAAAAATGTTGCAGGGAGGTATCGCTATCAGCATTGTCACTGCTGATTCACAAGACAGTAGTTTATCAATCAGCACCTGGTCACATCTATTCCTGCCCACTGCCTCCTGCATTGATAACAGTGCCTCTGTTACTGAAATGCTCTCACTGTAAGCTGCAGTGTCTAGGAAGGGAAGCGTGTGGAACACAAATGAAGGATGATCTAGCTCAGTCAGTGAAGGTAAAGTCAGTTTTTTTTTTGTTTATTTATAAGGCTTGTGTACCACATAGTAAGTGGAAATGGTATTTTTTCAGGGCTGTCATAAAGAGCATTTAGTTATACTTTAAATCTGAACTCTGGTAGGTGAAATGTACCCTTGTACTAGGGGCCTTCCGCACTGAGTAGGTTAACTGCTTATTAAGTCTAGGGGTACCAGAATAAGGAGAAATACTTTACCTTATTCCCTTCTCCGGCAGGCTTTCTCAATCAGTGCAACCAGTCCAGTGATGCCTCCTTTTTATGACACAGGTTGTAAAAGACCTTGGACACCCTGGGAGACACAGAGAAAAGTAATTCTGTGGCCCGCATAGAGAATACTGGCCAATCCCTACCAGTGGAAGTGGCTTAATAGGAATTGGTTAAATAGATTCTAAGCCCACTCACTGTATACTCCACATAAATATGCCACAGTCCTTGTAACCACAAAATACGCCTTAATTACTGTGCCACAGCTGACAGTCTACAGGCACACATAAACCTCAGCACAAAGAATTATTTAAAAAATAATAATCCCTTAAAGTAATTGTAATTTAAAAAAAAAAAAACATATCATACTTACCATCTCTGTGCACTGGTATTGCATAGAGTATCTCCGATCTATCTCTTCTTTGGTCCCCCCCTGGCGCTCCCAGGTCCTCCTCTTCTCCATGTGCCACCATAGGAAGCCCATGTAGGCTCCATTCCAAGCCCCGCTTCCTTCTCATTGGATTTGATTGACAGCAGCAGGAACCAATGGCTCTTGCTGCTCCCTCCATGTCCAGTGAGTAGAGAGAGAGCAGCTCCCCTGCTTTTGGACATAGCTCTAGATTGGGCTCAGGTAAGTATTTGGGGAAGGGGGGGGCTTAAAAAACATTGAAATGTTTTTTTACCTTAATGCAGAGCATGCATTAAGGTAAAAAACCTTAAGCCTTTACAACCACTTTAATTTTTATATAGAGCCAGCACTTTACCAAATCATATCCCAAAGAAGAACTTCATTAACCACTGTGGCTGGTAGACATTTCAGGTGGAAGTGATTTGGGCAGCTGTAAAGCCACCTGATCACTTCCACAGACCGCCAAAGGTAACACCTCCCCATCCGACTGCCCTGCCATGTATACTGGGCTCCATTACTCCACCTGCAGATCTGGGATCAGATCTGTGCTCCATTATCTTCGGTGGAAGGCAGGAGAGACTGATGTAAAGTAAAGTAAAGTAAAGAGAACCTGTCATTACAGTATGCTATCATATAGGGGACTATTGGCTCTCTATGAGATTGAAATAAAGGTAACTGTTAAAAAAAAAAATAAAGTAACATATATTAAAAAAAAAACACAAAAATGTTCAAAGTCTTCTTTCCCACAAATGTGCATCTAAGAACATAAATGCATATGGCAGGTGTGCCTTTTTTAAGCAAACGATGACTGTGCTACACATGGTACATATCACTGTGAACATTGAAGTGGGAGCAATAATTCTAGGGCCATCATTCACTGTCAACTCTAGAACAAATAACTTGTAAAGGATTTTAAAGTGACTCCTACTATAGACTATTTTGGGTACCAAAGTCTATCGCCATTTCATGGGTGTTTGCAATTTTAAGACTTGATGTGTTGGGTATCTATTTACTCATCGCAACTTTTTTTTTTTTTTTTATAATCATTTTATTTAATTTAAGAATAAAAGAAGAAAAAATACAACATTGTATACAGGTTATACAAAAGATAAAATTGTAAAGTACAAGGAAATAAATTAATACTCATAGTAACAAAAATGATGGTGGAATAAGAGGGAAATACCAGGATAAGAAGGGTCAAATAGTATATGTATAAGAATTTTTAATCACAAATGTAATAGGGATCTATCAAAGTTCGGAGGAAGGAAAGATGTAATCCAGGGGGACCATATTTTCTCGAATTTGTGGGAAGTGTCACAAAGAATTGCAGTTTTTCGATAGACCTATACCATATCAGTTTATTTTTAACTGATGAGGAATTTGGTGTAGAGGACCACCAAGCTTACGCCAAAGTTTGTTTGGCAGCATTGAATATGAGGCAGAATTGATTATTTGTGAAGTCTTTAGGTTTAAGATTCAGTAAGGCTTCTTGTGGATTTTTGCAAAGCTCTTTTCCAAACAAAGTAAAGATTATTCGGTATATGTCAGTCCAAAATTGCTTGATTTTGGGACAATCCCACCATATATGTAAGAAGGTACCACCAGTGCTCAAAGCAACCCCAAAAGCATTTATGAGAAGCTGTTGGTTTCATTTTGGCTAAGCGCTGGGGAACTAAATTCCATCTCTTTACCAATTCATAGTTGGATTATCTTGCAGCTGTGTTGATAGAACAGTAAGCCATGGTTTACCAAATTTGTCTCCAATCTTTTTCTCTTATAGATCCGCCAAGATCACTTTCCCATTTAATCATATATAAGTGAGATAGAGGCACCCTTTTTTCAAGTATAGATGAATATATTACTGAGATAAGCCCAATAGTAGTAGGATTGTGTTTACATGAGTGTTCAAAGGAAATAAGGGTTTGTAGGCCTGATGATGACCCTATTGTTTGGATTAGGAAATTTCCTAATCTGGAGATATCTAGAGGTTTCTTTATAAGGCAAGTTATGTGATTGTTAGACAGAGGAAAGTCTCAATACACCAGTGGAGGATATCAGATCATATATTTTATAAATATTGTTAAGTCCACCATTTGAATTTGAAGGGTTAAAGGAATCCCAGTAGAAACATTGGGTTACATAGAATTGGTAATGGGGAGTATATGAGGATATTCCACTAAATTTGTAAGTATCCCATAGTGATAAGGACTGTTTAATAATGCGGTTGTCAATACATTTTTAGACTTTTCTAGGAATCCATAGAATAGTATCAATGGATATAGGGTCCAGCTGGGAGGCCTCTATCAATATTCTGAGAGGTGGGTCTGAACAATAATTTTTATATTTAATTTAATATTAATTGTTATAAAATAATAATAATAACTGTTGTGTTTCTCTGTTTGCATAACCAACTCTTTCCTTTGTAGATCTTTTGTCTCATTAAAGCATAATGTCTGTGTCCCCCTTACATTGGCGGTCTGTGTCTGTACCCCCTTTACATTGGTGGTCAGTATCTCCCCCCCCTTAGATTGGTGGTCAGAGTCTGTACCCCCCTTACACTGATAGTGCCTGTGTTCCCTTTTAAATTGGTGTTCAGTGTCTGTGACCCCCCTTCTTCACCTTTTCCCACTTTTCTCACACTCTTTCATTATCAGTTTAACATACATGTCACCTATTTTTCAAAGGTTTCCTTCTCCTTGGGGACAACCGCCCCACTCGTCCCCTTTTTTTCATCTCACCACTCACCATTGCCATTCCCCTCTGTGACCCATCTGGGGTGGTGCTTGGGCTGGTGGTGTGTCGCCCGGATGGGCCCCTTCAGCTTTGGGGCGTGGTATCATTGGCTGGCCTGACCTGCCGGGCCCCGCCGCCTGTGCGCAAGTATATGTGTGTAAGTTTGATGGATTAAGTGTACTATGTGGGGGACATATTCTACATTTACCCACCATTTTCCCTTAATCTTTCCCCTTTTAAATATGACTGTTTTCCATATCCTTAGGTAACCCTTGGTTTTGCTCCTGATGAGTGGCTATAAGGTCCCAAAACGCGTAGAGCTTACAACTACCCATAGGTGTACCCCACTATTAATCATGTATGAACGTTCCATTTTCATTTGTGTTCCCTTTCTGTAACCTTTTTCATTTGACACTTGAATGTGTCATATATTTCTTATTTGTGATTTTTAGCTATTTAACTGTTCATGTAATTGTAACAAAAGTCCTTGTTGGAATGTATACTTTGATGAAATATAGAGTAACAACAGTAGCTATGTGCAATAAAACTATGTGAATATATGACCATTTTGAATATAATAAAACCTGTTTTTTACCTAATTTTTGTATTTGCCCCCGTGTGTCTCATTTAAAGTCCCGCCCTTTGCTCTCTTTTTTCAATAAAAATAACTGTTGTGTTTCTCTGTTTGCATAACCAACTCTTTCCTTTTGTAGATCTTTTGTCTCATTAAAGCGTAATGTCTGTGCCCCCGTTACATTGGCGGTCTGTGTCTGTACCCCCTTTACATTGGTGGTCAGTATCTTCCCTCCCCTTAGATTGGTGGTCAGAGTCTGTACCCCCCTTACACTGATAGTGCCTGTATTCCCTTTATATTGGTGTTCAGTGTCTGTGACCCCCTTACATTGGTGGCCAGTGTCTGTGCCCCCCTTATATTGGTGGTCAGTATCTGTGCCCCCCTTACATTGGTGGTCAGTATCTGTGCCCCCCTTACATTGGTGGTCAGTGTCTGTACCCACTTACACTGATAGTGCCTGTGTTCCCTTTAAATTGGTGTTCAGTGTCTGTACCCCCTTTACACTGGTGGTCAAGGTCTGTGCCCCCCCTTATATTGGTGGTCAGTATCTGTGCCCCCCCTTACATTGGTGGTCAGTGTCTGGGGCCCATCACACTGATAGTGTATGCACCTCCATTAAATTGGTATAATGTCTGTGCCCGCCTTACATTGGTGGTCTGTGTCTGTACCCCTTTACATTGGTGGTAAGTATCTGTGCCCCCCTTACATTGGTGGTCAGCGCCTGTACCCTCCTTACACTGATAGTGCCTGTGTTCCCTTTAAATTGGTGGTCAGTGTCTGTATCCCCTTTACATTGGTGTAACTATCTGTGTCCCCCTTACATAGGTGATCACTGCCTCCCCCCTATAATGATGGTCAGTATCTCCATTCCCCCAACACTGGTGGTCGGTGTATCCTTTCCCCCCAACAGCAGGAACTTCTGATATTTGCTGTGGTGGTAGCAGCCAGGCAGGTGGATAAGCAGGCAGACAGAAACTGTAGCATATAATCTCAAGGCTCTGCACCCGTTTGTGCCAGTGCAAACACATTGGCGCAGGCTTGAGGACAGGGTCACCATCCTCACCAGTATGCCAGGTTGCCAAGTAAATTGCAAGGACTGCATGCTTAGACTCAGTTAATGTGACAGGGCCAAGCAAAAAATTATAAAATAAGTAGCAGGTGGTTTGCAAAAGGGTCGAGGGGCACTGTCCTGGCACCTTTGTTTCCCTAAGACAACAGCAGCCTACTGAATGGGAATGCTATGGGAGTGAACAGGCAAAATGCCCACAAAATGGACAAACACCTAAAATTCTAATGTAAAATACGTTACTAAAGCGCTGATAGGAGTCAACCTAAAATCTATAAATAATGTGACTAATTGTATTAATTAAAAACAGCGACAGCTATTTAAAATGTGTTCTGGCACCACATGTTCAAATGAATAAAAACAAATAATAGTGCACTAAATTTCACATGTATGCTTCATAATAAACTCCAGTGAGTAAGTGACAAAACGCTATCTTAAAAGATATATGCAAAAAGTCCACATGCACAATAATATGGATAAAACTCTTGATTGCTGAAGAGACATCGATAAACTTAATCCGTGCTCTGTGACAGTCTCTGCAAAGAATAAGTGCTGACAGGTAATCACCACCACCCAGGGGCGGAACTACCGCCATAGCGACCCACACGGGCGCTATGGAGCCCGCAGCCGAGTGGGGCCCGGTGAGGATGAGAGCACTGCCGGAACAGTCTACCAGCCAGGGGAAGAGAGAGGCAAGGAAGAGGCGAGCTGTCCGTATCAGCAGAGAGCGGAATTGCCCGCTGTAATAGCTTTCATTAGAACTTCCAGTGTTCCCAGGGCTCACGTCACATAGCTCCACCTCTTGGGCCGGCGCCTTTGATAGACAGAACGCCGGTCCAATGCGGGACGTGTGAAGTCATCAAAGGTGTCAGGCCAAGAGGTGGGGCTATGTGACGATGAGCCCCGGGAAGACAGGAAATTCAAATGAAAGCTATTAAAGCGGGCAATCCCGCTCTCTGCTGATCCGGGCGGCTTGCCTCTTCCTCTGCACAGGTGAGGCTGTATGGGGCACAGGCAGGCCAGGCTGTATTGGGCACAGGCAACGCTGTATTGGGCACAGGCAACGCTGTATTGGGCACAGGTCATGCTGTATTGGGCACAGGTCACGCTGTATGGGGCACATGTCACGCTGTATGGGGCACAGGTCATGCAGCATTGGGCACAGGTCACTCTGTATGGGGCACAGGTCACGCTGCATTGACACTAGGGCGGCTGGGGGGGGGCTGTTTGCAGTGGGGGGGCATACAACATTTTGCTATGGGGCCTTGTGATTTCGCCCCTGCCATCACCTCCGTGTGCAATGCCTGCTCACCTCAAATAAAGACCCCCTTGGGTCTATTGGTACTTTTAGGGATAATCCACAAAAGAATCAGCTTGATCGTACATGGGTTTTCAGCTAATGGCTCCAGAAATACCAGGACTTCTCCATAAACAGCCAGAAACTGAACCAGGAACCATGATGGAGACTCAGGAGATCTCATCTATGGTGTTCCCAAAACATTTGACAAGTCAGGAGAGTAATGCCGCGTACACACAAGCGGACTTTACGGCAGACTTTGCCCGGCGGACGGGATTTCCTTGGACAATTCGATCGTGTGTGGGCTCCAGCAGACTTTGTTTTCTCAAAAGTTGGACGGACTTAGATTTGAAACATGTTTTAAATCTATCTGTCGAACTCGAGTCCGGTCGAAAAGTCCGCTCGTCTGTATGCTAGTTCGACGGACAAAAAGCCACGCTAGGGGAGCTATTGGCTACTGGCTATGAACTTCCTTGTTTTAGTCCGGTCGTACGTCATCACGTACAAATTCGACGGACTTTGGTGGATTGTGTGTAGGTAAGTCCGTTCATTCGGAAAGTCCGTCATAAAGTCTGTCGAAAAGTCCGCCGAGCAAAGTCTGCTGTAAAGTCCGCTCGTGTGTACGCGGTATAAGCCTGTACAATAGTGAAATGTTCAGCTTCACCTATTGTTATAATCATGAACACTGTTACCCTGGCATCTCTATAGGCACACAGAACCTTGCGAGTAGCTCACCAAAGATGAATTTTAAAAACATAACATAAGCTACCACAAACTTGACCTCAACATCTAAGCATACTTCTAAAGCGAGTGAGCCAATTACAGAAGCAGAGGGATGAGAAACTGTAGAAAGCTTGTTGCTATGGTTGCAAGGAATATTTTCTTCTTTGTCAGTTGTATAAAAGCATGGCTGGCTGCACATTGAAATGAAAATGTGAATTTAATAACAAAAAAAGTGTATCTTAATCCAAAACTTAAAAATATGGATAGAGTAGAGGAAGGTTAACACCACTGTATTTTTTTTTTCTTTTTTTGCCTTTAGTGTCTCATCAGGGAGATTTCTACTCCACCAATCTGGATCTGTCAGATCTGACCATAAGCTTGTATTTGTACATCATATTTAGATTAGACAATACACTTCCATGCACACCACAAAATAATCAGCCTTAAAGGGTAACTCTACTTCTGTAGGGAAAAAAATTAGCAAATAAAAAAAAAAAATAATATAAGTTACACAATTGCGACACAACTCATATTGTAATTGAATGTTATTAAAAATGACCTTTCCTTTTCAATCTGCAACCGCTGTCATTTTTTAAAAATGCAATGCAATATGGCTACCTGGAGGTGTTCTGTACACATAATGTGTACAGTACGCCCCCCAGAAACATCATTTCCTGCTTGTGTGATTGGCTCATTGATTTTCCCAGAAGCCTACCCTAAAATACAAGTCAGAATTTAGGCATCCCCTGGAACAATAATGTCATTTTGGTGAGATACTCCCAATAGGAACACGTCTAAAGGGATGCAGACTCTGCAGCTTTCCTCATTAGTGCCCTGCAGGTGCACAGCTGATTGATAATTATAAAACCACTCCCATTAGACTCTTTCCCATATGGGCACTGAGAAACAAACAGGGATTTCTTCAGAATAAGGTAGGAATCTGCAACAAAGTTTGTTAAAATCCTTGCACTGTGCATATATCACCCAGAGGGTGAATTTTTTATTCATAATAAGAGTGAAGTTATGCTTTAAAAGGAAAATTTGCTTTGCTCTGTTCTGCCACCGTGACCAGGGAAAAAGTCCAGTGTAAGTGTTCAACTGATTTGTTCCCTTCCAAGTGACAGCACCAGGCCACCAGCCACAAGGGTCATCCATATCTGGATGTTACAGGTATTTCACTTTGCAGCAGAACAGAACAATATGGGATCGAGGAAAAGTAGTATATGCTGCTGGTGGGAAACTAAACCACTTCCCGACCATCCTATAGCAGTTTTACTGCTACAGGGCGGCTGCTGTGCGCAGGATCACTTGTATATATGTGATTCTGCACTTCTGGTAGCAGATGCAAATGCGCCCTGCTGGTGGCTCGCTCCCGCTATGATTATACACAGTGGGAGCCGAGCAGCGGGTACCATGGACTTGATGCCTGCCAGCACCCGCCGATTGTTCCGTACAGAGGCAGAATGGCAGTCTGCCTATGTAAACAAGGCAGATTGCTGTTCTTTCATTAGGGAAGGCATGGATCCTGTGTTCCTGCAAAGCAATAGATCCGTGCCTTCCCCTAGTAAAAGTACCTCTCACACTGTACAAAAACAATGACTAGGCACACGGGTAACCCTTTTGTCTCCCCTGATGTTAATCCCTTTCATTGCCACTGTCATTAGTACAGTGACAGTGCATATTTTTTAAAACTGATCACTGTATTAGTGTCACTGATTCCCAAAAAAGTGCCAAATGTGTCAGTTAGTTCCTGATTTGTCCACCGCAATATCGCAGTCCCACTGTCACTGATTGCCATCATTACTAGTAAAAATATAAATAAAAATTCCATAAATATTTATCCCATAGTTTGTAGACACTATAACTTTTGCGCAAACCAATTAATATAGGCTTATTGGGAATTTTTTTTTACCAAAAATATGTAGCAGAATACATATTGGCCTAAGTTGATGAAGAAATTAGATTTTTAAATTTTTTTATTGGATGTGTTTTATAGTAGAAAGTAAAAAATTACAACGAAAAGTAGCTCTATTTGTGAGAAAAAAAGGACAAAAATGTATTTGGGTACAACGGCGCAATTGTCAGTTAAGTTAATTATCGCAAAAAATGGCCTGGTCATTAAGGGGGGGGGGGGATCTTGAGGAGCTATAGTGGTTAAAGTGTACTGCATGTAAACCCAAACTATTTTTTAGTATGTTTGGCGCCACCCTTTCCTGCATATGGTTTTCTAAAAAGTAAAAAACTTATTTTTTTTTCATTTGGGATTGAGTGAAGAAAGATTAGAACACCTGTCAGGTTATAATTGCCATCTGTGTCCCCATTAGGGAAAGTAATCCCCTCTATTTGTTCTGTTTATGATTATCACCAGAGTGAAAGCAAAATAAAATCTCATATTTTGTGTTGCTCCTAAAACTGAATTAGAGAAGACACTAGTTCTGGTGACAACGTGGGATTTCCTTACTGTGGGGGATTTCTTTTCACTTCCTGTTTTGGCTACGGGACAGAAAGTTAAGGGAAATCCCCCTAAAGGGAAACTGATAAAAAAAATAAAACAGACATAATCCTACCTTACATTCATGGGCTTGGTGCTAAGGATTTTGGTGGGCCTTTTTATGGAAATAAATAAAATGATAAAAATACGAAAGAACAAGTTTCGTTTCAAAACAAAAAAATGTTTAAAACAATACAAATTAAATTAGCTTGAATCTAGGTTTAGGCTACGCACACCACAGCAAATGGTAGGCATGGTCATATTTTGCAGAACAGTAAAGGGGCTTAAAGGGGGATCAATTCACAGAATCTGTGCCTAGTCATACCTCCCAACAGTCCCGGATTGGGCGGGACTTTCCCGCATTCAGATCTTTGTCCCGCTATCCCGATGTACAGGGGCTTTGTCCCGCATAATTATGTTGCGCTGTGCAGCCCCAATGACAGACTTCACCTGTCAAATCCAAGCTGTGATGTCGGGTATGGGCGGGACTGCTACTCAGGCCCGCCCCTCTGACAAACAACCAGTGTAATGAAAGAGCCGTCTTATGCTTCATTACATGGAGTGCTCCTCCCCCTCCCTATCACTTCCAGCACACCACACTTCCCCATTCATCCCTTGCTCAGAGCACAGCACCCCTCCCCCTACATCCTTTCCAGCATGAGCAGCTTCTGTTAGTATACACAGGGAGAACACTGGAGGTGAATGTGTTGTGAGTGTATAGCGAGAGGAGGCTGAGCTCTGATTGGACAGTGGGGTATTTGAGACATTTACAGGAGGGACTACAGGTCCAAGCATGTCAGCTGCTTTCTGCGATGGTTTGTGTGTCTGCAGTCCTGATGTTTGTTATTGTGCTATCTCTATTTACATTGCTGAGGACATCACTTCCTGGGTACCACATGCTGTGTGATGTTCCATCCACTCACTGTGCTGGTGGGGGGGGAATGATGTGTCAGGCTGGCCTCCTCCTCAGCTGTCTGTATGTATTGGTGGGATCTCTCATTGCAGATATTATAACTCTCTGCAGATTGGATCTGTCCAGTGTGTGGGCTCCGGGGTCCCCTACAGGAGATCTGAGAGGAGGATCAGGCACCTAGTGGTGTCTGGCAGTAAAGAGAGCCTGTCATCGTCCATTCAGATCAAAGTAAAAGGTAAGTACTACAGTTGGGCACCTCCATTGCTGACACCATCCCTGCACTCTCCTGCCATCTGTCTGTCTATAAGGCACCTGGTGAATGCTTTGATCTGTGCCAAGGCCCCATCCCTGTTGTGGGAAGACATTAAAGCCGATATTTACCTGAAAATAATTCTGTACACATTATCCATTTTTTCTCATTTAACCAGCAGGCTGAACAAAAAAAAAAAAAAAGACAGCTCTGGTCGGCTCTTTCATTACACTGGTTGTTTGACAGAGGGGCGGCGCTGGGTAGCGGTCCCACCCATACCCAACATCACACTTTGGATTTGACAGATGAAGTCTCTGATCGAAGCTGCACAATGCACATCCAGCTGGCTTGCTCGACAATCCCTGGATGTGCTGGATGTTCACACTGCTGCAGGTCCTATTCAACCAGAAGTTGACATACATTTCTGGCTGGAACAAAGATGTAAAGTGTCAGGAACAATTGTCTGTTCCCCTGCCCAGGGTTTTTATTCAGCCTTGTGTAGCCCTGCACTCACAGATCACCACTTTCACTTAAAAACACAGAATCCTGACTTCTGTAATTGAAAGTGAAAGTAACGTCTCTCCCAAGGCTCCTTAAAGCGGAAGTAAACCCATCCATAAAACAGTTTCATTTCCGGCACGTGCCGGAAATGTAACACTCCCATTGGTTGTGCTCTCAACCAAACTGTGAAACAATCCAATGGCTGGTGTCTAAACTGATCACATGTGCAGCATCATGGCAGTTGTAGATTAAACAGAGGCAAAGATGGCAGCTTCCTTGGCTGAAAGCGATAGGGGGGTTTACTTACACTTTAAACAGCCTCCCTGCTCTGCACCTACAGTCAAAACAAGTGCTGGACTAGCTGACTGCAGTGTGTTCAAAAGGAGGAGATGGGTGAGCTTCTCCCTAATCCTTATCTCCTTCTTGCTCAGGGAGTTCAGGAGCTGAAAATGAGTGTGCACCCAGTGCACTAAAAGAGGAAAGGAGGATGTGTCTGCAGTGGATAGAAGAGCCAGCTACAGAAAGGTGCTGCTTTTACAAAGGTAAGCAAGTGGAAGATGATGGACCTTTGGGGAGGGGGATGAGGTCAGAGGAGAAAGGCAATAGTGAGATGTGAATGGGTGACTGCACTCTGTACCTAGCGCTTTTGAACCCTTCACTCTGTACATAACACACTCCAGAACCATATAAGATGCCCAGCACTCTCCTGCACTCTGTACATAAAGCACTCCAGAACCCAGCACCTTGTGCATAACATACTCCAGAACCCTGCACTCTGTACGTAACTCCAGAACCCTGCACCTTGTGCATAACACACTTCAGAACCCTGCACTCTGTACGTAATGCCAGAACCCTGCACCCTCTGCATAACGCACTCCAGAACCCTGCACTCTGTACGTAACTCCAGAACCCTGCACCCTGTGTATAACACACTCCAGAGCCCTGCACTCTGTACGTAACTCCAGAACCCTGCACCCTGTGCATAACACACTCCAGAACCCTGCACTCTGTACGTAACTCCAGAACCCTACACCCTGTGCATAACACTCCCCAGAACCCTGCACTCTGTACATAACGCACTCCAGAACCTACCTCCCTGTACATAACGTACTCCAGGACCTCGCACTCTGTTCGTAACTCCAGAACCGTGCACCTTGTGCATAACGCATTCCAGACCCCCTACACTCCATACATAACATACTCCAAAACCCTGTGGTCTGTACATAACACACTCCAGAACCCTGATCTGTATCTAGCACTCTCCAGAACCCTGCTCCCTATGAAAAATACACTCCAGAAACCTGCAGTCTGTACCTAATGCTCTCCTGAGCCCTGCACTCTGTAAATAAAGCACTCCAGAAACTTACTCGCTGTAAATATCAGACTCCTGAACAAGGCACTCTGTACATAGCACACTCCTGAACCCTGTACTCTGTACGTAATGCATTCCTGAATCCTTCCACCCTTTGTGTAACGCACAAAGTTTATGCAACACCATTTGTAATGGAAGCTTTTTCTTTTTTTTAAAATGATAGTGCTGGGGTTTGTATGTGTCCGCATATTTTAGAAGTACTAGGAAACTTGGGTTTTGTATCACCATACCCAATAAACCCCTCCCACTGTTAAGAGTTTGACCACACCCACTTTTGCTGCAGCGCACATAGCGCGCAGTCAGTCACTTCCTCCCTCAAGTGTCCCTCATTATGAAGTTCAAAAGTTGGGAGGTATGGCATATTCACTATATACACTGCACTCATCATGATACGGAAAAACAGATTTTTGGGTTTACATAGTAAGTGTCCCTTTGCACTGCAAGAAAAAAGAAAATGGTTACATTTTTAACTTGTTCTGCAAGTGTTACCTTTTAGCTAAAAAACTTTCACATTTAAATAAAATAATCTTTTTTTAAAGGAAAGCTAATAACCATTCCATTGCCTGCTGAAAGATTTTGGATAGTCAGTTTATTATATTTTTATGAATGGAAACGCTTTTTTTTCCATCAGTACATATTTTATTGAGAAAGTATTGTGCAAACAACACAGTCTGACGCCTTTACAATTTACAGAACACTACAGGCACAACATTCAACGATGATCATAGATTACATATTGTATAGAGGATAGGAATGGCAAACACTTATTCTTTACAAGAATAAAGAAACTGTTGCTCCATGAGCACTACAAAAGATTTAGTGTAAAGTTTAAAGAGTGGAAAGCAAATAAAAGTTACAGCATCATGCGTAGACATACTGTATATTACATACAACACCAGTAAGCAAAAAGTCACCGTAGTTTGATACTTAGACCTTATACCAGTGTTTCTCAAACTTTTTACTATGGAGGAACCCTTGGCAAAAAGTCTGAGATCTTGTGGAACCCCTAAAAAATAATTTCAGATCTACAGCTCACGGAACATTGGATCTGATTAGCTAGCTGTAGATATAACCACATTTATTGTAGAAATAGCTTTAAATAACAGAATAATGAGAGCTCATCTGACACCAACATTATAGTGTGAACAGGGCACGTAGAAATCAGTTGTTTTCTTTATGTCCTTGCAGAGACCTACGTTAAAACAAGCCCAAAATATTCTAAGCAAGTCAAGTCAAATTTGCACATATTTTCCATCTGTTTTTTTGCTTATATGCTGTGAACGAGGCCTTACTGAACTTGAACAAAACTCCCAAATATTGTGATTCATAAATAGGACAGCAGACTACGGGAACAGTTGGGCCTTGTTCACAACATACATGCATAAGAATTGATGGAAGATGCAGATTTGACCTGCATAGAATACTTTGGTCTTGTTCACATCATGTGCAGAGACATGCATTTTCCTAATGTAACTCTCTGCAAGGACATAAAGAAAAGAATTGATTTCTATGTGCCCTGTTCACACCAAAATGTTAGTATCATTTGAGTATTTTTCTCTGCAGAAAAATGCATACATGTTGAATATTTCTGTGCAGAAAAAATATGCACATGATACCAGTGTTGTTTTAAATGTGCACTGACAGCAATTACTGTCAATGTGCATTGATACCTGGTGCCTCCTCTATAGTTTAAGCTCCTCTGAACCTGTAAGGGTGGTGCCAGGAGGAGTGCTGACAGTGGGAACACATGGCTGAATGTTGCTGGAGGCGAGATCCTGTGTATGGTAGCGGCTGAATGGAGACTGCAGGGGCCTGTGGCTGGATGAGACTGAATGTAGCACGAGGTGAGATCATAATAGCATTATGTACAATTATGGCATAACATAACATAAAGTTATGGCATAACATGGCATAACATAAAGCTACATTCAGCCTAACCCAGCGGTGTTCCCCAACTCTCTTCTCCCCTCCCTCTACAGTCTGTATTCCGTGCTGGTATACACAGGATGTCACCTCCTTTTCTCTGCTCCCCCCTCCACAGTGTGCATCACTGCTACCATTGAGGCAAATCTCACCTTCTGATCTGGTGCTCCCCTCCTCCATAGTCCTCATTCTCAGCTCTATTCACAGCTACCACTCTGTGCTCCCCACCTCCAGTCTTCATTCTCAGCTCCCATGACTCTCACCTCCATTCTTAACTCCCTGCCTCAAGGCTTTCCATCCTCGGCTCCCTGCTTCCATCCTCTCCGTCCTTGGCTCCCCACCTCCATGCTCTCCATCCTTGGTTCCCTGCTCAATTTAGAACTCCCACTCTGCATTTCTCCTGACTCCGCCCTCTGAGTTCTTTGAGCTGGAACTACAGAGAGGGCATCGGGTATCAATGCTCATTGTCAGCGTGCATTGGGAACACTGGAAACATCATTGGGCGGATATACATCTGCCACAATGTTGAATCACGGTGGAACTCCTGGGGACTTCTCATGGGACCCTAGGGTTCCGCAGAACCCCAGTTGAGAAACACTGCCTTATACTATGGCCAAGATTACTTATTGACGTTAAAATATGTTAGGGAAACCCATTATCAGCAGTCTGAAAATAGGCGACAATGTACATTCCAGGGTTGTTAGACACAGACTCAAAGAATATGTAAAATTATAATAATATTTATTAGATATCACATATGTTAAGAAAACAGTTTTAAAAACATATTTACAGATTAAACAGCCAAATAGATATCTATCTTGGCCTTGGGATCCGGGTTGCTTGGCCAACACATTTCGCGAGTAACCCTGCTTCATCAGGGCCGCAGATGCTGTAAAAAATACTAAAATTATATACAGAAAATACATACAAGACATTTACTCATTACATGGCATAATGTTACAATACATCTTTATTAACTCAATATACATTGTGAAGGAAGTATCCATCATAGCTATAGCTATAACTATAAGATATAATCTGTTACTACATATATTTTAACAGTATATCAATAAAACATGGTTACTTGTGAATAGGGATGAGCCCGATGTTCATCATCGGGTGTTCGCCTGTTCACCGAATAGCAAACAATTTGGGGTGTTCGCGGCAAATTCGAAAGCCGCGGAACACCCTTTAAAAGTCTATGGGAGAAATCAAAAGTGCTAATTTTAAAGGCTTATATGCATGGTATTTTCAAAAAAAGTGTTTGGGGACCTGGGTCCTGCCCCAGGGGACATTTATCAATGCAAAAAAAAGTTTTAAAAATGGCTGTTTTTTTGGGAGCAGTGATTTTAATAATGCTTAAAGTGAAACAATAAAGTGAAATATTCCTTTAAATTTCTTACCTGGGGGTAGTCTATAGTATGCCTGTAAAGTGGTGCATGTTTCCCATGTTTAGAACAGTCCGAGAGCAAAATGACATTTTCTAAAGGAAAAAAAGTCATGTAAAATTACTTGCGGGTATAATGAATTGTCGGTCCCGGCAATACACATAAAAGTTCATTGATAAAAAATGGCATGGGATTCCCCCACAGGGGAACTCCGAACCAAAACTTTAAAAAAAAAATGCGTGGGGGTCCCCCCCAAATTCCATACCAGGCCCTTCAGGTTTGGTATGGATATTAAGGGGAACCCCACGCCAATTTTTTTTTTCAAATTGGCGTGGGGGTCCCCCTCAAAATCCATACCAGACCCTTCAGGTCTGGTATAGATTTTAAGGTGAACCCTGTATCAAATTTTTTTTTTAAATGGCGTGGGGTCCCCCAAAAATCCATACCAGACCCTTATCCGAGCACGCAACCTGGCAGGCCGCAGGAAAAGAGGGGGGGGAGAAAGTGGCCCCCCTCCTGAACCATACCAGGCCACATGCCCTCAACATGGGGAGGGTGGGAGGGTGCTTCTCCCCATGTACATGGGGAGAAGGGCCTCATCCCCACAACCCTTGCCCGGTTGTCCAGTGGTTGTGGGGGTCTGTGAGTGTGGGGGCTTATTGGAATCCGGAAGCCCCCTTTATCAAGGGGACCCCCAGATCCCACCCCCCCGTGTGAAATGGTAATGGGGTACAAATGTACCCCTACCATTTCACAAAAAATGTGTGATAATGGTAAAAAAAACACAACACAAGGCTTGGGACAAGTCCTTTATTAAAAAAATAAAAAAATAAACTGTCCCACAAAGTCTTCTTATTCTTCTCTCGCTCCGACGGACCGAAAAAGAAATAAAAAAAAAAAGCTGCACCCTGCCTACGATCTGCCTCCATAGATACAAGGGGGGTAATTCTCAGTGGCAGGAAGGCATCTGACTTTTGTTCTAGAATGGAAATGGTGCTAAACATAGCATGGATACAGTGATGGGGCCAGTTGGCATTAGGTTTGATAAGACACAGTACTTTACAGCCCAAGCTGATATTATGAAGAAACAGCACGGCAGGTAATGTTTGCTGATGCACATACATACAAGCACACTTATAAATATAAATGATGGCAAAGGGACAAATGTTGTACAATGAATAGATATGAAAGGAAGCTTTATGACGTACTAAAAGCCTGCGGCGCAACTATGTTAATACAGCCAAAAGCTTCCACATTATCATGACATTCTCACATTATCAGTAACATGTTTGCTCATAAACTACCATTGCTAAACAAATACAGATGAGATACCCACACCATACATATCACAGGCAGCACATAAAAGCTGCGATCTTAAAGGGTTTTAAAGACTTGTAATTTGTTACTACAATACTTTTTACACACATTTAATTAACAATGTCATGGAGATTTGACAATTCCCTATCAATTACTTTAGGATTTATCACAATGTCACATGGTAATCCACAAAGCTGAGGAAAACTCAATATAATTATCGGACCCACTTTAAAGCTGTCAGACATTAAGCGACCAAGCTCTTATTTATACCCTGAAGCTCAACTGCACTGTTAGCAACCAGCACTGAACAATCTGTCAATTTCATAATGGCATTGAAGGCAGAAACTATAATGATTATCTGTACTCTGCTTAACATTGTCAGAAAAGCAAATAGATTTGAAAAAGACACGCAAACTGAATACCGTCAATTAACCCTTACTAACACAGGAGCCATTTTCATGAAGAATCATTTAACAGTTTGCTTTCTAGAAGTGCTGGCTATCTGAAATCTTGTAGGGCCCATTCACACCTATGTGAATAAGTTGCTCATGCGTGCTAGCATAGCATGTATTAAATGTCTAAATTCAATGTTTAATAATAAATACATCATTAAATGCATTTTTTAAACTCATAAATGTGAATAGGCCCTTCTACTTTTTTAAAAACACACTAAACTGCAGCAAATAGATGGACACCAGCCACAAAAGAAAGAATAGAATTTCTAGCTAAAATGCATTTTAATGCAGTAAAATTCATATGTTTTACTACAGGAAAATAGACCAACATAAAATAGGTCCATTAACCAATTCCGGCGTCATCTGGGAGACCTTCATATGACGTCCACCTGCATCAACAACAGTCCGGCTCAGCCATCATTTTGCTATAAGTCAGGCGAGACTTTCGGCGATCCAGGGGGGGCGTCATATGAGTAACTTGTAACTGTCTGTGTCCATTAGACACAGCCGATGACTGATCAGTGTACGGGCTCGCTGCCAGTACAATGTGACCACTGTGAACAATCACAGCAGATCACATGACAGTTGTAAACAATGTATGGCTTCCTTTCATGCCATCCATTGTGTACAATTGGGTTTATAGCTGTGATTGGTCAATGTGATCACGTTGTACAGATAGGGCCAATCACAGCCCATCTGTCCCATGTGATTAGCTCTGGCCAATCAAAGCTATTCACAACAAAACAAACGGAATGAATCGATTTCATTCAGTAAAATGCTTGCTTATAGCAATGAAATTCACTGCTATAAGCAATCATAATGTGTAAAAAAATTTAAAATCCTGATCACTAGTACAATATTATTATGGTAACATTATATTCCTATGAAAAAACTAATAAAACTAAAAGACAAAAAAACAAAAACCCATTATATTCTTCTGATCACAGTTTGTTAAAAAAATAAAATAAAAAAAAAATGTAAAAAAACACCAGTTACAGTACCTTGAAAAAGTATTCAAAATTTTTCACATTTTGTCATGTTACAACCAAAAACGTAAATGTATTTTTTCAGGATTTTATGTGATAGACAAACACAAAGTGGCAGATAATTGTGACGTGAAATGATAAATGGTTTTCAATTTTTTTTTTACAAATAAATATCTAAAAAGTGTGGCGTGCATTTGTATTGAGCCTCTTTACTCTGATACCCCTAACTAAAATCTAGTGAAACCAATTGCCTTCAGAAGTCACCTAATTAGTAAATAGAGTCCACCTGTGTGTAGTTTAATCTCGGTATAAATACAGTTCTATGAAGCCCTCAGAGATTTGTTATAAAAACCTTAGTGAACAAACAGCATCATAAAGGCCAAGGAACACACCAGACAGGTAAGGGATAAAGTTGTGGAGAAGTTTAAAGCAGGGTTAGGTTATAAAAAAATATCCCAAGCTTTGAACATCTCACGGAGCACTGTTCAATCCATCATCTGAAAATGGAAAGAGTATGGCACAACTGCAAACCTACCAAGACTTGGCCGTCCACCTAAACTGACAGGCCGGGCAAGGAGAGAATTAATCAGAGAAGCAGCCAAGAGGCCCATGGTAACTCTGGAGGAGCTGCAGCGATCCACAGCTCAGGTGAGAGAATCTGTCCACAAGACAACTATTAGTAGTGCACGCCACAAATCTGGTCTTTATGAAAGGGATGCAAGAAGAAAGTGGCTGTTGAAAGAAAGCCATAGGAAGTCCTGTTTGCAGTTTGCGGGAAGCCATGTGGGGGACACAGCAAACGTGTGGAAGAAGGTGCTCTGAACAGATGAGACCAAAATTGAACTTTTTGGCCTAAAAGCAAAACGCTATGTGTGGTGGAAAACTAACACTGCACATCACCCTGAACACACCATCCCCACTGTGAAACATGGTGGTAGCAGCATCATGTTGTGGGGATGCTTTTCTACAGTAGGGACAGGGAAGCTGGTCAGAGTTGATGGGAAGGTGGATGGAGCCAAATACAGGGCAATCTTAGAAGAAAACCTGTTAGAGTCTGCAAAAGACTTGATACTGGGGCAGAGGTTCACCTCCCAGCAGGACAATGACCCTAAAAATACAGCCAGAGCTACAATGGAATGGTTTAGATCAAAGTATATTCATCTGTTAGAATGGCCCAGTCAAAGTAAATGTAAAAAAAGGGTCATTTAGGGAATATTTGTACTGTCTTAACATGCCGTCAGTACATCAGGATTAATCAATTTTCAGATGTATATCATAGTTTGTGGACACTATAACTTTCCTACAATCTAAATAATATATACTGATTTGGGTTATTTTCACCAAAGAAATGTAGCAGAATACAGTTTGGTTTAAATTTATGAAGAACAATTTTTTGCAAAATTTTATAACAGAAACAAAGAAAAATGTGTTTTTTTCCAGATTTTTTGGTCTTTTTTGTTTATTATATCAAAAAATAAAAAACCCAGTGGTGATAAAATTCCAACAAAAGAAAGTTATGGTTGTGTGGACAAAATGCTAAAAATGTAATTTGGGTACAGTGTTGCCTGACTGCGCAATTGTCATTCAAACTGCGACCACACTGAAAGATGAACATTGCCCTGGGCGGGAAGGGGGGAAAAGTGCCCAGTATTGAAGTGGTTAACCACTTGACCTCCAGAAGATCTACTCCCTTTCATGACCAGGCTATTTTTTGCAATACCGTACTGTGTTACTTTAACTGACAATTGTGCGGTCGTGCGACGCTGTACCCAAAAAAAAAGGGGTATTTGATCATCTCTGCATTTTTTGTTGTTTGCGCTATAAACAAAAAAAGGCTGACAACTTTGAAAAAAAATATATATATATTTTTTACTTTCTGCTATAAAACATATCCAAAAAAAATAGAAAAAAAATAATTTCTTCATAAGTTTAGGCCAATATGTATTCGGCTACATATTTGTGGTAAAAAAAATCCAATAAGCGTATTTTGATTGACTTGCACACAAGTTATAGCGTCTACAAACTATGGGATATTTATATAAATTTTTATTTTTTTAGGTTTTTAATGCGATCAGCAACTTATAGCGGGACTGCGATATTGAGGTGGACATTCAGAAACTAACTGACACCTTTGACACTTTTTGGGGATCAGTGCCTAAAAATATACACTGTCACTGTACTAATGACACTGGCTGGGAAGGGGTTAGCATCATGGGCAATCAAAGGGTTAACTGTGTGCCTAGCCTGTGTTTTACTACAGTGTGGGAGGTGCTTTTACTAGGGAAAGACATGGATCCTAGTCCCTGCTTTGAAGAGACAAAGGATTCATGCCTTCCCTCCTGTCAGAACGGTGATCTTCCTTGTTTACATAGGCAGACCACCGTTCTGTCTCTCTGCAGAATGATCGGCGAGTGCTGGCAGACATCGAGTACCCGCTAATTGGCTCCCGCTGTGTATAATCACAGCAGGAGTGAGCCACAGGTGGCAAGCATTTGCGCCCACTACCCGAAAGTGCAGGATCATGTATAAGTGAGTAAAACTGCTATAGGGTGGTCAGCAAGTGGTTAAAGAACTATAGGCAAAACTTTTTTTTTTTTGGGATAGAGCAAGGGAGGGTTATAACCCCTGGCATATTTTTTTTTTCATCATCTGTGTCCCATTGAGGAGATTTTCCTTCACTTCCTGTCCCATAGCCAAACAGAAGTGAGAGAAAATCCCTGCAAATTAACTGTATTTTCCTGGAGACCGCTAGGTCACCAGAACTAGTGTTCCCATTGGAAGATTTCCCCTCTATTGCTTTTCTGGGAACAACCCAAAAATTGGGATTTTACTTTCACTTTCAATGATAATGGTAACAGGACAAATAGAGTAAATCTCCTTAACGGGTGCACAGTCACCAATAAAAACTGACAGGGGTTCTAATCCCTCTGCACTCTATCCAAAAACTAAAAAAAAATTTAAGTAGACATAATCATAGCAATTTAATTTAACCAATGACTGTACTAAAATTGGCACGCCTGTTTGAAGGAATGCTTCATAGGTATCAACATTCTAAATCAGGCGCCTCCAAACTTTCTAAACAAAGGGCCAGTTTACTGTTCTTTAGACTATAGGGGGCCGGAGTGTAGCCAGTGGGAATGGAAAATGTGCTGGCATCAATTGGGGTAAGCTGCACTCCATCTTTAGTATTAGGGGGAGAAATTGTGCCCCATCATTGGTGTCAGTGAGAGGAATACTGCCCCAAGGGCCAGATAAGGGTGAGCAAAGGGTCGCATCTGGCCCCCGGGCCACAGTTTGGAGACCCCTAATCACTAGTTTTATAAATCTCCTGAATTCACACAAGGAAAAGAAGTTTCCAGGGCGCGTCATGGTGGGGTCATTTGCCACAACTCATTCCTGGTAAATTACATTTCTGGTCCAAATAAAATATTAACCTTTGATTTTTGTATGCATTGTCTCTGTCCCAACCCATGTTTCAGTCCCTTGGAGTGTTTTTATGCTTTAATGTTGGAGGACACACTATAGGACTGCTTACAGTGAAAAGCAGAATTCACTCTATGAACACTCACGGAATTGCTCTAACTACTCCAAACTTCACCTGCATTTTATGTTGTATTCATCAAATAGTGTTGTGCGGAGCATTAATTGTCCTGCTGCAAATGCATTCTAGTATTCACACCTTACAATCTGATCACTGAGGGAGAGGAAACTAAGGAAATGCTTTCCCATGCCTCTCAGACTAGGCACATTTGCTTGCTTTACCTTATGGACAGGGCCGTCTTTAAGGAAGGGCAAATGGGGCAGCTGCCCTGGTCCCTGTCATTGTTGAGGGGCCCAAAGCATACTTGCCAACCATCCCAGTTTAAATTCCCTCGTCCATTAAGGATTTAGTCCCGTGCTGTGTCCTGATATCTCAGTGTGTTCTGTTACCAATGCTGCCCAGCTCTGCCCTATTGTTGTGTACAGATGACTCACCTGCAGTCCCCGTGTTTACATGTAAATACCAACATTTATATGTAAATAGTGGTGACATTCATATGTAAATAGCAGCGGACCGACGGCATTCATATGTAAATAGAGGCGGTATTCATATGTATATCATCAGTCTAGCTGCTATTTATTGTATGTCTCAGAGCAGGTGGAGAGCAATACTGCATAAAGGGGGGGGGGGGGCAAGAAAATTTTTGGCCAGGGTCCAATCAATATTAAAGACGGCCCTGCTTATGGACTCCCTTAAAAAGCACCAGATTCAAAAAACATGTATATGGTGTTGCTTTAAGTTATGACATGTCAAGAATTTTTTCATGCAGAAGTGTTAAGTGTTATGCTAGATCCATACCTTTTTATTCTCCATCAAAGCTTGACAACAAGCCTCATTCCCTGTTCTCAAGCAACCACTTACCTGCCTATACCACCGTTTAGACCAACAGGAGGCTACTGTGTCTGATCCAGGGGTGGTAGAAGGACAACAAGGGCAGAGATCGTTCATGGCATCTCTGTCTGATGTAGGAATGATCCAATCCCACAGCAGTGATTCAAATGGCTTAAATGGCAGTGTAATTGCTTGCTGTGATAGCAACATGAGGGTAGAAAGCTAAGGACAAATTCTGGAATGCTTCCTCCTTAAAATCCAAAGCCCAAAGGCTGCATGAAAAAAAAGAACATTACAATATATGCCCAACAAGGACCAGCAACATACTGGTATGTTGCTGAACTTTGAGTGGTTATACCAGAATGATGCCTGCAGGTTTAGGTATCATCTTGGTATTGTTCCTTTCAGCCAGCCTTTCATGTAAAAGCAATCCTAGTGGCTAATTAGCCGCTAGACTGCTTTTACAAGCAGTGGGAGGGAACAACCCCCCCGCCGTCTTCTATGGTTTTCTCTGGCTCTCCTGTCCCACCGGGAAACCTGAGAATGCATCCGGTGGTTCTGCCAGCTGACCATAGAGCTAATCAGAGACCAGAACGGCTCCAATCATCTCTATGGCCTAAGAAAGCGGAAGCTACGAGCATTTCATGACTTCACCGGATATAAACAGCACCATTGGGAAATTGGGAAAGCATTTTATCACACCGATCTTGGTGTGGTCAGATGCTTTGAGGGCAGAGAGATCTAGAGTCTAAAAAACCCCAATTTTTTTAAAAAAGATTACTTGTCACTACCTATTGCTATCATAGGGGATATTTACATTCCCTGTGATATCAATAAAAATGATAAAAAAAATAACAGAAATGATGGGAACAGTGTAAAAATAAAATAAAAAAAGCAAAATTAATAATAATAAAAAAAAAGCACTCCTGCAACCCCCCCCCCCCCCGCCGTGCTCGCACGCAATGGCGAACGCAAGCATCAGTCTTATGTCATATGTAAACAGCAATTGCACCATGCATGTGAGGTATCACCAGGAACGTCAGATCGAGAGCAGTAATTTTAGCAGTAGACCTTCTCTTTAAATTTAAAGTGGTAACCTGTAAAGCCTTTTAAAGGCTTTTAAAAATGTATGTAGTTTGTCGCCGCTGCACGGTTGTGTGCAACTTTAAACCAGGTCATGTTTGGTATCTATGTACTCGGCATAAGATCTTTTTTTATATTTTACCAAACTTTTGGGCAATATAGTGTGTTTTAGTGCATTCAAATTCAAAAAAGTGTTTTAAATTGCAACACCCACCGTTTTAATCTGTAGGGCCTTTGCTTTAAAAAACATTTAATGTTTTGGGGTTCAGACTAATTTTCTAGCAAAAGAAAAATATTTTTTTATGTAAACAAAAAGTGTCAGAAAGGACTTCAAGTGGTTAGAAGAGTGGGTGATGTGTGGCATAAGCTTTCACTGTTGCGCATAAAATACCAGGACAGGTCAAAACCCCTGAATGACCTCTTTTTGGAAAGTAGACACCCCAAGCTATTTGGTGATAGGCATGTTGAGTCCATGGAATATTTTATATTTTGCCACAAGTTTTGGGAAAATGACAATATGTTTTTTTTTTTTTTTCACAAAGTTGTCACTAAATGATATATTGCTCAAACATGCTATAGGCATATGTGGAATTATACCAAAAAATACATTCTGCTGCATCTCCTGAGTACGGGGATACCATATGTGTGAGACTTTTTGGCAGTTTAGCCGCGTACAGGACCCCGAAATCCAATCACCGCCTTCAGGCTTTCTAAGGGCATAAAATGGTGATTTCACTCCACACTACCTATCACAGTTTCGGAGGCCCTGAAATGTCAAATATAGCACAACCCCCCCCCCCCCAAATGACCCCATTTTGGAAAGTAGAAACCCCAAGGTATTTGTTAAAATGAAGAAAGGAAAGGAAACATTTTTTTTTCTTTTTTCAATTTTCAAAACTTTGTGACAAAAAGTGAGATCTGCAAAATACTCAACATGCCTCTCAGCAAATAGCTTGGGGTATCTACTTTCCAAAATGGGGTCATTTGGGGTGCTATCTTGGCATTACATGGCCTCCGAAACTGTGATAGGTAGTGAGGAGTGAAATCAAGACATTACGCCCTTAGAAAGCCTGAAGGCGGTGATTGGTTTTCGATTGTAATTTCCCCGAAACTTGTGGCAAAATATAAAATAGTCCATGGACTCAACATGCCTCTCAGCAAATAGTTTGTGGTGTATACTTTCCAAAATGGGGTCATTTTGGGGTTCTTTTGTGCTATCTGGCCACTTCATGGCCTCTGAAACTGTGATAGGAGTGAAATCAAAAATGTACACCCTTAGAAAGTCTGAAAGTGGTCCTTGGTTTTCGGGGTCCTGTACGTGGCTAGGCTCCCAAAAAGTCCCACACATGTAGTATCCCCGTACTCAGGAGAAGCAGCTGAATGTATTTTGGGATGTAATTTCACATATGTCCATGGCATGTTTGAGCAATATATCATTTCAGTGACAACTTTGTGCAAAATTTTTTTTTGTCATTTTTCAATCACTTATGACAAAAAAAAAATATTTAATGTGCTCAACAAACCTCTCAGCAAATTCCTTGGGGTGTCTACTTTCCAAAATGGGGTCATTTGGGGGGAGGTTTTGTACTGCCCTGATGTTTTAGCACCTCAAGATTGGCAGTCATAAACTAAAAGCTGTGCAAATTCCAAACCAATAAATATACACTTATTAAAATTTTTTTTTTACCCGAGACATGTGGCTGAATGCTTTTTGGCCTAAATGTATGACTAAAATTGAGTTTATTGTAATTTTTTATAACAAAAAGTAGAAAATATCATTTTTTTTTCCAAATTTTCGGTCTTTTTTCATTTATATCGCAAAAAATAAAAACGGCAGAGGTGATCAAATACCACCAAAAGAAAGCTCTATTTGTGGGGAGGAAAAGGCTCAAATTTCGCTTGGGTACAGCATTGCATGACCGCGCAATTACCAGTTAAATCAGCGCAGTGCCAAATTGTAAAAAGTGCTCTGGTCAGGAAGGGGGTAAATCCTTCTGGGGCTGAAATGGTTAATGTCCCCCTAGGCAAAAATGAGAATTTAACCCTTAAAGTGCAGGGGAGCCTGCTGCGAAGGAAAACTTGGACTTTCCCTGATTTTCAGCTTTAAATAAGATGGCTTTTTTATTTAACAATACATTCCATTCTGTACACAAGAGAACTGGAGACTTATATATGTAACTTATTGTATGAATAACACAATAGACTAAATATATGTCTGACCTTCAGAAAACAAACTTGGAAAGTAGCACCAATTCCTGGTATAGCTCTATATTTTATAGTCACATGTCACTGCATTGATTTTGTTTTCCCGAGCTACATAGAAAAGAGACAAAATTTATGCTCAATAACTAAAGTAAAGCATCACCATTTCATATTCAATCACTGAAGGTGCAATAAATATTTCCTTTATGGCGCTATTTGGATTGGAGACAGGAAAGAGAGAGATTGTTACAATAACATGCAGTTTTCCATTATCATCCCTCATCACATGCATCACAACTGTCAAAGTGAACCCGTCAGAGCAATGCAATCCTTTATGGGAGTTAATCTGGACTCAGAGACAACCAATGGATCAAAAGAGACAGGAAATCAGCTAAGGAGACAAGCTGTAGAAAATATTCCATGGGACAAAACAGTCATTCACCTTGGTAAAAGAAAAGCAGACCATACATGGTCGAATTTCGAACTAATTTTCTTTTCAAAATCAGAAAGTTAGTTTTTTTTTGTCATCCGAAGATTCCCCCATTGATTTTCGAAATTCGGCTGACCAAACCTTCAATTTCACCTCATGTTGCTACAGAAAAGAATTTTCGTGGCCGGGAATCTTCTTTTCTCTCTATAAATTTTCTTTTCTTATTACATTTCTCGCACGATTCTCCCATCATTGATTAGAAAATCGTTTGTTTTTCTAAAAATTTCCAACATGTCCGATTCCTCAAATTTGATTGCCGCACGAAAATTGGCCGTTGCTGCAGCCCACTAATGGTGCGAAATTCGTACGAAAATTCTTAGATACGATTTTCGAAAGAAAATTCTTTCGAAATTCGAACCGTGTATGGCCGGCATAAGGCTTCATGCATACTGGATTTTTTTACAGCTGCTGTTTTTGGCTTCAGGCATTTTTTCCTGCAGCCAGTAAACTCCCCAGCATGTTATCCTATGTGTCCATGCACACATAGGCTTTTTTTTAAGTGTTTTTAGCTGTAAAAAACTCTAAAAAAAAGCCTAAAAATGCTGAAAAATGCAGCCACTGTGCAATTTGATCCCTGAGGCAGGGATGCCAAATTTATCCCAGTACTTCCCTGACAATGCCTCTCACCTAGTGACAAAGTTACAGTGTGCAGTCTGATCACTGGGATGAGACTGAGAAAATGCTTCCTGCAGCAAACTGGTAAAATTACAGCCTAGGTCAATTGAGCATGGGCAAATTCACTGGAGCTCATGAAATGATAAAAAAAAATGATAACATTTAGAAAACAATATTGTTGTTCTGTATTGTGACATGTTCAGAGAACATTAACTCCTTGGCGCCGAGCGCAGTTATCGGCGGCTAACTGAAAGCTCCCATTCGCAGCTTGCGATCAGGAGCTTTCCAATCATATGACTGCTGTGACAGCCACTTACGGCGGTCACATGACCGTAAACCCTGCCCAGCCTCCTGGCATACTAAACCCCTTAAGCCAAAAAAGGGGGGGAGTGTGGGACTTTAAATGAGGCACAATATTTGTGCCTCCATCCCGGGTTCAAGTACATAAAAAGGGAGTGTGGGACTTTAAATGAGGCAATTGACTTGTGGAGGTAGAGTATATAGTAATCATTTTTTATTTGTAACAATAGTATAAAAGTATTTTCATATATATACATGCATAAACATAATGGATACATATACATTAGCTTGGTAGCACATAAAAGATAGCAAATATTAATAAATATACTACAAGAGGTTTCATATCGGCAGGCATTAGTATATCATATGCAAAAGAGCTGCTATAAAATAGGTACACATACACATTGATAATTACATAGTACTCAATTAATTTTGGATGTATAAAAAGTATATATGGGCCAGTAGGTAAGTAATGAGCAAGACTTGTCTAAGAACCCCATGGAAACTCGACGTGTTTCATGGCTACATGCTATTCATCAGGAGTTGGGTACAGAAGTGAACTGTAAATATAAATAAATATGTAATGTTAGCAAATATGTTCTACCCCTTTAAAGCATGCTATGTGGAGGTTTTCTTGGCTGGGGTGGGGTTCCTGGCCTCAGCTCCGGAACAGACAACCATTTGGGGTCCCATGCTCCTCGATGCCAGCCAAGCACAGTGCTCCAGCTGACCTGTGAGTATAGATCTCTCTTTCCCCATGAGGTCTTTTCTCCCTTTAAAGGGGTAGAACATATTTGCTAACATTACATGTTTATTTATATTTACAGTTCACTTCTGTACCCAACTCCTGATGAATGGCATGTAGTCATGAAACGTGTTGAGTTTCCATGGGGTGCTTAGACAAGTCTGGCTCTTTACTTGCCTACTGGCCCATATATACTTTTTATACATCCAAAATTCATTGAGTACTACGTAATTATCAATGTGTATGTGTACCTATCTTATAGCAGCTCTTTTGCATATGATGTACTAATGCCTGCCAATATGAAACCTCTTGTAGTATATTTATTAATATTTGCTATCTTTTATGTGCTGCCAAGCTAATGTATATGTATCCATTATGTTTATGCCATTGTGCATGTATATATATGAAAATACTTTTATACTATTGTTACAAATAAAAAATGATTACTATATACTCTACCTCCACCAGTCAATTGCCTCATTTAAAGTCCCACACTCCCTTTTTATGTACTAAACACCTTAAACACTTCCCACCCGGTCAATAGCATATTGACGTCCGGGAAGTGGTTGCGTTATCCTGACTGGGTGTCATATGACGTCCAGCAGGATAACATGCCGGCGTGCACCCACGGGGGCGCGCAGCGTGGCGATCGGTAACGGCATGTGTTCCTCCCTTGGACACAGCGCTTCCCCGATCAGGGTAAACAGCCAATGAAATTGGCTGTTTACCACATGACCGTCTGTGTCCAATCACAGCCGATCACAAATGTAAACATTGAGGAGCCGTTACCATCTGATCCCTGCTCTCTCCTCACACACCGATCGTGTGATGAGAGAGCAGGGATCAGTGAGTGAAATCAGTGTCTGTCTGACTTATTGTATTGTACCGTGCACAGCACGGCCCCCCCCCATATAAAGAGGACCTGTCACACAGCCCAGCTAATCAGCCCATCTGTCAATCAGCCCATCTATCACAGGCCCACCACCATCGGTACCGCCACACAGGCTACCAGTACCACCATCGGTACCACCACCAGTACCGCCACTAGTACCGCCCTCAGGCCCACCATCTATACTGCCACACAGGCCGCTACCAGTATCGCCACTAGTGCTGCCATCGGTACCACCACCACTCGTACTGCCATCAGTACCACAATCGGTACCACCACCACCCATACCGCCACCTGTATCGCCATCACCACCTGTACCGCCATCACCACCCCCGTACCGCCATCAGTACCACCACCTGTACCGCCATCGCTACCACCACCACCCATACCGCCACCGGTACCGCCCTCACCACCTGTACCGCCACCACCACCTGTACTGCCCTTGGAACCACCACCACCACCCGTACCGCCATCGGTACCACCACCACCACCCGTACCGCCATTGGTACCACCACCACCCATACCGCCATCTGTACCACCAGACAGGCCCGCCACTAATGCCTCAATGGGTACCACTACCACCAGCAGTACCATTACACAGGCCCGCCAATAAGCATTGCCATATTGTACCAAAGGGTTTACACACCTGAGGAGGCATATGATATTCTTGCCATGTCGGATGATGAGAGCACGGGGAGCTCCCACCATCCGATTCTGGTTCGGAATACAAGCCAGTGAAGGATAGTGGATCTGAGTCCGAGTCCGCGGAGGAAACCGTCCCTCCCAAAAGAATGAGATCAGGACCAAGATCAGGAGATCTGCCCACCACCAGCAGCGCCAGACCCCAGGAAGAGGAGCCCAGTACAAGTACTGGAATTACACGCCCAACCCGAAGAACCCAGCCCCAGTCCTACCTTCCCGATGCCCTGGCAAACCACTTATGGTTGCCTGCCAACTTAGGGTCCGCTATCATCCCCCCTTTCACTGCACAGCCAGGTGGGCAGCCCGACACTACAAATTTTTCTCAATTCGATTATTTTTCTTTATTTTTCCCACAAGATTTTCTGCAGAATATGGTGGATCAAACTAATTTGTATGCATCCCAATTTATTGCTGCCAACCCCAATGCTTCCTACGTCCGCATGTTCCAGTGGCGATGTGTCACACTGGATGAACTTAAATTGTTTTTGGGCCTTACTTTCAATATAGGGCTTACAAAAAAGAACGAAGTCTATGCATATTGGTCCACCAACCCCATCCAACACATGCCCATATATTCCGCTGTCATGTTCAGGACAAGATATGACATGATTATGCATTTTCTCCACTTCAATGACAATTCACAGTGCCCTCCCCGAGATCATCCCAACCATTACAAATTGTACAAGATACGCCCCCTAATCAATTCCTTTTCCCAGCGATTTAGAGAAGTTTTCATCCCAGACCAAAAAATTTGTGTGAACGAGTCCCTCATAAATTTCACTGGCCACCGGCACTTCAAGCAGTATATACCAAACAAGAGAGCCAGGTATGGGCTGAAATTAAATAAATTATGTGATCGAGCCACTGGATACGTCTTCACATTCTGGATCTACGAAGGCAAAGACTCCCAGCTCCAGCCCCGTGACTGCCCCACATATATTGGAACCAGTGGGAAAATTGTCTGGGAGCTGGCATACCCCCTGTTTGAAAAAGGATACCATTTATATGTCGACAACTATTATACCAGCCTGCTCCTTTTTCGTCATCTTTACAGTAAAAAAACCCCGGCCCGTGGTACCTTAAAAAAAAAACGTAAGGGATTCCCACAAAATCTGTTGACAAAAAAATTGCAAAACGGAGAATCTGCATTCATGAGGTACGAGGAGGTGTTGGCCATGAAGTGGAGGGACAAAAAAGATGTCCACATCCTCTCTACCATCCACAATGACACCGTGGTGGAGATCCAAAGAAGACGTGGCCCTATTGTAAAGCCTGAATGTGTCCACGACTACAATATGTATATGGGGGAGTGGTGGATTTAAACGATCAGATGCTACAGCCCTATTTATCAACCAGAAAGTCCTGTTACTGGTACAAGAAAGTTGTGTTTCACCTTTTTCACATGGCCCTTTTTAATTCCTTTGTCTGCTACCAAAAAGCAACTCAAAACCAACAAATCACCTACCTCAAGTATATTGAAGATATTGTCACTGCCCTCATTTACCAACAAGATCCCGCCCCAGGAAGCATTCGCTCTGATAGTGTGAGTCGACTTCACGAGCAACACTTTCCCTATAGCATTCCCCCCACAGAATCTGGAAGAAAACACCAAAAGAAATGCCGTGTATGCAGCAGAGGAGGAGTAAGAAGAGATTCCAGCTATTATTGTCCCCAATGTCCCTCCCAACCTGGCCTGTGTATCGGAGATTGCTTCAAAAATTATCATACATCCATCCAATAATAGTTCCCTTTATTATTACCAGACTGCCATTTCCTGCTACCATGTTAATTAACTGACCCTGGCCTGTTTACCGACGATGTTTTTGCTTGCCGATTTAAACCACGTTTCTGACTTCCACGTGCACCAACCTCAGCCTTTTTACCGACGATGCCTCTGCCTGCCGATTTAGACCACGTTTCTGACTTCCACATGCACCGACCTTGGCCTGTTAATCGAACATGTTTTTGCCTGCCACTTGGACTGATCTTTTGGCCATCTACTTTAGTACACAGGGGTCTCACATATGTGAGGGGCTTCAGAATAGCATTCTGAGTAGAGAAAAACAGTTTTTCGTTTTCTGTGTTCCCAGAACAGGGTCTGGTTGCCCGGAGGCTTCAAAGCGATTTGGGTGGGAGAAGCCTCTACTCCTGTCCCCCTGGCCCTAAGCTTGTTGGTCCTTCCTGCTGCCTGGACCAATACTTTGGCTGTGCTGACCATATTGCTGCCTGTAATGACCCATGACATTATGGACCATGTTTCTTCCTTGCTGTGTTGACCATATATCTGCCTGCTGCCTCTACTGAATTTGGACAGTATTTCTGCCAGGACACCTCTGCCTGCTACCTGTGCTTTGGCTGTGCTCTGGCTGTGCTCTGGCTGTGCTTTAGCTGTGCTCTGGCTGTGCTCTGCCTGTACTGACAGTATCTCTGCCTGTATGAACTATTCCTGCCTGCCGCCTGGATGATTGCTTTTGCTGTCGCTGACCTCATTCCTGCCTGCTGCCTGGACCGATGCTCTCCTCTGTGGACCACTGCACTTCTAAAACCACAGGTAATCTTTTGTTATTTGGTATGTACCTGCCATGTGTTATGGGCCTTCAAAAATTTGATCGGTAGTCAGAAAATGATATGTAATTAATGCTGCTAGAATGCCTGGAGGTGCTACTTGGATTTTCTGCCTCTGTATGTGGCCAGGCTGTGTAAAAGTCTCAAACATGTGGTATCGCCATACTCAGGAGGAGTAGCAGAATGTATTTTGGGGTGTCATTTTTGCTATGTACATGCTATGCGTTATAAATATCTTATAAAGGGACAACTTTGTGTAAAAAAAATAATTTTCATTTGTTTTCCACATTTTCCAAAAACTTCTGGAAAAAAAATGAACCATTCAAAAGACTCATTATGCCTCATAGATTATACGTTGGGGTGTTTTCTTTCCAAAATGGGGTCATTTTGCGGACAATTCCATTGTCCTGGTGCTCCAGGGCCTTCAAAAATGTAATAGGTGGTTGAGAAATGAGATGTGCAATTTATGCTTGTAGGACGTCTGAAAGTGCTACTTCAACATTGGGCCTTTGTATGTGGCCAGGCTGTGTAAAAGTCTCAGACAAAAAGCAAAAAAGAAAGGACGCACCGACCTTGTGCATTATCTTTAAAAAATATATTACAAAAGAACACATAAAAAACTACTCACAAGGGTAGATGAAAATCACGCATAAATAGTGATGGTGATAGATGCACCGATTGCAGTCTCCAGACCAAGCGACAAGGCGTGCAGACAGCTGCTGGCTGACGCGTTTCGAAGGATGTGCCTTCTTGTTCAGAGCCTAACAGTGAACATCTCTTACGGCTACTTAAGTACATGTGCTCATCAAGGAAGCACAAACCAAACTCACTCAGGTGTCACTCCCATAAAATGGGCGGTCTCGAGGCGAACCCTGACATAGCACCATGGAAACCATTTGTGCACACATATACAAACAAACAGAACAGAAATGTATGGGGAGCATAAGTGCACAAGACATGGGTATAACGTGATGGCAGAGATGGAGGTGCATATAAATTGTGATGCAGTACATAGAACAGCTGACAAGCTAAAAAGCTAAAATTAATCAAAGGCACATAGGTGCGGACACTGGCATAGTATATATTGTGTATATTGAAAATAAAAATAGCTATAGCCATCTATATCTAACCATATCATATAGTATACTATAGCTGATATATAAAGAAGATATCATAAGGATCAACCAAAAACCAGGGCCCATCTACATTTGTCATTCATTAGAAATGAATGATTTCAACCCCCTAACCATATAGATGTAAGATATTTTACCTGAATAGTGTTGTAGGGTTATGGGTGGCAGTTGGAATGCACGCCATGTTCGTTATAGTATTGTGCGGTCCAGGGGGCGGAAGTGAAGACCCCGTATCACATCCTGCGCACCCGCTGTCACGCTGAGGGCACTGCACGGCTGTGGGCAGCAGCTGGAACGCATGCCCCACTCATTAGGATGCCTTGCGGTCCAAGAGGCGGAGGTGACAGATCTACATCATCTCCCCCACATGCGCTGTCACGCTGGGGGTGTGTCTGCAAAAAACTGCATCGCCTCCCACACGTCTGCCGTCACGCTGGGGGTGTGTGTGTAAAAGTCTCACACATGTGGTATCGCCATAATCAGGAGGAGTAGAGGAATGCATTTTGTTGTGTCATTTTTGCTACGTACATGCTATGTGTTAGAAATATCTTATAAATGGACAACTGTGTGTAAAAAAAATGCATTTTCATTTTCCAAAACCTTCTGGAAAAAAATGAACCGTTCAAAAGACTCATTATGCCTCACAGATTATACGTTCGGGTGTGTGCTTTCCAAAATGGGTTCATTTTGTGGATAATTCCATTGTTCTGGTGCTCCAGGGCCTTCAAAAATGTAATAGGTGGTTTATGAAAGGATATGTGCAATTTATGCTTGTAAGAAGCATGAAAGTGCTACTTCAATGTTGGGCCTTTGTATGTGCCCAGGCTGTGTAAAAGTCTCACACATGTGGTATCGCCTACTCAGGAGGAGTAGAGGAATGCATTTTGGGGTGTCATTTTTGCTATGTACATGCTATGTGTTAGAAAAATCTTATAAATGGACAACTTTGTGTAAAAAAAATGCATTTTAATTTTTTTCCCACATTTTCCAAAAACTTCTGGAAAAAAATGAATCCTTCAAAAGACTCATCATGCCTCATAGATTATACGTTGGGGTGTGTGCTTTCCAAAATAGGTCATTTTGTGGACAATTCAATTGTCCTGGTGCTCCAGGGCCTTCAAAAGTGTAATAGGTGGTTGAGAAAGGATATGTGCAATTTATGCTTGTAGAATGCCTGAAAGTGCTACTGCAATGTTGGGCCTTTGTATGTGGCCAGGCTGTGTAAAAGTCTCACACATGTGGTATCGCTATACTCAGGAGGAGTAGCAGAATGTATTTTGGGGTGTAGTTGCAATTATGCATATGCTGTGTGAGAGAAATAACCTGTTAATATGACCAGTTTATGTAAAAAAATAAAAAAAAAATCTTAATTTTCCCAAGAATTGTGGGAAAAAATTACAACTTCAAAAAACTCACCATGCCTCTTAGTAAATACATTGAACTGTCTACTTTCTAAAAAGGGTTCATTTGGGGGGCATTTGTACTTTCCTGGCTTGTTAGTGTCTCAAGAAATGAGATATGCCTTCAGGTGAGATAGTACATCGGGTGTGATCAGATGTGATCAATTTTCAGTGATTGGAACCATAGTTTGTAGACACTATAACTATCGCAAAGACCAAATAATACACACTAATTTGGGATATTTTTACCAAAGATATGTAGCAGTATAAATTTTGGCACAAATATATGAAGAAAAATTACTTATTTGCAAAATTTTACAATAGAAACTAAAAAAAAGTGTGTTTTTTTTTTTAAATTTTCGCTGTTTTTCTGCTTATATCGCAAAAAATAAAAAACCCAGTGGTGATTAAATACCACCAAAAGAAAGCTCTATTTGTGAAAAGAAAATGATAAACATTTTGTTTGGATACAGTGTAGCATGACTGAGTAATTGTCATTTAAAGTATGAGAGTGCTGAAAGCTGAAAATTGGTCTGGGCAGGAAGGTGCATAAGTGCCTGGTATTGAAGTGGTTAAGGGCCGGCAGGCGCCGTCTCTAAGAGGTTAATGGTCAATTTCAAAGCTTTACTTAGGCCTTATGCCGCGTACACACGGTCGGACTTTACGGCAGACTTTGCCGGCGGACTTTTCGACGTACTTTACGACGGACTTTCTGAATGAACGGACTTGCCTACACACAATCCACCAAAGTCTGTCGAATTCGTACGTGATGACGCACGACCGGACTAAAATAAGGAAGTTCATAGCCAGTAGCCAATAGCTGCCCTAGTGTGGCTTTTTGTCCGTCGAACTAGCATACAAATGAGCGGACTTTTCGACCATACTCGAGTTCGACGGATATATTTAAAACATGTTTCAAATCTAAGTCCGTCCAACTTTTGAGCAAACAAAGTCCGCTGGAGCCCACACACGATCGAATTGTCCGACGAAATCCTGTCCGCCGGGCAAAGTCTGCCGTAAAGTCCGCTCGTGTGTACGCGGCATGAGCCTCACCCTTACCATGCACAATACCAGTGGCATTCTGTTTGCTCCCTTTATTGCTGCCCATCATCCATATCAGAATGGCTAAACTGAAATACACTGCAATTACACAAATAAAAGCTTGCTTTGGGTTACAAACTCTTATTTGTGTTTTTAGTTTAACCACTTGACGACCGCCTCACGCCGATGTACGTCGGCAAAGTGGCACGGACAGGCAAAATCACGTACAGGGTACGTGATTTGCCTTCCGCGGGTGGGGGGTCCGATCGGACCCCCCCCCGGTGCCCGAGGCGGTCGTCGTTTGTCCAGCGGCGATCGGTGATGAGGGGGAGACCATCCGTTCGTGGCCCCCCCCTCGCGATCGCCGCCGGCCAATGAGAACACTCCTTTGCTGCTGTATGCTAAACAGCAGCAAAGGAAGTGATGTCATCTCCCCTCGGGTCGGTATTTTCCGTTCCGGCCCGAGGAGAGACGACAAGTATGTGAGTGCACAAACACTACACACACAGTAGAACATGCCAGGCACACAAATCACCCCGATCCCCCCCCCGATCGCCCCCCGATCCCCCCCCAATCACCCCCCCCCCCCCCTGTCACAAACTGACACCAGCAGTTTTTTTTTTTTTTTTTTGTTTTTTTTTCTGATTACTGCATAGTGTCAGTTTGTGACAGTGACAGTGTTGGGACAGTGTATATTACCCCCCTTTAGGTCTAGGGTACCCCCCTAACCCCCCCTAATAAAGTTTTAACCCCTTGATCACCCCCTGTCACCAGTGTCGCTAAGCGATCATTTTTCTGATCGCTGTATTAGTGTCGCTGGTGACGCTAGTTAGGGACATAAATATTTAGGTTCGCCGTCAGCGTTTTATAGCGACAGGGACCCCCATATACTATCTAATAAATGTTTTAACCCCTTGATTGCCCCCTAGTTAACCCTTTCACCACTGATCACCGTATAACCGTTACGGTTGACGCTGGTTAGTTCGTTTATTTTTTATAGTGTCAGGGCACCCGCCGTTTATTACCGAATAAAGGTTTAGCCCCCCGATCGCCCGGCGGTGATATGCGTCGCCCCAGGCAGCGTCAAATTAGCGCCAGTACCGCTAACACCCACGCACGCAGCATGCGCCTCCCTTAGTGGTATAGTATCTGAACGGATCAATATCTGATCCGATCAGATCTATACTAGCGTCCCCAGCAGTTTAGGGTTCCCAAAAACGCAGTGTTAGCGGGATCAGCCCAGATACCCGCTAGCACCTGCGTTTTGTCCCTCCGCCCGGCCCACCCAAGTGCAGTATCGATCGATCACTGTCACTTACAAGGCACTAAACGCATAACTGCAGCGTTCGCAGAGTCAGGCCTGATCCCTGCGATCGCTAACAGTTTTTTTGGTAGCATTTTGGTGAACTGGCAAGCACCAGCCCCAGGCAGCGTCAGGTTAGCGCCAGTACCGCTAACACCCAAGCACGCACCATACACCTCCCTTAGTGGTATAGTATCTGAACGGATCAATATCTGATCCGATCAGATCTATACTAGCGTCCCCAGCAGTTTAGGGTTCCCAAAAACGCAGTGTTAGCGGAATCAGCCCAGATACCTGCTAGCACCTGCGTTTTGCCCCTCCGCCCGGCCCAGCCCAGCCCACCCAAGTGCAGTATCGATCGATCACTGACACTTACAAAACACTAAACGCATAACTGCAGCGTTCGCAGAGTCAGGCCTGATCCCTGCGATCGCTAACAGTTTTTTTTGTAGCGTTTTGGTGAACTGGCAAGCACCAGCCCCAGGCAGCGTCAGATTAGCGCCAGTACCGCTAACACCCACGCACGCACTGTACACCTCCCTTAGTGGTATAGTATCTGATCGCATCAATATCTGATCCGATCAGATCTATACTAGCGTCACCAGCAGTTTAGGGTTCCCAAAAACGCAGTGTTAGCGGGATCAGCCCAGATACCTGCTAGCACCTGCGTTTTGCCCCTCCGCCCGGCCCAGCCCAGCCCACCCAAGTGCGGTATCGATCGATCACTGTCACTTACAAAACACTAAACGCATAACTGCAGCGTTTGCAGAGTCAGGCCTGATCCCTGCGATCGCTAACAGTTTTTTGGTAGTGTTTTGGTGAACTGGCAAGCGCCAGCGGCCTAGTACATCCCGGTCGTAGTCAAACCAGCACTGCAGTAACACTTGGTGACGTGGTGAGTCCCATAAGTGCAGTTCAAGCTGGTGAGGTGGCAAGCACAAGTAGTGTCCCGCTGCCACCAAAAAGACAAACACAGGCCCGTCGTGCCCATAGTGCCCTTCCTGCTGCATTCGCCAATCCTAATTGGGAACCCACCGCTTCTGCAGCGCCCGTACTTCCCCCATTCACATCCCCAACCAAATGCAGTCGGCTGCATGAGAGGCATTTTTATGTCCTCCCGAGTACCGCTACCCAACGAACCCCCCAAAAAAGATGTCGTGTCTGCAGCAAGCGCGGATATAGGCGTGACGCCCACTATTATTGTCCCTCCTGTCCTGACAATCCTGGTCTTTGCATTGGTGAATGTTTTGAACGCTACCATTCACTAGTTGAGTATAGCGTAGGGTACAGCATTCCACAGACTAGGCACACTTTCACAGGGTCTCCCAAGATGCCATCGCATTTTGAGAGACCCGAACCTGGAACCGGTTACCGTTATAAAAGTTAGTTACAAAAAAAGTGTAAACAAAAAAAAAAAAATATGAAATAAAAAAAAATAGTTGTTGTTTTATTGTTCTCTCTCTCTCTATTCTCTCTCTCTATTGTTCTGCTCTTTTTTACTGTATTCTATTCTGCAATGTTTTATTGTTATTGTTATTGTTATTGATTGTTATTGTTATTGTTATTGTTATTATGTTTTATCATGTTTGTTTTTCAGGTGTGTAATTATTTACACTTTACTGTGCTTTATTGTTAACCATTGTTAACCATTTTTTTGTCTTCAGGTACGCCATTCACGACTTTGAGTGGTTATACCAGAATGATGCCTGCAGGTTTAGGTATCATCTTGGTATCATTCTTTTCAGCCAGCGGTCGGCTTTCATGTAAAAGCAATCCTAGCGGCTAATTAGCCTCTAGACTGCTTTTACAAGCCGTGGGAGGGAATGCCCCCCCCCCCCCCCACCGTCTTCCGTGTTTTTCTCTGGCTCTCCTGTCTCAACAGGGAACCTGAGAATGCAGCCGGTGATTCAGCCAGCTGACCATAGAGCTGATCAGAGACCAGAGTGGCTCCAAACATCTCTATGGCCTAAGAAACCGGAAGCTACGAGTATTTCATGACTTAGATTTCGCCGGATGTAAATAGCGCCATTGGGAAATTGGGGAAGCATTTTATCACACCGATCTTGGTGTGGTCATTTGCTTTGAGGGCAGAGGAGAGATCTAGGGTCTAATAGACCACAATTTTTTCAAAAAAGAGTACCTGTCACTACCTATTGCTATCATAGGGGATATTTGCATTCCCCGAGATAACAATAAAAATGATTAAAAAAAAAAATATGAAAGGAACAGTTTAAAAGTAAGATTAAAAAAGCAAAAAAATAATAAAGAAAAAAAAAAAAAAAAAAAAAAACACCCCTGTCGCCCCCTGCTCTCGCGCTAAGGCGAACGCAAGCGGCGGTCTGTCGTCAAACGTAAACAGCAATTGCACCATGCATGTGAGGTATCACCGCGAAGGCCAGATCGAGTGCAGTAATTTTTCCAGTAGACCTCCTCTGTAAATCTAAAGTGGTAACCTGTAAAGGCTTTTTAAGGCTTTTAAACATGTATTTATTTTGTTGCCACTGCACGTTTGTGCGCAATTTTAAAGCATGTCATGTTTGGTATCCATGTACTCGGCCTAAGATCATCTTTTTTATTTCATCAAACATTTGGGCAATATAGCGTGTTTTAGTGCATTAAAATTAAAAAAAGTGTGTTTTTTCCCCAAAAAATGCGTTTGAAAAATCGCTGCGCAATTACTGTGTGAAAAAAAAAAATGAAACACCCACCATTTTAATCTGTAGGGCATTTGCTTTAAAAAAATATATAATGTTTGGGGGTTCAAAGTAATTTTTTTGCAAAAAAAAAAAAACTTTTTCATGTAAACAATAAGTGTCAGAAAGGGCTTTGTCTTCAAGTGGTTAGAAGAGTGGGTGATGTGTGACATAAGCTTCTAAATGTTGTGCATAAAATGCCAGGACAGTTCAAAACCCCCCCAAATGACCCCATTTTGGAAAGTAGACACCCCAAGCTATTTGCTGAGAGGCATGTCGAGTCCATGGAATATTTTATATTGCGACACAAGTTGCGGGAAAGAGACAAATTTTTTTTTTTTTTTTTTTTTTTGCACAAAGTTGTCACTAAATGATATATTGCTCAAACATGCCATGGAAATATATGAAATTACACCCCAAAATACATTCTGCTGCTTCTCCTGAGTACGGGGATACCACATGTGTGAGACTTTTTGGGAGCCTAGCCGCGTACGGGACCCCGAAAACCAAGCACCGCCTTCAGGCTTTCTAAGGGCGTGAATTTTTGATTTCACTCTTCACTGCCTATCACAGTTTCGGAGGCCATGGAATGCCCAGGTGGCACAAAACCCCCCCAAATGACCCCATTTTGGAAAGTAGACACCCCAAGCTATTTGCTGAGAGGTATAGTGAGTATTTTGCAGACCTCACTTTTTGTCACAAAGTTTTGAAAATTGAAAAAAGAAAAAAAAAAATGTTTTTTCTTGACTTTCTTCATTTTCAAAAACAAATGAGAGCTGCAAAATACTCACCATGCCTTTCAGCAAATAGCTTGGGGTGTCTACTTTCCAAAATGGGGTCATTTGGGGGGGTTTTGTGCCACCTGGGCATTCCATGGCCTCCGAAACTGTGATAGGCAGTAAAGAGTGAAATCAAAAATTTTCACCCTTAGAAATCCTGAAGGCAGTGATTGGTTTTTGGGGTCCAGTACGCGGCTAGGCTCCCAAAAAGTCCCACACATGTGGTATCCCCATACTCAGGAGAAGCAGCTAAATGTATTTTGGGGTGCAATTCCACATATGCCCATGGCCTGTGTGAGCAATATATCATTTAGTGACAACTTTATGAAAAAAAAAAAAAAAAGTGTCACTTTCCCGCAACTTGTGTCAAAATATAAAATATTCCATGGACTCAATATGCCTCTCAGCAAATAGCTTGGGGTGTCTACTTTCCAAAATGGGGTCATTTTGGGGGGTTTTGTGCCACCTGGGCATTCCATGGCCTCCGAAACTGTGATAGGCAGTGAAGAGTGAAAGCAAAAATTTACACCCTTAGAAATCCTGAAGGCGGTGATTGGTTTTCGGGGCCCCGTACGCGGCTAGGCTCCCAAAAAGTCCCACACATGTGGTATCCCCATACTCAGGAGAAGCAGCTAAATGTATTTTGGGGTGCAATTCCACATAGGCCCATGTCCTGTGTGAGCAATATATCATTTAGTGACGACTTTTTGTAAATATTTTTTTTTTTTTTTTTTTTTGTCATTTTTCAATCACTTGGGACAAAAAAAATAAATATTCAATGGGTTCAACATGCCTCTCAGCAATTTCCTTGGGGTGTCTACTTTCCAAAATGGGGTCATTTGGGGGGGTTTTGTACTGCCCTGCCATTTTAGCACCTCAAGAAATGACATAGGCAGTCATAAACTAAAAGCTGTGTAAATTCCAGAAAATGTACCCTAGTTTGTAGACGCTATAACTTTTGCGCAAACCAATAAATATACACTTATTGACATTTTTTTTACCAAAGACATGTGGCCGAATACATTTTGGCCTAAATGTATGACTAAAATTTAGTTTATTGGATTTTTTTTATAACAAAAAGTAGAAAATATCATTTTTTTTCAAAATTTTCGGTCTTTTTCCGTTTATAGCGCAAAAAATAAAAACCGCAGAGGTGATCAAATACCATCAAAAGAAAGCTCTATTTGTGGGAAGAAAAGGACGCAAATTTCGTTTGGGTACAGCATTGCATGACCGCGCAATTAGCAGTTAAAGCGACGCAGTGCCAAATTGGAAAAAGACCTCTGGTCCTTAGGCAGCATAATGGTCCGGGGCTCAAGTGGTTAAAATGGGTTAACATGCCATGATAAATATCGTTGGTAAGGTATTCAAGGTTTGCATTGTATTGCCATCTTAAAGCATATCCAAACCCAAAAACAGAAATGTCATATTTTGCAGCTTATTAGTCCTTAGATGTTCTGGATGACTTCTTTTTCAGGTTTTCTTCTCTTTAACTTGACCTGGTAATCCTGCAAATGACACGCTTCTTCTCTCCACTCACTTCATGGTATCTCTAGAAGAGCCATAGGCGTCACATTTCTGGAATATAGACGTGTCAGCCTTTGTTTATCTCCATTACATTATGGATTGATGGAACTAGTAATTTACACAAGAAATATAATGATGTTTATACTTTCTTTTTGGATCACAGGAAGTGGTAAGTTAACTGAATTTCTGGCAAGATCAACAGGCATTTTTTGTACTTGCTTAGATTAAATAGGGAAAACGAATGCAGCCACCACATCTAAGGATTGGTACACATCGGCATGTTCAGTTTTTGTTTTAGAATTTAGATACACTTTAAACAGTAAGTGCAGTATCACTGCAGGCTTTTCTTTGGAGTAAATGGGAAGAAGACTGTTCCTTAAAAGCATGAGAGGAGTAGGATCAGGGGCGGACTGACCATTGAGCCACCCGGGCACTGCCCGAGGGCCCTGGGCCCCTAGGGGGCCCCATCAGGGTTGCCAGCCTCAGTAAAACCAGGGACAGTATGTATAAATCTGTGTTTTTTTTACATCTGTCTGTGTATACTGTGTGTACATGTATATTTATACTGTGTGATTGTATACTGTGTGTGTGTGTGTGTATACTGTGTGGCCCCATAATCTCTGATTGCCTGGGGGCCCCATAATCTCCTATTGCCCGGGGGCCCCATGAGTTATCAGTCCGCCCCTGAGTAGGATCCAATAGACAGGAAATTTAGGAAAGCTGCTATTGCACCGAACAGGCAGTGACATTGGTATGTCAAGGATGCTGAAGAGCATAAACCCAAATATTATGTTAATTGAGTACAGGTAAAGGAATAGGGTAGGCCATATAATAACATTTTTATGGGTTACAAAACATATACTGTAAGCACTCTATTACGTTAAAGCCTAAGGTTATTTAAAGAATAAATAAGCACAAGGCACATTACTTACCACCTGACTATGTCCATCCCTTCTCCCTGACTTTTCCATTCATAAAAGCCATCTAATAAATTCTATGAACGAAACACTATCTATGAATAGAGGGGACGGACCTTTTTAATCACCCTCCTGTGCTCTATTCATAGATCACGCTTCATTCATAGCCACATCACACTGATAGTAATTATTGTCCATTGTGTCTTTTTTTTTTTTTAACTAAATGTAAACTTTACAAAAACACTATATAGAAGGATACAGCATAATAATAAGAGATGTGTGTCTTTTCATATTAGTCTCTATTTCAACATAGTTTACAGCTTTCCATTCTCAAACCCAGGTAGATTTTCCCATATGTATAGACATAAATAGTTTATAGCTTATCGGTACATTTATACAGATTAATATATCAGAGTTATGCCCCGTACACACGGTCGGACATTGATCAGACTTTCCGACAACAAAATCCTAGGATTTTTTCCGACGGATGTTGGCTCAAACTTGTCTTGCATACACACGGTCACACAAAGTTGTCGGAAAATCCGATCGTTCTGAACGCGGTGACGTAAAACACGTACGTCAGGACTATAATTGGGGCAGTAGCCAATAGCTTTCATCTCTTAATTTATTCTGAGCATGCGTGGCACTTTGTGCTTCGGATTTGTGTACACACGATCGGAAATTCCGACAATGGATTTTGTTGTCGGAAAATTTTATAGCCTGCTCTCAAACTTTGTGTGTCGGAAAATCCGATGGAAAATGTGTGATGGAGCGCACACACGGTCGGAATTTCCAACAACAAGGTCCTATCACACATTTTCCTTCGGAAAATCCGACCGTGTGTACGGGGCATTATAGTGGGATAACTTTGAAGGATTGAGGTTTCTAGGAAATAGTGTTTAATATATTTGAAATTGTCTGTTAGTATCCTTTAGCTTTCTAATTATAACAGCATTTCTAGCAATTATCTTTTTTATTTGGTGATAAAAACTAAATTATAAAATGTACATAAAAGATAAGGTAGAGTGGAATGATAGGCATTTTTTTAGGAGATGATCCTTTTATTCATCCCTTAACTGTATCTTGACTAGGGTAGTTCAGATACAACCTGTTTAACAATATTCACATAACTCTGTCCCCAACTCCACCCCCCCCTTTACCGCTACACCTTTACACTAAATCCGCATTGAGGTTAAATGGCAAGTTCTGCCTTTTATAACAAAACCATAAATAACAGAAAACATAAAACAGTCAGAACAATCCAGATTAAAGAATGGTTGCAGATGCTTGACGGCACCATCTCCAACAACATTGGAGTCTGTGGTACCATTAAGCTAGGTTCTGTCCCCAGCAGCCAAACATTGTCTCAAGGACTATCCTAACTGACCACAGACCCTTACTACCTTACACTACCCAGTCGGTCTAAACTGAACAACACCAACCAGAAGACTCCGCACCTGAGATGGATCCCTCCGTTTTTTCGATAAACACCATGTTTTTGACCCTTGTCAAGGACTCCAGCCGCCAACATCCAACCTCCTTAGCAAAATGTCAAAAAACAACATCACCAGGGTGGGAGGGAGGGACGTTGCTCTTACAATTTCCAGTCTGCAAGTGAAGCCCCTTCACTCTTCCCCTCCAACTACTATCTCTCCTCATCACCAGTCCACTTGTTTAATAAGGTAAGAGTCCTGACCTTTCATATCCTAACAACTAGTTTAACCCACAGCTGCTTGGTTTTCCTTCCACCCTGTCATGTATGCACTACGCTTATTTACTTCCTTTAAGCTCCGGGCATGTCTTTCTGTGTGAATAGAAAAAAAAGTAGGTTTTGTGGTAGTTCATTCTGTACATCCAATGCAGGGATTTTTATGTCATCCTGCTAGCATCACCAATGGCAATGACATAATGTAACACAAGCACAAGGGGAGACCATTGAAGACATTACATCTGTTGATAGGAACAGCAGTAGTCTGCTCGCAGATCAGATTATATACTCCCACAATAATGCATTTATTCCCATTTCAGTGCACTTCAGCAAAATGCAGTATATGCTACGCTGAAAAGCCACAAAATTTTATTTTTTTCTAGTAGAGCTTCTATGTTTATTTTAATTCACTCCCAGTGACACTAATTATCTGATAAAATCGGATAATAGGTTTAGCCTGTCACAGCTAGGTAAATAGTTAAAATATAAAAGCTATACCAACAGACACCTTAAGGCACAGCACCTTGAGGCACAGCACTATTGAGACCCAATGCCTGTAATAGTGGTTGTCATTGTGCCTATAAGACAAAAAAGCTAGAAAACCTACTAGTGTATTCTAGTAATGCAGGAAATACTGGTAAGAAAAGATTACTTTAGGAAATCTTTTTTGAAAAATATCTGGTTGTTGCCATACTTTACATACTTTTTTTTTCAAATATAATTTTTATTGACATTTTTTGACAAAGAGAAGAAAAAACAAAAACAAATATGGAAAAAGAAAAAACATATCATAATCATAATCGATATTATACATCCGTGGTCTTTCTAATAACGTTCTGCCAAATATAATCATCATATGTCCTTTCCATTAAAATATTCCATTCTATCTGCATAGAAGCTGGCCTATGACATCACTTATCCTTTTTAACTTCGTGAGTTCGTCCTTGTAGGCCATAGGTATATCAACGACCATGCAATATTACTATACAACAGGAATAACATCTTCCACATAGTTGCTTACTTCTGCATAATTCTAACATAACTGGTGTGAATGGAAAGTTGTCTGTTACTGAAATATTAGACCACTGATTGCAAAGAGAAAAGAAATATATATATATAAAACATATAGACAGAGTGGAAGGGGTGAGAGAGGGAGGGGGGGGTTACAAGTTGACACGAGCGCGATGGACCAGGCCACGGTTCCACCTCGCAGCCGCTGCCTACTCAAGGGATTCTCAAGAATTTAATAAGGTTTGTCCTCCATCTGAGAAAATGTATATGTTCCAGGATAACCAGTTTCTTCAGTGTTTGTCTTGCTTGTGTTGGGCAGTCAGTATTAAGTCTTCCATCTTTTTGATTTCTTCAACTCTGCGTAGCCACATCCCCACCGTGGGGGGTGCACTCTGTTTCCACAAGGCTGGAATACAGGACTTCGCTGCATTGAGCAGATGTCTGACCACTGACTTTTTATATGATTTAATTGGGGCTGAGGTCGCATGTAGCAGAAAAACGGCGGGATCCCTCTGCGTTATGTGATTCGTGAATTTTTTAACAATTGTCTCTACTGCTACCCAAAACTGCTGTAATAGTGAGCATGTCCAAAAAATGTGGAGGAGTGTCCCTTTATCGGAACCGCACCTCCAACATCTATCAGAAGTGTCAGGGAAAAATTTGTGTAATAATTGAGGTGTGTAATACCATCTAGTCAGAATTTTGTAATTTGTCTCCTGAATTTTTGTACAGATGGATGATTTCAGTGTAAGTTGAAGTATGTTTTGTGTTTGTGCTGCTGTAAAATTACATTGTAGATCCCGTTCCCATTTTTGTAAAAACAGCAAGTCTGGTTGTTCAGTTGGTGTGTTGAGCAGGGAGTATGTCTTGGAGAGCACCTGAGGCAGAGTGCCCTCCCCTCTACAGTATTCTTCTAGTGTCGTCATGTCGCGTTTATATCGCGTAGGGTCTGGTATTGAGTACAGGAAATGGTGTAGCCGAATCGCTTTCCAAAATGACAATTGAAAACCCCCGTTATCATTCGTCAGAGATTGAATTGAGGTCCAGTGGTCGTCTTCTACATAATGTGTTGCACAGTCTTTACCTGACTCCCAGAGCGTCTCATAGTTTGAATAGTCTAGTCCTGGTTCGAACGCTGGATTCCCCAAAATAGGGAATAAAGGGGAGTGTTTGGAGGTCAATGAAGTGTTTTTGAGTATATTTACGCCCACTGACAGCGTGGCACCAATGATCGGATGTGAAATCATGTCCCTAGGTAGTCTATCGTAGCACCAGATAGCCCCTTTCAAGGGTACATTAACCTGATGATTCTCTACTTGGACCCATAGTTTAGTTTTGTCATGTCTGTTCCAGTCAATGATCCTCCCTAGGTGCATAGCCTGATAATAGTGTTTTGCGTCAGGGAGGGCGAGACCCCCACAGTGTTTCGGCAGAGTCATATAGCGTCTTTTTAGTCTAGGTTTAGAGTTTGACCACACAAATTTTATAAATAGGGAATGTATTTGTTTAAAGTAGTTAGCGGGAATACTTATTGGTAAGGCTTGAAATAGGTGTAGAAATTTTGGGAGAATGCACATCTTAATTAAATTGCATCTCCCAAACCATGAGTGAAGACCTTTGCCCCACTCTGCAAGTAACTCTTTAACTTTGCTAAGGATTGGAGGGAAGTTCAGTTCAAATGTGCATTTCAGATCCCTAGGTATGTTAGTGCCTAGATATTTGAAGTGACTGTCTGACCATTTGAAATTAAATTTGGACTTCAGAAGGGAAAGTTGTTCCATCGGCATATTGATTCCCATTGCTGCTGATTTGTCAAAATTAATCTTTAGGTTAGACATGTTCCCGTATGTCTGAAATTCTTTAATTAAATTTGGGAGGGAAATAATCGGGTTAGTTAAGGAAAATAGAAGATCATCCGCGTATGCGGAGATCTTGTATTGCCTGTGACCTATAGTAATCCCAGAGATATCTGGGTTCCTGCGTATCGTGTTCAGAAAGGGTTCGAGTACCAAGGCAAAGAGAAGGGGTGATAGTGGGCATCCTTGTCTGGTGCCATTAGAAATGGTAAAAGGAGCAGAAAGGATTCCATTAGCTTTGACCCTAGCTGTAGGTAACGAGTAAACATTAGAGATCCACTGTAGCATATGACTACCTAGTCCGATATGTTTGAGGACTGCTGTCATAAATTCCCAGCTCACCCGATCAAATGCTTTCTCAGCATCTGTGCTGAGAAAGGTACAAGGTGCTTTAGACATATTAGCTCTGTGGATCAAATTAAGGACTTTTGTGGTGTTGTCCCTAGCTTCGCGCGTAGGGACAAAACCCACCTGGTCTAAATGTATCAGGTCAGTCATATGTTGGGACAGTCTATTTGCTAAGACTTTGGTGAGAAGCTTGAGATCTATATTTAAAAGAGATATGGGCCTGTAGCTACCACAGGCCGCTGGATCTTTTCCTTCCTTAGGTATAAGGGAGATATGAGTGCTTAAGGTGTCTCTCTGCAAGTGGCCCCCTTCTGTAAGATTATGAAAGAGTTTCAACATATGTGGGCCTAAAATCGGTAGCAGCGTCTGGTAGTATTGCAGAGTCAATCCGTCCGGGCCCGGGGCTTTACCTGGTTTCATGTTTTTAATTGCGCCTTGTAGTTCTAGCATTGTGATGGGTTCTTCTAGGGCAGCTGCATCTTCTGCTGATATTTTGGGGATATTAGCTAGAGTAAGATAGTCCCCTATTGCAGTGTCAGTGACTCCTGACTTCGGGAGGTTATATAAGGAGGAGTAAAAATTTTTAAATTCATCTGCAATTTGCGTGGGTATCGCCCTTTTCTGCCCTGATGGGGAAATGATTTGCGGTATATATGCACGTAGTCTCTGTTGTCTAACTGCCCTTGCAAGAATTTTCCCACATTTATTCCCCGATTCATAAGTGAGTTTTCTACATGCTTGTAAAGCTTTTGCCTGGTAATGTAGTATATCGACTGTCTGTCTACGCAATGTAAGGAGTTCTGTTTCTATGGATGTGGTCGGGTTTTGTTTATGTATTTTTTCTAAATCGTGAGTTTTCTGTAGTAGAAGTAATAACTGTTTTTCCCGTTCCCTTTTGATATGTGCTCCATGTTTAATCAGAATTCCTCTGATCACAGACTTATGGGCTTCCCAGAGTATCCCGGGGTCACAATTTTCAATATTATTCGTCTGAAAATAAAGTTTGAGTTCTTTTGTGACGTCAGCTAACACTGTGGGGTCCTGAAGCAAACTTTCGTTCAGTCGCCAAAATCTTGTTTTAGTCGTCGCTGTTTGTGAGAGGGAGTATTTCAGTGTAATAGGTGCGTGGTCAGACCAGGTGATTGTGCCTATGTCAACTCTGTCTATTGCCTCCTGTTGGTTATGAGTAAAAGAAAAAAATCGATGCAGGAGTATGATTTGTGTGGTGAAGATAGGAATGTATAATCCCTCTCCCCGGCGTGTAAAAGTCTCCATACGTCTATCAATCTGGCCTCATGTATTGTCTTAGTGATTCGTTTGTGTACACCCCTCCGAAGAGAGGACGTTCCATTTGATGTGTCCACCGATGGGCACAGAGGAACATTAAAATCGCTGCCTAGCAGCAGTTGTCCTTCCGCAAAAGATAGCAGTTCGTTCAATGTTTTGGATATGAAAATATCCTGTCTGTCATTTGGAGCATATACTGTCGCTAGTGTCACTAGTACATCACCGATCAGTCCTTTGAGGAACACATATCTCCCTTCTGTGTCAATTCTGGTGTCTCTACAGGTCCAGGGTACATTCCCCGATATTAGTATAGACACTCCCTTTGATTTGGCTGAGGGGTTGGTAGCATGGTATGTAGTTGGGAAAAAATGGTTTTTCAAGCATATCAGTGCACCCATCTTAAAGTGAGTTTCCTGAATAAACGCCACGTCTGCTTTAGATCTTTTAAGATCATTCAAGAGCATGCGTCTTTTCTCCGGCACATTCAGCCCTTTGGCATTTAGGGTATAGATATTAACCCGATCCATAGCGCCCACGCCAGCAAAAAAAGTTTACACAAGGGACAAATGGAGGGGGGGGAAGACTAGAGATGAAATAGAGAAATGAAGACTAGAATGAACGGAGGGAGAAAAAAGAAAAAGGAAAAGAGCTAAGAGCAAAGAGAGCTCTAGAGACAAAAAAGGTGGACAATCAAATCTAAAAATCGTCCAACGCGTAATAGTTGTCGTTAGGCAACTATGTGCAATTCCTTGCAATGAAACACACTCCAGTTATCACCGGGAAGGTGTTTCGGCCTAATGGGGATGAGGTTAGACTACATACTTTTTTTTTTTTTAAATTGAGACGTTGTATATAGGACTACTAGTGTAAAGGCTTATAAATATACACAACAACATACAGCCAATAATCAATGAATCAAGGATAACAATTATACTGAACATTTCATAGAAAAATCTCTATTAAGCTGAGACCAAAACAGTATATATCCTCTATAAACCCACAAATCTAAAACCATTTAAGATGACCTAACTGCACATGAGACTAACAAATACATTAAAAAGGGCAAAATTATGGGTTGGCTATGTAGTCATCATTAAACAAATGGATCTACCATCCAAGCAGATTGCATGTCTAAGACCAATGTTCCAGATCTATTCACAAGGAAATGTTCACACAGAATTCAAACTTTTGTCCTAGATGGGCTTGTTGCCTCAAACAACAACTACAGTAGTTGGTTTGTGGGAATTGAGCTTAATCCCTCTTCCAAACTGAGCAGGATATTAAATGAGACTAATCATCCAAAGTTTATCCCTTATACAGTAGGTATATTGTCAAAAATAATAGCTGATCCAAGCAGTTGAACCATTCGAAATGGTACAGATTAACCACTGTGGAGTGTTCAAATGCTCATTATTCATCACAGTTAGTAAGCTTATAAAGTATATAGGTCCTCGGGCTGATCATATACCACTTATACAGAAGTGGAGTCATTAAAAAATCAATCAAAGTTCAAAAAACAATTATGAATAGCAGTATAAAGTATATGGGCCTATGTGTGTAAAGTTCACACTGTTGTGGCAAGATTCATATGCATGGCATAGGGAATACATAAGAACCAATCTACACACCAGAGAGTAATTCATACAAGACCTCCGCGGGTCTCAGATCCCAATCTGAAACATGTTAACGCCAGAAACATGGATTGTTCATGCCAGTTAAGATAGTTGATTGAAATCAAACATTGCAGTAACAGCTCATACATTGCAGTAACAGCTCATACATCACGCAAGTAATGAATGAAGGAGTTGAAAATAATCCTCTGATGCCCCGTACACACGAGCGGAAATTCCGCCAGAAAAAGTCAGATGAGAGCCTTTGGTCCATAAATGCGACCGTGTGTATGCTCCATTGGACTTTTGCTGGTGGAATTCCAGCCAGCAAAAGATTGATAGCATGTTCTCAATTTTTCGGTCGGAAAAAGTTCCGATCTGAAATTCTGATCGTCTGCACCAATTCCGACACGCAAAATTCCTACGCATGCTCGGAAACAATTCGACGCATGCTCGGAAGCATTGAACTTCATTTTTTCGGCTCGTCGTAGTGTTGTACATCAACATGGTGTTGACGGTCGAAAGTTCAGCGAATTTTTGTGTTATCGTATGTATGCAAGCCAAGCTTGTGCAAAATTCCGCCGGAATAACCATCCAATATTTTTCTGACGGAAATTTCACTCGTGTGTACGCGACATGAGTCTTTTGGGGTTTTTTTTTGCTTTGGGTTTTTTTTTGTTTTTTTTAATTCTGTTGGAATGTTTGCCCATTCAAAACAACATTTATGTTTGAAGATTGAGTGAGGTCACATACTGATGTTGTACAAAAAGTCCTGGTAGGCAATCACTCCACACCATTTTATCTCAATGGTTTTCAGTATGTTTGAGCTCAGTTCCTCCGCCCCCTCCACTTCACATAACCCCACAGTAGTGTCCTCTGTACCCACCCTACACACAGTAGTGTCCCCGCCCCTTTCACATCACCCCCACTCCCCACTGTAGTGCCCTCTGCCCTCCATAGCAGTATCTTCTGCCCTCTTCAAATTACCCCACTGTACTTTCCTCTGCCCTCTGTCCCCAAATGGAAGTGTCTTCTTTCCTTTTACCACAGTAGTGTCCTGGGTTCTCCCAAAGCAGTGTCCCCTGGACCTCAGAGCAGTTTCCTCTGTCCACCCCACAGTAGATTCCCCTATCCGCACCCCCCCTCCAGCAGTGTCCTTTACCCCCTTCACATCATTCCCCCAAAACAAACACACAGCAGTGTGTGGGTAGCACTTTCCTACGTTACAAAGGATGTGCAGCAGAGCAGAGAGTGGGAGGCAGCACAGCACTGGACAGAGGGCGGGAGCGGAAGCTGTCAGAGTGAACTTTTCATATTAATAGGATTGTGATTAGTTGCTAAGACTGCCCGGCATCCTAGCAGCCAACTACCTGCTGGTTAACTTTAAAGGTTAACAGAGGCAGCTCTCGCTCTCTGTCCAGTACTGTGCTGCCTCCTGCTCTCCATTCGAAGATGACAGTTATGGGGGCTGAGGGGAAGAACTGAAGAAGCAAGAACGCGTCAGCTGCCCGCCATCAATGGATATATCATGATCGACGGGTTGCCGGCCTCTGAGCTAAACTAATGTGTTGAGTTTTGGTTTCTGTAAATAAACAAATTATGTTTTTTTTTTTATTATGTAAGATACACAAAAAGAGAAAGAGAACTACTGACATGGGACTTTCCAGGTGTTATTGTGATGACATAATTTCATAAAAGTATTCATTTTATTTCATTTTATTTTATTTTATTTTTATTTTTATTTTATTTTTCATTTTATTTCATTTTATTTATACACAATTGCAATAAAACCTAAGGGCTCTTTCACACGGGGCGGATCAGTGATGATCCGCCCCGTGAACACCCGCTTGCTTAGCGGTGGGAGGGTCCAAAGGTAAAGATAGTCAGCAATGAACATATTCCAGAGGGTAGTATTGGGGGCATTAGTGCTAGGTTGACTAAACCTAAGGTAAAACCTGAGGTAAGTATAGTAACAAGTCCTATTTGCAATCTCGAAACACCCAATAAGAGGATAGTATGCGACCGGTCTAAACTGCGTGGCATGTTCACCAATGCCAGGAGCCTGGCGGACAAGATGGGTGAACTAGACATACTGTTGAACGAGGAGGCTTTAGATCTTGTGGGAATTTCAGAGACCTGGTTCAACAGCTCTCATGATTGGCTGGCAACCATTCAAGGGTATTCCCTTTATCTCAGGGATAGAGAGGGTAAAAAAGAGGGAGGGGTATGCCTATATATCAAGAATAATGTACAAGTGAATGTCAGAGATGACATCAGTAAGAGAGCTAGGGAGGATGTGTAGAGCTCCAAAGAGATGAAGCTAAGGGGAAAATAATACTGGGAGTATGCTATAGGCCCCCTTACCTGAGGGAGGAGGGGGAGACAGACCTCCTATCACAATTTGGATTAGCAGCAAGGATGGGAAGTGTTATCATAATGGGGGATTTTAATTATCCAGACATAGACTGGGTGGAGGGAACCACGCATTCGTCTAAGGTTCGCCAGTTCCTAAATGTCTTACAGGACAATTTCATGGGTCAGATGGTAGACGCCAGTGGCGGAAGTATAGGGGTCGCTAAGGTCGCCTTGGCGACCGGGCCCCCTGTATATCTCGTATATCTCGATAGGAGGAACGGCAGGGGCAGCTGAGACCGAGCTCCCCGATCCTCAGCCGAACTGTAATCGACACTGTAATCGTCACACTGATAGAGCTAAAGTGAAAGCACAGTGTGTGCTGTGCTCTTTGTCTCCCCCTACAGTGCAGTACCCGGCAGGAAGAGGTAAGGTAAAGCACTGCCGATTTTTAAAAGGCTTTCTGTATGTATGTGTGTGTTTGCTTGTGTTTATATGTGTGTGCATTTATATATATGTGTGTGTTTATATATGTGTGTGTGTTTTTATATATGTATGTGTGTGTATTATGTGTGTGTTTATATATGTGTATGTATGTGTGTTTGTGTGTATGTTTAGATGTATGTATGCACATTTTATGTATACGCGTTTAATCCTGACCCCTCTATATGTGTACAATCAGAACTGATTTTGTTTTCTTGTTTGTTCAAAGTACCAGCAAAAAAAATGCTGTTCCTCTGAAAAGCGATCCATGCTCAGATCGCGTTTCAGAGGCATTTGACAGCCGGTAAAGAGGCAATATGTTGCCTCCTGACCGCCTGTTTTAACCCCTGCATCATCACTATGCTGCAACTGCATGCAATGCACACAGTTGCAGAATGGTTGCAGTGCAGCCCCATTCACCTAGGGGTATACTTCAAGGGTGCCCTGACTGAAAAAAGATTGAGAAACACTGGCATAGAGCAACCGATCTCTCCATTAGAGAGGAGGAGAAGCAGGGGGAGAAGCAGGGGGAAATGGAGAAATCGGTTCCTTTATATGCAGCCACCCACTTGCGACTGGTCCCTGGTGTTCTGCCACTGGGCTCAGAGGAAATGACCCTGTCCAGGGGTCAGGGGGGCCCTTCATGGTCTCTTGCATCGGGGCCCTGAAGGTTCTAGTTACGCCACTGGTAGACGCACTAACTAGAAACAAGGCATTACTAGATCTACTGATTACCAACAATGCAGACCTGATGTGGAAATACGGGGCAGTTTAGGAAACAGCGATCACAGGTCAATTGGTTTCAGTATAAATCACACAAATAGGAAACACAAGGGGAACAAAAAGACACTGAATTTCAAAAGAGCCAACTTCCTTAAACTACGAACCTTGCTAGAAGATATAAATTGGGATAAAATCTTAGAAACAAAGAACATGGAGGAGAGATGGGTTTGCTTTAAAAGCATATTAAATAAGGGCATTAGCAAGTACATCCCATTGGGAAATAAATTTAAAAGAGCGAACAAAAGTCATGGATGGCTTAGCTCCAATGTAAAAATGCATATAAAAGCAAAGGAGAAGGCCTTCAAAAAATACAAGTCTGAGGGATCAGCATTCAGACTTTACAAAGAATGCAACAAGATATGTAAGGGTGCAATTAGGGCGGCTAAGATAGAACACAAAAGACACATAGAGGAGGAGAGCAAAAAAAAATCCCAAGAAATTCTTTAAGTATATAAACAGTAAAAAAGGGAGGACAGACCATATTGGCCCCATAAAGAATGAGGAAGGACATCTGGTTACAAATAATGGGGAGATGGTGAAGGTATTGAATTTATTCTTCTCCTCAGTCTTCACAAGGGAACCGGGGGGCTTCAGTAACCAAAACAGCAGTGTTTGTCCTCATGACGCACCCTAATGGCTAACAGAGGACAGAATTAGAAATAGACTTGGGAAACTTAACATTAATAAATCACCAGGACCGGATGGCTTGCACCCGAGGGTACTTAGGGAACTCGGTCAAGTAATTGCCAGACCATTGTTCCTAATTTTTACTGACAGTCTACTGACTGGAATGGCAAGTGTACTATATGTTTATTTGTAAAATAAAGAATACGTATATATACCCAGTATATATAAAACATCAAAAAGCTCGGGGGGCGCATGCGCGGCGCGATGCTGGATAGACGCGAGTGCTGAGAGCTCCGTCGGTCCGGAACTGCCAGGCACGATTCCCGGGGCTATTATCCTCCAAAACGGCTCGATTTACTCCATCACCCCCGGAGAACACAGCGGTGCATGCAATCCGAAGGAAAAAGGAGGGGAAAAAGCCGTTCCGGACACTCTGTCACCAACTATCTGCTCAGCCTGGAGCTAAAGCAGAGGAAGATGTCCCAAAATGGCGCCGGCACACGTGCGGCCTCTAACAGTTCCACACCACTACAGCATTCATCTTATAAAGAATGTGAGTACAATCCTCCCTTGTCCAAGGCAGATCTGGACGCTAGCCTGTCAGCTATATATGATAAACTAGCTAATAAGATACAGCATGAGCTCCATAAATCCACTAATGCTTTGACTCAGGAAATTGCTAACATTGGAAGTCGCACAGATATACTAGAGACTAAGCATGATGAACTCTCTCTGGCTCACAGTGACCTTAGAAGAGATTATGAAACTCTGGCTGATAGCTTTTCCTACATGCAAGCACACGTAGAAGATTTGGACAATCGTAATCGCAGGAATAATATTAGAGTCCGTGGTATACCAGAGTCTGTCACTGAGCTCTTTCCTGCAGTATCAAAAGTCTTTCACACTCTTCTACCTGACAGACCCATGTCAGCATTTGCCTGCGACAGGATCCATAGAGCCCTTCGCCCCAAACCACCCCCAGACAGACCTCCCCGCTACATCATAATGTGTATGAAGGACTTCCTCACCAAAGAGGACATCATGAGGGCTTCCAGAAACACACCAAATATTGAGCTAGATGGCTCCAGATTGCAAATCTACCCTGATATCTCTCCAGCCACCCTGGATCGCAGACGCAGGATGAAAGAAGTCACCTCTATCCTGCAAACAGCCAGAATTAAGTATCGATGGGGTTTCCCCTTCAAGCTGTCGGTAATGCATAATGGCTCCACTCACACAGTCTACAACATCATAGAAGGAAAAGAACTACTCGTCAAACTAGGACTGCTGGAACCTGAACCCCCAAAGCGCCTCCCTGTAACACCCCGGGCTTCTCCTATCTGGTCCACCCCTTCTTCACGTCGCAACTCAAGAGAACAAAGAAGATGGCGCCAACCTTCTCAAGACCCGGCTTAAAATAACTGTTATTTTTCCCCTTTTTTTCCTTTTTTTTTTTTTTTTTTTATTTATTTATTTTTCTGTTTTATTAAGAGTGCAGCACATTGATCAGGACATCTTGGTCTTACAGACTTTGTACACCCTTTTGTCACTCATTTTCTTTTTTTGTCTACTGCTCAGTTAACACAGGACTCTCCTACTTTAATTTTAAGCAGCTAATATTATTTTTTATTTTTGGGGGCGCCACCATCCCTTCTCTCAACTAGTTTTATCAAAATCCAACTCTCCCCACACGTAAACGTTTTTTGAACATCCCTAGCATTTGATAGGGTTTACCTGCCCAAACGTGTTTGGGGGATTCACATAAGTGATAAGTGATAAATGAGAGGGGCGGCCCCCCCCTTTTTTTTTATTTATTTATTTATTTTTTAAGATATTGTTTAGATCCTTACAATAACCATGCTTACTGTTTACTCCATCTATTATATGTGCCTGGCACATCCGCCGTCGCTGGTTTGACCCCCTACTCAGTGTGGCCCCCTCAATTTTGGGGGACCCGCACGGGACCTGGTTTGAGAGTTTTGGACCTTAGTGTCCCTCCTTAAGTTTGTATTAGCCAGAGGACTTCCTGTCTTCTGGCTCCTTTATGACATATAATAGATTTCTATGTTTTGCCCTTATGGCAACTGTTCTATTCAAAATGTTCTCAGGAAGATTTCATTCTTACTTTTTTGTTGGTTTACAGATTAGAAAATACATTACACTGTATTACAGATGTTCACTTAACATAAATCACTGTCTTGAACTACATCACACACTGCCTTTTTCTAGGTATAAAATTGACTGCAACCATAGACATATACTTTTCAATATCTATGTCCTAGTGGTTCAATACCCTGTCAGATACCCCACTTGCTTAATTAATAGATTTAGCTTGTATCTCTATCTTAAAAATGGGTCTTAAAGTTTTTTCACATAATACTCAAGGGTTTAACTCCCCCCACAAACGCAAAAAGGCATTTAGACACTATAAAAGACTGGGTGCAGACATCATTCTTATACAAGAAACACATTTCTCCACAGCAAATCATCCCCTCTATTTCGATAAAACATACAACCAACACTATTTTACCACATACGCCAATAAATCTAGAGGCGTAGCAATTTTTATCCGCAATTCTATTATTTTCGACATTCAACACATATATAGAGATGTGGATAGCCGTTACATTATCCTAAAAGGCACAATGAACAAACATTCACTAACAATCGCGTCCTTATACGCCCCCAATGAAGCCCAAACAACATTTTTCAATAAATTTTTTGAAACCCTAGACCGTTTCAGCTCCCCCCATATGATAGTAGGAGGAGATTTTAATTTAACTGCACATCCCTCTCTAGATAGAAGCAGGGTTTCTCTATCCTCTAAGGCCTTCTCCAAATCAATAAATCGCTCACTAAGTAAATTCCAACTAATTGAGTCTTGGAGAGCTCACAATACTGGCATAAAAGCGTATACCCATTACTCTCACCCACATGACTGTTATGCCAGACTTGACTATATTTTTAGCACCCCTATCCTTTTAGCTAACTCCTCGAGAGCTCGAATCCACCCTTGCCCATGGTCTGACCATGACATGGTTGCATTTGATACTTCTCACATAGGCCTTACCCCTACACCATTTAACTGGCGCCTGAACGACTCGCTCCTCTCTGACCCATCTATAATTCAAAGCATCCATACACATATTGAGGATTACTTTACCAATAATTCAACTGAGGACACATCCCCCACTGTACTCTGGTCTGCTCACAAAGCAGTCCTCAGAGGACACTTGATCAGTATCGCAGCTGCCAAAAACAAATCTAAACTTACAGAAATCAAGTCCCTCACTAAAGATCTAGACCACTTATACATTAAGCTAAGCCATTCTCCCTCTCCTGAGATTACATCTCAAATCCAATCTAAACGTCAAGCTTTAGACTCTATCCTTTCATCAAACACTGAGAGGTCACTTAGATTCTCAAAAGCCAAATTTTTATTACATGGCAACTCCACTTCCACCATGTTTGCCAAAAAGCTCAATCAGGAACACAAACCCCCTCATATATATATATATAAGCTGCGTGACCACACTGGTAACCTGGTCACTCACCCTCGTGCTGTTTTAGATATTTTCTCTACATTTTATAAAGATCTTCTTTCCGGTCCCCAATCTCAAATCCACCACACTTCGCTCAACTGGCTGAATAATATTAATCTACCCACACTTAATGCTCACCAAGCCTCCACCCTCAGTGATCCCTGCACAGATCAGGAAATTACTAATATTATCAAATCACTTAAAACATCGACTGCCCCTGGCCCAGACGGTTTCACTTCATCATATTATAAAAAGTTTGCACCTCTCTTAGTACCCAGACTAACCAAACTTTTTAATCATATCCTTAATGGTGGGCAATTCCCTGAAGATATGCTGTTAGCGAACTTATCTCTTATTCCCAAACCTCTTAAAGATCATACCCTACCACAAAACTTCCGCCCCATTTCAGTCCTCAATAACGACTTAAAGATCTTTGGCAGACTTCTCGCCGACAGATTAGCATCTGTCATCACATCCCTCATACACATAGATCAAACTGGCTTCATCCCAGGCCGACAGATTACTGATAACATTAGATTGGTTACTAACATTGTCCAAGATGCTAACCTCTCTTCCCGCTCTGTCTGCCTACTCAGCCTAGATATCCACAAGGCATTTGACAGCGTGAATTGGTCATATTTGAACCATTTACTCCCCAAATTTGGTATTTCTGACAAATTTATTCATGGTTTTAATGCCCTCTATCACCTCCCCCAAACCAGAATTAAAATCCCAGGCCACAACTCAGAATTCTTCTCTCTAAGTAGAGGCACTAGACAGGGCTGCCCCCTCTCCCCATTGCTATTCGCATTAGCTATTGAACCCCTAGCACAAGCTATAAGAAACAACACTAACATTTGCGGATACCTTAAAAACTCAAATGAATTTAAATTAAGTCTTTACGCAGATGATGCTTTATTATTTATCACAAACCCACTCATATCCATTCCCAATCTCATCTCCGAACTTAATTCTTTTCGCTCCATTTCAGGTTTAGGCATTAACTTGAATAAGTGTTCGGCCCTGCCTATTAATCTTTCCCCCGATTCGATCATAAACTTACAACGAAACTTCAAATTTATATGGTGCACCAAGTCATTCAGATATCTTGGTGTTCACATCACACCCAACTACAAATCATTATATAAAACTAATTATTCTCCCCTTCTCTCGCACATTAGCGCACTACTTAAAACATGGTCTACTTATCATATCTCTCTTTTGGGTAGGATCTGCGCTTACAAAATGACAATCCTCCCCAAAATTCTATATTACTTCCGTGCTCTACCCATCAATGTACCTAAAACCAAAATTGAAGCCCTACAAAGGGAGATTAATAAATTTATTTGGTCGAATAAAAAACCAAGATGCAGCTATACTCTCATGTTTAGACCTCAAAAGCTAGGCGGACTTGGAATGCCCAATATATGGCAATACTTTATAGCTTCCAAACTCACACAGCTGGCTCATTGGTTTGCACCCTCCCTGCACATTCCATGGCTTAAATTTGAAGCATCCTCAATCTCCCCTTACCACCTACAGGGCCTTCCATGGTGCACTACTAACCTTTATCACAAGATCATTAAACTAAATATCATAGTAGCCCACACTCTACAAACATGGACTAAAATTAACAAATCCATTAAACTTTCCTCAGATACCCCCCCTCTAGCATCCTTTTTAGGGGACCCTAGACTATCTCAGAATCTCAACGACAGTAATCCATTCCCTCATTGGCGTGTCAATAACTTGATTACCCTGAAATCGTTGATATCAAACAAGGGGTTCTCTACTTTTTCTGAGCTCCAATCCAAATATAATCTCCCCTCTTCTGAACTTACAAATTATCTACAAATCAAACACTTTTATATAGAACACTATTCACTAAACTACCAACCCCCTACGACCTTACTTGAACATATTTGCATAAATACCGCTAGAGATAAAGGTCTGATCTCTCTGCTTTATAGACATGTCAATAACAATATGATGCCTGAAAAATCCAAACCAATGCTACAATGGGAATCTGAGTTAGGTTGTACTTTCCCCATAGAAACTTGGAACAAGATGATAGATAACTGTCGTAAATGCAACCTAGCAGTCTCGTTTAGGGAAACACCAACTAAATGACTTTCTAGACTATACCTGACCCCTTCTATCATACACTCCTTTTACCCATCAGCTTCTCCAGGATGTTTCAGAGGTTGCTCTGAATCTGGCACTTATCTCCATATCTTCTGGAGTTGTAAGCACCTAGATCAAATATGGAATGCTGCCTCTTTGAAAATAAATTCAATTACGAAAAAAGAAATTAATCTTTCACCTCAAATTTGCATATTATATGCGAATATCCCTGACGTACCATCCCCATGTATTAGATTGATTCATTCCTTATTCAGCTCCATTCAATGGATGATCGCTCTCAACTGGAAATCTAGCAACCTACCTTGGTCACAGGTTTTGAATAGGATGGAATTACTCAAGCTATCTGAAAGAATTCATCATACTTTACACGATAGTATGCACATTTTTTAATGCTAAATGGCTGTATTGGTCTGACAATTAATCATTATACTAATGAGATATACAGATCTCTCACCAACTCTATAATACACACACACCAAAATCCTTTTCTTTCTACTTGGTGACTATACTCTACTCACTTATGATAGTCTGCCACATTTGATTTCTCATTGGAACCCTCTCCCCCTAATGTTTGTTCAGTATCTCTGCTTATCGAATATCTTTAAGAATATATACATTACTCTAATGCTTAAATTCTGTAACCCTATTTTATACTGTACTCGATGTTATGTAACCTTTTTATTAATCTTCCTAATAAAAACTTTTGTAAACAAAAAAACATCAAAAAGCTCATATTCCTGACAATGTGGTTTTTAAATTACGTTCTCTTTTTTTATCCTAGAAACTTGGGACATGCACAATTTACGTATATATGCCATTAAGTAGCTGCTCAAACATGAAGCAGTAAAAACTAAATGTGACTCTAAGGTGACACACCATGGAAAAGATCATCCTCCAGTAAATGACAGTCCCAAATGCAGCAAACAAGGTCAAGATTGATTACATCTGCACACACAGTTTGTAATGGCTGGGCAGGGCATTGGATGGAAAGCAGGTACATAAAAACATACTGCAGATAAAAGAAAGACTATAAACTGGCACCTCAAGGTCACAGCAATACTTTTAAAAGGCAAGGCGTATTACTAGAGGCTAGGGAGGTAATAGTGTTTAGCGCAGCAGATATGGAACTAAAGCCACAAACAAAGGGCATGTGGTTATTTAAATTATGTAATGTGACAGCTGAAAAAAAGATGTTTCTGGTATTATTCTGTACAAAGTATAAATGATCAAGATAAAAATGCAAATGATTTCAATTTACAGAAAAAGCTTGACCCATACCAAACATTTTAATATAGAAGCTGACCTCAAGTGATTTTGATTAGTGATGATTGCCGATGGTCTGTAATTGGTCTTATGCACAAATGTTTTCATACAATTATGCTAAGTGTATCTATGGTCAAAATATAAAACCATATATTATTGTTCATATAATTTCCACATTGAGTTTCAATTATTTCTAGCTTACTTCTCTTAATCTGGATGATCTTGAAGTTTGTAAACTCACTTTTAAGATCCCCAAACATTTACTTCTGGGGTGCCGACACTGCAGGATCCCTGGACAGGTAAGTGGTCTAATATTAAAAGTCAGCAGCTACAGTATTTGTAACTGTTAACTTTTAATTTTTTGGTGGGGGGGGGGTTGGAGCTCCTCTTTAAATTCAAAACCAAAACTGTAATATAATGCAGCCTACCAATTCTTATGCCCTGTACACACGATAGGATTTTCCGATGAAAAATGTGTGATAGGACCTTGTTGTCAGAAAATTCTGACCACGTGTACACAAATCCGACGCACAAAGTGCCACGCATGCTCAGAATAAATTAAGAGATGAAAGCTTTTGGCTACTGCCCCGTATATAGTCCCAACGTACGTGTTTTACATCACCGCGTTCAGAATGATCAGATTTTCTGACAACTTTGTGCGACCATGTGTATGCAAGACAAGTTTGAGCCAACATCCGTCGGAAAAAATCCATGGATTTTGTTGTCGGAATGTCCGATCAATGTCCGACTGTGTGTACAGGGCATTAGATGTGGTAGCTGCATTCGTTTTCTGTTTTTAGGATTTTTTTCACTCTGTTTTTCACCTGGTTATTTGGCTAGTAATACACCTCCTGTATTAGAATGTCCCCACTCTGGATGAAGGAGCACAGGGGGTACATTTGGACAGCAGCATTGTCTGTCTGGAAGGGGGGTTTGTTAGATGGGCTAGCAGATTAGGATACACTAACAAAAATCGAAGCCAAATTCTGATAACAGTTTATAAGCAATTACAACAAACATTTTTGTTTTTTTCCTTTTGAGATACATGTTTTACATGAATAAATAATAGCTGAACATTGTATGCACCCCTCCCAGTGTTGAATGGTTTGTCTCATCCCTGTAACAGATACATCTGCAAGAGAGCTTGTTCTTTTGAAAAACATCAGACGTGTTGGCCAGAGCACCAGATGAAAATAAAAGTAGGAAACCCTAAAATGGAAAACAAATGCAGCCATCACATCTAAGAATTGGTAAGCTGCAATATAATAAATGTTTACTTTTGGGATTAATACCATTGTAGGTCTGCAACTTACGATTATTTTCATAATCGATTAGTTGGCCGATTATTGTTTTGATTAATCGGTTAATAACCTTAAAAAAAGTATGGTGTATAGTTTAGTTAATATGTAAAGTTTTAAAAAAAGGCAATTTATTCTTAAATATCTCTATGCAGTGGTAAATGTAAATAATCAATATGGTTAGGGAGCTACATTTCTAATCAACTCTGAGAATAACAGACAGAAGAGATATACTGCATATACTATTAGAGGATTTATACTATTAAAAGGGTGAATCTGGTAAATATCAGACTCAGAGATCAATTTTTTTTATTAAAAAAACAAACAATGTCTTCCTTCAAAAAAAATGTCATTTTAAGAACGTTCGTTTGATTTTCTAATCGTTAGTGGGATCAAATCGACGTTTATTTTCAACCACAGCGATGGGAAAATTTGGAAATAGAAAACTTCTTGGCAAAAAAATGATGTGGTTTTTGTTCAGAAATGACATTTATTTTAAAAACGGAATGTTAAAAACAAGTGAAAATTTCAAACAACATTCTTTCATTCAGCGAATGTACAAAGATTTTTCGTCTGAATATTCTCGTCTGAAAATGGATCCATGTTGCCAGCATAAGGCTCGGTACACACCTATACAGTTTGCTTTTGATCTGTTTCTGCAGTGCTTTTTGCTGTGCGTTTTGATTTTTGCACACGTGATTCTGCTGCGATTTTCTTTTTTGTATTTTTTTTGGCCAATTTGTTGTTGGGCAGATTGAAAAACACAAATTGCTGCAAAAACGCATTACATGCCTTTCTGCAGCTTCTCCATTGAAGTATATTGAACCAAAAAAGCACCATTTTGCATTAAAAAAAAGTCCCTAACCTTTTCCAAATACGCACCGGCTGAAAAAAGCATAGATGTGAACGTGTCCCTAAGGCCTCTTTCACACGGACTGTCCGTTCAGGTCCGCCTGTCAGTTTTTTAGGCGGACCTGAACGAACGCTCCATAGACTTCTATGGAGTGTCGGATGTCACATGTCCGCTGACATCCGACCCGCTCCGATCCGAAAAAGTGTAATGGAGGAAAAACCTACTTTTCCATCCGTTTTCAGATCAGATGACGACGCACTCTACGGTCCGTCGTCATCCGATCCCCCATAGGGGAGAGCGGCGCTCTGACAGGTCCGTCGCTGCACAGTGTGCAGCGACGGACCTGTCATCTGCCTGCTCAGCGGGGATCGGCGGAGCGATCCCCCGCTGAGCAGAGCGGGCTCCGTACACGGACACGTCTGTGTGAAGGAGCCCTAACGAAACTTGTAAATGAACTGTAGAGTGTTTCTGCAAAAAAGCACCAAAAAACACATAGATGTGAACCAGGCCTAAGACGTTTAGTAACATAATGGGGTTAAAAAAAAATAAAATGAGCCCTTTATAGTACAAAAAAGCAGATAATCACTACTGTAAGGGGTTCATTTTTGTGGAACCGTGAAAGTGATATTCACAGTAGCGATTATTTGCTCTTTTTCTACTATAAAAGGCTAATTTTAGTTTTTTTTTAACCCCAATATGTTACTGGCCAATTAATCGATTTATGAAAATAGTAATCGATTCATTTCATAATCGATTAGTTGTCAATTAATCGATTAGTTGTTTCATCCCTATACCATTTTAATGTCCAGAACTAAGCAGCATTGAATCAGATGATAAGGTAGAACTTCCTGTGAAGAGTCCATGCTCTTGCAGCTTTCATCATCTGTTTTGTAATATTCTGCAGTGTATGAATGCTCTTTACCATGCTGAACCTGTGTTGCATTATTGCTAATAACTTTGCACCCATTTTGCAAGTACTCCCTGTCTGGTCTTTTGAACAATTAACTATTCTGTTACCGAACTTTACATTGTAAACCCAATTTTAAAGTGACAGTAAAATACTTAAAATACAAATTTGAAGTGAGAATAAAATAAATAAAAGACAAACTTGTCAGCTGTAGAAGCCAATCAGATTATATCTGTCATTTTGTTAGTACTGGGTTAACCAATATAAACTAACCACTGTTATTTGCTTTTTTTTTTTAATCTATGGTATAATTAAATACAATTATGTGCCATATTATTCTGAAGGTTGACTCCAGCTGTCTAATTAGCAGGATATAAAGGTGGACAAAATAATAGAACACCACTTTAAAAAGAGCATTCATTCTGAAGCTATATTCTTGAGAGAATAGGGGATAGATGCTGGAATGTATAACTTCTGAAATGACCATGTATTTGGGTAGGCAGCTCAATGACCTGGGTTTGAAGTGTACTTTTGTTTTCATTTTGGATATAGTAAAGGAGAGTTGTAATCCCTGTCAGTTTTTTTTTGCCATCTGTGTCCTATAGGGGAGATTTCCTTTTACTTTCTGTGATTAAACTGGAAGTGAGAGGAAATCCCTTCAACATAAGAGAATGGCGTGTCACCAGAACTAGTGTCCCCTTTGGAAGATTTCCCCTCTATTAATGTTCTGATGTCAACCCAAAATTTGGGATTTTCCTTTACTTTCACTTTAAATGATAACGGTAAACAGGACAAATAGAGAGGTTGAATCTCCCTAACAGGGACACAGACATCAATAAAAACCTGACAGGTGTTCTAATCCCTCTCCACTCTCTCCAAAACTAACAAAAAAGTTTTGCCTTTAGTTACACTTTAACAGAATCCTTATGTCATAAGCTTTACAAGCCAAGGTATAAACCTTTTTTACATCCACTACCAATGCAAAAATGGATGAAAAACAGACCATTTGTCAGTTTATATCTGTTTTTTGTCTGATCTGTTTTTTGAACAGAAGAAAAATAGAGCTTTGATCCATTTAACCACTTTAGCCCCGGAAGGTTTTACCCCCTTCCTGACCAGAGCACTTTTTAGGCCCCATGTACACTGCTGCTGCTAAACGGACGTTCAGAGGCAGTTGGACACTTTTTTCAACTGCCCATGAACTCATTCAATGTTATCCTATGTGTACATGTACACAGGTTCATTTACTAATGTTTTTAGGCAGTTGCGTTTATAGGCCTTTTTTTGGAGGCAAAAAAATGAGTTCAGACGGCAAAGTTTCCGACATTTCAGACGCGTTTCATTTATAGGCGTTTTTCGTTTTTGGCCATTTAAAAAAAAAATTTTTTTTTTTTTAGAAACGCTGCTAAACGCAAACGTGGCAAAACGCCGCTAAACGCGGCATGTAAACATGGAAAAACTGACTTTTTAAACGTGGGTTATTATCGGTCAAGTTAAATTGTTCAGGAGAGCTTGTAAAAACATCCCGTGTACATGAAGCCTTACAATTTGGCACTGCGTCGCCTTAACTGGTAATTTCGCGGTCATGCTATGCTATACCCAAATTAAATTTACATCTTTTTTTCCCACAAATAGAGCTTTCTTTTGGTGCTATTTGATCACCACTGCAGTTTTTATTTTTTGCACTATACACAAAAAAAGAGCGTCAATTTTGAAAAAAAACAAACAATATTTTTAACTTTTTGCTATAATAAATATCCCCAAAACTGTTTTTAAAAAACAAATTTCTTCATCTATATATCAATATATATTGTTCTACATATTTTTGGTAAAAATAAATCGCAATAAGCTTATATTGATTGGTTTGTGCAAAAGTTATAGCGTCTACAAGCTATGGGTAAGTAAATGTAAAATGAAGAGTGAGTATGGCGCCGTCCTAAAATACTATTATCAAAGAAAAAACCTCCTTAGTGATTAACTGTGAACAAGGAGAAAGTGTTAAAGTGACTTGTGCTATGTTTCATAGAAAATAAAAAATAAAAATAAAATAAAACAAGATTAAATATATAACACGTGACATGCAGCTGTGATGATAGTTGCATAAATCTTAAAATAATGTTATGTAATCACACATAAATAATGTAGTGAGTGATAATTAAACAGTCTTTGTAAATGGTGTTTTTGTGATCACTCTTTAATAATATGCTGGTTAAGCCAGCCGTGATTCGTGCTCAGTGCACCATAGGTGAAGATCAACAGTCTCTGTGAATTTCCCTGGTGTTTCCCTTTAAACCAAGGCAGGCATATTCCACTTGTATCTGCTACTATTTTATGGTGACCGGGTACTTGTGTCTCGCGCTGTGATCGTGCAGACACTCACCAGCTTCCTTAGCCCCTACAGGGGTAACGTGCAGTCACAGTGTGTGCCACTGTGCGGCAGTCCTTGGCAGGATCAGGATCGGGATATCATTTGAACATGAAGGAAAGAGGAGAATCCCATAGTGTAAAACCATTAACACTTTTATTTATGTTAGATGACAAGCGGTACTCACACTGCTCAAACAAGCAGTGAAATGTCATCCGAGAAACGTCAGATTCAAAGTCTGTGTTCGCTGGGAGATGGTGCAAGGTGTCAGAATTAGGCCACGTTTTGTTTTTATTACCTAATTCCGTTGCGCGGATTCCCCATTCAACTTAAGCTATGGGAAAGATTTATGAAATTTTTATGACATTTTTATTATTATTTTTTTTTTACTAGTAATGTCGGTGATCTGTGATTTTTAGCGGTATTGCGACATTGCGGCGGACAGGTCGGACACTTTTGACACATTTTTGGGACCATTTACATTCATACAGCGATCAGTGCTATAAAAATGCACTGATTACTGTGTAAATGACACTGGTAGGGAAGGGGTTAACACTATAGGGGGCGATCAAAGGGTTAAATGTGTGTTCCCTCAGTGTGTTCTAACTGTATGGGGATAGGACTGAGTAGGAGAGGAGATATTTTGCTGTTCCTACTTACCAGGAACAAACGACGTGTCTCCTCTCCTCTGACAGCACAGGGATTTGTGTGACCGCCTGCCGCGTGCATCGGGTCCCCCCGCCATGCAGCGGCACACTTGCGCCCTCTGGCGGTTCTTAAAGGAACCCCGTACCCATACAGAGTTTCAAGCAGCGGTGCCATTGTGCCGGGGTATATGTACATGAGCCGGACGGGAACCGGTTAAAAAAACAGATGTTGATGGATGCGGATGTATACTGATGTAAACGGATGATCATATATTTACATCCATTTTTCAATAGAGATGCATTGATGTCCATTTTTCATCCGTCAACAGATGGATGAAAAACTGACAAATGGTCCACATGTTTAAAAGGGGACTTATGGTCTAGTGAGTCATCCTTTAGCCCCTTTCTCTTTGAAAAAATACAAAGGATGCCCAAGACATATGAAGTCCTGGAATACAGAGTGCTCCCTCAAATAGCTATAGGCAAAATTAATGTTGCAAAATCCCTTCACACACAGGAGTTGATTTACTAAAACTGTAGAGTGCAAAATCTGGAGTAGCTCTGCATAGAAACCAATCAGCTTCCAGATTTTATTGTCAAAGTTTAACCACTTCAGCCCCGGAAGGTTTTACCCCCTTCATGACTAGACCATTTTTTGCGATACAGCACTGCGTTACTTTAACTGACAATTGCACGGGCATGAGATGATGTACCCAAATAAAATTCATGTCCTTTTTTCTCACAAATAGCGCTTTCTTTTGGTGGTATTTGATCACTTCTGCGGTTTTTATCTTTTGTGCTATAATTTAAAAAAAAAAAAAAAAACAATATTTTTTACTTTCTGCTATAATACATATCCAATAAGAAAATTAAAACAATGTCTTTATCAATTTAGGCCAATATGTATTCTGCTACATATTTTTGGTTAAAAAAATCCCAATAAGTGTATAGTGATTGGTTTGCGCAAAAAGTTATAGGGTCTACAAATGATGGGAAATTTTAATGGAATTTTTTATTTTTTTTACTAGCAATGGCAGCGATCAGCGTTTTTTAGCGGGAATGCGACATTGCGGTGGAAAAATCGGACACCTGACACTTTTGACATTTTTTGGGGGGACCAGTGATACTGATTAGACAAAACAAAAAAATTTGTACTATCACTGTACTAATGACACTGGCAGGAAAGGGGTTAACACCAAAGGCGATCAAACGGTTAAGTGTGTCCCTAGGGGGTGCTTACTAACTGTGTGGGGATTGCTCTGACTGGGAGAACACAGGGATCTGTGTTCCTGCCTAGCAGGAACAAAAGATCTTTATGTTCTCCCCTGTCAGAACGGCGATCTGCCTTGTTTACATAGGCAGAACGGCATTCTGCCTCTCTGGGGAACGATCTCGGGTGGCCAGCAGACATCGCATCTGCCAGACCTGCTGATTGGCTCCCCCTCTGTCCAATCAGCGCGTGCACCCTTAGAGGCTACTGCACGAAGCGAAGTACGGGTGCGTCGTTTCGCACAGCCAGGCTGCTTTGTCGCAGTAAATGTGCAGAAGTGAAAAATTTAACAAGCTGAAGTTAGAAGCTGGTTGGCTGCCATGCACAGCTGCATCAGGTTCTGAGTCCTCCAATTTTAGTAAATCTCCTCCTAAGGCTTTGGTGATCATATAGTCTAATGCCGCATACACACGAGCGGAATGTCCGACAGAAAAAGTCCGTCGGAATCTTTTCATCGTCTATTCCGATCGTGTGTGTGCCTCATCGGACTTATTATTTTTCGACAATTCTGACGGACCTAGAAATAGAACATGTTCTAAATATTTCCCGTGGAACCAATTCCTATCGGGAAAAACGCTCGTCTGTATGCTGTTCCGACGGACCAAAAACGACGCATGCTCTGAAGCAAGTAAGAGACGGAAGCTATTGGCTACTGGCTATTGAACTTCCTTTTTCTAGTCCCGTTGTATGTGCTGTACGTCCCCGCGTTCTTGACGATCGGACTTTGGTGTGATCGTGTGTAGGCAAGACAGTTTTAGCGGAACTCCATCGGAAAAACCTTCAGTTTATTCCGACGGGAAAACAGGTCGTGTGTACAGGGCATTAGGCATTTCTTTTGTCTACCCACTAAATATTGTATAGCCATCATTTAGTACAGCAGAAGATTTCTGGTCTTTAACAGTTTTCTTCATACTTTAACACACAATAAATGTTAAAATGTCCAGCATAATAAACATTGAAGTGTATGTAGAGCAAAAAAAAAAAAAAACTTACATAGTTACATGGTTGGTAAGGTTGAATAAAGACACCAGTCCATTTAGTTCAACCTTTGACTGTATCTTTTGTAATTTTTGGATAGGGGAAAGGTCAAAGCACCTGCAAGTTTATGTTTTGCTGTCTGTGTCATGTTCTGTAGATTTACCCTAATTTTTTATCCCAGTGACGCTAATAGAAGTGAGAAGATATCCCCTCTCTGACAGTTGTTTTTCTGATGACAATTAAAAAATGTTGTACTTCTCATCAATTTTCCGCTTGGTAGCAATAGTCAGCAGAATAAGGAGAGGGGTGAATCTGCTCAGCTCAGACACAAATAGCAATAACAACTTGACAAGGTTTCCAATCCTCCCCTACTCAAAAAATGGGGCTATACTGTACATACTCTTTAAAATATAGCTTTACAGTGGGGTTGAAGGTTATAATTTTGTCCAGCTTTTTTCATATTTTTTTTAGCTATCTTTATCCTCATTGGAGAGACTTTCCCTTACGGTTGGATAGGATGGAAGAGAAACTATCCCTAATAGGGTCATGAGCAGAAACAGCTTATATGCAAATTTTGAAATAAAAGCTGCTTACCGCAATGGCAACAAAGAGAAAAACTTTTTGAAGTGTTTTCAACATATTTAGTCTGCGCAATACGTTGAAAATTTGAATAGGTCCTAGGGATAATTTCAATAAAATGGTACAAAATTAAGTGTGACATGAATACAACACTGAATACATAAAATATAAAATTAAAAGAAAACAATCTGATTTTGCTGGAGGTATAATTATCCACAGTGCAGATAACTTAAAAACTGCATCAGCTTCCACTTTAAATTTTCATTATCTTTAGTACATTTTAATTTCCTTTCGTAAATGAAGGAGCTTTCTGCCAAATTAAGGTCACACTGGTACAGCTTGCTTGTAAATCTATGAGCTTTAAGCTAAATCAACACAATGGACTTGGAATGTAAATGGCAAAAATGTAGCCATGGTCCTCAAGAACAAACTCGTCTTTCAGAAAGTATCCCTCCCCAATTAACTCTCCAGTCAAAGTAACACTAAATTCAGTGAGATATTTTGGTTCCATTAAAGGATCTTTTGTCCAAAAACAAAAAGCTAATTCAGTATGATCCTAGATCCTAGAATTAGTTACTACAGTAATTGAGCTTAGGGAATGACTTTTGTGATTTTTACTGCATCTGGGTTGCCTATAGCAACCTTTTCTTAGATATCTTAAAGGATTACAGGAAGGATTTGATTTCTTTTTATGGGGAACTCTCATGTACCTTGGTTGGATGCTGAGTTGACGGGAGGGCTTCCCTTGGGGCTCTTGTCTGAGCAAATGTGGTGACAGAGGTACACGGCTCCAAGAAGCACAGGTGCCAGTATTTTGGTAGCAGACGATTGCCATGGATAGAGATGTAGTCAAGATGAGCCAGGATCATACATGCTGAGGCAGCAACATGGACAGGAAGCAGGCAGAGCAAGGTCCAGTAGCAGGCCGAGGTCAGTACCAGGGAAGCAGGTAGAGAATAGTCAGAGGCAAGCCGAGGTCGGTATCCAGAATCCACAGAGCAAGGTCAGGAATAGGGATGGGCCGAACATCCCCCAGTTCGGTTCGCATCCAGAACATGCGAACAGGCAAAAAATTTGTTTGAACGCCCAAACACCGTTAAAGTCTATGGGACTCAAACATGAAAATTCAAAAGTGCTCATTTTAAAGGCTTGTATGCAAGTTATTGTCCTAAAAAGTGTTTGGGGACCCGGGTCCTGCCCCAGCGGACTTGTATCAATGCAAATTTTTTTTTTTAAAAACGGACGTTTTTTCGGGAGCAGTGATTAATTAATAATGCTTAAAGTGAAACAATAAAAGTGAAATATTCTATTAAATGTCGTACCTGGGGGGTGTCTATAGTATGCTTGTAAAGTGGCGCATGTTTCCTGTGTTTACAACATTCCGAGAGCAAAATTACATTTCTAAAGGAAAAAAAAGTCATTTAAAACTAGTACTAGTGCTAGCAGTAGTGCTATTAATGAATTGTCGGGTCTCTGCAAAATATAAGAGTCATTGAAAAAAACGGCCTGGGGTTCCCCCAGAGTGCATTACCAGGCCCTTTGGGTCTGGTATGAATATTAAGGGGAACCCCCGAACCAAAATTAAAAAAAAACTGGCATGAGGGTCCCCCTCAAAATCCATACCAGACCTGAATTTTAAGGGGAACGCACGCAACCTGGAAGGCCGCAGGAAAAGTGGGGGGGATGAGAGAGCGCTCCCCCTCCTGAACCGCACCAGGCCACATACCTTCAACATGGGGAGGATGTCCCCATGTTAATGGGGACAAGGGCCTCATCCCCACAACCCTTGCCCGGTGGTTGTGGGGGTCTGCGGGCAGGGGGCTTATCGGAATCTGGAAGCCCCCTTTAAAGTGGAGTTTCACCCAAAAATGGAACTTCCACTTTTTGGAATCCTCCCCCCCTCCGGTGTCACATTTGGCACCTTTCAGGGGGGAGGAGAGAGCAGATACCTGTCTAATACAGGTATTTGCTCCCACTTCCTGGAATAGATCACCGCGGAGCTTGCGATGACCTACGCCACTTCCGCTGTGTTCTGTGAGACACAGAACACAGCAGGGACCCGAGAGGACGCGCAGCGTGACTCACGCATGCGCAGTAGGGAACCAGGAAGTGAAGCCGCACGGCTTAACTTCCTTATTCTCTTACCGAGGATGGCGGCGGCAGCAGCCGAGAGCCGAAGGACGGATCGGCTTCGGCTGCCCACATCGCGGGATCCCTGTACAGGTAAGTGTCCATATATTAAAAGTCAGCAGCTGCAGTATTTGTAGCTGCTGACTTTTAATATTTTTTTTTTCAGAAAACGATCCGACCCCCAGATCCCGGCCCCCCCCTGTGAGAAATGGTAATGGGGTACAAATGTACCCCTACCATTTCACAAAAAAAGTGTCAAAAATATTAAAAATGACAAGAGACAGTTTTTGACAATTCCTTTATTAATCACTTCTTCTTTCCCCGCTTCTTCTGTTCTTCATTTGGTTTTCTTCCTCCAACTTGTTCTTCCCTCGCTTCTTCCTCTGCTGCTTCGTCTGCATCCTCTGCTTTTTCCTTCGGCCTTCTCGTCCGCATCTTCCTCCGGCTTCTTCTTCCCCGATTCATTCTTCGGACGATCTGCATCCATGGGAGGTTCCCGCTGTGTATTGCTTCTGTTCTTCTGACACTTCTTATATAACTGAGGGCGGGGCCACCCGGTGACCCCACCCCCCACTGACTCACAGGGACTTCACGGGGACTTCCCGTGAAGTCCCCATCGTCAATTACTTTTATGTGTATTGCAGAGACTCGACAATTCATTAATAGCACTACTGCTAGCGCTAGTACTAGTTTTAAATTACTTTTTTTTCCTTTAGAAATGTCATTTTGCTCTCGGACTGTTGTAAACACGGGAAACATGCGCCACTTTACAGGCATACTATAGACACCCCCCGGGTATGAAATTTAAAGGAATATTTCACTTTTATTGGTTCATTTCAAGCATTATTAAAATCACTGCTCCTAAAAAAACGGCCATTTTTAAAACTTTTTTTTGCATTGATACATGTCCCCTAGGGCAGGACCCAGGTCCCCAAACACTTTTTATAAAAATAACTTGCATATTAACCTTTAAAATTAGCACTTTTGATTTCTCCCATAGACTTTTAAAGGGTGTTCCACGGCTTTTGAATTTGCCGCGAACACCCGAAATTGTTCGCTATTCGGTGAACGGGCGAACAGCGGATGTTCAAGTCGAACTCATCTTCGACCGGAACAGACAGCACATCCCTAGTCAGGAACAAGCCGGGTCAGCAACAGAAGATCAGTCAGCGAAGGCAGGAACATAGGAACACAAGTCACGGAAAAGCTGAGGAACATCCAGTTATTAGCACACTTCAGGGTTTCCTTTAAATAGACAGCTTGGTGCCTATGCACGTGGATGCACTTATGTGTCAGTGCACACTGGATATTAGCACAAGTTTGTCTATGTACTGGTACATGTGCACAAGCATTAGCTGCACAGGGAATTAGCATGAGCTCCACAAGAATGAGTATTAGCTGTAGTATTAACATTAGTATTAGCTGTTTGAGTATTGATCCTCTGACCAAGTAATTTTTCCCAGTTTTTCTACAAAGGACAAACTGGAAACTAAAAAGTTTTCATTATGCAGGAGGCCTAAGTGATTTCAGAAAATAAAAGTTAAAGCGGAGCTATACTTGCCTTCTCTCCAGTGCTGCATTGTCCCAGAGCTCCCTGCCGGCTGCTGACCTGTTCAGCTCAGCGGCTTCCAAGTATCGATCCCCAGCCATTTTGATTGACCGTGCCTAGATAACATCACTGACACACATGTACGTATGCAACGCGGTATACAGTGTGGACAGGCAGCAACTTAAATGCAGAAGAAACATGTATGTCTTTTGTGCATTACAAATCCTGTCTGTTCGCAATTTTTTATTTTTTTTTTAATTCCCACTTTAATGTTACATATGACTATAAAGCGATTACTGTTCAGCATGCTGATGTGCTTTTTCAGTTGAGAGGAGAATTGTCTGTTTTTTAACTGTATAAATGTAGAAAACAAATGTTTTTAAAAGCTGATTATTAAAGAATAATAATTAAAAAAAAAAAAAAAAAAAGTTTTCATTAGTTTGACCTGTTTTGGTAAGCTAATAAAACCTCTGGCATACAAGAACTTTGTAAAAGCACCAGATTTTTTTTTCAGTGGCAGTTCATATCTAGGAATCCATCCACCAGCTGATAGGGACCTGGGTCCGTGGCAACTCAAACCTGTTGTTGCTCACTGGCCCACAATTAGTATAGCATAGCCACAATTAGTATAGCATAGTTCATATCAATTAGATAAACTGGGGCACTGTCCATTTATTTAAATACTTTTTTGGCTTTGGGATGGGGTTTTTTAACCTATGATCACTGATACCTAAGGAATAAAGTGTAAGAAAGTCTGAGATTGTCTTGGTCTATGTAATTGATGTGGATGAAATAGTAATTCTTGCTCTACTTTTTTCACCTTATCTATAAAGATGTCAGCAACAAAACTGCCAGGGTATGGAATTTGACTATGGTGCAGTCTGACCTAGAAACCATCAGATTTGTACCTGTGTATAATGATTTCATATTTTAGTGTGAATATTTTTAGCTTAAACAAAGCTATGTGATCCTAAAGTCAGTCATTTCCAACTTACATGCAGTAGTAGGCACCTTTGGATGTTTGCATATGCCTTCCTCGCTAGAGCCTCTATAGAGTCATTTTAACCCACTTTTCAAATCTTAAAAATCAAATCAAGGGGTCAAATCCCTATGTGATAAGTGTTTACTGTTTGTTATTTTTTAACCAGGTATATAGCTCTGCAATCAGAAATATGCAGCTTATTAAAGCACTATAAACAGAAGCAGGGGTAGATGGGGTAATTCCAGCCAGGGGGAAAAAATGTATTGTGGTATAAGGCCCCTTTTACACAAGCAAACCGATCAGGTCCACCTGTCAGTTTTTTAGGTGGACCTGATCGGACTCTCCATTGCCCTCAATATTGCATGTGTCCAATGACATCAGCCGACATCCGATCTAATCCTGTCTGCTAAAAACAGACAGATGGGGGATCTGTTCCCCATCTGTCTAGCGGATTAGATCAGATGACACTCGGATGGAAACAGACAGGCGGTCTGTTTCCATCTGACCGCCTCATAGAGAACAGCTTGCCATGTCCACTCTGCATACACTCTACAGACACGAACCTGTCATCCACCTGCTCAGCGGAGATCAGCAGACAGATTCCCCACTGAGCAGGCAGATCTGTTGACTTTTTCTGGGCTGGTTTTCCCATAAGTATTTGACCCGGTCCATGTGAATACGACAGAATCAATGGGGCTACACTCTCAGGTATTCCTATGATCCCCTCCTTGTTTGACCAGAGACCTGTAGGGTCTCTGGTCAAACCTGCTTGCAACCTGCTTGCACCCAGTAATCCAGGTCTGTGGCAGCCGCCTTAGCCTGCAACTGGGATGCTACTTCTGGGAAATCCGGGGAAGTGAAATCAGTTGAGAAAAACATCTGGGTTTTTGTGTCTTGTGGTTGTGGATGTTTGTTGGCAGCAGCTTTGGCAATTCTATCAGCAAGGTTGTTTCCCTTTGCATTAATGGAGTCGCCACTAGCATTTCCCGGCACCTTTATGATGTTAATTTTGGCTGGCTTTTGTATTGCATTCAGCAGATCATCTACATAGTAGTGATTGTTCACATACTTCTTATCTGCTGTTCTGTAACCTCTTTTTAGCCAGATCATACCATAATCGTGGACCACGCCAAAGGCGTAGCGGCTATCGGTATAGATATTCACCTTGTGTCCCTCAAAAAGTTTACAGGCACGTGCAAGGGCATACAGTTCAGCCTGTTGTGCTGACGCTGCCGCTGACAAATATCCATCCTCAATGACAATGTCAGGGAGACTTACCACTGCATACCCTGTTTTGTAAGTGCTGTCTGTGGGACGAGTGCAACTACCGTCTACAAAAACATCTAGGTAATCTGGGTTGGGTATGTCAGAGAGATCTCTGCGAGGTGCTGTGACAGTGAGAAGTTCCTGTGTGCAGTCATGACAATCAGCGGGCTTGACTGGGAGTTTAAGTAGAGCGTGTAACAGTCTGATGGCGGGAGTGACTTCAGCACATGATTTAACGGTAAGGTTGTGTGTGTTCATGAGAATTATTTCATATCCAGAGGACCTCTGTGTTGTCATGTGTTGTGTTGATAAGTTTTTCAGCAGATGTAAGACACTGTGTGAGGTGTACAGGGTAGTTGGTGCTCCTAGAGTGATTTTTGATGCTTCTTTTACTGTCATGGCACATGCCACGAGGGCTTGCAGACATGCTGGCATACCCAGGACAACAATGGGCATTTTCTTTGAGAGATAGGCAATGGGGCGGTAGTGAGTGCCGTGCATTTGCGCTAAGATAGCAGCAAAGGCAGGACCTCTGACCACACAATAGAGTGCAAAGGGCTTTTCGTAATTTGGCAAGCCGAGCGCTGGCACACTGGCTAGGGATTGCAGAAGAGATTTAAAAGCCATCGTCATCTCACTGGTGTATGTGACAGTCTTGGGAGCCTGCACAACTGTTGCAGGTCTCAGGATCAAGCCATAGTAGGAACAGTCTGGTATCCACTGCCTGCAGTATACGATTGAACCAAGGAAGGAAAGCAGAGCGGCTTTATCCTTCGGGGGGCCCCTGCAAGTGAGGGTCTTGACTCTTTCGGGGGATACCATCCTGGTCCCGCCTGAGATAATACATCCTAGGTATTCCACCCTCTCTTGACACCATTGGATCTTTTTGCGAGACGCCAAATGACCCTTGAGTGCTAGGTGGCTCATCAGGCTTTCAGAGTCTACCGCACACTGCGCCCCGTCGACGCTACACAACAGCAGATCGTCGACATACTGCAATAGGGCTGAACCCTCGGGAGGGACCCAATCATCTAAGGTGGCCTTTAACACCATAGAGAGTTAGAGAATGCTGCCGGACTGTCTACATATCCCTGTGGGAGACGTGCCCAGGTTAACTGACCAGTTGGACTCTTTTTCCAGGAGAATGCAAAGATGGGTTGAAAATCCTCATGCACATCTATGCTAAAGAAAGCGTTAGACAGGTCTAGTACCGTGTAAATAGGGGATTCTGCAGGAAAGTTGACAAATATTCCAGTGATATCTGAAACTAAGGGAGGCAGCGGCTGAATACACTTGTTAACAGCTCTAAGATCCTGCACCATCCGCCGTTCCCCGTTAGCCTTCCTTACTGGATTTACCGGTGTGTTCCACTGATAAGAGGTTTGAGTATGACTTTCCTAAGATAGTCCTGAAGCTGTGGTTCTACGCCCTGGATTTTCTCAGCTGGCAATGGATATTGTTTTAGATATGTAGGAGAAGCATCTGGTTTAAATGTTGGAACGTAAGGTGTGCAGGGGATATGTCCTACAACTGTTTTTTTCGACGTAGCCCAAATGGCATGTCCCTCCAAATGTCCCGGTATGCTCATGAAGTAAAAAGTTAAGTCCTGTCTTTTTGGCATATTCAGGTCACAATGAGGTGATTTTGCGGTCATTCCCCCTTCGCTGTCAAATTTGATATTCAAACCTAGTTTGGACATCAGATCCCTTCCCATGAGACATAGGGGGCAGTCTTCAAGTACAGGAAATTGTGATTTAGTCAGTAGTTGGCCCTCGAGGTCACTAACAGACAATGGGGGTGTTATTTTGTGTATAACGTCTGTCCCATTAATTCCCATAGAGCAGCCCTCAGTCCAGTCCTCAGTTACAAAACGGGGGTCATTTCATCTAACAGTGCTTCTATTTTCTTTTTGGATGATCTCGTGATCATCTGTCCGTGTCTCGACAGATCTCTGCTTGCCTGTTGCATTTCCTGACTTAGTTCCTTAATACGCCTTTCCCTATTTACTTTCGGTTTTATGCTCATAGTTTGTTTCCTTTCATCTATTAGATGATCTTTTAATTCTTTACTTAACTCTTCCACTATAGTATTTATTTTGTTGACTGCCTCTCTGTCCATTTGTTGTTCTTTCATCCAGTCCTCCCCTTTTTCTTCTGCTATAGCTATTAAGGCTCCCATTGTTAATTCATCTGAGGGGTAGAATTTATTTTTAGGTTTTGTCTTACTGTCATCTTTATGTTCTTCCTTGTCTTTAACTTCTACCTTAGCCATGAAATAAGGTGGTGGGGCTGGATATGGGACCAAGGGGGTTGGGAGGTCAAAGAGATTTGTGGATGTGACTGCTGGCATTGGTGCAGTAGGTGGTGGTCTGTTTATGGGATTTTTGTAAATAGTCTGGGGAAATGTCCTTTTGTATTCTTTCAATGCCTTAGACCAGATTTTGTAACAATCAATCATATATTCTTTATTATAGGGAAATGGTGGATAATTGTACTGTTTGTGTTGCCCACATAATTTGGTTACCTCCTCCCAATCCTCTTGGCTGCAGGGACCGTGAACGGTCAAACCTGATATCTGTAATGCGTTTGCTCTGGACAAAATATTTGACCAGAAAGGGTCAGTACAATTTTTTCCATAAATTCCCGACACTAAATCAATTGGTGTAGGTTGATCTGACTTACCACCAGACCCCATTTTGTCCGCTTGATTTCCCATATTTATTTATACACATCAGAAGGAGAACACTTTGTCAAAGAATTAGGACAGACAACAAATCTTTCACCAGTCAAAAATTCAATAGAGGTCCTTACACCTCTGACAGTAAAACCTTCTTGGAAAAGAAAGTAATTGTGGATATTGAACCTCAGAGTTTGGATACAGGGTGGGTGTTCTCTAAAAAGAGGTCCCTTTCCAATTCTCTGCCAATATCCCCCTGGTACAGTTGCAACTAGGGATGAGCCGAACACCCCCCGGTTCGGTTCGCACCAGAACCCGCGAACGGACCGCAAGTTCGCACGAACGTTAGAACCCCATTGACGTCTATGGGACTCGAACGTTCGAAATCAAAAGTGCTCATTTTAAAGGCTAATTTGCATGGTATTGTCCTAAAAAGGGTTTGGGGACCCGGGTCCTACCCCAGGGGACATGTATCAATGCAAAAAAAACTTTTAAAAACGGCCGTTTTTTCGGGAGCAGTGATTTTAATGATGCTTAAAGTAAAAAAAAAAAAGTGAAATATTCCTTTAAATATCGTACCTGGGGGGTGTCTATAGTATGCCTGTAAAGTGACGCGTGTTTCCCATGTTTAGAACAGTCCCTGCACCAAATGTCATTTTTAAAGGAAAAAATCTCATTTAAAACTGCTTGCGGGTTTAATGTCATGTCGGGTCATGGCAATATGGATGAAAATCAGTGAGACAAACGGCATGGGTACCCCCCAGTCCATTACCAGGCCCTTTGGGTCTTGTATGGATATTAAGGGGAACCCCGCACCCAAATTAAAATAAGGAAAGGTCCCTATATACTCTGAACAGCAGTATACAGGCGGTGCAAACAAGACAGGGACTGTAGGTTTGTTGTTAAGTAGAATCTGTTTGTAATTTTGAACATTTTTAATGTGTTTAGCTCCAGCCAAAAAATCTTTTCTAAGCTTTTTGGAAAACATAGGGAAGGGTTATCACCCCTGTGACATTTGTTTTGCGTCTTTCCTCCTCTTCAGAAGATTTCACCTCACTTTTTTGTCCCAATGAAAAATGTTTTTTGAAAATTTGGGTTTTTTTGTGGAACAAGGATTGGAAAGCATCAGTGGAAAGGAAAAATTGTTTTCCCATATTAACTCTTACAGGAGAGAATTTCCCTTCCTTAGGGGTAGATTTCATCTCACTTCCTGTTGTCTCCTTCCGTTTGCAAGTAGGAGTCGTTTGTAAGTTAGATGTTTGAAAGTAGGGTCCTGCCCTATATACTCAGCAGAAATTTGGGCCTTAGGTGTTGCTGTGGCCAAAACACTGTAAGCCCTCACAGGGCCCTGCTGTGAAATATTAGATCAAGAATTGTAATTACATGCCCCTGTTGAACAGGAGCTGAAAAATTAGGCCTTAGGCACTGGTGCTGGTGCCACAACACTGCAACCCCTCACAGACACTCTAGTTGAAACGCAGGAACAAGCCCAGCTGCAAAGTATTGCATCAAAAATTGTAATTACACGCCCCTGTTAGACAGGGGCTGAAAAATTGGGTCTTAGGCACTGGTGCTGGTGCCACAACACTGCAACCCCTCACAGACACTCTAGTTGAAACGCAGGAACAAGCCCTGCTGCAAAGTATTGCATCAAAAATTGTAATTACACGCCCCTGTTAGACAGGGGCTGAAAAATTGGGTCTTAGGCACTGGTGCTGGTGCCACAACACTGCAACCCCTCACAGACACTCTAGTTGGAATGCAGGAACAAGCCCTGCTGCAAAGTATTGCATCAAAAATTGTAATTACACGCCCCTGTTAGACAGGGGCAGAAAAATTGGGTCTTAGGCACTGGTGCTGGTGCCACAACACTGCAACCCCTCACAGACACTCTAGTTGGAATGCAGGAACGAGCCCTGCTGCAAAGTATTACATCAAAAATTGTAATTACACGCCCCTGTTAAACAGGGGCTGAAAAATTGTGCCTTAGGCACTGGTGGTGGCGCCCAGAACCAAAAATGTTCTTACAAGCTATCAGCGTGATGATTGAGGAGGAAGAGGATAATTACTCAGGGATAGTCACTCAGCATCAGCATAGGCAGTCTTTGAAGGGATCTGAGATTTCAAAAAAAATTATTCGGTTACATCTGCATCAGGTGCTTGGTAGCTGGTGGTGATCCAAGACTGATTCATTTTTATGAAGGTCAGCCGATCGACCGAGTCGGTGGACAGACGCACCCTGTGATCGGTTACCACGCCTCCAGCAGCACTGAATGTGCGTTCCGAAAGAACGCTGGATGCAGGACAGGCCAGTAGCTCAATTGCATACTGTGCAAGCTCTGGCCAGTGATCCATCCTCAAGACCCAGTAACCCAGAGGATTTTCGGTGGGAAAGGTGTCCAAGTCTGATCTTGCCCCTAGGTATTCCTGCACCATGTAAAACAGACGCTGGCGATGGTTGCTGGAACCGATCATACCTTGGGGCTGCGGACCAAAAAATTGTCTGAACGCATCGGTCAGACGGCCACCTTCTCCACCGCTCCTTCTTTGACTGACCGAAGCCTCAGCAACACGTTGTCCAGAAACAGGAGTTTGTAACCTCCCAGTCTCTGGGAACGCGTTGCACAGACCTTTCTGCAAGGCCTCCCGAAGATGTTTCATCCTCTGCTCCCTCTGCGATGGCAAGATAAGGTCCGCAACCTTACCCTTGTAACGTGGATCAAGGAGGGTTGCCAGCCAGTATTGGTCCTTCTCCTTGATACCACGAATACGAGGATCCTTACGCAGGCTTTGCAGGATCAGGGAGGCCATGCAGCGTAGGTTTGCTGAGGCATTCGGTCCGGAGTCCTCTGGGTCACTAAGGACAACAACGTCCGCAGCCACCTCCTCCCAGCCACGTACAAGTCCATGTGTTCCTTGGGACTGATCCCTTAAAGACTGCTGATGCTGAGTGCCAGGCTCCACCTCCATACTGACACAATCTTCCTCCTCCTCCTCCTCCTCCTCCTCGTCCTCTTCCTGTGTGATCGGCGGGCACGCAGGAACACTGTCTGGATAAAGGGGGCCTTGAGAGCTAAGGAAGTCCTCCTCTTCCTGCCTCTGTTCTGCCTCAAGTGCCCTGTCCATTATCCCACGCAGCGTGTGCTCCAACAGGTGGACAAGGGGGACAGTGTCACTGATGCATGCACTGTCAGTGCTCACCATCCTCGTGGCCTCCTCGAATGGTGACAGGACAGTGCATGCATCCCTGATCATGGCCCACTGGCGTGGGGAAAAAAAACCAAGGTCCCCTGACCCTGTCCTGGTGCCATAGTCGCACAGGTACTCATTGATGGCCCTCTGCTGCGTGTGCAGCCGCTGCAGCATGGCCAACGTCGAGTTCCACCTGGTGGGCATGTCACAGATTAGGCGGTTCTTGGGCAGGTTAAACTCCTTTTGGAGGTCCGTCAGCCGAGCACTGGCATTATATGACCGGCGGAAATGCACACAGACTTTCCTGGCCTGCCTCAGGACATCCTGTAAGCCCGGGTACCTGCCCAAGAACCGCTGCACCACCAAGTTAAGGACGTGAGCCAAACAGGGCACATGGGTCAGTTGTCCCTGTCGGAGGGCAGAGAGGAGGTTGGTGCCATTGTCGCAAACCACCATTCCTGCCTTAAGTTGGCGTGGCGTCAACCACCTCTGAACCTGCCCCTGCAGAGCTGACAGAACCTCTGCCCCAGTGTGGCTCCTGTCCCCCAAGCACACCAGCTCAAGCACCGCATGGCATCTTTTGGCCTGCGTACTTGCGTAGCCCCTTGAACGCCTACGGAGCACCGCTGGTTCCGAGGAAGAGGCCATGGAGGAAGAAGAAGAGGAGGGGGTGGAGGAGAGAGGTGTGTCACAATCAGCATTTTGGAGGCGTGGTGGCGGAACAACCTCCAACACTACTGCACCTTGTCCTGCATCCTTCCCAGCTGCCAGCAGAGTCACCCAATGCGCCGTGAAACTTAAGTAACGTCCCTGTCCATGCCTGCTGGACCATGAGTCAGCGGTAATATGCACCTTACCGCTGACCGCCCTGTCCAGCGAGGCATGGACATTGCCTTCCACATGCCGGTAGAGAGCCGGAATCGCCTTCCGTGAGAAAAAGTGGCGTTTGGGTACCTGCCACTGAGGAACCGCACATTCCACAAACTCACGGAAGGGGGCAGAGTCTACCAACTGAAAAGGCAGCAGTTGAAGTGCTAGCAATTTTGCCAAGCTAGCATTCAACCGCTGGGCATGTGGATGGCTGGGAGCAAACTTCTTTCGGCGGTGCAGCAGCTGGGGCAGGGAAATTTGCCTGGTACAATCTGACGTCGGTGTACCAAAAGCAGATTGCCCATAAGTACTTGGCTGTGACACACCTAATTCTACACCTTCATTCCTCTCACTGCAGGTCGCAGAGAGGACTGAAGGTCTAGTGGGGTTGGAAATCTCAGCTGATGAGGAGCAAGGAGAGATCGTCTTTGTTCTTTGGTGTGGGTCTTTTAGATACGCTTGCCAACGAACTGCATGGCAGGTCAACATATGTCTGGTCAAGCATGTGGTACCCAAGCGGGAGATGTTTTGGCCACGCGAGATACGCTTGAGACATATATTGCAAATAGCAGCGGTGCGATCTGATGCACTCGTCTCAAAAAAGGCCCACACCAAAGAACTTTTTGAATAACGCGCAGAGACTGCAGCGCCCTGCACATGTGGAGCTTTGGGGTGTGATGCAGTCAATGTGCTGCCCTTAGGCTGGCCCCTGGAGGGCATCCTGCCTAGTTGGTGATGTGCCACCTCCTCCTCCTCCTCCTCCTCCTCCTCCTCCTCCTCCTCTCTCCTATCAGGCACCCACGTTGAGTCAGTGACCTCATCATCCCCTCCCTCCTCATCACTGGAGCAAACCTGGCAGTATGCTGCAGCAGGGGGAGCATGACTGCCAGATTGCTGTCCTTCTTGGGCACCCCCTCTGTCCGTGCTCATGTTACTGCCTTCATTGAGCTCAGTATCATCATCAGAGCCTTCCAAACGCTGGGCATCCTCCTGGAGCATGTACCCAACACTGTGGTCAAACAGTTCGAGGGAATCCTCAGGAGGACATGGTGGGGCTAGGGAAGGAGTCACTGATGACATTGAGCTGAGGGAAGAGGCCGCTGCTTTGCCAGACAAAGCACCCTGGGCATGGGTGAGAGAGGATGAGGAGGATGAGGACGGCTTGGTCATCCACTCGACCAAGTCTTCCGCATGTTGCGGCTCAACACGGCCAGCTGCCGAAAAAAAGGCCAAGCGTGTCCCATGGCCACGTGCTGATGAGGATGCACCGTCTCCACGACCAGCACTAGACACAGAGCCTGCTTGCCCTCTCTTATTGGCTTGTGACTGTCTGCCTCTCCTTCTTGGCCTTCCAGACATACTAATGGCCTGTAGCTGCACTAAGCTGGGATAGAACACCTGTAATTTTCTTCAGGTAGCTTTATATACTGTAACCAGACAAGCCTGCCTGTCAGTAGGAAGATAACAGGAACGGATCTAGCTGAACACTGTGAGCAGGACGTACTGCACTAAATGTATATAGCAGGAACGGATCTAGCTGAACACTGTGAGCAGCACGCACTGCACTGAATGTAAATAGCAGGAACGGATCTAGCTGAACACTGTGAGCAGGACGCACTGTACTGAATGTAAATAGCAGGAACGGATCTAGCTGAACACTGTGAGCAGGACACACTGCACTGAATGTAAATAACAGGAACGGATCTAGCTGAACACTGTGAGCAGGACACACTGTACTAAATGTAAATAGTCTAGCTGCCTGACCGTGGTACTAATAGGATCAAAAAGAACACCTGTAATTTTCTTCAGGTAGCTTTATATACTGTAACCAGACAAGCCTGCCTGTCAGTAGGAAGATAACAGGAACGGATCTAGCTGAACACTGTGAGCAGGACGTACTGCACTAAATGTATATAGCAGGAACGGATCTAGCTGAACACTGTGAGCAGCACGCACTGTACTGAATGTAAATAGCAGGAACGGATCTAGCTGAACACTGTGAGCAGGACACACTGCACTGAATGTAAATAACAGGAACGGATCTAGCTGAACACTGTGAGCAGGACACACTGTACTAAATGTAAATAGTCTAGCTGCCTGACCGTGGTACTAATAGGATCAAAAAGAACACCTGTAATTTTCTTCAGGTAGCTTTATATACTGTAACCAGACAAGCCTGCCTGTCAGTAGGAAGATAACAGGAACGGATCTAGCTGAACACTGTGAGCAGGACGCACTGCACTGAATGTAAATAGCAGGAACGGATCTAGCTGAACACTGTGAGCAGCACGCACTGCACTGAATGTAAATAGCAGGAACGGATCTAGCTGAACACTGTGAGCAGGACGCACTGCACTGAATGTAAATAGCAGGAACGGATCTAGCTGAACACTGTGAGCAGGACGCACTGCACTGAATGTAAATAGCAGGAACGGATCTAGCTGAACACTGTGAGCAGCACGCACTGCACTGAATGTAAATAGCAGGAACGGATCTAGCTGAACACTGTGAGCAGCACGCACTGCACTGAATGTAAATAGCAGGAACGGATCTAGCTGAACACTGTGAGCAGGAAGCACTGTACTGAATGTAAATAGCAGGAACGGATCTAGCTGAACACTGTGAGCAGGACACACTGCACTGAATGTAAATAGTCTAGATAGAAGATAACAGGAACGGATCTAGCTAAACTGAATACAGTGTATATATATATATGCAACACCTGGGATGCATATATATACACAATACACTGTAAGTGCAGCTAACTGACTGACTGTTCTGCCTAATCTATCTAACTCAAATCAAACACTGTCTCTCTGTCTATCTCTTTCAACGCCGGAACACACACTACACAGGGCCGCCGTGCAGGCGGCCTTATATAGTGTGGGGCGTGTACTAAATCCCCTGAGCCATAATTGGCCAAAGCCTCCTTGGCTTTGGCCAATTACGGCTCTCTGTTCAGGCGGCGCTGTGATTGGCCAAGCATGCGGGTCATAGTGCATGCTTGGCCAATCATCAGCCAGCAATGCACTGCGATGCCGCAGTGAATTATGGGCCGTGACGCGCCACACGAATTTGGCGCGAACGGCCCATATCGTTCGCAATTCGACGGACGGTCGAACAGCCGATGTTCGAGTCGAACATGGGTTCGACTCGAACACGAAGCTCATCCCTAGTTGCAACAAGAAAAGTACAAGAATATTTATATACAAACAATAGACCTGTTTTACACTCTGAGCAGCGTCCTGCTCTCAAATATTTAGAACGCCCTGGGCTGTTAAAAACTAAAATCTCCTGACTGTCTGGTCCAATATTCATAATTGGAAGTATTATCCGATCAAGTCCTGGCCAACCTATAATCTCTACCTCATTATTTTTTCCAAGTCCTGGCCAACCTAGCGGGGACTGTATCTCTTTATCTAATTCAGCGAGCTACCTGACCACTTTCTTTATAATTCTGAGTCCGTATCAAGGTAAGGGATCACAAAAGTGAAATAGTACCCTTACCTTGACAGGAAACCTCAGAATCCTCACTTCTGATCCCACTTCTGATACCACTCTGTAAGGGTCAAGGGTCAGGTGCGCCCCTCCTTCGCTCGAGCTGGACTATGTTGGACGCCAGGAGATTTCCTTGATCGATCGGGTAATCAAAAAAAACAATGGAATATAAGGCCGAGGTGTGAGGTACGCGATGTCTCTTGACAATGTTCCAAGATAAGTCTCTCACTTATGACCACAATCGGCTTCCTGCTAGCTCTAGCTGGAACATTCTTTAGCAAGAAATACATGTTTTCTGCAAATAAGCCTTGCATATGCGTTTCAAGCTAAAACATAATAAGAGTTCAACCTATGGCAACACTCTAACATTACAATCATATGAGCATGAGGGAAACCATTTTCCTTACACTAGGCTGTCGTGACCTTTGATGGAGCTCCCCAGGGGTGACCTTGGGCCTTGGCTCAGGTGTGGTCAGGACCGTCTCAAGACACAAGGAGGTCTCCTGGACAGGTGGCACGGGAGCGAGGAGAGGACAGCAGGAGAGCACTGCCAGGCAAATCTCCAGGAGGAACTACAAGTTCAGCCAGGAGGGCTAGTGAGTGACTCACAGTCAGGAAGGACTGGGGAGGCACGCCTGAGAGGACTGTGGGATTGCAGTCTGGGATGGGTGCAGAGGCAGAGAAGTGGGCTGTGGTGACATGGGCAGTGGAGAGAGGTAGCTGCAGCCAGAAAGGCTTGCAGGGCCTGAAGAGGTGCTGCTGGGATCAGTAGCCACTTGGACAGCCAACCATTGGGACTACCTATATTTTTGCTACACCACAAGCGCCCGAGGTCCCTGCCTGCAAAGGGCATTTGCTTTGGGCCTGGCTGAGCTGGTGTCAGCCCTGCATATCAGTGCTAGCAGGTCCTAGAGAGTGAGATAAAGAGCCAAGTAAAGTGCTGGAGAGAAGGATCAAGAGTTGAGTAAGTGCTGGAGGAAGTTGTATATACTGGAGATGTATATAGTTTAGTCCCTACATTTTCAGCAATCAACTGGGCATCTCATATTTACCCTATCCCCATCCAAGTTTAGTCCCCTCAATAAAAATGCAAAAAAAAATGCATGGACTGTTTTCTGTCTGGGAGTGATTGAAGATTGTGTGCCTGGCTGGGCAGGGTGACAGACGGACCACAGCTACCAGCAGCCCTTACGGGGGTACCGCTACACACAATATGTAAAGCGCTGTGTAAGTAAGTAGTGTTGTAAATGCCTACAATACATGACATGTACCACAACAACTGGGCTTTAAGAGGCACACTAGTAGCACTTGGTTCCCCAAGGGACAAATCATTACTGTATTTAACAAGTGCCAGCAAAAACATCTCTGAGCGTATTTAATTGGATTTGACAACAGTGGAGTATAACAAAACCATAGCAGACAACTTGGGTCCAAAGTCAGGAATGAAACTAGCAACAAAACGTGTTTGAAGAACATGTAAGACATAAAATGAGTACTTATAAAAGCAAGAAGAACAATGTGTAGAACCAAACCTTTCGAGGTGTTCAGTATCACTTTCAGCTTTTTTGTTTTGTATGGTCATCTCTTTGCTGTAAATTTAAAACTATGTACCCCTAATGGTACCATTCAAAAAATGTTACTCCCTTCACACCTCTGTGAACAGTTATGCTTCTGTAAAAAGCATTGACTTTGCAACAGAAAATAACAACATAAAGAAATTGTTCACACTCACTTTATAAAGCTGATGATGAACTCCAGAGTAGCTGGAGCGTCTGCAAAAGATTTCTCTAAGGATTGCTCTGAGCTGTCAGGAAAGAGTAAGATATGCCATACAGATATCAAAGACTTCCATCCTAAGCAACAAAACAGAATCAGGCTATTCAAGTGACCTGCTGCAAATGTAAAAAAAAAAAAAGCTATTGGTAAAGATAAATTCTTGCTCTCACTGTGCTGCTTCTGTGCAAAATGTGCAAATAATTTATTATGTATTATTAGTAGTATTGAAAAAAGAATTGTAGGTAAAAATGACAAGATAAAATGATAAAATAACAAAACCAACTTTTTCTGCAATATTCACCTTCAATCCAGAGATTTCCCTCAACATCTTGTTTTTCTGTCACTCGCTGTCCTTAGTTTGATGGCCAGCATCAATCAACCTCCTTTTTTTGAGCCCAGCTCATCATTGACCCACCCCAACATGTGACTAGCCAAGGGAAGGAGAAGCAACACAGTGAAGAGTTTTGTCTTTGTCGCTTTTCTTACCCCTCCTGTCAATCTGCATCTTGTCAGCACAGGAACTGATTGGCTCCTTGTGTTGCTTCTTCCTCTCGCACTTCTCCTTTGCTATACAGAGACTGAAAGAGACTGCTGCATTTAGGTACTTAGGGAGCTTGCATTTCAAAAAATACGTTTTAACCATTTGAAAGGTGTTAAAGTAGTTTGTACAATTTTTTCAGAGCTTTCGCTATCTGGAAAATTGCTTCTTTATAATTTTTTGTAAAACAGAATATTCTATTAATATCAGAAAATATGTTTTATCTCTACCTTTAGCAATAACCCATAAATGACAACAAAACGTAGACCTAATTTACACATTTAGCAATAACCCATAAATGACCAAGAAACAGAACTCCAGGCTGATATAAAATACACCAATGAGTTTAGCTATTCATAATTACATCCTTTAATTTAAGTACCTGAATTTGACTTGGCATGAGCCTCTTTCAATCTCTGCACTGTAGAATTTAGGCTGGAGGAGGGTCAAGCAGCACATGTAGACATTCAATTGTGCTGCAGTGCACAGAATGATGAGGGGAGGAGAAATAAATATAGGAAAAGCACATTCTTTACTAGACTTTTCATTAGTGCGTGAGCTAGCCTGCCAGGCTGCATGCTAGGATAAGGGTCCAGTTTGGATTTTGGGGGGGGGATTTACATAGTTACATAGTAGGTGAGGTCAAAAAAAGACACAAGTCCATCGAGTCCAACCTATGTTTGGGATTATATGTCAGTATTACCTTGTATATCCCTGTATGTTGCGGTCGTTCAGGTGCTTATCTAATAGTTTCTTTAAACTATCGATGCCCCCCGCTGAGACCACTGCCTGTGGAAGGGAATTCCACATCCTTGCTGCTCTTACAGTAAAGAACCCTCTACATAGTTTAAGGTTAAACCACTTTTTTTTCTTGATTTTTTGCATAGGGTTTTGAGGAGGACCTCATGCCATATTTTTTTGTTTTGTTTTTGTGACCTGAAGGGCCTGATATGAGTTATGGAGGAAACCCCACACCCTTTTAAACTATCACCAGCTCCCAGATCTTTTTTCCTACAATCCTAGATAAGGGTCTGATATAGGTGTTAAGTGCTGCCCCTCCCACCACCATGCCTTTATGCAACAAATGAATTACCTATTTTTGACAGGTTCATAAATATGTCACAGAAACCAACATTTGTCTTGCGAAAGCACCACCTAGTCTGCAACACTATTTATGAACTCCAGGGACTGTGTATTGTCTATCCTATCTGCGAATACACTAGCTAATGTCACTGCATCTGATCTATCTCATAGTGACTGATATCAATATTACCAATCTCCTGCCAACTGTCCTAGTGACTGATGTCACTGTATATTGTTACCAATTGCCACCCTTAATAGTGTCTCACAGTAGTGTCTCAGTGTTACAACATCTAATGTTACTGTTTATAATCTGTTAGTAATCAGCAAAGGTGTGCCCCTAAAAAAGTAGGCTGCTAGAGGTATCATCCCAAGAATACCTCATGGAGCTCACCATGTCACGAACTTTTTAAAATAAAAGTTCAACAAGGACATGGAAAATTTCAGGAGCCACCCATCTATTTAGCTTTTCTACCTATTTAAGGCTTAATTTTTGTTTTCATGAAATTTTAAGTACATTATAGTCATAGAGACTTCCTAAACTTCTTAATGCCTACAATGGCTGCATTTTCATAATTTTCTGATTTACTGTGGGCTTTATAGTAATATTGCACATCACATGTGTTAGAAATTTCCTGACTTGCGTTCTCTACTTTAACCACATTGTATTATAATATTTGTCTCATTAGACAAAAGGTCTCATCAGACAAAACATTTATTCCATAATGCATACATATGCTAAATACAAATTAAATATCTTACATAAAACAAATCACATGCACAAAATTACCACAATCAGCAACCTGCACTAATTTCATAAACCACCCCATCCATGAACAAGCAAACATTTGCTAGAATATATAGAAAAATTATATATACAACATCAAATTGTATAAACAAATGATCCTAAACTATTACTTTTTCTTGTAATTGAATTTTGTTTCTTTTGGGTCAATTCTAAAGATTTTTTTTGTGTATATTGGTAATGAAAAATAAGAGCTACTTACACTTTATCAAAAGAAAGTAAACTATTGGGTCTTGTCTTATTTGGACATGGTGAACTAAGACGGTAATCTAGTTTTTGAAGTCAGCAGTCATCCAAGGTCTGGGCCACATACTAGTTCTAGAGGTGCAATATTACATTCAGTAGAGCTGTAATAGTAGGCACTGCTATGAAACCTGGATTTCACCCAAGGGTCGCACAATATCCTTTTTCTAATAGAGGTCATAGTCTTGGCCCAGAAAAATAAGAAGGGGCATGATACAGTCCCAGTAAATACTCAGCACACAAACAACTTTTAAATATGCTGACAATTAGGCCAATTGTAAGTATTGTGTCTGGTTTCAAGAACTACTACTGACCAGATTCCCTGTATCTGTAAAATGGGCCTGTGCTTTAGTTATGCAGGGCAAAGCAACAGTTCCAATGTAATGTCTCCCTCCCTAGTTGCACATACCTTAATTTTGCTAGAACGCTGCTTACTTGCCCATTGGGTTTAATGAGAGGAAGTCCTGTGTAAGAATGCAAAAATAAAGTCATTCTAATCAAATCTCACACAAGGCTGAGTATTCTGTCCCTGTCCCCATGCTACAGTGGTAGGTGCCTGACCGCATCTCCAAGCAGCAGTGTTGTCACATGAGAAATTTGTAATGTGTCACATGCTGCTCCAGAAGTACTGGTATTTTTCTTTGCTCCTGGCGACTTAAAGGGGTTGTAAAGGCAGAAGGCTTTTTATCTTATAGGACCGGGCCTATTTTTCAAACTTGTTGTTTACAAGTTAAAATCATTTGTTTTTTTTACTAGAAAATACTTAGAACCCCCAAACATTATATATATTTTATATAACACCCTAGAGAATAAAATGGTGGTCATTGCAATATCTTTGGCCACGCCATATTTGTGCAGTGGTCTTACAAGTGCACTTTTTTTGGAAAAAAATCAATTTTTTGAATTAAAAAATAAGACAACAGTAAAGTTAGCCCAATTTTTTTTATACTGTGAAAGATGATGTAACGCTGAGTAAATTGATACCCAACATGTCATGCTTCAAAGTTGCGCCCGCTCGTGAAATGGCAACTTTTACCCTTAAAAATCTCCATATGCGAAGTTTAAAAAATTCTACAGGTTGCATGTTTTGAGTTACAGAAGAGGTCTTGGGCTAGAATTATTGCTCTCGCTCTAATGATCGTGGCGATACCTCACATGTGTCGTTTGAACACCGTTTTCATATGCGGGCACTACGCACATATGCTTTCACTACTGCATGCGAGCTCGGCTGGACAGGGTTCGTTTAAAAAAAAAAAAATTCTTATTTATTTTACCTTTTTTTTTTTAATTTTTACACTTTTCTTTAAAAAAAATTGTGTCACTTTTATTCCTATTACAAGGAATGTTTACAATACAAAGAAAGCATGAAAAGACCTCTTAAATATGAGATCTGGGGTCAAAAAGACCTCAGATCTCATATTTACACTAAAATACAATTAATATATATATATATATATATATATATATATATATATATATATTAAATGTCATTAGTAGGGATGAGCTTCGTGTTCGAGTCGAACCCATGTTCGACTCGAACATCGGCTGTTCGACCGTCCGTCGAATTGCGAACGTTATGGGCCGTTCGCGCCAAATTCGTGTGGCGCGTCACGGCCCATAATTCACTGCGGCATCGCAGTGCATTGCTGGCTGATGATTGGCCAAGCATGCACTATGACCCGCATGCTTGGCCAATCACAGCGCCGTCAGTAGAGAGAGCTGTAATTGGCCAAAGCCAGGGTGGCTTTGGCCAATTATGGCTCAGGGGATTTAGTACACGCCCCACACTATATAAGGCCGCCTGCACGGCGGCCCTGTGTAGTGTGTTCCGGTGTGCTGATAGAGAGAGAGACAGACAGTGTAATTTGATTTGAGTTAGCTAGATTAGGCTAGATCTGTTCCTGCTATTTACATTTAATGCAGTGCGTCCTGCTCACCGTGTTCAGCTAGATCCGTTCCTGCTATTTACATTTAGTGCAGTCAGTGCGTCCTGCTCACAGTGTTCAGCTAGATCCGTTCCTGCTATTTACATTTAGTGCAGTGCGTGCTGCTCACAGTGTTCAGCTAGATCTGTTCCTGCTATTTACATTTAGTGCAGTTCGTCCTGCTCACAGTGTTCAGCTAGATCCGTTCCTGCTATTTACATTGAGTGCAGTGCGTCCTGCTCACAGTGTTCAGCTAGATCTGTTCCTGCTATTTACATTTAGTGCAGTCAGTGCGTCCTGCTCACAGTGTTCAGCTAGATCTGTTCCTGCTATTTACATTTAGTGCAGTGCGTCCTGCTCACAGTGTTCAGCTAGATCCGTTCCTGCTATTTACATTTAGTGCAGTGCGTCCTGCTCACAGTGTTCAGCTAGATCTGTTCCTGCTATTTACATTTAGTGCAGTGCATCCTGCTCACAGTGTTCAGCTAGATCCGTTCCTGCTATTTACATTTAGTGCAGTGCGTCCTGCTCACAGTGTTCAGCTAGATCTGTTCCTGCTATTTACATTTAGTGCAGTGCGTCCTGCTCACAGTGTTCAGCTAGATCCGTTCCTGCTATTTACATTTAGTGCAGTGCGTCCTGCTCACAGTGTTCAGCTAGATCTGTTCCTGCTATTTACATTTAGTGCAGTGCGTCCTGCTCACAGTGTTCAGCTAGATCCGTTCCTGCTATTTACATTTAGTGCAGTGCGTCCTGCTCACAGTGTTCAGCTAGATCCGTTCCTGCTATTTACATTTAGTGCAGTGCGTCCTGCTCACAGTGTTCAGCTAGATCTGTTCCTGCTATTTACATTTAGTGCAGTGCGTCCTGCTCACAGTGTTCAGCTAGATCTGTTCCTGCTATTTACATTTAGTGCAGTCAGTGCGTCCTGCTCACAGTGTTCAGCTAGATCTGTTCCTGCTATTTACATTTAGTGCAGTGCGTCCTGCTCACAGTGTTCAGCTAGATCTGTTCCTGCTATTTACATTTAGTGCAGTGCGTCCTGCTCACAGTGTTCAGCTAGATCTGTTCCTGCTATTTACATTTAGTGCAGTGCGTCCTGCTCACAGTGTTCAGCTAGATCTGTTCCTGCTATTTACATTTAGTGCAGTGCGTCCTGCTCACAGTGTTCAGCTAGATCCGTTCCTGCTATTTACATTTAGTGCAGTGCGTCCTGCTCACAGTGTTCAGCTAGATCTGTTCCTGCTATTTACATTTAGTGCAGTGCGTCCTGCTCACAGTGTTCAGCTAGATCCGTTCCTGCTATTTACATTTAGTGCAGTGCGTCCTGCTCACAGTGTTCAGCTAGATCCGTTCCTGCTATTTACATTTAGTGCAGTGCGTCCTGCTCACAGTGTTCAGCTAGATCTGTTCCTGCTATTTACATTTAGTGCAGTCAGTGCGTCCTGCTCACAGTGTTCAGCTAGATCCGTTCCTGCTATTTACATTTAGTGCAGTGCGTCCTGCTCACAGTGTTCAGCTAGATCTGTTCCTGCTATTTACATTTAGTGCAGTGCGTCCTGCTCACAGTGTTCAGCTAGATCTGTTCCTGCTATTTACATTTAGTGCAGTCAGTGCGTCCTGCTCACAGTGTTCAGCTAGATCTGTTCCTGCTATTTACATTTAGTGCAGTGCGTCCTGCTCACAGTGTTCAGCTAGATCCGTTCCTGCTATTTACATTTAGTGCAGTCAGTGCGTCCTGCTCACAGTGTTCAGCTAGATCCGTTCCTGCTATTTACATTTAGTGCAGTCAGTGCGTCCTGCTCACAGTGTTCAGCTAGATCTGTTCCTGCTATTTACATTTAGTGCAGTCAGTGCGTCCTGCTCACAGTGTTCAGCTAGATCCGTTCCTGTTATCTTCCTACTGACAGGCAGGCTTGTCTGGTTACAGTATATAAAGCTACCTGAAGAAAATTACAGGTGTTCTATCCCAGCTTAGTGCAGCTACAGGCCATTAGTATGTCTGGAAGGCCAAGAAGGAGAGGCAGACAGTCACAAGCCAATAAGAGAGGGCAAGCAGGCTCTGTGTCTAGTGCTGGTCGTGGAGACGGTGCATCCTCATCAGCCCGTGGCCATGGGACACGCTTGGCCTTTTTTTCGGCAGCTGGCCGTGTTGAGCCGCAACATGCAGAAAACTTGGTCGAGTGGATGACCAAGCCGTCCTCATCCTCCTCATCCTCTCTCACCCATGCCCAGGGTGCTTTGTCTGGCAAAGCAGCGGCCTCTTCCCTCAGCTCAATGTCATCAGTGACTCCTTCCCTAGCTCCACCATGTCCTCCTGAGGATTCCCTCGAACTGTTTGACCACAGTGTTGGGTACATGCTCCAGGAGGATGCCCAGCGTTTGGAAGGCTCTGATGATGATACTGAGCTCGATGAAGGCAGTAACATGAGCACGGACAGAGGGGGTGCCCAAGAAGGACAGCAATCTGGCAGTCATGCTCCCCCTGCTGCAGCATACTGCCAGGTTTGCTCCAGTGATGAGGAGGGAGGGGATGATGAGGTCACTGACTCAACGTGGGTGCCTGATAGGAGAGAGGAGGAGGAGGAGGAGGAGGAGGCGGCACATCACCAACGAGGCAGGATGCCCTCCAGGGGCCAGCCTAAGGGCAGCACATTGACTGCATCACACCCCAAAGCTCCACATGTGCAGGGCGCTGCAGTCTCTGCGCGTTATTCAAAAAGTTCTTTGGTGTGGGCCTTTTTTGAGACGAGTGCATCAGATCGCACCGCTGCTATTTGCAACATATGTCTCAAGCGTATCTCGCATGGCCAAAACATCTCCCGCTTGGGTACCACATGCTTGACCAGACATATGTTGACCTGCCATGCAGTTCGTTGGCAAGCATATCTAAAAGACCCACACCAAAGAACAAAGAGGATCTCTCCTTGCTCCTCATCAGCTGAGATTTCCAACCCCACTAGACCTTCAGTCCTCTCTGAGACCTGCAGTGAGAGGAATGAAGGTGTAGAATTAGGTGTGTCACAGCCAAGTACTTGTGGGCAATCTGCTTTTGGTACACCGACGTCAGATTGTACCAGGCAAATTTCCCTGCCCCAGCTGCTGCACCGCCGAAAGAAGTTTGCTCCCAGCCATCCACATGCCCAGCGGTTGAATGCTAGCTTGGCAAAATTGCTAGCACTTCAACTGCTGCCTTTTCAGTTGGTAGACTCTGCCCCCTTCCGTGAGTTTGTGGAATGTGCGGTTCCTCAGTGGCAGGTACCCAAACGCCACTTTTTCTCACGGAAGGCGATTCCGGCTCTCTACCGGCATGAGGAAGGCAATGTCCATGCCTCGCTGGACAGGGCGGTCAGCGGTAAGGTGTATATTACCGCTGACTCATGGTCCAGCAGGCATGGACAGGGACGTTACTTAAGTTTCACGGCGCATTGGGTGACTCTGCTGGCAGCTGGGAAGGATGCAGGACAAGGTGCAGTAGTGTTGGAGGTTGTTCCGCCACCACGCCTCCAAAATGCTGATTGTGACACACCTCTCTCCTCCACCCCCTCCTCTTCTTCTTCCTCCATGGCCTCTTCCTCGGAACCAGCGGTGCTCCGTAGGCGTTCAAGGGGCTACGCAAGTACGCAGGCCAAAAGATGCCATGCGGTGCTTGAGCTGGTGTGCTTGGGGGACAGGAGCCACACTGGGGCAGAGGTTCTGTCAGCTCTGCAGGGGCAGGTTCAGAGGTGGTTGACGCCACACCAACTTAAGGCAGGAATGGTGGTTTGCGACAATGGCACCAACCTCCTCTCTGCCCTCCGACAGGGACAACTGACCCATGTGCCCTGTTTGGCTCACGTCCTTAACTTGGTGGTGCAGCGGTTCTTGGGCAGGTACCCGGGCTTACAGGATGTCCTGAGGCAGGCCAGGAAAGTCTGTGTGCATTTCCGCCGGTCATATAATGCCAGTGCTCGGCTGACGGACCTCCAAAAGGAGTTTAACCTGCCCAAGAACCGCCTAATCTGTGACATGCCCACCAGGTGGAACTCGACATTGGCCATGCTGCAGCGGCTGCACATGCAGCAGAGGGCCATCAATGAGTACCTGTGCGACTATGGCACCAGGACAGGGTCAGGGGACCTTGGTTTTTTTTCCCCACGCCAGTGGGCCATGATCAGGGATGCATGCACTGTCCTGTCACCATTCGAGGAGGCCACGAGGATGGTGAGCACTGACAGTGCATGCATCAGTGACACTGTCCCCCTTGTCCACCTGTTGGAGCACACGCTGCGTGGAATAATGGACAGGGCACTTGAGGCAGAACAGAGGCAGGAAGAGGAGGACTTCCTTAGCTCTCAAGGCCCCCTTTATCCAGACAGTGTTCCTGCGTGCCCGCCGATCACACAGGAAGAGGACGAGGAGGAGGAGGAGGAGGAGGAGGAGGAAGATTGTGTCAGTATGGAGGTGGAGCCTGGCACTCAGCATCAGCAGTCTTTAAGGGATCAGTCCCAAGGAACACATGGGCTTGTACGTGGCTGGGAGGAGGTGGCTGCGGACGTTGTTGTCCTTAGTGACCCAGAGGACTCCGGACCGAATGCCTCAGCAAACCTACGCTGCATGGCCTCCCTGATCCTGCAAAGCCTGCGTAAGGATCCTCGTATTCGTGGTATCAAGGAGAAGGACCAATACTGGCTGGCAACCCTCCTTGATCCACGTTACAAGGGTAAGGTTGCGGACCTTATCTTGCCATCGCAGAGGGAGCAGAGGATGAAACATCTTCGGGAGGCCTTGCAGAAAGGTCTGTGCAACGCGTTCCCAGAGACTGGGAGGTTACAAACTCCTGTTTCTGGACAACGTGTTGCTGAGGCTTCGGTCAGTCAAAGAAGGAGCGGTGGAGAAGGTGGCCGTCTGACCGATGCGTTCAGACAATTTTTTGGTCCGCAGCCCCAAGGTATGATCGGTTCCAGCAACCATCACCAGCGTCTGTTTTACATGGTGCAGGAATACCTAGGGGCAAGATCAGACTTGGACACCTTTCCCACCGAAAATCCTCTGGGTTACTGGGTCTTGAGGATGGATCACTGGCCAGAGCTTGCACAGTATGCAATTGAGCTACTGGCCTGTCCTGCATCCAGCGTTCTTTCGGAACGCACATTCAGTGCTGCTGGAGGCGTGGTAACCGATCACAGGGTGCGTCTGTCCACTGACTCGGTCGATCGGCTGACCTTCATAAAAATGAATCAGTCTTGGATCACCACCAGCTACCAAGCACCTGATGCTGATGTAACTGAATAATTTTTTTCAGATCCCTTCAAAGACTGCCTATGCTGATGCTGAGTGACTATCCCTGAGTAATTATCCTCTTCCTCCTCAATCATCACGCTGATAGCTTGTAAGAACATTTTTGGTTCTGGGCGCCACCACCAGTGTCTAAGGCACAATTTTTCAGCCCCTGTTTAACAGGGGCGTGTAATTACAATTTTTGATGTAATACTTTGCAGCAGGGCTCGTTCCTGCATTCCAACTAGAGTGTCTGTGAGGGGTTGCAGTGTTGTGGCACCAGCACCAGTGCCTAAGGCCCAATTTTTCTGCCCCTGTCTAACAGGGGCGTGTAATTACAATTTTTGATGCAATACTTTGCAGCAGGGCTCGTTCCTGCGTTCCAACTAGAGTGTCTGTGAGGGGTTGCAGTGTTGTGGCACCAGCACCAGTGCCTAAGGCCTAATTTTTCAGCTCCTGTTCAACAGGGGCATGTAATTACAATTCTTGATCTAATATTTCACAGCAGGGCCCTGTGAGGGCTTACAGTGTTTTGGCCACAGCAACACCTAAGGCCCAAATTTCTGCTGAGTATATAGGGCAGGACCCTACTTTCAAACATCTAACTTACAAACGACTCCTACTTGCAAACGGAAGGAGACAACAGGAAGTGAGATGAAATCTACCCCTAGGAAGGGAAATTCTCTCCTGTAAGAGTTAATATGGGAAAACAATTTCTCCTTTCCACTGATGCTTTCCAATCCTTGTTCCACAAAAAAACCCAAATTTTCAAAAAACATTTTTCATTGGGACAAAAAAATGAGGTGAAATCTTCTGAAGAGGAGGAAAGACGCAAAACAAATGTCACAGGGGTGATAACCCTTCCCTATGTTTTCCAAAAAGCTTAGAAAAGATTTTTTGGCTGGAGCTAAACACGTTAAAAATGTTCAAAATTACAAACAGATTCTACTTAACAACAAACCTACAGTCCCTGTCTTGTTTGCACCGCCTGTATACTGCTGTTCAGAGTATATAGGGACCTTTCCTTATTTTAATTTGGGTGCGGGGTTCCCCTTAATATCCATACAAGACCCAAAGGGCCTGGTAATGGACTGGGGGGTACCCATGCCGTTTGTCTCACTGATTTTCATCCATATTGCCATGACCCGACATGACATTAAACCCGCAAGCAGTTTTAAATGAGATTTTTTCCTTTAAAAATGACATTTGGTGCAGGAACTGTTCTAAACATGGGAAACACGCGTCACTTTACAGGCATACTATAGACACCCCCCAGGTACGATATTTAAAGGAATATTTCACTTTTTTTTTTTTACTTTAAGCATCATTAAAATCACTGCTCCCGAAAAAACGGCCGTTTTTAAAAGTTTTTTTTGCATTGATACATGTCCCCTGGGGTAGGACCCGGGTCCCCACACCCTTTTTAGGACAATACCATGCAAATTAGCCTTTAAAATGAGCACTTTTGATTTCGAACGTTCGAGTCCCATAGACGTCAATGGGGTTCTAACGTTCGTGCGAACTTGCGGTCCGTTTGCGGGTTCTGGTGCGAACCGAACCGGGGGGTGTTCGGCTCATCCCTAGTCATTAGAAGAAAAAAAAATGTTGCCTTAGGAGCTATGGGTGAAAGTGACGTTTTGGCGTCGCTTCCGCCCTGAAATGGTATGGAGACGGGTGGGGGCCATCTTCCCCTCACTCACCTCCATACCTAACAGGCAGAAGGACGCGATCGTCTTCGCCACTGCCGCCCCCTCCGGTAAGCAGCGGAGGGCGGCTGAGGGCACCGGAGAGCAGTGGGAGGGGGGGCTCCTCTCCCGCCACTGATAAAAGTGATCTTGCGGTGAAACCGCCACAGACACCACTTTTATCTGAAAGCGGACCGCCCACTGAAGAAGAGGATACCGGGGTTATGGTAGTTAGCTGTTGCCATAACAACGATACTAAGTAATCTAATCTAATCTAATCTAAGTTATATTATTAACCTTACTTTCATGTAATAAGCTAAACAAATGTTCTATAAAACTCAGTTTTGTCTAAAATTTGGAAATTGTTCTTGTGTTGATTGAGATATTGATTAAAGCTTTTTTTTCAAAATGGTTGGTCTTTTTTGTTTGTTTAGCACCACCAAATACCACCAAAATAAAGCTCTATCTATCTCAAAACAATGATAAAAAATTGTTATTCAAAGTGTGACAGTGCTGAAAGCTGAAAATTGACCTGGTCAGGAAGGGGGTGAAAGTGGCCAGTAGGCAAGTGGTTAAAAAGCTGCAAATAGGGGCATGGTCTGGATATGGCCGTGTAGAGAAGTGTGTTCGGAGAGCTCCCATCCTTTTCTTCCTAACCCAGCTTATTCTGCTCGTTCTCCAGTGGTATGCTCTCAGCAAAGAGGCGTAAGGCAAGGAGAAACACCAAAACTACCCGTACATCCCGTTCATCTAAACCTGGTGGGGAAATTCAGCGCTTCTTCCTAAGCTCTTGGTCAGCCTCCCCGGAATTCAAGATGGCAGAGCCACATGGCTCTCACCATGAGTCCTCTTAAGCACAGGACCCTCCAGCCTCTCCCTCCAACTCCTCAGCTTCCGATGCCTTCTCAGGGATGCCTGCAGTCTTTCCTCCAACTCTGCAAAGTCCCTCTCCATCCCTTGACCTTACGCATGGATGCTGACTTCAGGAGCTCCTCAGAGCCCTACCAACTAAAGCAGATATAGAGTCTCTCATTGGCAGGCTAGAGGAGACACATCAACAAGAATTACAAGCTGACAAGTGGGAGGTACAGTCCCTGTCTGACCGATTGCCTTCAGGGGAAAATACACTCACTACCCTGGAGCAGCGGGTGACAGCTCTGTAGTCCTTACAGACTCCCATGTGAACGCAGCAGTGAACTTGCAGCTTCTTATGGAAGATTTGGAAGACTGCAGCCACTGCAACAATCTGAGGCTTTGCGGCCTCCCTGAACCCTCCGGCGCAGAAGACCTGACAGAAACGGCGGTTGCCATCATGCATAGAGTGCTGGGTGACTCACCCCCGACCAACTTGGAGTTTGATCAGATACACAATTGGAGAAAACCTATGGGGAATTCTGAAGAGACAAGTTGAGCATCACTCTCCATCCAGCATCCAGGCTCTAAAAGAGGTCGTTCATGAAGAATGGAAAAAGATAGATGTTGCAATATGTCCTCAACTTGTTCATTCCATGCCTAGAAGACTTGGTGCTGTCCTCACAATTAATGAAGGTCAAATAAAATACTAGATGTAGTAGTTTTTGCTGTGGGCTGTATTCATTTTTGCATCAACTAATTTGAATAAAACTGAAGATTTTGTCATCTAAGTTATATTATTAACCTTACTTTCATGTAATAAGCTAAACAAATGTTCTATAAAACTCAGTTTTGTCTAAAATTTGGAAATTGTTCTTGTGTTCATTGAGATATTGATTAAAGCTTTTTTATCAAAATGGTTGGTCTTTTTTGTTTGTTTAGCACCACCAAATACCACCAAAATAAAGCTCTATCTATCTCAAAACAATGATAAAAAATTGTCATTCAAAGTGTGACAGTGCTGAAAGCTGAAAATTTACCTGGTCAGGAAGGGGTGAAAGTGGCCAGTAGGCAAGTGGTTAAAAAGCTGCAAATAGTGGCATGGTCTGGATATGGCCGTGTAGAGAAGTGTGTTCGGAGAGCTCCCATCCTTTCCTTCCTTACCCAGCTTATTCTGCTCGTTCTCCAGTGGTATGCTCTCAGCAAAGAAAAAATGGGGAATTCTAGCCCTGAGACTTTGAATGAGGTGAGAGAGATTGGCACACGTACATATAAACTGCAATAAAGATTGATTTATTAATACAAAGGCTGTATAAACAAATGGGAACAACAATAAATGTGCGTTACCTGGCATAGTGGCCTGGTTAAACAGCATAGGTAGAAAACAAATACAATTACACTGCAATTAATATTGTACATACATGAAAAGTAGCAAGATCCATGATAATTATTAAAACCAATAAATGCATATACATCATCTAATATGTAAAGGTACACATGCATGAGTTGAGGCAGTGTATGATGTCCTCTGACCTCACAATCTGGTGGGCTGTGTGGAACAACGAGGTTGTTGCTATGCACACCCGGTCCTGACGGCCGGTGTCCCACATGTTTTCCATCACCATCCGTACATGACGCTGGGGGCGGAGTTTCCGAATCCGCCCTGGGTATATCTGGATTCTCTGCGCGGCTGCAGCTTGCAATTTTGCTCTAATGGTCTATCGTGACGGTTACAGGTCTGGGAGTGTACTACATATGTTTGGGACTCTCTCAACGCATTCAGGTAACACTGTTTTTCTTTCTCCATCCATGTTATACCCGTTGTGTAGGTGATCCTTTTTCACCATACACAATACCAATTTCCCATCACTGTTGGTCCAAACATTCCTTCATACATAATTTAGGTCTGTTTACATTATATTTTTCGTTTTTTTTTTGTTTGTTTTTTTTTGTTTCTCCTGCTCAACCTCTTGTTTTTACCTACCTATGATGAAGGTTTACATATCCGTTTCCTTAAATTATACCAGGAGTTTATTTTACACACATATTACATTCATTAGTCCCAAATGCAACCCTCATTGGTCATCCCTCACCTTTTGAACCTATTATTGGATGCCTAGTCGGTTTTAATACACCCCTTGAGACTCATGCATCTTTATATATCCTCTTTTTTAGACTTGCTCATGGACACTTCCAAACCACAGACCAGATGTTTTTCCTGTCAGCCCGCGCCGTGCGTCCTGGTTTTTTCCCTCTGCGTTTCCAGTTGCAATGCCCCCTCAGCTCCCGAACCGGCATTGCTTGTTGCCACCATTTTGACATCCAGTGTTTTGGTAATCCAGTCCAGTTGAGTAGTGAGTATGAGGTCTTTATGTCACTGACCTCACTTGCCAACCACCCTTTTTTGCCCCGATCCATTGAGTGATTTAGATATATTTACTACTTAATATTTCTGTTATAGATAAACCCAGTATGCATCTGATGAGCGAGAAGAGACTCGCGAAACGCCTAGGGCACCATCGATGCTACCCGCATGCCCATCCTGCTGGGTATCCGCAGTTGGTCATACTATGTTCATACACTGCCTCAACTCATGCATGTGTACCTTTACATATTAGATGATGTATATGCATTTATTGGTTTTAATAATTATCATGGATCTTGCTACTTCATGGATGTACAATATTAATTGCAGTGTAATTGTATTTGTTTTCTACCTATGCTGTTTAACCAGGCCACTATGCCGGGTAACACACATTTATTGTTGTTCCCATTTGTTTATACAGCCTTTGTATTAATAAATCAATGTTTATTGCAGTTTATATGTACGTGTGCCAATCTCTCTCACCTCATCCAAGTCCCAGGGCTGGAATTCCCTCTTTTTTCGCTTTATTTAGGGATGGAGGTGTTAGAGGGGTCTCTCCAGACCATAACTCCCCTTTCTGCTCTCAGCAAAGAGGCGTAAGGCAAGGAGAAACACCAAAACTACCCGTACATCCCGTTCATCTAAACCTGGTGGGGAAATTCAGCGCTTCTTCCTAAGCACTTGGTCGGCCTCCCCGGAATTCATAATGGCAAAGCATGGCTCTCAGCATGAGTCCTCTTAAGCACAGAACCCTCCAGCCTCTCCCTCCACCTCCTCGGCTTCCAATGCCTTCTCAGAGATGCCTGCAGCCTTTTGTCCAACTCTGCAAAGTCCCTCTCTCCATCCCCTGACTTTACGTATGGATGCTGACTTTGGGAGCTCCTCAGAGCCCTACCGACTAAATATACAGATATAGAGTCTCTCATTTGCAGGCTAGAGGAGGCGCAACAAGAATTACAAGCTGTCAAGTGGGAGGTACAGTCCCTGTCTGACCGATTGTCTTCAGGGGAAAATACACTCACTACCCTGGAGTAGCGGGTGACAGCTCTGGAGTCCTTACAAGACTCCCATGTGAATGCAGCGGTGAACTTGCAGCTTCTTATGGAAGATTTGGAAGACTGCAGCCGCTGCAACAATCTGAGGCTTTGCGACCTCCCTGAACCCTCCGACGCAGAAGACCTGACAGAAACGGCGGTTGCCATTCTGCATAGAGTGCTGGGTGACTCACCCCCGACCAACTTGGAGTTTGATCAGATACACAGAGTCCTCAGGTCCTGCTCTGCAGACCCTAATAGACCGCGGGATGTCATCTGTTGGTTGCACCGCTACACTCTTAAGGAGGTCATTCTCCACAGGGCTTGGGAGGCTGGCCCCATAGACTTTGACGGAGGTGTGGTGAAGATCCTCCCCGACCTATCATGGCGACCCTACAGCGCGGGCCATGCCACGACCTATTTTGTACCTAGCTCGTCATCTAGGCTTCACCAACAGATGTCAGTAACATTCTGCAAAGGACAACTGTCAGAGAACTCACACAGCAAGCACCTGTCTCCGTGCAGCAGCTTCCAATCCTCGTTCCGCTAATGCCAATGTACATGCACAGAACTGTAGCCAGAGACAAATGAGATCCAGTGTGGGCATGCACAATAGCACCTCCATGCGAATGTGCGCGCTAATGCGCACCCGCGAGTGCCAGAGCGCTAATGTGCTAACGCGCATGCGCCAATGTGCTAAGGTGCTAATGCACATGCGCACACGCATGTACACTGGCACGAATCCTGGCACACAGCACTCTATATAAACAGAGAGTCTGCCTAGCATTAGTGCTGGATTGTCTTCAGCTTGTTCCTGTGTTCCTGTTGTTACTCTGCCTGATTGACCTTGTTCCTGAAAACCCGGCTATCTTCTGACCATTCTCTTGGATCTCCCCTGCCTGATGAACCTGCCTCTACCTGCAATACTGACCTTGGCTTGAACTTATGATTACGGCTCTGCCTTCTGATTCTGTAACCCGCTGCCCCTCTGTTGCCAACCTCTGCCTGTTTCTGACTACGGTTTTGCCTTCTGATTCAGTACCCCGCTGCCAGCCTGTTGCCGACTCCTGCCTGTTCCTGATTCTGCAGTTGATCCTGATCTGGCTCCCGCTGAACAAGTCTGGTGATCAGTTTCCACATCTCCTCAGCAGAGGTTCCTGTATCTCCAAGTTCCAGCCTCCTGCCTGCAGGCACCTGCATCCTTTCGTTGCCCTCGCACTCCCTGTACCCACCACCAGGGGTGCTTGGACCAGAACCATGCAAGAGGCCACCCTCATCATTTCGGGCTCCGCTGTAAGGTACGTGACAACAACACTCCTTCACTCTGCGAACTACCCACCATCAGGAATATACCCCCCTCCAAGATCACAGAGAGTCAGGCGGCGTTCCTGGGCACCGTCCCTGGATGGGTTACGTGAGTCTTAGCTGGGTTCTGCCTGCAGTGGGATTGTCGCTTTATATGTACAGCATCCTATGCTGTGACGTTTCTATTACAACCAACACACAATGTCTGTGTTTCGTGGGTCTATCTGCCTCAATATCATAGAGTCTATTTATGACCCCAATGCTCTGTGACTATTCTCCTTTTCAGATATGAGTCAATACACTTAGTTCCCTGATCAATCATTCCCATCTTTACTGGAATACCTACGTACTCTACTCGGAAGGGCTTGGTTTCCTTAATGTTTCTTGCCAGGAGGATATATCATCTTACTGTCTCCTGAGGTTTTACCTGAAGTTCCTCATATCTGGCTTAGAAATTCTTGCACGGACTGAGGTGTTTCCCCCTTTCTATCTTTGCTTTGTCACTGGAACCTTTTCTTTGTAAAATTGGCTTAAACCCAGACATTACAGGATTAACCGTTGGGAAAATGTAACATAAGATTTCAGCATACGCTGACGATATGCTCTTTTCCCTGACTAATCCAATGGTGTCGCTCCCTAATATTTTTCACAAATTTGAGGTCTATGGATCACTCTCTAATCTAAAAATACATTTTAGTAAATCGGAAGCTATGGGAGTAAAGCGCTCCCCATTTCTTCTCCAAACACTAAAATCAATCTTTAAGTTTAAATGGACAGAGTTGGCTCTGACTAGCGACGTATATTCCCAATTGACTGTATCAATGTTTTTAGCTTAATCCCCCCCCCCCCATTGGGTAGGTGTCTCTTCCAAGCCTTGCCGATCGGGATACCTACCCATTATTTTAAGCAGGTTCACTCCCTTTTCCTCAAGTTTATCTGGGCACAGAAGCGCCCTTGTCTCCCTAGTCGCCAAATCGCGTTACCGTAAACAGTACAGGGGCCTGGCAATTCCTGATGTTTTTAAATATTATCAAGCAGCACATTTAAGTAGATTCCTTGACTAGCGCCAACACATCAAAGTCAAACTTTGGGTGCAAATTGAGTAAGTCCAAACTGACATACATTTACAAGGAACTTCATGGTGAAGGATACACTATACAATTCACTGATATTTGATTAAGTGTAGCTCTAAATGCCAAAACTAAAGTGAGAGGTAAAAAAAGCCTCTGAAAAGTGAAATAACACTCTGAAGAGTGAGTTCAATAGTAAATAGTATGACTCATATTCCTCAGAATGGTGAACCAACACTCTAAAGAGTTAGCTCAAAAACCTTTGTGAATACAAATACAATATTCAATGTAAATATGAAAAACAAAAAACTGAAATGTGAAATGACACTCTGAAAAGCAAACTCAATAGTGTCCTCCACCGAGATGACTGAGATGTGGTGACCTTTATAGCCTATAAAGTAATGCCGCGTACACACGGGCGGACTTTTCGACCGGACTGGTCCGGCAAACTTTCCAGCGGACTTTCAATGGACTTTTGACGGACTTCCAACAGACTTTCTAACGAACGGACTTGCCCACACAGGATCACACCAAAGTCCGACGGATTCGTACGTGATGATGTACACCGGACTAAAATAAGGAAGTTGATAGCCAGTAGCCAATAGCTGCCCTAGCGTGGGTTTTTGTCCGTCGGACTAGCATACAGATGAGCAGATTTCTGGGTCCGGCGGAGTTACGACGTAAAGATTTGAAGCATGTTCCAAGTCTAAAGTCCGTCAGATTTGCGACTGGAAAAGTCCACTGAAGGTCAGGTGAAGCCCACACACGATCGGATTGTCCGCCGGATTTGGTCCATCGGCGTCCGTCAGACCAGTCCGGTCAAAAAGTCCGGCCGTGTGTACACCCCATTAGACTACTATTTGATGTGGGGTCTCCTATCTCTTCTACTAAATGTATTAATCAGTTATACACCATATGGAAAGCATTATTTGCATTTTATCACATGTATGATATTGCTACTGAGTGAGAGATAGGAAGGCGAGCGATTACTCTGTACCGCGGTGCGGTCAAGCATCTTGCTTGACACAAAAGCTGTTTGTGACTACTCATGTGAAGGTCGCATATGCTCTGGTAAGCCTCAGAGCAAAGGCGTAACTAGAACCCTCAGGGCCCCGGTGCAAGAAACCATGATGGCCCCCTGACCCCCCTCCCTTCCTTCTGAGCCCCTGGCTTTCAATTTTGGGAGAGTGTCCATGGACATCCTTCCAGAACCCTGCCTCCCACGTGTCCCCTGGGACATGCATCCAGTGCAATCACAGTGGCTCTGTACCATGTGATCAGCTGATCACATGTAAACAGACTTGCTGGCTATCAGCAGCCCTTTCCTCCCACACTGTGTCTTTGTGAGGAAAGGAGAGGCAACAATGTCAGTAAATTGTTTACACTGATAATTAGTGCCCTGATCATCAGTGCAGCCTATCAGTGCCATCTATCAGTGCTTATCAATGCCACCTATTAGTGACCATCAATGCTGCCTATCAGCGCTCATTAATGCCACCCATCAGTGCCCATCAATTCCGCCTATCAGTGCCACCTATCATCGCACATCAATGCTGCCTAACAGTGCCCATCAGTGCTCATCAATGCTGCCTATCAATGCCGGTCACGTGCCATACACCGGCGCTGTGAAGGACGGGTCACACGCAGTGGTACTAAACACTGATGCCATGAAGGATCTGTCAACTGCAGTGCTGACAAACACTGGTGCCATAAAGGATAAGTCATGTTCAGTGGCTGCCATAACTGTTGCTGTGAAGGACCGGTCATGTTCAGTGGTGCCATACACCAGTGTCATGAAGGACTGGTCACATGTAGTGGTGCCAAACACCGATGCCATGAAGAATTGGTCACCTGCAGTGTTGCCAAACATCGGTGCCATAAAGGATAAGTCACGATCCCTGACGCTCATAATTGTTGCCGTGAAGGACTGGTCATGTGCAGTGGTGCAAAACACTGGTGCCCTAAAGGATAAGTCCCATTTCGTGGCCCCCAAAACTGTTGCTGTGAAGGACCAGTCAAGTGCAATAGTGTCATACATTATTGTCATGAAGGACCGATCACATGCAGTGGTGCCAAACACCAGTGTCATGAAGGATCGGTTACCTGCAGTGCTGCATTAAAGATCAGTCACATTCCGTGGCCCCCACCCCCGGTGCCATGTGGGACAGGTCATACAGACTAGCCCTGGAAAAAAGCTTCACCTTCCATAAGACACTTGGACAGGGGGCCTTCGGTAAGGTGATGTTGGCCTCTCACCCTGCCACTAGCAAGATGCTGGCAGTAAAGGTAATTGAAAAGAAAAACTACCGTAATCCCAGCAATGCCCTTAGAGAAGGTCACCTGCTAAAAGAAGTCAGAAACAACCCATAGATTAGCCATCTATATGGCTCATTCCAATCACAGGTAAGTCTTTTCATCTTACAATTTCTTCACCTCTTTTCTGTATTGCGCTCCACTAGTAGACCCCTTAAAATAGTTCTGAAATTGGTGACTTTTTTGGGGAGTCGAAGGTAATGTAGATGCAATGTAATGTAGCCTGTATTTCTTTTTTTCACACAGGACCAACTCGTTCATGTCATGAAATATCTGAGCAGAGGAAGTCTCCTTAATATGATAAGGCATGCAGCTCCACTTCCTGAGAACAGCTTAAGGTAAGATCAATGACTGAGTCACCCTAGAGTTGGGGGTGGCTGACCACTGAGAACAAGCCGTGAAGTAGCCAGGCACTTCCAACTCAGCCCCGTCCATCCATATATAGGAAGAAGTTCATTCATCTTTAGCTTTAATTGGTCTGCGATGGTTTTGAATGCTAAAATCTTTCTTTCTTTCTCCATTAGAAAAGTCACTGCGGAAATACTATGTGGCCTGGAGTTCGTGCATTGCACCCTCCCTGGCGGTATGATTATGTCAGATTTTTGCTTTTCAAAGCGGTACAATTATTTTGCATAGAAATTTGGCGTTTTATATTGTAGGCCTGTAATTCTTAGCAATAACAAACAACTTAAATCGGTCCACCAAGAGTCTAGTAGATATCCCAGGTATGATGAAGTTTGAAACACAAAATCATAAATTATAATATAATAAATAAATATAAAGAATTATAAAAAAATAATAATATAATAATAATAATAAAATTAATGTCCCCACGATTCACTATCGCTCAATTCTGCAAGTGTTCTAATTTACTATCGCTGTTTTCTAGCTGGTCTAAAACCACTTTTGATGTAAAGGGACACTTTTTGGTTGCTATGGACAATCTCAAGTTTCCAGGCAGAAAGAACAGTATATATAATATAAAACTGCAGGCAGGGCACTGGACAAAGCACTAGGGACAAAAGGGATGTGAAATAATTTCATACAGTAATGTAATCTGTAAGATTACAGTGTACTGTATGTATTATGATTTTTCACTTTTTTGAATTTGCCGCCGGGATCCGCCCCCGTGCGTCACGACGCTCACAGGGAACGAAGTCGGCACACAGAGGTGTCAGGCGGAGAATGGAGCCCACGGACACAGCGGGGGGACATCGCAGGATCCTGGGGACAAGGTAACTACACTGCACCAGGATCCTGCAATGCAATCCCAAGTGTGGCTTGGGGTTACCGCTAATGGTGCTAAAATTTAACCCCAAGCCACACTCGGGAAAACCACCAGGGAGGTTAAGAATATCGTCCACAGGTAATGATTGGATCAGCTGCTTAACAGTTCCCAGTCATGTTATTCTATCTATCTATCTATCTATCTATCTATCTATCTATCTATCTATCTATCTATCTATCTATCTATCTATCTATCTATCTATCTATCTATCTATCTATCTATCTATCTATCTATCTATCTATCTATCTATCTATCTATCTCTAAATTTGTATTTTTTCATCTTTGATAAACTTGTTGGATATGAATAGCTCACCATCGTTTTCATTACAGAGACCTAAAGCCAGCTTACATTCTATTGGACAAAGATGGCCATGCCAAAATTACTGATTTGGGCTTGTCAAAGATCGGTGTTTCAGAACACAGAATTACAGAATGTGTCAGGACAATGAAGTACATGGCCCCAGAGGTAAGTAACCTGCTACCCACCTGATATTAGACCAATTTTCAATATTGGATATTTTTAAAAAAAATTAAAGGTGTGCTCCCCCCTTTTACTAAATGTAGAATGTCTCCACTGATTCCCCAGTAGTTTTCAGTAGGTTTCAAGGCCATAACTATATCCTTAACAAAAGGTGGTATGTTCTGAGCAGCAGTGTTGGAAGTACTTTGTAGGACCCAATTGAGACATAGAAATATGATAAAAGTTTCAATAACTGCTCGCTTGCTGTAGTCACTTTAACATAGCTTGAGAACATTGAGCTGTTGGGACAATATACCTTTATAAAGGGCATAGTCACCCTCTTTGTTTGTCCTGTTGACCAGGGATGAACAATCCTGGAAGTTCTGACCGAACCCCAACTGAGACAATAGATAAAACCTATTTATCTACTCCATCCAACACAAAAACGAAATGTTTTGACTATACTTACGCTTTAAGCCCCACCCCCCACCCCCATATTTACAAGCTTTGCCCTAGTTTCATGTCTTTTGAGCACAATTTTGGGACTCCTAGGAGGCTTCTTACATCAAATATGCCAACATGGAGTAATTTCTGTTCTCTGCCTGACCCAAGAATGTTCGAATACTTCTACTTCTCCCTTATGTTTCTACAGGTCCTTGGAGGCAATCCGTACTTTGAAATGGCTGAATATTTCTCACTGGGACTAATAGTATATGAGATAGCTGTAGGCAAACATCCATTCTATAAAGACCAGAAGACCAAAGAGGAAATGCTGATGACAGTGCTTGACACAAAGCCTTAGGCTGGGTTCACACCATCGCCACATGCGGCTCCCAGCAGGGGTCCTGGTTCATAATTTTTAGGTCCGATTTCAGCCTGAATTTTTGTCTGAATTTGGACTTGAAACGGACCAGAAGACACACAGGGCTCCTGTGCAAATTTGCACTGGAGCCGCAGCAGTGATATGTGAACCGGCTCCATAGAGAGCCAGTCAAAATCTCCTGCTAGTGCGAATTGGATGCGATGAACCCGCATCCAATTCACAATGTTGTTAACCCAGCCTTATTAATTAATGATAATGAACAATCATCTCCTTGACCTCATAATAACGATAAGTATCTTCAGATCTTGAGCTATTTGTAAGGGATAAAATCTTTTCCAGGTTATATATATTCTTGTTAGGGTTTTTGAAAACACAATTTAATATTCTTACCTACACACATTCATGTAGGTCAGTAGTTTTTAGATGAGCCAGACTGTGGCAAGTGGGAGTAGAAACTGCCCTAGCATTAGTTGAAATCTCAGTGAGAGGAAATATGTTGCATCAGTGGTGTTAGTGAGCGGAATAGTGCCTCATATAAGTAGAAGGAACGGTACCCCAAGGGCCAGAAAAAGGAAGTAATCGTCTGCAACTGCCCATTGGCTAAAGTTTGGAGATCGCTGATGCAGGTCATAACAGTATTTTTAGCTGTTGGCTTTTTAAAGGAAGCATCTGCCTTTACTTACAGCCCACCGGAGCAGCCTCAGGGCAGAAGCCCTTGTGTCCCTTTAACAATAGAGGAGTCTTAAAATGTACACCACCAAAGATGAAAACCCTACTGCAGAGGCTGTGTAAAGAAAGCAGCAACCCTTGTCATAGGGGGGTGCTGGGCCCAGAGTTGGGCTTTAAACCAATGGAACAGAAATATTTGCTGTTTACAAAGTGCACTCATCAAATGTCCTATATGAAATACAAATTTAGTGAAGCTGCATTTTTTATGCAGCATTACATTTTTTTTATGTAAATGAAAACTTCAAACAGTTCATGCACAGGGAGATAAGGTAATCACACAAATCAAACATCACGCTTCTCTGTAAAAAAAATACTACCACAAAATAGGGAATAGCAAATACCTGGAGGAGCCTGTGTCTTCATGGAGAATTGTACACACACACACTAAAGAATTAACCGTTAAAGTCTAAACCCAGTACAAGGAGTGGTGAGTCTGCAGGTGACCGTATCAGGAAGAAGCTGAATATTGCTGAAAGATGCTCTTTTATTTTAAAATATGGTGGTCAAATTATTTTTCAGATACAAACTGAAAATGGAATTAAGCCTTTACCATCTATATTTTGATATATACAGAAATCATGCCAATCAGATGCATGGAGCCTTCCCTATCAATTAATTGAAAGATACCTGTACCTGTCCTTTTTATTGTGTTCACTTTTCCCTTTTACTTTCTTTACTTCAATACAAAAATACCATTGCTTTATATTTTGAGATATGTTTTATTTTGATCATGTTTATTTTACATAAAAATGAACTTGTGCTAGATCAGTGGTCTCCAAACTCCTTCAGAGGGACATACCATTCAACACTCTTGTGGACACTTTTTTCACCTACTTACTGGGCTATATTTAGTCTAGCCAATATGTTTTGGTTTCACATTTAGTTTTTTACTTTTTAATAGCGTTACACTGTCACTGTATTATCTAATTTGAACTTTGTATGTTTGAGTGTTAGCAGCTTTTTCTCACTTACCCCATTATAGCGCAGTCCTTTCCTTCACCTCCACTATTATTCTTACACACTATTGATTGCTGCTTTATTTTTTATCCTATGGATGTCTTTGAATATAGGACATATAGGTCTTTTAACACCAATGGGGTGTTTTTTTCCAATACCATTGAGACCAAGATCAGTGGGCTTTTTATGCGACTGAAAAATGTGATGGTCACTGAACTACACCTCCAGTGGGAGGTCACATTTTTGGAGTAATACACCAAAAAACTAATGGTCCCAAGGGGCCTACGCTGGGAGATCCATCCCCAGCAGGGTGAATCTGATACTGATGCATGGTATTTCAATGAGACCGGGATTAAACTCCTTGGCTTCTTAATTGAAAGAAAGTGAGACAGGCTCCTAGTGATAGACAAAGAGATTAGGGATTTAAAAGAAAAACTTACTCCCTCTATTGGAACATTTGAATATGTCTCCCTCTCTATCAATTTGAGAAATCATCTTGAGAAAGAGGAGAGGGATCAAAGAACTAAAAAACAGAAAAAATATAATCGGATGTCAACGATTATTAAACCAATTCAGTTTTTAGTTGGCAGAAAAAACTCATTGCCGAACAAGGTACACTTAATGGCAATATACCAACTGAATATTCTGAGCCCATTGCCCCAACTTCAAATAGGAGGTTAACATATGAACCACCCCCCTTCCACCCACCCCAATATATCCCATGAATAGGGATACTACCCATACCCTTGGAAACAGGGCAAGAAATACCTCATATCAAGGTGACCAATCACGGGGTGCATACACCTGTTATAATAGAGTCAGAGGGGGTTCCACTAAGAATAGGGGTGGCTATTATGGAAACAGGGATAACTCTTATTACTCCAACCACTCTGATGGGCCCCCTAGAAACCGGCGTAATGACAGATCCGGTCATGGGAGAGGTGCCTATCAATACAACACCCCCATACGGACTCATAATCGGTTCTCTCCTCTTCAGGATACTGACCCCTATGAGACTCACCATGACTCATATTCATATATAAATCGTGACAATGAGGGGTACTCTGACATCCCATACAATTACAACCATGACTATGCAGGACAATCATACCATCAGGATTTTCCCAGGCCCACCCCCAATCACTCTGGAAGCCTAAAACCAAACGAGGCACCAGAGGGGGGTGGCGCCTCCAACGGAAAAAGGAAAAGAACCCAGTAAGAGCAGGCATTTTTAACTTAAAGCGGGAGTCCGGCGACCAATCTTTTTTTTTTTTTTAGGTCATCGAGACACTTTGCTAACCCCAAAATAATACTCACAGTTTGGGTGTAATATTTCCACCTCTGTCTGTTTTCATACTGAAGAATAACTTAAAAAATGTGATGCTGGCTGTTTCCATCTTGCTTGTGGGCATGTGAAGCCCACAAGCATTGATTTCCTGGATGCGGTGAATGCTGTTCATTCACAGCTTGTTCACACGCATGATCATTGTTCCCGCACTGAATCTTGGGAAGCCTGACACTAAGCTCCCAGGAGACAGTGCAACGCCGGGGAAAGGCAATAAACACGCTTACTCCCATGGGAGGAGAGACAGGAAGTGCCACAATAAAGTACAATATAAAGGTAATTACAGCGATAAAAAAAATTTTCATGTGGCATTTGAGCATCTATGCAATTAACTGAAGGGGGTAAGATTAAGTTAAAAATTTGAGTGGAACCCCGCTTTAAGTTCCGTTACACTATCTGAGGACGAAAAACACACTCTAGATAAGGGCCTCAAATTTATTCCACCTAGAAAAATCAATAAATTTAACACGTTTATTGATGTACAAAAATATGTTCGGAAGCTCAATGTACAGAGACATTTTCTTTCTACCCCAACCAGTATTACTAGGGTTCATACACCAAGTTATATATTACATTCTGGATTATCTAATCCTTCCCTTTTTAACCCGCCTGGCAACACGGCTCCAGCCATCAATGTTTTCCACAATTTAGTATTAGATGATTTGGAGAAGCTACCTATCAAGAGAACTTATCAAGACCCCAAGATTCAGACAGGCCTGAAAACCTTGTGTGAGAAGAAAAATCTTATTATCTGCCCCGCAGAAAAAGGGGGCGGAATTGTTATACTTGATAAAACAACCTATGTTCAAGAATTGAGGAGATTACTTGACGATCATACCACTTATAGCCAGCTACCAGGGGACCCTACTTCAAAATATAAGAGAGCCCTGGTGGAAATTGTCAATGAGGGTTTATCTCTGAATATTCTCAATAAAAAAGAAAAAGAGTTTTTGGTGCCAACAGCACCCCGTATCCCTATTATTTATCAGCTACCCAAGATCCACAAGGATCCCATAAACCCACCTGGCCGTCAGATTGTTAGTGGGATCAATTCAGTTGAATCTAAGATTGGGAAATATATAGACCACTATCTTCAACCTCTAGTAAAACTCATTCCATCATATCTAAAAGACACAAGAGACACCATTCGACTTTTGGAAAAAGTAACATACCATGATGATGTAATTCTAGTTACGGCCGACGTGTCTGCTTTATACACTTGTATACCACACCATTTGGGCCTTTCAGCCGTTGAATATTACCTTAAGAAAAACTCATCCCTTCCATCAATTCACATTAACTACATTATGGAACTCTTGGTATACGCTACCAAACACAATTATTTTTGGTTCCAGGGTAACTTTTTTTTTACAGATTAAGGGCGTGTCTGTGGGGGCCAAATATGCCCCCAGCCTAGCCAATTTGTTCATGGCCCAGTGGGAGGAGGATGTCGTCTATGCTCTAAACAGACCTGAACTGCTGGTGTGGGCCAGGTATATAGATGACATCCTCCTCCTATGGAAAGGCAGCCGTGCCTCCCTTGATTCCTTTATGGCTACTCTCAACAGCAACGATCGCGGGATTGTTTTCAATTACGAGGCCAGCACCACGACCATACACTTTTTTGACCTAGAAATTACAGCTATTAACAATTGCCTTGAACTCAAAACTTTTTTTAAGCCTACTGACAGGAATGGATACATTCCTGTGGACAACTGTCATCATTACCAATGGCTCAAATCTGTCCCCCGGGGCCAATTCCTTCGATTAAGGCGCAATTGTACTCAGAACAGCGACTTCATTTTCCAATCACAAGTTCTCAGGCAGTGATTCATAGAAAAAGGCTATAAGCCCTCTGACCTAGATGCGGATATCGGTTTGGTCTCCAGGAATGAGAGAGCGACTCTTTTGGAGCCCAAATCCAAGATGGCTACAGACGATAAATGGAAATGGTCCTTTTTCACGTCCTTTTCTTCCCAACATAGGGATGTGAAGATGATCATCAGTAAGCACTGGAAGATTCTCCAAAGCGATAGAATTTTTGGTCCCTTGCTCCCAGACAAGGCAGGGGTTACCTTCAGGGGAGCACGCTCTATACAGAGCGATATCGCTCCCAATACCATCGATCCCCCCCTAAACGAATGGCCTTTTTCCCCAAAGGTAAAGGCTATTTTCCCTGCAGAAGGTGCAATGTCTGTTTGCATAATGTTCTGGGTAGACGAAAAACCAACACCTTTTCGTCCACAGTAACTTCTTGTACATACTCTATGAAACACTTTACAACCTGTGTAACTAGGTACATAGTCTATCTCATTATGTGCCCCTGCAAATTACAATACGTAGGGAGTACTATCAGGAATTTTAGCATTAGGGTAAATGAACACCTGGCTAAAATTAAAAAGGGATGCCCCAAACATACCGTATCCCGACACTACCTGGAACATCATGGCAAAGACCCCACTGGCACCCAATTTCAGATTATAGATCGCTTTGTCTCTAACTGGAGAGGTGTTTCTTGCCTACGGGGGGTGTCTCGACTCGAGACATTCTGGATACGTGAACTCAAATGTTATACGCCCCATGGCATGAATGTGGAGTGGGACCTTAATTGCTTTATCAACCAGGCCTAAGTGCATCTAATAACCATCCTACTCCCCCTCCACACCCCATTCAGCATATATTCTCTCTGTTACTGTTCTCAGTAGTGAATGACCCCACATTGCTCTTATATTGAGTTTCCTTAATGCTGTTTCTGTCAACTAACACTTTGGGATTGAAGTATTGATACACAATCTTGTATACTGCGTATGGTGTGTTAGGCACGTTTATTATTACCATCATTTACCTATCAATTTAAACATTTACCTTTTGGATATCATCTATTCCATGCTCAGGTTGTTTTATGACTCTCTTTGCCGTTTACTATGAGATTTATCTCCTAACCAGAGTTTTAACCATGTTTTTATGTGCAAATGTATTTATTGTCTCCATTCAGTTTTATTTTCCCACCGGAAGTTGAACATACCCCAGAGGGTGTCACCTCATATTTTTGACACACCTCCTAGCCGTCATGTCAGTGGCATCGTGCATTCCGATGCTTCGGATCTGCACGCGTATTACGTCTGACGCCGGGCTATGTGGAATCCTTCCTTGGGTACAGTTCTTTGATCACTGTGTCCCATTGGTCGGCACACACCACATGACTTTAGTTCACATTGAGGCTTGGATCCCATTAACATATATCTGGCCTCTTTTTCAGTCGGTCATCTGACCTAGATGTCACCTGATCGCACCACGAGGTTTCACCGTCCTATAAGTGACTCTGGATTGGGAAATCTCTCACAATACCCAGCTGTCTTGTCAGTGGCGTTGCGCATCCCGATGCTTCGGGTCTGCGCACGTATTACGTCCGATGCTGGGCTGTGTATAACCCTTCCTTGGGTACTGTTCTATGAATACCAGGCCTCATTGGTCCTAGCTTATCACATGATGGGAGTTCACATTGAGGCTTGGAACCCAGGAACACATGTCCGGCTGTGTATAACCCTCCCTTGGGTACTGTTCTATGAATACCAGGCCTCATTGGTCCTAGCTCATCACATGATGGGAGTTCACATTGAGGCTTGGAACTCATGAACACATGTTCGGCCTCCTTTTCAGTTACTGATAGGATTTAAACCCCTTTTTTCATTTCAAACTCTGGTGTAACATATATTGATTTAGTTATATGTTATCTAGTGCTAATAATTTGTTCGTTCTGCCTGTGTCACTGGCCATCCAGCTGGTCATCAGACTCCGCCCCATTGGAGGACGGATCTCTGGCACATTAGTGTATATATTCAATGGCAATGTGAGGAGATACAGTTTTGCCCCAGTTGAAGATCCTTTAGTGTCGAAACCGGTCGGGCCAGTATTTCTTGTATCCCACATTGCTCTTATCTTATTTTATTACTTGTTTTTTGTGATCACTTTTATTAACTTGGAGTCTACCATTTGACTTTTTTAATAAACCCAATTGATTTTTGATTTGCACCATTGGAGTCCTTCTCCTTTCCTCTGTTTTATATGATTACTTCCTGGAGCCTTCACGGAACAGCTTCGGAGACGGCTATCAGGCTGGGGAGCACTTGGAGTCTGCACGGTTCAGGAGCCAAGGATATTACCTTGAAACAGGTCTCATTCATCTGTGTCCAGCACCCGAGCAATCTCCGATGAATACAGCACAAGATCCTAAGCTTGTTTGACCCCTCTGTCGTACGACATTCGGGGTCCATCACAGCTGGTAAGAGTACCCATTTACTTTTCGAGTTTTGTTGTTATTGACTACAGACAAGCCTTACACCATTTTTCCAAGATTGGGACTACCTCCGTCAGAGGGACATACCATTCAACACTCTTGTGGACACTTTTTTCACCTACTTACTGGGCTATATTTAGTCTAGCCAATATGTTTTGGTTTCACATTTAGTTTTTTACTTATACTTTTTAATAGCGCTACACTGTCACTGTATTATCTAATTTGAACTTTGTATGTTTGAGCGTTAGCAGCTTTTTCTCACTTACCCCATTATAGCACAGTCCTTTCCTTCACCTCCACTATTAGTCTCCAAACTGTGGCCCGCGGGTCCGATGCGGCCCCTTGCTTGAATTTATTTGGCTCCTTTTACACTATTTCTTCCACTGATATGAGGCACTGTTCCCCCCCACTGACACCAACAGTGGGGCATAATTTCTCCCTCTGACACCAATCATGAGGTATAATTTCTCCCTCTGACACCAATCATGAGGTATAATTTCTTCCTCTGACACCAATGATAAGGCAATATTCCTCCCACTGACACCAACGAATGGGCACTATTCCTTCTACTGCCACCAATGATAGGGAACTATTGCTCCCACTGACAACAATGATGGGGCACTATTTCTTCCACTGACACCAACAATGGGGTGCTATTTCTCCCACTAATACCAATGATGGTGCACTATTCCTCCTCCTCCTGACCACAGGGGTGCTATGCATTTTTTCTACTCCCACTGTCCACCAAACCTGATGCATTATCTACTCCCAATGGCCACAGTCTGCCCCCCCCCCCCCCCCATAAAATCTGAAGGACAGTAAACTGGCCTTTGGTTTAGAAAGTTTGGAGACCTCTGTGCTAGATTGTTGGTTAGTCTATGTGTTGACTTGTTTGTATTTTTTTTTCTTGAATATTCTTTTTCTTTTTTTTGTTATTATTTATTTATTTTTAAATAGACATGAAACTGTGCTTTGTCCATGCAGGATAAAGGAACAGGTTTGCTTTAATGCTGGCCCAAGCAAATGTTTATGCTTGCCTATTCTGTGCTCCTCCACCTCCTTCTTGTTGGAAAGAAGTAAACGTTTTGCACGCCTCCCAATGACTCTCCACAACATAGGAGTCCCATATGGTGGATCTTATTCTATATCTAATATCACTCTACAAACCTCTGTACAGTTATTTTACCATTATTTATGTCCCAGAATTGATGTGCCTAAAACATGACATTTATTGTGGGAGCTTAAACTGTGAAATTGATTATGTACTTAAAAAAAATCAATAAAGGACCTGAATTGATAGTGTGACAGAATATATACAATGTAATACTGTACATATAATCAAGTTTGAGTATCCACAAATCATCCCATCACAAAATAATTTTAAGTATGCAGAATTTGTGGCTCAATGTGTGGCCAGCAAGTATTTTGTATGCTATAATAGTTTATTTGTCTCACTGAGTTGTCCCAGAACCAGAAAATATATGATACATGCATAATATATGGAAATGTAGGCCTCACCTCTCCTTCTCCGAATACCAAAGTATAGTTTTTTAATAAATGAAGACACTTAACAACAAAACTTGGTATATAATTGCCTGCAGCACGTTTATTGATGTAAAATATTAAAATAACCTAAATCCGTTTAATCATTTTATTAATACATACAATTCTTATGCAGTGTACACACGGTCGGACTTTTCGACCGGACTGGTCCGACAGACCGAGTCTGGCGGACAATCCGATCATGTGTGGGCTTCATCGGACCTTCAGAGGACTTTTCCAGTCGAAAATCTGACGGACTTTAGATTTGGAACATGCTTCAAATCTTTACGTCGTAACTCCGCCGGACCCAGAAATCCACTTGTCTGTATGCTAGTCCGATGGACATAAACCGACGCTAGGGTGGCTATTGGCTACTGGCTATCAACTTCCTTATTTTAGTCTGGTATACGTCATCACGTACGAATCCGTCGGACTTTGGTGTGATCGTGTGTAGGCAAGTTTGTTCGTTAAAAAGTCTGTCGGAAGTCCGTCAAAAGTCCGTTGAAAGTCCGTCGGAAAGTCCGTCGGACCAGTACGGTTGAAAAGTCCGCCCGTGTGTACGCGGCTTTACTTGTAAATAATAAATACAAACAGCTCAGTCTTCAGGACTCGAGCAATACCCCATATCAATAAACACAAGTCCCCCCTTTAAATGTAAAGGGTGTCCAACCACACCCCCCTGTGACAAGTGTGGGGGGGTGGGGAGTTTGTTGCTGACTCTGTGAGGTAATCCCATGGGGGGGCGCCTTATATAGATGAGCCCATCTTCCAGAATGTTCCCGCTGGTCATGTGACCTTCTGGGAATTTACCCGGCGGTCATGTGACATTCCAGACTATTCCCCAATGTCACATGACCCCGTTTTTCCTGCCTTACAGTCAAATCTATTTTCTTAAAGTAACCATACCCCCTTTTTTTATTTTTTATTTATTAAATTAAAATTAGGAAGCCGAAAAGGGGGGCAGCCACATGTCCATGCTGTTCGGGCTCAAAAGCCCTCTCCGTCCATTCTTCAAATAACAAATTCAGTCTAGAAACACTGGAGCTGAATATTTCTAACCAGGCAGAATTTTAACACTACAAATATGAATTCGGTTATAACATTTGTGGTTTAAAAGCATTTTCCTAGCACATAACAAAAAATATAATCTGACAGTAGTTGTAAAGGCTGAAGGTTTTTTTTATCTTCATGTATTCTATTGCCCCGTACACACGGTCAGATTTTCCGATGGAAATTGTCCGATCGGAGCGTGTTGTCAGAAATTCCGACCGTGTGTGGGCTCCATCGGACATTTTCCATCGGATTTTCCGACACACAAAGTTTGAGAGCAGGATATAAAATCTTCCGACAACAAAATCCGTTGTCGGAAATTCCGATCGTGTGTACACAAATCCGAGGGACAAAGTGCCACGCATGCTCAGAATAAATAAAGAGATGAAAGCCATTGGCCACTGCCCCGTTTATAGTCCCGACGTACGTGTTTTACGTCACCGCGTTTAGAACGATCGGATTTTCCGACAACTTTGTGTGACCCTGTGTATGCAAGACAAGTTTGAGCCAACATCCGTCAGAAAAAATCCTAGGACTTTGTTGTCGGAATGTCCGAACAAAGTCCGGCCGTGTGTACGGGGCATAAGCATGAAAGTAAAAATCTTCAGTATGCAGAGGCCTCATCCATGTTGCCTCATCTACAGTGGCTAAAATAAATATTTGATCCCCTCCAGATTTGGTACATTTGCCCACTTACAAAGAAATGAAGGGTCTATAATTATTATCATAGGTGTATTTTATATTATAGAGACAAAATATCAACCAAAAATCCAGTCCTGTCAATTTAAGAAGGTGCTCCTAATTACAACTCGTTATGTGTATAAAACACACCTGTCCACAGAATCTCTTTCTTCCATTCAAACCTTCCAATTCAAGACCAAAGAGCTGTCAAAGGACATCAGGAACAAGATTGCAGACCTGCACAAGGCTTGAATGGGCTACAAGAGAGATTTCACCTTATGGGGTAAGGATGATCATGAGAAAAGTGAGGGATCAGCCCAGAACTACACGGGAGGAGCTTGTGAATAACCTCAAGGCAGTTGGGACCACAGTCACCAAACAAACCATTGGTAACAAATATGCCACCATGGATTGAAATCCTGCAGCACCGCAAGGTCTCCCTCCTCAAGAAGGCACATGTACAGGTCCATCTGAAGTTTGCCAATGAACATCTAAATGATTCAGAGAAGGATTGGGAAAAAGTGCTGTGGTCAGATGAGACCAAAATTGAGCTCTTTGGCATTAACTCGACTCGCCATGTTTGGAAGAAGAAAAATGCTGACTATGACCCTACGAACACCATCTCTACAGTCAAGCACAGAGGTGGAAACATTATGCTTTGGCACTGTTTCTCTGCTAAAGGTACAGGCCGACTTTGCCAAATTGAGGGACCAATGCATGGGGCCTTGTATTGTAAAATCTTGGGTGAGAACTTTCTTCACTCGGCCAGAACACTGAAGATGGGTCATGGATGGGTCTTCCAGCATGACAGTGGCCCAAAACATACTGCCAAGGCAGCAAAGGACTGGCTCAAGAAGAAGCACATAAAGGTCATTGAGTGGCCTAGCCAGTCTTTAGACCTTAATCCTATAGAAAAATGTATCCTATCTAGGGAGCTGAAACTTCAAGTTGTCAAGCAACAGCCAAGAAACCTTAAGGATTTAGAGAAGATCTGTAAAGAAGAGTGGACCAAAATCCCTTCTGAGATGTGCGCAAACCTGGTAACCAACTACAACAAACATCGTACCTCTGTGCTTGCCAAAAAGGGTTTCTCCATCAACTACTAAGTCGTGTTTTGCTTGGGGATCAAATACTTATTTTACTCACTGAACTGCAACTCAATTTATAAACATTTGTATGGTGTTTTATCAGGATTTTGGGTTGATATTCTGTCTCTATCATATAAAATCCATCCATGATAAAAATTTATAGACCTTTGTAAGTGGGCAAACCTACAAAATCTGCAGGGGATCAAATAATTATTTTCCCCACTGTATGTTGCAGGCAATAAGCAGGCTCTTGGAAGGAGTTAAAGGGTAACTCTACTTGCATGAGGAAAAAAAAATAGCAAATAAAAAAAAATTAGCATATACAATTGCTACACAAGTTATATTGTAATTGAAGGTTATTAAAAGTTACCTTTCCTTTTCAATCTGCAGCACTGTAATTTTTCTGTAATATGCAATGCAATATGGCAGCCTGCAGGTATTCTGTACACAGATGGTGTACAGAACGCCCCAAAGAAAAGCAGATTCCTGCTTGTGTGATTGGCTTACTGATTTTCCCAGAAGATTACAAGATACAAGTCAGATTTTGGGCATCCCCTGCAACAAAATGTAATTTTTGGTGAGATATTTCCAGAGGGAAATCACATCTAAAGGGATGCAGACCCTCCCATTTTCCTCATTAGAATGCTGCAAGTGCAGCAGCTGAATAGTCATTATAAAATCACTCCCATTCTCATTCACTTTGCACATGGATACAAACAAACAGCTATTTCTTCAGAATAGCAAAAGGTAGGAATCTGCAACAAAATTTGTTAAACTCCCTGCAACTCATTAAGGTAATGGTCAAAATGCCTTTGGTTTGAATTCTGGACAGGACGCTATGTACATGGAAAGTGCTTGTTCACTTACATAGGTCTCTTCGTGGTGTTCTGATTTATGCCGTGTACACACGGGTGGACTTTTCGCCATTAAAGGTCCGGCGGTCTTTCCGACGGACTTTTGACGGACTTCCGACGGACTTTCGAACAAACAGACTTGCCTACACACGATCACACCAAAGTCCGATGGATTTGTACGTGATGACGTACGACCGGACTAAAATAAGGAAGTTGATAGCCAGTAGCCAATAGCTCCCTAGCGTTGGTTTTCGTCCCTCGGACTAGCATACAGACGAGCAGATTTTTCGACCAGACTTGAGTCCGTCGGAAAGATTTGAAACATGTTCCAAATCTAAAGTCCGTCTGATTTTCGGAAAAAAAAAAAAGTCCGCTGCAGCTCCGATGAAGCCCACACATGCTCGAATTGTCCGATGGATTCGTTCCGTCGGACAAGTTTGGTCGAAAAGTCCGGCCGTCAGGGGATTAATGCATAGGCTGGTCTGGGCTGCAGCCTAGGGCCCCACGTGTGCAAGGGCCCCAGATTGGTTATGATATTTTTATTAATTTATATATATTTATGTATATGTAGAATAAAAACCATGCCTGCGTGTTATACGAATATGCCGATAAATGTTTTTTTACCAACAGGGGGCGGGGATCGGGCGCTCTGCCTCCGGGTGCCACCCAATGGGGGGGGGGTCAGGCCAGCTGTACTGCCTCTCCTGACCCTGGGACAGCGCTGTCAGCATACTTTAAAGTTGAGAAAATGTTACTGCCAGCCCTTTCTCATGCACAGCTCCTCGTGTGTCACTCAATGTAAATGGAAGTCTCTTAATACCTCAATTAAAGCCGCTCTGTCTGGCCGCTCTCCTCCTTCCGCTCCACCTCCTTCTCGAGTGTAGCCTTTGATTGCAGGAGGAGAGCAGTCATGTGACCGTCAATGAAACAGCAGAGGAGAGCAGTCACATGACCGGGTCACGAAGAACGGCGTTAATTGAGGTATTTAGAAGCTTTGATTTACAATGAGTGACACAGGAGGAGCGGTGTATGAGAAAGGGCTGGCAGTGATGTTTTCTCAACTTTAGAGTATTCTTTCCCAGGAGACTGGGGGTCTCCTGGGAGTGCAGGGGGGCTTTATAATGAAAGAGGCCTGTGTGATATGCAGGCAAAGGGGTCTGTGTACTATGCAGATGTCTGTGTACTGTGCAGGGAAAGGGGTCTGTGTACTGTGCAGGGAAAGGGGGCTGTGTTATGTGCAGGGGATCTGTGTACTGTGCAGGGAAAGGGGGCTGTGCTATGTGCAGGGGGTCTGTGTACTGTACAGAAGGTTGTGTACTGTCCAGGGGGGCTGTGTACTGTGCAGGGGAGCTGTGTACTGTGCAGGGGGTCTGTGTACTGTGCAGGGGGTCTGTGTACTGTGCAGAGGGCTGTGTACTGTGCAGGGGGGCTGTGTACTGTGCAGGGGGGCTGTGTACTGTGCAGGGGGCTGTGGGAAGTTTTTTTTCCTGACACTTCCCTCATAATGTTAGGGTGCGTGTTATATGCACTCTGAAAATGAAACAAAGGCGCCACTCTAAGTGCAGTAAAAAACATGGAGTTTAATAAAACTGTAAAAAGGTACTCACAAAGGTACATAGTGAACAAGCATGTTGGCAAAAGCTGCCGGATATCCTGGAAGTGAGTCTGGTCCGTTTCCTGGATTGCAGTGGTGTCCGATAGACAGGCTGCGCTGATGGATGCTGGCACTTCCTGCCGTTGGAATGTATGATTGTTCTGCTGTTGATTATTGCTTACTTTTATGTGCTGCTGCTGCTGTTTATGGTATTTGCATGGCTTTTTTTTATTGAATATTACACAGCGTTTCGATTGGTCTCTGTCAGGATGTTGTTATTTTGCCTCAGTTAAACAGGAGCTGCTGCAGACGTTTTTGGCCTAACTGTTGGTTTAGAAAGGTAAAATCTGTTACCAGCTTGCAGGTGTATTTTGAATGCTTTTTTTCTGTGGCATTGCTGTTTATAGTAGGCTCATGTCTGAATGTGTTTGGGCTGTAGACCTGAGAGTTGCACTTGAGGCGTGTAATATAGGTCTACCCTTTTACACATGACCACCTTAATCCTCCACTGCCGGCCGTGTGTACATGGCATTAGTCTCACACCCCAAGGATACGCTTTTAGTTGGTTTCTGTCTAAACTGGCCCCAAAATGTATGCATGTGAGAAGGGGACCTTAAATAAATCCACCATGTAATGAATATGAACAAATGGAGACATGTTTTAAGTCCAACCTGTATGACAATCAAGAGCTCCGTCCATAGAAACAATGAAGCAGTGAGTGTAGCTATGAAAGGACTGGAAGTGAGTTATTTGCAAGATTACTAGATGACAATTGGAGGAAAGAACAAAACAAATGCAGCCACTTCATCTTAGGACTGGCAAGCTGCAATGTATTACCTTTTTTTGCTTGAGGTTTAGATTAGTTTTAACATACAAATTAATTATACATTAACTAAACAATTTATACATATTAAACACAGTATACATTGTAAACAAACAACTCCCTATAAAAAGATGGTCATTATACGCCTTGCTAAAACCCAACATTTATTAATGAATAACCTAATCATTTTAATTGCTTTTTGAAGTGGTTCACATTTGTATTGTTCAGTAAAACATTACCAACTCTCTACTGACCTTATTAGACGTCAGTATTTCTATAGCACATTATGATTTCTAAGCAGAATTCAGCCTGCCCCATTTCATGGATAAATAGTTTAAATTAACTGCAGAGGCCAAGCCACTGCATTACAGTAGAAATTAGTCCTCGCATGCCTAGCTATATAATATAGAGGTAGGGGCTGAACCTTCAGGAGCTGTCAAGCGTTAAGGAGGGCATATTTCAAGCATAATGAACTTGCTTGGATACTCAGCAGAAGACTGCATAATCATCAAGTGCCTTTTTTTTGTTTTGTCCATGTTCAGCAAAGATAAGGGTGCTGCGGCAAAATGCCTAAAAATACCCACATCTGCCATGAACTTTATATAATGAACGTGAACTTGGTATGCGGTGAGAGTCATTTAGACATAAGAAGTAGGGGGTGGCTGTTGCTGAAAGCACAATATGTGAAAGACATTTGGAAATTAGAAATATTAGCATACAACATTAGCCATTGCAATGCTAATGCAGATCACAGAAGGCAAAGTGTGATGTAATTTCTAGTTTCAATTATAAAGTTCCAGCAATTTATTTAGTAAGTACTATACAGTCTAATGCCCCGTACACACGGCCGGACATTGATCGGACATTTCGACAACAAAATCCTAGGATTTTTTCCGACGGATGTTGGCTCAAACTTGTCTTGCATACGCACGGTCACACAAAGTTGTCGGAAAATCCGATCTTTCTGAACGCGGTGACGTAAAACACGTACGTCGGGACTATAAACGGGGCAGTGGCCAATAGCTTTCATCTCTTTATTTATTCTGAGCATGCATGGCACTTTGTGCATCGGATTTGTGTACACACGATCGGAAATTCCGACAACGGATTTTGTTGTCGGAAAATTTTATAGCCTGCTCTCAAACTTTGTATGTCGGAAAATCCATTGGAAAATGTGTGATGGAGCCTACACATGGTCGGAATTTCTGACAACAAGGTCCTATCACACATTTTCCGTCGGAAAATCCGACCGTGTGTACGGAGCATAAGGGCGAAGACTAGTAGCTTCACCAAGTTGGCCAAATTTATTTATTTATATTATTTATATACATTTTTTTGGAAACAATTTGCCTTTAGATTTACCAAAACCATATAATATGAGGTCAAACCTAAATACTTTCAATTTGCATGCAATCAGGCAGGCCCTTGTATTACGTAGTTGAACGTAAATCTAAAGGAAATTGAATAAGAAGATTGTATAATGAATGGCCAGCCTAAGTTTTGGAACTCCAGCAATATCTTTTTAAGTCCCGGTTCACACAAGTGCGCTGTGCGTTATCGCATGTGATTCGAACCACACTGCAGTGCAAATCACATGCGATATCTGTAAAATTCGATTTCAGCCATATAGATAGTATAGCTGAATTTGCATCGCATTCGGACCAAACTCGCACAGGACCCTTTTTTTGGTCCACACCAGAACCGGATTGCATGGCACCCCGCAGTGGATATTCAGGCTTCCGGCATTGCACTAGTTTGAACCAAGCCTTATTGTTGAAAAGAGTACGAAGGGTAAAACTTCAGTTTTTTTCAGGTTTTTAATGTTGCTTGTGTCACCTTTAGTGAAATTTCTCATCACTTCCTGTCCCAATAATTGTAAAGCAAGGAAGCTGATCTTCTACAGTGGGAAGGTTCTAAACCTTTCTCATGCTATTTAAAAAATAATAATATTTAAAGTGTTACTAAACCCACAGTAAAATCAGTCTGTATATGCAGTAAAGCATGCTTGTTATACTCACTGTGGAACCCAAGGTGTTAATCATCCGTATTGTGTAGAAAGGCTGTTTGACCCTGTTTTCTCTGATCCTCTCCTTCTTCCACTGTCCCCAATCCAGGATCTTAGTTATGAGGAAAGGTTGCGAGCACTGAACTTATTCTCTCTGGAGAAGAGACGCTTGAGAGGGGATATGATTTCTATTTACAAATACCGTACTGGTGACCCCACAATAGGGATTAAACTTTTTCGCAGAAGAGAGTTTAACAAGACTCGTGGCCACTCATTAAAATTAGAAGAAAAGAGGTTTAATATGTACAGTACAACATAATGTATAGAGTGCAGGGGTCAGGAGTAAGAAACATAGAAAACAAGATAGAGTACAGCAGTCAGGATGAACCTTCTTTTCACATGAATCCCCTCTTATAGCAAAGTGCCCAGCATTCCCCTATGCATCAGGGTTCCAAGAGTCCCTCCCTACATCAGAGTCCCCCTTACACCAGAATGCCTCCTTTACATCAGAGTTCCCCTTTACAACAGAGTCCACAGACTTCCGCCTTACACAAGAATCCTCAGGGTTTCCCCTTACATCAGAGTCTGCAGGGTCCCCCCTTACATCAGAGTCCACAGGGAGAACTCTGCAGACCCTGATGTAAAAGGGAATGCTGTGGTGTAAAAGAAAACTGATGTAAGGGGATCTCTGGTCACTAGAGTTCCCCCTTACATCACAGCCCTCAGAGTTTCCCTTTAGATCATAGTCCCAAAAGTTCCCCTTCGAAAACCAGGTGCCCACTCCCTATAAATAAATAATAAATAAATCTAAAAGTGATAGAGGGGTGAGGAGGTGGAAAAGAGGAACTTCCTTTTTTGTGTGAAGTTTCGCTTTATTTATGAATGGGCCATTAACCCTTCCCTGCTCTATCAAAGATAATTGTATCGGATATACTTTAAAATATCACTTTACAAAATTCAGAATATTTCACCAGGTAGCCTCACATACAAAAACAAAAATAAAATACAAAATAGGCTTTGTATAAAAACAGAACAAATCAGGATCACATGACAGACCCAGCTTTATCTTGGTCCTACTGATGATTGTTCTGTGCAATAACCCGTAGAAACTCATAGGCAGTCACATACACGCACAGGACGGATTCTGATTGGTTACTTCAAATGTTTGAGGCTCCCAAGCACGTGCACCAATCGTGGACATAGTCGCTCTGGGAAAGATTATTAGAAGGGGCAATGCTGGGAGCTGGTGACACAGAATAAAAGGCGGAAATACCCCAACCTACTTCTCTGTTGTCCACCTCACCTGACTGCCAGAGCTTCAAATCTGACATATGCCAGGGACTACATTTCCCAGAGAGCAGGGCTCTTCCTGTGTCAGCCTCTATTACCTGTGTGCGCTATGTAGCTTGTACTAGTAGACATGCTGTGGACGCAAGTGGTGCCACCTGGTGGTAGAGGGAAGGCTTTGTGGGAATTCCTTACATAGCGCATGGCTCAAGTAGCATTTGGCTGGCTTCAGAAATGCATATGCACAGTTTCAAAACCAACCACAGACATATATTTTCCAGGCATTCGATGCCTATTCACAGACAGGTAAAAAGTAAGTGATTTTTACAAGCTGTCTGTGAATTTATGGGCAACCCTGCCCTGCCCTCTAAGGAGCTTACAATCTAAGGGCCATATCTCACTAACATACAGGAAATTGGAGTACCCAGAGAAAACCTGTATAAGCACAGGGAGAGCATACAAACCAAGGACATTATTTATTTTGTGTGGATATATATAGTAATAAATAAATATAAATAAAAAAAGCTAATTAACTAATGCATAAAACCAGGAGTAAAATCTCAAATAAATCATTGTGATGCACGATCAATCCCCCTAAATATAGAATTAAGCTGAAGTTTAGCTTACATACTTAACTAGCTTGGACCAACGTAAGTATTCATATCTCATACTTTACCAATCCCTGTGTAAGCTGCAAGCCACAGCAGTAATTCCTGCCATTTCAGTGATAGCAGCAGTCTTCTGGGTCTGGGTGTGCTTGCTTTTTGCTGTCGCCATTTAGAGAAAGCCGTGTATTTTTTAATAAATATAAAACTTTCTCTGATGGAATGAGGTGGAGATTGTGATGTCACTGCCCAAGGTCTAAATGACAGAATATATTAGGAGATACTGAAGGAACATAATACAACATATGTCCAGCCTCAAGAAAAAAAGGAAAAGGGGGGCATAATTAGAATCAAATATATTTTTTATTGTATTTTACAGAAAAAAAACAACAGTACATGGGTAATGATCAGATATTCTGTACATTAAGCAATACAGTGTGGGATTCATATCAAATACAAGTCTGCATGAAGGGGGGCATAATTAAAACCTCAACTACATTAAGAGTTTAAAGGGTAACTCCACTTTTGTGGGGAAAAAAAAAATAAATAAAGGAAAAATAATATAACGCATATAATTGCGACACTAATCATTTTGTGATTGAATGGCAATTGCCTTGCCTTTTCAATCTGCAGCCAATGTAATTTTCTGAGAATACATTGCAATATGGCTATATGTACTGACCACTCCCCAGAAACACAATTTCCTGCTTGTATGATTGGCTCGCCAATTTTCCCAGAAGTCTGCCTAATATACAAGTCATATTTTAGGCATCCCTTGCAACAAAAATGTCATTTTTTTGAGAGATGCTTTCAATGGGAACCCATCTAAAGGGATGCAGGCACAGCAGATATCCTCATTAGTGCTCTGTAGCTCCACACCTGACAGATAATTATGAAACCACTGCCATTAGACCTACTCAGAACAGAGACACAGAGAAACACACATGTATTTCTTCAGAATAACAAAAGGTAGGAATCTGCAACAAAGGTTTTTATAATCCTTGCAATGTATATTGATCACCCAGGGGGAATGTTTTTTTTCTCCACAAAAGTGAAGTAATGCCCCGTACACACAGTCGGACATTGATTAGACATTCCGACAACAAAATCCTAGGATTTTCTCCGACGGATGTTGGTTCAAACTTGTCTTGCATACACACGGTCACACAAAGTTGTCGGAAAATCTGATCATTCTGAACGCGGTGACATAAAACACGTCACCGCGTTCATCTCTTTATTTATTCTGAGCATGCGTGGCACTTTGTGCGTCGGATTTGTGTACACACGGTCGGAAATTCCGACAACGGATTTTGTTGTCGGAAAATTTTATAGCCTGCTCTCAAACGTTGTGTGTCGGAAAATCCAATGGAAAATGTGTGATGGAGCCTACACACGGTCGGAATTTCCGACAACAAGGTCCTATCACACATTTTCCGTCGGAAAATTTGACCGTGTGTACGGGGCATTATGCTTTAAGTAAGGTTCAAGAGGTCAGTATTTTTAACAGGAAGCTGAGGTCAAGAACACGGGAGCATGACTTGGGATTATCAGGAAAGAAGTTCAAAGGTAATATTAGAAAGTATTATTCTACTGAAAGAGTAGTAGATACTTTTCAGATTTCTAGCATTAGTAAGCCAATCAAAGGTAAATTCATTTAAACACACTTAAGTGTAAGAAATGTCCAGCATAAGAAAACACTTGTGCATACTACAGTGCATAGGACTGTGCATAGGACGACTGCCAGGTGTTGATTAGGAAGCATGTGCACGCACATTAGCATGCGCACCTTGCAGCATGTATGTGAGCGTGCATGCATGCTCAGCACTGGCATTGGTGCCAAATCCTCTATATAAACTGAACACTGCAGAGAGAGATGGCTAAGCTAGATTATAATTACCTGTAACCTGACCTGCTAATTCGGCCTTCTTGTGTATGACCCAGCCTGCATTCTGATCTGCCTCTGGATCTTTGCCTATTTGTTGTGTCTTTGGACTACCTATTGGACTCTGCTTACTGCCTTGTAACTCTGCTGCCCAGATGTCACTAACCCTGGCTTGTATCCTTAACACTATTCCAGATTTCTGATTTGATACTTCACTGTCCGACTGTTACTGACCTCGACTTGCACTCCTGACTCAACTTCTCTCTCTCGATTTGAAACTTGCTGTCCAGCTGCTACTGACCTCAGCCTGTGTATTGGATACATTCCTGTTGTCTAATCTGGTACCTTGTGTCTTCTTCCAGACTTGTAGTCTACAGTCGTCTTGTCCACACGCCTTACAGTTGCACAGGATCCATTACTGTCGGCAACACTGGCACTCATGCCACTCCGCATCCTCACATTCCCTGTCACCACTTTCAGGGATGTGAACGAGAGGTGCAAGAGAAGTCCCAGTATCACTTTGGTCCCCAGATATCTGCCATTGGGATAAGAATACTGTATGTCCATCCTCAGAAAAAAATTATAAAAAACCTTAAAGAAAAATGTTTTACAAAAAGGAAACCAAAAAGTAAACAAAAACAGAAAAAGGTAGACTTGATTGACCACCTTTTTTTTGCTGTCACTTATATAAGTTCTATATGAGAACCCAGCATTGTAATATTTCACATTTACCTGATTAAAGAAAACTTTTTTTTCTCTTTTTTTTTAACCCTGATCATAATGAATAAAGAAAATATATACAAAATCACGAAATATTTCCTTTAACACATGGGCAGATTATATTTCCTACAAGATGTCAATACAACAGAAGCAGGAGCCATGCATGAATAAATAATAGTAACCTATCACACAGCACGTAAGAAAATCCCTATTCAGACAAGCTTACTACCATTCAATACATTCAGATCAGTAAACATTAATGATGCCCTACAGCCACTTTAGCTGGTTGACAGGGAAGGCGGGTGGTCGATAAAAAAAAAAGAAAAACTATGGAATAGAAAGCAAAAGAGATGTTCATACACAGTCATCAGAGAAGAGCTGAAGAACTATCCTAGAAGCATACTGATTGTTGTGGGTTAGCTATTATAAAGGGTGGTATAAAATCCTCTCTCTACACTACAAAGGTCTCTTGCATCAGGAGAATTACTTGTTTATCTTTACTGAAGCCAGAATCTGTTTAGCACTTAATATTCCTGTAATTGCTGCAAGATATAAAGTGGAAAAACAATCAAATAGAACTGTGCTCTTATGGATTGCAAAAATTAGTTTGGGTACTGCACAACTCTGTTCTGGTAAAGGTCTATGCCAACCTTGTAGACAAATTATGGCATCTACTGGAAGCTGTACTTTGGCCAACAATGCTTGATCCAACAAGGTTTTTCTGTATGGGTCCATTTTGTAGAATGTTTTGTATTACTTCAAGGTAAAATGCCTTGGCAATACACGAAAATGCATTTTTAATTTTTCCCACATTTTTGTAGATTTGTCAGTTTAAATCTAAAAATCTGAGTAGACTATTTATTCAAACAGTGTACCAAATAAAGTTAAACCTTTTTACCATTTTAGTCAAGAAAACGTATGCATATTGACAATGCTTGATTTGACCTGGGAATCTTGACATAATTGAAGTTTGGTCATAAAAGGTGTTCCATTTCATATGTCGCTTTGTGGTAAATATGGCAACATGCTATTTCGACAGGATCCACATGTTGGCACGTGCAGTCTGTACTCCCCACTGTAGATGGCGCTGGATCGGACTGGCAATGCAGAAGGGGAAGGAAGTCATGAGGAACTTGGTTCCTCTATGTTTTCCTGTGGTCACCAGGGGAACAGCTGTCCAATTGGACACTGGTGCCCTTCGTGAAATCCACGGCCATCTTAGGTTGGGGCAGTGTCTATTTAAGATGAAATGCCGGGGTAATGTACACTTTAACAAATTCCATTACTTAATTATAGGATCAGTAGTAGCAATGGTAACACTGTGATCCGAAAGCTAAAAGTACAGTTTTCTCTATTTTATCTAAGGACCACCATACAAAACAGTCCAGGTGACTACATTATAAAACTGTGTGCATAATCAACATAATGATCAAATTTGCTGACCTACAAAAATGGTAACCCAAAGTGAAAGTAGGTATCATAGGGTAGGTACATAACCATGTTGATATCTAGTAATGGAGCTTAGATTGATAATTGTCCATTCAACCATTAGTTTGTACACAAGATAACACTGCATTCATGTGTAGCACACCTACTGTGTGGCATCTTGAAAATGATGCAAGTACATGCTCCCAGGGCACCATATCTAAACATATATCTGAACTGGGATATTGTCTATAAGGGAACAGAACAGTGCTTTAATTTACATATTTTTCTCCAATTTTTCCTCCAGGACAGCCCATGAGACCTTGGGCTCCTCCTACCAGGACAGAAAACACGTCACCCCCACCAGATAAAAGGGCGGTCCTCCAGGCCCATGTCAGTTATTTGTGTTTCCTCCGGACGGGGGTAACATTTTCCTGGAACCTGCTTCCATAGGCCTTTATGAGCAGGGGCTCTGTATGGCTATTTTTTGGGGCATATCACTTACCTCTTCCTCTGCCAGAAGCAGCACACCGCTGGGGAGGTTGGCTGTGCTGCTGTTCCCTGTCCTCAGTGCCTGGAGAGGGCCAGGACCGGTGTGAGGTCGGGCCCTTAGCGCAGTGCATTGCACTATAGCTCAGCTGAGCATCGGTTGTCCTTTCCTGCCGACAGCGTGGCTGATCTGAGCAGGGAATGGAGGAAGTCGCAGCGCTCGAGGGGGTGGAGCTATTGCACTCCAAGCTGGCCCACAGGAAGTGCCTGGAGAGGGTTACTTCCAGGGCATATGACGTCATCATCGGGCGCCGGAGACGCGGTTCCAGTCTCCATAAACGGCGCGAACAAAGAACGCTGGCTGCTGGTGTTTCTTGGTGTAATGCAGCCAGGCTGTGGACGACCAAGAGGGGCAGAATGGATACTCCTGCAGTACCTGCACAGGCAGCGGATGCAGTTCCCAACACCAGCACCTCACAGGTAAGCCTGGGGTGTTCTGTCATCACCTTGCTATCCCTGTGAGTGTTCCCTCCCCCTCCCCCCTCTGTAGTAGTGGGTGTAAGGGGACACATTTCCTCCCTCCTGCACGTGGTGTTACGGAGCGATTGGGTGGCTTTAATTACATTTTGGGTCATTTATTTTGTCTTGCAGACCAAGACTCAGGACAAGGCCCAAGCGCAGCCACTTAAAAGGAAATGTGCGGTTTGCACAAACAAATTGAGCTCCTCATGGAGCAAAGCAGTTTGTCGCACTTGTATAGAAGGCCTAGTAAAAGATGACCTGGTTGCCTCTTGCCAGAAGATGCTTACTTCTGTCAGGGATGAGCTTGCGTCCACCTTCAGTTCTTTTAGAACACTTATTGACAAGCTCCAGACTCCAGCAGAGAGTCCGTCTTCACGGAAGGCGTCAGTCAGCACTCCGCAGCAGGCAGAGAGTGAGGACTCTGAGGCTGAGGTCAGATCTACCCGTTCTTCTCTGGAAGAATCAGGGTCAGATACAGAGCCCAGGGATAGAGAATCCACTCGAGGCTCAAGATTTAAGTTATCTGTTGAGGATGTAGATGACTTATTAAAGGCTATCTATACTACCCTTGAATTAAAAGAGGAAGAGGTTCAGTTATCCAAACATGATCTTATGTATAAAGGATTGCATAAGAGAAAATCGAGAGTTTTTCCAGTTCATAGTTCTTTGGTTGATACTATTAAACTGGAATGGGATAATCCTGAGAGAAAACCATTCTTCACTAGTAACCTAAAAAGAAGGTTTCCTTTTGATGAGGACACTGCGCAGATGTCGAATAAGAATCCCAAGTTAGACGCACCTCTTTCAAAGGTTTCAAAAAAATCGGACCTAGCGTTCGATTATATGGGCACGCTTAAGGATCCGATGGACAAGAGGGGGGATATCCTTCTCCACAGAGCCTGGGACTCAGCGGTTGGAAACCTGAAACCAGCACTGGCTTCCACTTGTGTGGCCAGAAATCTGGAGGTTTGGTTGACTCAGATTCAGTCACATCTGTCAGCAGGTACCTCCAGAGAGCAAATTTTAAAGTCCTTTCCTCTCCTATTTCAGGCAGTGGGTTTTTTAGTGGATTCTTCCGCTGAGTCGGTAAGAATGTCGACCAGGACTTCGGCTCTAGTGAACTCGGCCAGGAGAAGCCTTTGGCTAATGACCTGGTCAGGGGACTCGGCCTCCAAGTTGCGCCTTTGTGGCCTTCCCTTAACTGGAGATCATTTATTTGGCCCAGGTCTACAGGAGGCACTGGAATGCACGGCTGATAGGAAAAAGGCGTTTCCAGAGAAAAAGAGTTACGACAAAGGGGGAGTGCTGTTTAACCCTCCTCAACAGCCCACCAAGCCACAGTGACTTGTGTTCCCCGGGGGGAGGAAGATTGAGGGCCTTCATCCCACAGTGGGCAGCAGTCACTCTGAGCCCCTTTATTCTGGACCTAGTGACCAACGGGTACAGGCTGGAGTTTGTTCCCCAACCACCAGAACGTTTGTTGGTCACATTTCCTCCACAAGATCGGGAGAAAGCGAAGGCTCTGGGTCTCCAGATCGGAGACTTATTAGATCAAAAAGTCCTGATTCCTGTTCCACAGTCAGAGCAGGGCAAGGGATTCTATTCCCATGTATTTGTGGTCAGAAAGCCGGCAGGAAAGTTTTGACTTATCCTGAATCTCCGGACTTTAAACAAGTCCATCAGATACAAACCGTCTCTCATGGTCCTTTCCCATTTCCCGAAGGATTACCACGAGTTCCTGGGGATGGGGGGCACACCTCAGCAATGCAGTAGCACAGGGAGAGTGGTCCTCAGAGGAGGCAAGGGCCTCATCCAATCAAAGAGAGCTGCTTGCAGTCCAGAGAGCCCTGCAGTCTTTTCAGATGGAGATCAGGGGTCACAACCTCCAAATTCTGTCGGACAACATCGCGACAGTCGCGTATATCAACAAGCAGGGAGGCACGAGAAGCCGGAGGCTTCAGTCCATTGCCCAGGAGATCCTTTCATGGGCAGAGGGGAATCTAGCTTCTATTTCTGCTGTACACCTGAAGGGGACAAACAATTGCCTTGCCGATTATCTTAGCCATCACAGGATAGACCGAGACAACTGGTCTGTCACGAAGGACAAGTCGCCTCCGTTCGCCGGGCTGCGGGGCGCATGCGCAGGGGGTTGGCATTGAGACGTGCACCCGTTCGCGGCCTGATGGTGCGGCGTGCGCGGGTGCACGGCGGCCCACGTGTGCGCGCCGTCGCCCGTGCGGGTGCCCGGTAGCGCGTCACGCTGACACGCTCACCGGGAGGCTACTTTAGACAACACCAGCACCCAGTCGGGTTGCTGGTTTGTCGTCAGCTGTACCCTGCCTTGTGTTGAACTCCTGCTTCCTGTCTCTCAGTTAAACCGACCCCTGCTTGTTGAAACGACCACTCTCTGCCTGCTGGATACCCTGACCTTCTGCCTGTTAAACGACCACTCTCTGTCTGCCGGATACCCTGATCTTCTGCTTGTTTAAACGACCACCCTTTGTCTGCTGGATACCCTGACCTTCTGCCTGTTTAACGACCCCTCTCTTGCTTGCTGGATACCCTGACCCTCTGCCTGTTTAAAGGATCACTCCTGACCTGCTGGATACCCTGACCTCTGCCTGTGTTTACAATCATACTCTCCACGGAGCTGACACCCCCTGATCTCCTCAGTCATAAGGACTTACTAACTGTCAGTTTAATACCTCTTTACCTTTGCTCCTTGCACTATTAGGCACTCCGGTCCTGCACGGCTCCGCCAGGAGGCTTCCCACCATCCAAGCAATCCTGAGCCTTCCCACAGCTCTTACCGGAGACCCATGCCTCCGCGTGCTTCCGATCCCCTGTCTCACTCTCGAGGGTTCGGGTGCACGTGGTCGTAAGGGCAAGCCGCTCTCGGCATCTCGGCCTCGGTGAGTATTGACGTGACAGTACAAACCAGCCAGATGTCCGAGGCCAACAGAGCGCGCTCTCCCTTGGAGATCCTATGCCAACAGGTCTCCGCCTTGGCAGATTCAGTGCAGAGGCTAAAGGAGGGATACACGCAAGTCGATAGCCGTCTCCAACAACTGACAGGGGCACTCCCTTCTGCCGCCGCAGCTCCCGCACCTAGCAATGAAGGCCCGCTCCCTCAGGCCGCTGCCAGTCCTACAGTCGTAATGGCACTTCCGGAACCTAGGGTCCCCACGCCGGAATGGTTCTCAGGGGACCGTAAAAAGTTCAGGGCATTTAAAAATGCATGCACCCTCTACTTCGCGCTGCAACCCCGAACCTTCGCATCAGAAGTGGTCAAGGTGGGATTTGCGATTTCTTTGCTGTCAGAGGAACCTCAGGCTTGGGCACACGGTCTGATGGAATCAGGGAGTCCGGTGCTTAATACTATCGATACGTTCTTCGAAAGTATGTCCCAGCTGTATGATGACCCACAGCGTATGGCTACCGCCGAAGCTATCCTGCACCACCTAGTTCAGGGAAGGAGACCAATTGAGGATTACACGGTGGAATTCTGTAAATGGGCGGCCGACACTAACTGGAATGAGCCAGCCCTACGCTATCAGTACCGCCAAGGTCTGTCGGAGCTCCTCAAGGATGAGTTAGCCAGGATGGAAACCCCCGCATCTTTGGAGGAGTTAATTCAGGCAGCTACCAAATTAGATAGGCGCCTGAGGGAACGTCGGTCAGAACGATTCCAAAATCCCCGCCCTGCATGGATAACTTCAAGACTCCAACCCATTCCAATATCATCACCCATAACAGCTGGGCCTACTACACTTCCCGATTCCGAACCTATGCAGCTTGGTTTGGTACAACCACCACTAACCTCAGAAGAGAGACAACGTAGACGGCAGTCCAACTTGTGTCTCTATTGCGGGGGAGCCGGTCACTTCCTGCGCAACTGCCCGATAAGGCCTAGTAAGTTTTTTCAGCCCAAAACAATGACTTACCAAGATAACAATACCTCTAAGTCTTATGTCATGTTGTTTATCTCGTTACAGCTACCGGAAGGGGAATCCCGCCTGCCGGCGATCATTGACTCAGGTGCATGTAGCTGCTTTATGGACGTTGCCTTGGCCCGAACCCTGCATGTGCCTTTACAAACCAAAACGCAACACCTACAAGTCCACTTGGCTGATGGGTCCCTTCCCAGCTCAGGCCCAATCACCCAAGAGACTCGACCTATTCTAGCAACCACCGATTCGGGACATCAAGAGCTCCTACGCCTGGACCTTATTCACTCTCCCATGTTCCCAGTCATTTTAGGCTTACCCTGGCTACAGGCCCATTATCCTCTTATCCAATGGAGTTCTAAGGTGGTCTCATTTCCCTCTTCTTACTGTTCTCAACACTGCCGCCCTTCGAAACCCAAGATCTGTGCTACGATCTCAGCTCCTTCAGTTAACCTCCAACATGTCCCTCAGGAGTATCATGAATTCCAGGAGGTCTTCAGCAAACAAATGGCCGATTGCCTTCCACCACATCGACCATACGACTGCCCAATCGACCTATTGCCAGGATCAGAGATTCCTTTTGGTCGCATATTTCCTCTTTCCGAAACGGAGCTGGAGGCTCTCAAACAATATATTGACGAGAATCTGGAAAAGGGGTTCATCCCTCCCTCATCTTCACCTGCCGGAGCAGGTATTTTCTTTGTCGGGAAGAAGGACGGTTCCCTTAGGCCCTGTGTGGATTACCGGCAGTTAAATAACATTACTATCAAGAATCGGTATCCTTTACCGCTCATTCCAGAGTTGTTCCAACGTTTTCGGTCAGCTAGAATCTTTTCCAAATTAGATCTCCGGGGGCATACAACCTTATCAGAATCAGAGCTGGAGACGAATGGAAGACGGCCTTCAGATCCAGGTTCGGGCACTTCGAATACTTGGTGATGCCCTTTGGGCTCTGTAACGCTCCGGCTACTTTTCAACACCTGGTGAATGACATTTTCCACAAATACCTAGATGACTTTCTTGTAGTCTACCTGGATGATATTTTAATTTTCTCTTCTACACTTGAACTTCACAGGGATCACGTCAAAACAGTTCTGACCATTCTGAGACAGCACAAGCTCTACCTAAAAATTGAGAAGTGTGAGTTTGAAAAATCAGTTGTGCAATTCTTGGGGTTCATCATTTCGGCAAATGGAGTAGAGATGGATCCTCAAAAGATACAGGCCATTCAGGAGTGGCCAGCTCCTTCAGACAAAAAGGGGGTCCAACGCTTTATAGGATTCGCTAACTTCTACCGGAAGTTCATCGTTGGATTTTCTACCATAGTGGCACCCATCACTCAATTAACCCGCCGGCATGGTTCATTCCAGTGGTCTCAAGCAGCACAAGGAGCTTTCGTGAAACTAAAGGATCTGTTCAGTTCCGCTCCCATTCTCCGGCATCCTGATCCTTCTCAACTGTTCGTACTGGAAGTGGATGCATCAGAAATAGCCACAGGAGCAATCCTTTCTCAAAGACAAGGACCTAAGGCCATCTTACATCCAGTTGCATTTGCTTCCCGGAAACTTAGTGCGGCAGAATTAAATTACGACGTAGGTGACAGGGAGCTGCTGGCCATAAAATTTGCCCTGGAGGAATGGAGGTACTTACTTGAGGGGGCACTTCATGCAGTGATGATCTTCACAGATCACAAGAATCTTGAGTACCTCCGAACAGCAAAACGCCTCAAACCCAGACAAGCTCGTTGGGCCTTGTTCTTCTCGCGCTTCAACTTCCACATCTCCTACAGACCTGGCATAAAGAATGGGAAAGCAGACGCCCTTTCCCGGATGTTCTCAGCAGACCTCCAGACTTCAGAACCAAGCACAATTCTTGCACCTCAAAATTTTCTTGGATTGACACAGACAGATTTAATGTCTTCTATCAAGAAGTCGTCCAATACATGTACGGATCCGGAGGTACAATCCCTGAGGAAAGACGAAGGTCTCTTTTGGGTCCGGGGGAACATTTTTTTCGGTTAACAGCTCTCAAGATGTGCCACGACCATAAATTGGCTGGCCACTTCGGAGTTAGGAAGACAGCTGACCTGATCTCTCGCTCCTTCTGGTGGTCGGGTTGGAGACGGGATTGCAGGGAATATGTGGCCTCTTGTCTCCTGTGTCAATGCAACAAGGGCCAAAACACCAGATCCTGGGGTTTACTTAAACCACTACCTATTCCAGAGCGACCATGGTCCAACGTATCTGTGGATTTTATTGTGGATCTACCAGCCTCAGAAGGCTACACTACCATTTTTGTTGTGGTCGACCGTCTGTCCAAGATGGCCCACTTTCTGCCTATGATAGGTACTCCTTCCGCAGTAGAAACAGCCAATGTTTTCCTGAAAGAGGTCATAAGACTTCACGGGGTACCAAGGAGTGTAGTGTCTGAGAGGTGTGCAATTCACGTCCAAATTTTGGAAAGAACTCTGTAAAGCCCTGGATATTAAAGTGTGCCTCTCGTCAGCCTACCACCCTCAGAGCAATGGCCAAACGGAGAGAACAAATCAAACCTTAGAGCAGTATCTCCGTTGCTTCTGTTCAGGATCTCAGGATGATTGGGCAAAACTTCTTCCATACGCAGAGTTTGCGTATAACAACTCAGTTCACGCGGCTACCAACCAAACGCCCTTTTGGGCCAACTGCGGGTTCCATCCCACATTCCTGACTAAGGACACTCCTGAGATAACAGTCCCTGCAGTACAGGACAGAATAACATCCTTGCAAACTAACTTCCAAGAAATCCAAAGCATGCTACAGAGAGCTCAAAGGGCCTACAAGGAGCAGTATGACCGAGGTAGGAAGGAAAACCCAACATTTAACATAGGGGAAGAAGTTTGGTTGTCCACCTCTAACCTCAAGCTACAGTTGCCATCCCGAAAACTGGGACCTAAATTTATTGGCCCTTTTCCTATCAAAAGGATCATCAATCCTGTGGCCATGGAGCTAGTTCTGCCTAAAACGTACAAGATCCATCCTGTCTTCCACGTATCTCTTTTGAAGCCTGTTGTATCCAGTCCGTTTCCAGAAAGAGGAGAGGTTCCTCCCCCACCAATCAGGGTGGACGGGGAGAATGAGTTTGAGGTGAAGGCTATCCTGGGTTGTAGAAAGAAGGGCAGACAGCTACAGTACCTGATCCAATGGAAAGGATACCCACCTGAAGACAATTCATGGGAGCCTGCGAAGAATCTACATGCTCCTCGCTTGATTCAAACCTTTCATCGAAACCATCCGGAGTTGATGTCTAGCCTGGGCGTCCAGTGTCTGCCCTTAGGAGGGGGACACTGTCACGAAGGACAAGTCGCCTCCGTTCACCGGGCTGCGGGGCGCATGCGCAGGGGGTTGGTATTGAGACGTGCACCCGTTCGCGGCCTGATGGTGCGGCGCGCGCGGGTGCACGGCGGCCCACGTGTGTGCGCCGTCGCCCGTGCGGGTGCCCGGTAGCGCGTCACGCTGACGCGCTCACCGGGAGGCTACTTTAGACGACACCAGCACCAGTCGGGTTGCTGGTTTGTCGTCAGCTGTACCCTGCCTTGTGTTGAACTCCTGCTTCCTGTCTCTCAGTTAAACCGACCCCTGCTTGTTGAAACGACCACTCTCTGCCTGCTGGATACCCTGACCTTCTGCCTGTTAAACGACCACTCTCTGTCTGCCGGATACCCTGATCTTCTGCTTGTTTAAACGACCACCCTTTGTCTGCTGGATACCCTGACCTTCTGCCTGTTTAACGACCCCTCTCTTGCTTGCTGGATACCCTGACCCTCTGCCTGTTTAAAGGATCACTCCTGACCTGCTGGATACCCTGACCTCTGCCTGTGTTTACAATCATACTCTCCACGGAGCTGACACCCCCTGATCTCCTCAGTCATAAGGACTTCCTAACTGTCAGTTTAATACCTCTTTACCTTTGCTCCTTGCACTATTAGGCACTCCGGTCCTGCACGGCTCCGCCAGGAGGCTTCCCACCATCCAAGCAATCCTGAGCCTTCCCACAGCTCTTACCGGAGACCCATGCCTCCGCGTGCTTCCGATCCCCTGTCTCACTCTCGGGGGTTCGGGTGCGCGTGGTCGTAAGGGCAAGCCGCTCTCGGCATCTTGGCCTCGGTGAGTATTGACGTGACATGGTCCCTTCATCCCGAAATCTTTGCAGACCTCACCAAGAGATGGGGTTATCCCGTAGCTGATTTGTTCGCAAACCGAAACAACCGCAAGACGGAGATATTCTTTTCCATGAACCCGGCAGACCAAGCCTTGGGGATTAATGCTCTGGCAAACCCATGGCCTCCAGGCCTATGTTATGCCTTCCCGCCAATCAGACTGATTCCAGAAGTCCTTCGGAAGTTTCTGCTAGAAGAGACGGATCTTATTCTAATTGCCCCATTTTGGCACAAGAGGCCATGGTTTTCCCTGCTACAGTCTCTGGTTTCAGAGCCTCCGCGGATCTTCCAAAAAGGGAAGACTTATTATTGCAGGGTCCAGTATCACACCCTCAGGTGGTTTCCTTAAACTTGACGGCCTGGTATCTGAAGAAAAGATACTGAGCGCCCAAGGGTTCTCTGACAAGGTAGTCAAGACTCTCGTTAATTGCAGGAAGCCGGTTACTAGAGCCATATATTCCAAGGTTTGGAAAAGGTTTAACTCATGGTTATCTGAAAATGAAAGAATAAATCATGATATTCCGTCTATTTTGGAATTTTTCCAAGAGGGTGTCGACAAAGGTCTTTCTGTTAGTACCTTAAAGGTACAGGCGGCAGCTATTAGTGTGTTCCTCCAGTTTTCTCTCCTGGAAAATCCCACTATAGCCAGATTTTTCAAATCTATCTCTAGGGCCAGACCAGTAGTGGTGAGAAGTTGTCCAACTTGGGATCTGTCCCTAGTACTTCAAACTCTGGTAGAATTTCCGTTTGAGCCTCTGGGAAGTATTTCAGTTAAGTTACTTACATTAAAGTCTGTGTTCCTTATAGCTGTTACCTCAGCTCATAGGGTAAGTGAGTTGCAGGCCCTATCAGTAAGGGAGCCCTTCCTCACGATTTTTGAGGATCGAGTTGTTTTACGAACCGATCCAGGTTTTTTGCCCAAGGTGGCAAGTACATTCCACCGATCTCAGGACATTGTACTGCCAACCTTTTGTAGTTCGCCACAGGGCGACCTAGAAAGAAAATTTAGTTTTCTAGATGTAAGAAGGATTCTCTTAGTCTATCTTGAGGTCACCAAGACCTTTAGGAAAACTGATGCCTTATTTCTCCTCTGTTCTGGAGTTCACAAGGGGAATAGTGCATCTAAAGCCACATTGGCTAGATGGATAAAGCAAGCCATCTCTGAAGCTTACAAAATTAGGGAGGTTCCTACACCCTTTGTTACTGCGCACTCAATTAGAGCCTTGTCTATGTCTTGGGCTGAGAGGGCTGGTGCCTCACCGGAACAAATTTGCAGGGCTGCCACTTGGTCCAGTTACTCGACCTTCATTAAACATTATCGCCTAGATCTCCTATCAGCTCAGGAGCAGGCGTTTGGTCGTAAGGTCCTTCAGGCAGTTGTCCCTCCCTAGACTGGTAAGTTCTGGCTCATCGTCTCATGGGCTGTCCTGAAAGACGCTTGGAGAAAAGCTGAGTTAGACTTACCGGTAACTCCTTTTCTGAGAGTCTTCCAGGACAGCCGGATTCCCACACGGTATTGTCTGAAGTTATGTGTATTATTATACATATGATTTGCAGGGTCCTACGGTTCTTGAGAAGACTGACATGGGCCTGGAGGACCGCCCTTTTATCTGGTGGGGGTGACGTGTTTCCTGTTCTGGTAGGAGGAGCCCAAGGTCTCATGGGCTGTCCTGGAAGACTCTCAGAAAAGGAGTTACCGGTAAGTCTAACTCAGCTTTTATATATTTTTCAGGTTTGCCTTCAACCTTCAGTTGCACTTCCAGTTTGTTGAGCAAATAGCCTTAAATGATAAGTTATCCACCATTCAAATAAATATAGATTGGTTTATATGCTGTATTTCTTTGTTAAGAAAAAAGGGAGAATGTGTTATATAGTCTTGTAACAAAACAAAAAAAAATACTACTCTCTTACATTGTTGTGTTCTGTGGTTTGAACTTATTAAAGCGGAGTTCCACCCAAATTTTGAACAATATCTGTATGTATTCTCTTCCTTGCCTAGATGCTGACATGCCATTTAAAAAAATTTAAATCGCTGTAATTACCTTTTATTTTTCTATTCTTCTTTGTACTTCCTGGCTCTCCTCCCGTGGGAGTAGGCGTGTTTCTAGCCTCTCCCAGACTCCTGGGAGCTAGTCTCAGGCTTCCCAGGATGCCACTGAGCATGTGCGGGAACGAGCAGTGAATGCTGGGAGCACAGCATTCACCGCATCCAGGAAATAAATGCTTGTGGGCTTCAAATGCCCACAATGAAGATGGAAACCGCCTGCAGTGAATAATATAAGTTATTCTTTCCGACAAAATCTGACACAGGCGGACATATTACACACAATATGTGAGTATGTAATGCTGAGAAGAAAAGTTTGTGAATGAACTCAAAAAAAAAAAAAAAACGATAGATAGGTGGACCCCCGCTTTAATGCTATTAATTGCTGTTATTCTTCTATATATTCATTGTATTTTTTTATATTTACTTTTGAAGTAGACCAGAACTCCTGATCTACCTGCTAGCCCTATGTCAGAAATGTAGAAGATTTTGAGAACACTTAACAGGTAATCATTACTACGACCTTGTTTTATATTTTAAATGTGGACATGCTGTTACTGGACCCTCTTTAATCTCTAGGTTTTTATAACTGGATACATAGTTGCCAACAGTCCCAATTTTTGTGTGTAATTCTCCTCTAAGGGGGTGTGTCCTATGCCTACATCGTTTTGCTAATAGGTGTTCATCTGAATAAATTGGGAGGTATGTTATTCTGTAAATGTTGGTCTCCTCACTGTCATGCTAAAGCTGTTGACCTCAGTACTTTGGCTAGCTCACCTGGAGCAAGAATACAGCAGGTGAGTGGGAGAAAAACAACAAAATCTGATCCATGCAATTGTTTCATGGCCAATGCCTCAGTGTGTTGATGCTAGCAGAACAGTAGACAAGCCAAGCAAAAAAACATTTTCAGAAGCAGAGATTTACAGTGGCAGTCTACATTTTTCTCTCAGTATAAGTTTCCTTTAAAACTGAATGCACTATAATCAGAAGAAGAAAAAGAAAACAATAGCTAAATCCACAAATTTATTTTACTGAATGTTAGCATTACACAAATATATCTTTAATACTTATACATACAGTAAAAATCACTCTTGGAGAAATTGCCTTCCACACACAGGTATAGAATTTAGAACAAAATGAACTATAATCTAAGAAAATACTATATTAGGAGAAAAAAGGAAATAATTCTACTGTAAAAATTGAAAATAACTCCAGGGATTGTTTACGTTGTTTGGGTAATGAAGCTGCACAGTTCACTTAGCAAATAACAACAAATGGCAAAAAGATCTGTTTCAGGATGCAAGAAAAGTGCCATGCAGTGTGTAAGCAGACCTAATCATTGGTACATAGAAGTACACCATACATACAAAATAATAGAAGTGCTATAGAACAGCATTCATACATTCAGAATAAGAACAGATACTCAGAATTACACTCAGCATAAAAAAAAATGTGAAGCTACACTTTGTCTTGTTTACAGCCAAAGAACAAAAACCAGAGAATAGTATGCAGCGTCATGACAAGTAGTTCTTAACAGTATCCATTATTAAATGCTTTGGTGATTGGAGAGAAGTACCGATATCCAAAAAGAAGGTCTCACTTGATGGATTTTATAGTTATTTATTGGAGATAAAAGTAAACAAGTAGAGCCAACACGTTTCGGGGGAATAGCCTACCCCTTCTTCAGGGATAGTATATAGAGAAAAAGATACATAGTAAAAACCCATAGCTAGGCCATAGGATATGAACAAAGTGAAAAAAGAAAAACATCTGTGTAGTTAAATATAATTTCAAGATAAATTAGAATCCACAGTTAGTCTTTAGAATCATATTGTGAATGCTATAGAGCAGGGATCTCAAACTGGCGGCCCTCCAGCTGTTGTGAAACTACAAGTCCCATGAGGCATTGCAAGGCTGACGGTTATAAGCATGACTCTCAAAGGCAGAGGCATGATGGGACTTGTAGTTTCGCAATAGCTGGAGGGCCGCCAGTTTGAGACCCGTGCTATAGAGAAAGAAAGCATATCCGCATTAAATCAAGTGAGACCGTCTTCTTTTTGGACATCGGGCTCTCCTCTCCAACCACCCAAGTGTTCACTGCGGTAACTCCTCCATTGTCGTTATCAGACAGTTAGCAGCCCTATACCCCAACAAAGTCTATCACTTACCACCTACAATTTGGATACAACCCATTGGAAGCAATTCCTTCTATACCTTCCACACAGTAACTTGCCACGAGGCAGCCTCAAGTGACACCAGTCCAGCGCTGTCTTCCACTCAAACTTAATTATTAAATGCTGTCCAATTTTCAAAAACCTTAACCAAAACAGCCTTTTTACATATGTGAACCCGTCATGACTGTCTTGCCAAATACAAGTCACATGGCAGCTGTGAAAGGAAGCCAGCTGTATCAAACTTCAGATGAATAAGAGGAATCAAGGAAGATTTGTACATCATGCAGGGTAACAAAAGTAAAAAATTGGGTATCTCTATAGAGTTGACGGTGGAATTCTTAGAAATATAAAATTCTGATCTGACACAGGAAATTCATTGTCCTAAGAGAATCCACTGTAACAACCTTCAGGCTCAGGATTAGGTTTGGGTTTGCTGCTACCATGGGTTTTTTCTGCAAATCTTGTGTAAGGAGTTTGAGGACCTGGCAAAATAATTCAGGAATTAGTAAGCATAACTTACTGCCTTGTGTATAAGCCAGCCCTCTTAATATAAAGGGATAAGGTCATAGCAGCCATATTAACAACACATTTTAACTGTGATACAGAAAGTGTTGGGAGTACAGTTGAGAAACCTCATACAGAGAAATTTCTGGAGAATTTGTAGGCACTGGTAGGTCTTTTAAAGCAGATGTGAACCCTTGGTAGCAAAATGATGTGTATCTTAGAAAATTCAATGGGTGGGGGATTTGTTAAATCATATTACTGCCGATTTCCTGCAGCATTTTTACAGCCTGCCTCTGTCCACACTACAGTGATAACAGGTTGCATGTGTTTTTTTTCCACAAGGCATATTTTCTAATTGTTGCTGATTTTAATATTATTTTTCACAGGCCTTTTTTTTATTGAAAGCATGACAAAAGTAGAATATGCCTAGGCAATTATGGATCAGCACAGATCCTTTGGGAGAGCATGTGACAGGGTGATTTACAGGCTGAAGATTGTGGGAGACAGAGGAAGAGCATTGTCGCCCTATAATACACAGTTCCCAAACAAGGACCCTGAAATGATTATCACCAGCTGTTATTTTCATATAAATAGGCTTTCCAAGTAATATTGTCAAATTAAAAGATATAAGATTTTAATGGTTGGGTTTACATCTACTTTAACAAACTGTGCTTGAGTTCTTTCACTTGCAGTTCTGAGGTATATTTTCTTATGTGCCCTGCCTGTGTGCACCTAAAAAATACTATTAAGGACCAATAACTGTCCAAAATATACTGATAGATACTTTAGCTAGTTTTTCTATTAATTAGGGTCTTTACCTTTTACATTTTAACTTTTAGCTTGAGGTGATCAGCGTGCATCAGGCAGTTGTTGTCGACAATCCATTCAGGAGCTGCCTTTTTTTCGCAACACCTTCCTGCATCCTTGCAAAAAAAAAAGAAGGAAAATCACTGTGCACCAAAACCACTCACTCCAGGTGCAATGCAACCCCCTACCATATCCCAATATCCCTAAAAGGGCTTGGCATTTTCTTATGGTATATTAAATAAATGTATTGATTTTATCTGAAATGGGCCAAGGGGGTTGAAATGTCTCCCACCAAACGTGGCCCCTCAAATTCCAACTGGGTCCCCCTTCCCAGCTTTTCCTGGGAGTTTTTCCCAACACAGCAATTATGTAATTTGCACATGCCCATATATTTATCCCAAAATATAATCAAGAAAGTCTGCTGAGTAAAATGATCTCACATTAGTGCTAGTTTAAAGCGGAGTTCCACCCAAAAATGGAACTTCCGCTTTTTGCAATCCCCCCCCCCCTTTGGTGTCACATTTGGCACCTTTCAGGGGGGAGGGGAGAGCCGATACCTGTATAATCCAGGTATTAGCTCCTACTTCCGGGCATAGATATCCACCATATCCGGCGCCTCCTCCGTGCCCCCCCCCCATTGTCTTCTGGGATTGCGCAGTGCGACTCGCATATGTGCAGTAGGGATCCCGGCCGTGAAGCGGCAAGGCTTCATTACCTGATTCCCTTACCAAAGATGGCGGTGCCTCCACCCTAGAGCCGAGGGACAGATCGGCTTTGAGTGCCGACATCGCGGGCGCCCTGGACAGATAAGTGTCCATATTTTAAAAGTCAGCAGCTGCAGTATTTGTAGCTGCTGACTTTAAAAAAAAAAATTCGGCAGGACCTCTGCTTTAATGTAACACAGTGGAAAGATGAGGCTCAAGGTAAACATATGCAATTTACTTTCGGAGACTTTAAGAGACCTTTTTTTTACTATTTTATGCTACATTGTGACATGCACAGAAGAAAAATTGTCTGTATAAATTGTTAACGTAGCATGAGAGCAACTTTTTCACAGGCTTGGCAATCCAAAAAAAAAAATGACACTGTATATATACTGTATATAATTTTAATTCGACCTTTTTCTTTTTTTTTTACTTTTTTTTAAATACTTCTTTCATGGGGGTGGGGGGGTGTCTGGATCTGGAGTCACTGCAGACCAGATCCAGATCCCACCATGCAGTGATTTATTTTGATCACAATAGTGATCTGTTACCTGCTGCAATCAGCAAGCAATAGATCATCATTACAGTAATCTGTTGCAGCAGGGAGAGGGAGAACAATGCTGGTACAGCTCTGCCTGCGCCTTCGTACTCAATGTAAACACCATGTTGAAGTGTTGTGTTTACATCTCCTACACAAGATCTTCAATGGAGCACTGTGTATCAAATTCAAATGATCAGCTCCGGACAGCAGTGTCAGCACCACAGCTGCAGGGACCCGAAAAAACCACAGGGACATGCTGTGATTTTAAAACAGTGCTGGGACAGCTCTAAAACCAATTTCTGCTATGCCTGCACCATTTTGGTAGAGCATCGGGAACGCAAATGGCTAATAATTAAATTGAAAAAAAAAATCAAATTTTTTAATCATTTTTTAGGCCAATATGTATTCTGCTACATGTTTTTGGTAAAAAAAAATCCCAATAAGCGTATATTGATTGGTTTGCACAAAAGTTATAGCATCTACAAACTATGGGATAGATTTATGGATATTTTTTTTTTACTAGTAATGGTGGCGATCAGCGACTTATAGGTGGACTGCGACCTTGTGGGGGACAAATCTGACACTAAGTGACACTTTTTGGGGACCAGTGACACTAATACAGTGATCAGTGCTAAAAATATGCACTGTCACTGTACTAATGACACTGGCAGGGAAGGGGTTAACATCAGGGGCGACCAAAGGGCTAAATGTGTGCCCAGGGAGTGCTTTCTAACTGTGTGGGGGGTGCTTGTACTAGGGGAAGGCAGAGATCCGTGTTCCTGCTTTGTAGGAACACAGGATCACAACCTTCCCTTCTCACAGCAGCAGGAAATGATAAAAAGTAATAATGTTCTTATTGTGATTTTTACTGTCCTAGATCCACTGATATTATATTGTCACTGTCCCTGGTGCTATTACAGTGCTTGTTTTTAACTAAGATACTGCTTAATTGATTGAATAAAACTAATTTATCGGATTTACGCGATGAGTGTCAATCTTTCCCATCCATCCATATGTGAAACAGATCTTGGGGTTGATTTACTAAAGACAAATACACTGCACTTTGCAAAGTGCAGTTGCTCTCTGCAAGTGCAGTTGCTCCAGAGCTTAGTAAATGAGCAGAAGCTCTGCTGACTTCAATCATCCAATCACGTCCAAGTAAAAATGCTGTTTTTTTATTTTCCTTGCTCGTGATTTGGTATTCTTTGCAAAGTGAAGCCTTACCTCATTTACTAAGCTCTAGAGCAACTGCACTTGCAGAATGCAACTGTACTTTGCAAAGTTCACAATCAATTTGCCTTTAGTAAATCAACGCCCTTATGATCTAACACACTGCGGAGGAGGCTATCCCATTTGGCATAAAGACCTGAGGCTACTCTGCATACATGCGTTTTACCCCTGCAGTGGTACTGCTTTCTGGTGAGTGTGGAACTGAGAGGGGAGCACGAGTGGAACTCACAGAAGCTGTGATGAATTTTTGCAGAAAGTCACTTTGGAAAATCACAATAAGAACATTATTACATAGTTACATAGAAGGTGAGGTTGAAAAAAGACACAAGTCCATCAAGTCCAACCTATGTGTGTGATTATATGTCACTATTACATTGTATATCCCTGTATGTTGCAGTCATTAAGGTGCTTATGTAATAATTTTTTTAAACTATCGATGTCCCCCCCATCGTTGCCGTTCTTGCAGTAAAGAACCCTCTACACAGTTAGGCTTAATTAAAAATGGTAGAAGGGTTTGGCGCTGTTCCTATTTAGTTTCCTACCTCCATATAGGTTACTGGATTAAAATAAATTCTTAGGTGCACCGTGCATATATCAAATATTAAATACAATATGGATTCCCAAGTATACCGTGCATGAGTCAATTAAATATTCTGCTGCAATATTATGCAGTCATAGGTGATACATAACTTAAATGCTTACATATGTGATATTGCTAATGGGGGAAGAAAGGGGGGGAGGGGGGGGGGGGGGAGGGAGAGGAGAGTGAGATAGGGAAGTGGGGAGGGGGTGTAGGAAGTCTGTTCCTAAGGAAAATTACAATACCAGAATAAAGTGCAAATGTGCTGGTGCAATCCAAAAGGCAACAGTGACAAGATAAGGTGCAAACGTGCTTCAAAATTCTTTAGTAGGTCTCTTGTGCCATATTCTTGTGCTGTGGTGATAATCCTTCACTTATAATATCTCTTTGCTCTGAAAGTGCAGCCACTCACCAGATCACTTCACCCCTGCGGGGGTAGTAGGCGGTTACAGTTTTATCGCCACTGTACAGCGATCGCTGGCGGGCTCAGGATCGTGGTATGTCATATATAAAGAGAGAGGGAATGCCCATAGCGTAAAATTGCTTTAAAAAGGTTTTATTACACAAAACGAAAGGGTACTCACACTTTTACAGTAAAAATCAAGCGAAATGGTAAAAACGTCAGAACCGTCATAAATGTCCTTCAGCGCTGGTACAGGAGGTGATGTTTGGGAAGCACAAATTAGGCCACGCCCATCATATGACGGTTCTGACGTTTTTACCATTTCGCTTGATTTTTACTGTAAAAGTGTGAGTACCCTTTCATTTTGTGTAATAAAACCTTTTTAAAGCAATTTTACGCTATGGGCACTCCCTCTCTCTTTATATATGACATACCACGATCCTGAGCCCGCCAGCGATCGCTGTACAGTGGCGATAAAACTGTAACCGCCTACTACCCCCGCAGGGGTGAAGTGATCTGGTGAGTGGCTGCACTTTCAGAGCAAAGAGATATTATAAGTGAAGGATTATCACCACAGCACAAGAATATGGCACAAGAGACCTACTAAAGAATTTTGAAGCACGTTTGCACCTTATCTTGTCACTGTTGCCTTTTGGATTGCACCAGCACATTTGCACTTTATTCTGGTATTGTAATTTTCCTTAGGAACAGACTTCCTACACCCCCTCCCCACTTCCCTATCTCACTCTCCTCTCCCTCCCCCCCCCCCCTCCCCCCCCTTTCTTCCCCCATTAGCAATATCACATATGTAAGCATTTAAGTTATGTATCACCTATGACTGCATAATATTGCAGCAGAATATTTAATTGACTCATGCACGGTATACTTGGGAATCCATATTGTATTTAATATTTGATATATGCACGGTGCACCTAAGAATTTATTTTAATCCAGTAACCTATATGGAGGTAGGAAACTAAATAGGAACAGCGCCAAACCCTTCTACCATTTTTAATATATCTCAGCTGTCCCCATTTTAGGGTGACTGCTTGTTGGGAGGCAGCAGTTCCAAACCATACCAATTAAGTCTTTATGTTCATTGCGCGGGTTCACCATCCCTTTACAGTTAGGCTTAAACCTCTTTTCTTCTAATTGTAGTGAGTGGCCACATGTCTTATAAAAACTCCCTTCTGCAAAAAAGTTTTATCCCTATTGTGGGGTCACCAGGACGGTATGTGAATATTGAAATCATATCCCCTCCCAAGCGTCTCTTCTCCAGAGAGAATAAGTTCAGTGCTCGCAACCTTTCCTCATAACTAATATCCTCCAGACCCTTTATTAGACTAGTTGCCCTTCTTTCTTCGCTCCATGTCCAGTACATCCTTCCTGAGGACTGGTGCCCAGAACTGGACAGCATACTCCAGGTGAGGCCGGACCAAAGTCTTGTAGAGTGTGAGAATTATCTCTTTATCCCTGGAGTTAATCCCCTTTTTAATGCATGCCAATATTCTGTTTGCTTTGTTAGCAGCAGCTTGGCATTGCATGCCATTGCTGTGCCCATCATCTACTAGGACCCCCAGGTCCTTTTTGTCATTTCCTGCTGCGATTATTTGTACTATGATTATTTGCACTAGCACTTTATTTATATTTTTTACTTTATGAATTCATTTGTTGGTGTCAATTGATGATAATTTTTGTATTTTTTGCACAAATCAAGCATATTACACTTTATATTAGCACCTTATATGGAATTTCGTCTGAAGGTTCACATTAATGAAGAGTCATTAGGATTTTGTTTTGACACTACTGGTATCACATACACATTTTAGATTATTGGCAGCGCCATTTACCCTCCCCCAATTCTACTATATACTAACGCTTCAGATTGTGGAATTTTTCGGGGTAGGCAGCAGCCACATTTACATTACCTAAGCGTGGAATCAAATTAAATTATAAATAGGGTACACTTCAGCAAGAAAAAGTTGGTCCCAATATTTTATTCACAATTAACAACGATTAATTTAAATAACTGTTTATCATTATGGGGATGTGGTTGTAAAAGCTTGTATGCCCCCAGCTTAGTGGTACTTCTACATTACACATGTTTTATTTTTTATATAGGCTCTTTGAAGTTCAGTAATAATTCTGGCCAGGGTACATCTCTCTTTGAAAGGCAGAAGACAGAAGAAGTAGGATACACTGCCAACAGATATGTTTAGCAGTATGATACACAGGTGTCACATCAACAGACTGCAAGCAGAAACTTGGAATAATCAATGCATTCAGGAGGATGGAGAGATTATAAATGTAAATGTAAATCATAAATCAGTATAAAAATATGTTGCAGCATAGTGTCCTTACAAGACATCTGAAACTAGTAGCTTACATAATCTCTAACATAAATCTAAAACAAACTGACAGCTGCACAGCTGAAAAGCCAACAGCATGAATGTAGGGCAAAGGAGAGAGCAAAGTTGAAATGCGCTGCCAATTTAAAATCTGGATGACATTTTAATGGTTCTAATAAGATCTCTTGTGTGTCATTAGAAGGCACTAAACCAAATAAAGGAAACTTTAAACTGCTCCAACAAAACAAACACATTTGCAATTTTCAAGTTAGAGGTATATTGGTAATTTGGATAATAAGGGCCATCCTCTTATTACTCAAATAAGAACATTTTATATTTATAAAAGTTTGTACCAGTTGCAAAACACAATCTGTTTATGTCCAGATGTTGTTCATTGACATGGAGAAGGGGCGGAAGGTGCAGATATAGCTGAGTCTATGGAATTATAGAATGCCTTTCTAATGTATGTTGGAGAACATTAGATCATTGCACAGACACACTGTTGTGTCTGCAGGTTCCCCTGGGCAAAAAGCACTATGTACACACTGGCAGGTCAAGTCATGTCATCTCCCCCTGGTGGCTGCAGGAAAATAGAGAGAGCGCTCAACATTGGCTGGTAATGCCTGTGCAGTGATGTCACCTATAGGCTTACTATGGCTCATCTGTTGTTGGCGCTCCCTCCTGTGTCTGTAGCCAGGCTACTGGTGTGTCCCTGCATCTTTAAGGAGGAATGGGCTACTGCCAGGCATACTTTCCTTCAATTTATGTATTGGGATATCTGCATCAAGATGGAGGCCCTCATAAATTAGAGGTAAGGGACCACATTGCGCAGTGGAGCCTAGAAGCAGTGCATCTTTCACATACTGTATATTTGCAAATGTTGTGCGACTAAAATTTATTTTTTCTCAAATGGTAAACAATGTCATTTGTGTTTTATTGCTGGCTAGCTGGTAGATGTGCTGGAAAATGTTTGTATTGTGATTGTTCTGTCCAAAGCCCTTCCGTTGTACCTTATGTAGCAAAGTCTTTAGCCTTTTTCCAGTCTAATGAGTACCTCTAAGGCCAAAGATAGCTGACATCCTTTCTATATGTAGTGGGTTGTGCATAGTGGGTGCAAAGATGGTGAAAGTCATTGGGCGCCAGACACTTCTTGGATGTAAAAGAGGTTTTATTTCTTTTAACGGTCCTTTTTTGTATTTTTGGGAGAAAAAGGGTTAAGGCCAGGACACCCTTAAGTAGTTGTAGATTCAATTGCCAGACTCCGAAACTTCAATATGAGGACAGCCGTGCAGGGAAAGGCCATGGCGCCACATCTGCACGTGCAGGAATGCTGTCTCCTATAGCAACAGTCTTTAACAGTTCCTAACTCAAACGTAACAGTTCCTTCAGCTTCACTATAACTGCCTCTTGTAGTTCTTCAATACTGAGCTCCCGGTCTCTCACTAGACCCTCTGATTCACTGACTCTGAATCCCTTGAGCTCCTCCAATCTTTGCGGTAGTATCTCCCTCAAACGCCACCCACGCTTCCCTGCTGGGTCCCTAGCTTGGCACCCCAGATACTTCTCAAGCTTCACCCCTGCTGACCGGGTCGCTCCCTGGCTTGACACACAAGGCTGCTCTGTAAGCGTCACCTCCGCTGGTTGGGTCCCTGACTTGATCACTGCCTGAAGTTTCCAGATTCTCCACCGTGCCCGTTCGGTGAGAATACTGCTCCGGTACTTGCTTCAGTTACTCACTGTGGTCCCTGGTAAAGGTGGTTGGTCCCTTAGTGGCGACAGCTCCCCTTCTACCGCCAACCACGACAGGTTCTCCGGCCGGCAGAACTGTCACTTTTGGTTGGACTGCAAGCCACAATCCCAACCCTATGCTGCCCTCTTACTTCTGGTTAGGCCCTCACACAGCCTGGCAGCCAGAAACCCCTGGGATAGGCCAATCTCAGGCCTAGCAGCCTGGGGCGTATGACACACATCCACCTAGACAGCCGTTCATGTGGCACAGAACATAGATCACCTGACTCCACCCAAATATATAGGTGCTTCCAGTAGGCCAAGGGATTCAAGAAAACCCCTGCCCATTGGCTGAGATACCCCATATACTCATAATCTGATCTTGGGTTGCCCTTCCCATATCTAGTACCACCAAGTACCCGGCCACCTAGTGGTAGAAAAGAAAAGTGCAACAAGACCAAACTTTGGGAGAAATCAATGGATCTTTATCAATCAACCAGGATAACTACTCATGGAAAGTAAATTTGTGAGGAGCTCCCTGCCTAAGCTACAGGGTGCTACATCCTCCCCCTGCCCAAACAACTATGATTTGGAGTTTGCAGAAAAAGTACTTTTATAGCCCTAAAGCAGATGAGAGCAGATGAACTGGCAAAAACTGGGATAGATAGGGAAACGGGGAAAGAATAACAAATAACAGTGTGTGGGGAAATAAACATGGTATTAGACACATGAGATAATAGATCACATATGACAAGGAAATATCAAAAATTGTTATGCACAGCTTTAAAAGTAAACAATAGCAATGGTATTGCTTCCTGACTATCTATCTAATATATACAGTAATAACACGATATAGACAGGATTAGGGTTGTCGTCCGGTTATATCCCTGTCTCTCCTTAGCCAAGGAAGACGTGAGGACTCAGCAGACTTTCAACACCTGAAAGAGAGTAAACAGTAATGCAAATGCATGCTATTCTATGGTAACCTGGTGCAGTATATACATATGTGATTAAGCAAGTTTCAATTGTCTTCGGCTGAAGACAGCAAAGCAGTGTTAAATACACTCTATAGAACATTGCATTATTTACCTTTTTGGAAGCAGATCCCATCCTCCATAGAGAATACAACCTTCTTCCCATTGATCAACAAATTTACATCAGCACTTAATGTGAATAAAGTTCACTCAGGTAGGCACCGCTCACGCCACCTGGTGATCACACTAGAAACAGTCAAAACATATGGTTCAGTCAATTATTCACAGGCATAGTGAGACTAAAGGAAAATCCACTTTGCCCTGCAAGTGCACTGAAAGTGCACTTGGATGTAAAGTCGCTGTAGATCCGAGGGGGACATGCAAGGAGGATAAAAAAACAGCATTTTGGCTTGCACATGATTGAATGATAAAATCAGCAAAGCTTCCACTCATTTCAGATCTACCCCTTAGATTGAGAGCGACTGCACTTCCAAGTGCACTTGCAGTGCAAAGTGGATTTGCCTTTGTAAATAACCCCCATAGAATCCAAGGCAGGTTACAGTTCATCGATTTCCTTCTGGATGAACTACATTTCCAAGCAGTTTTCCTTCTTTTCCAGGGACAACTCCAGGCAAAAATGCACAGTTGCGTACCACCAATTACCCAGCCACCTAGTGGTAGAAAAGAAAAGTGCAACCAAACTTAGGGAGAAATCAATGGATCTCTATCAATCATCCAGGATAACTATTCCTGGCAAGTACATTTGTGAGGAGCTCCCTGCCTAAGCTACAGGGTGCTACACTTACTTTAAAAAGCTAGCTATAAATTGATTGAAGTGGTTGCCATTTTTGTTTAGCCTGCTGGTGTTTAAGTAAACCTATTGAAATTATCAATGAAAAAGTGAACTGTCCAGAAACCTGCATAGTTTTTTCGTTTTTAGTAACAGAGCAGAGTGGACAAAAAAACACAGATGTCCTAAAGGATAAGTTCACCTTTAAAAAAATAAAAAATAAATGCACATTTTTTTTGCAGGTAAAAAAATGTGCATTTATTTTATTTTTCTACTAAACCTGTAAAGCATTGCTCTCGCGATCAGTTGATTGCGGGTGCAATGCAGGACTCCTGCAGACTTCTCAGTGTATCTGTCTGCTCGTACATCGTACAGGCAGACAGATACACATTGACAGGTAAAATGAATGAACTACCAGAGCGCTTAACAGCACCATGGTAGTTAATTGAAACTTCAAGCCAACAGCCGCAAAGGCTGTTGGGACTTGTAGTTTCCCATTTACAGTGGACTGTGAATGAATGGCATGGCCGGGCAGGCAGAGCCCCGCACAGCCACTTTAAAGTGATTGTAAAGGCTCGTTTTTTCCCTATAAAAATAACAAACATGTTATACTTACCTGCTCTGTTGCAGTGGATTTGCGCAGAGCAGCCTGGATCCTCCTCTTCTCGCGTCCCTCTTCTGTGATCCTGGCCCTTCCCTCCTGTTCAGTGACCCCACAGCAAAAAGCTTGCTATAGGGGCACCCGAGATGAGTTACAGTTCCCTGTGTCCATTCAGACACGGAGCCCCGACCCGACCCTGATTGGCTAGCTGACTTTGATTGACAGCAGCAGGAGCCAATGGTGCTGCTGCTGTGTCTCAACCAGTCAGGAAGGAGAATCTCGGACGGCTGAGACATTCATGGACATCGCTGGACAGAGAGGGGGCTCAGGTAAGTGTTGGGGGGGCTACTGAATGCATAGAATTCATTAAGATAAAAAACCTTCTGCATTTGCAACCCTTTTCATTTCAAACAGTGACAGCGGGCCCCCGGAGAATATGCCTGCCCGCTGTCACTAGGGAGGGGAGAAAGGGAGAATGGCTGCAGCTGCTGGAACATGACAGAATTGATGTCCTTTTTTTCCTAAAAACAGAGCTTTCTTTTGGTGGTATTTGATCATCTCTGCAGTTTTTATTTTTTGCGCTATAAACAAAAAAAGAACAACAATTTTTTAAAATAACCCAATATTTTGTACTTTTTGCTATACTAAATATACCCAATATTTTTTTTTTAAAAAAAGCTTTTTTTCTCAGTTTAGGCTGATCTGTATTGTTCTACATATTTTTGGTAATAAAAATAGCAATAAGCATATATTAACTGGTTTGCGCAAAAGTTATAGCATCTACAAAATAGGGGAAAGATTTATGGCATTTTTATCAGTATTATATTTTTTACCAGTAATGGCGGTGATCAGCAATTTTTATCCAGACTAAGACATTATGGCGGACAGATCAGACACTTTTGACACATTTTGGGTCCATTGACAATTATACAGCGATCCGTGCTATAAAAATGCACTGATTACTGTGTAAATGTCAGTGGCAGAGAAGGAGTTAACACTAATATGCGATCAAGGGGTTAACTGTGTTCCCTCATGTGTGTTCTAACTGTAGGGGGATGGGACTGACCAGAGGAGATGACAGATCGTTGTTCCTAGCTAGTAGGAACACACAATCTCTCTCCTCTCCTCACAGAACAGGGATTTGTGTGTTTACACACACACGTCCCTGTTCTGGTTCTCTTGCCCGCGATCGCTCGTGGCCGGTGCTCATTGGCACCCCCTTGCGCGCCTGCTGTCCCCGCTTAAAATGTCAATGTACAGCTAAGACGGTTCATGGGTACGTGCCGACCTGCCACGATATGATGACAACGGCTGGTCGGCAAGCGGTTAAAGAATATGTATAATGGTTTTGTATATACAGTAAGGTCCATATATATTTGGACAGAGGCACAATTTTCATACTTTTGGCTCTGTATGCCACCAGAATAAAATTCAAACTAAACAATCCAAATGAATTTGGAAAGTGCTTTTAAATTAATTCAAGGGGTTGAACATAAATATCAAGTACAAATTTTAGGAACTGGAACCATTTTTATACACAGCCCCACCATTCTCAGGGGCTCAAATGTAATTGGACAGATGAATATAATCATAAGTAAAATGTTAATTTTTAATATTTTGATGAGAATTCTATACTGGCAATGACTGCCTGAAATCTGGAACCCATGGACATTATCAAAGACTGGGTTTCCTCCTTTCTGATGCTTTGCCAGGCTCTAACTGCAGCTGTCTTCAGTTCTTTGTTTGTGAGTCTTTCTGCCTTTAGTTTTGCCTTCAGCAAGTGAAATGCATGCTCAATTGGGTTGAGATCAGGTGATTGACTCGGCCATTGCAGAATATTTCACTTCTTTTCCTTCAAAAGCTCCTGGGTTGCTTTTGCAGTGTATTTTGGATCGTACTGTGAATCACTTTTCAATTAACTTTGCTGCATTTGGCTGAATCTGTGCTGACAGTATATCTCTAAACACTGCAGAATTAATCCGGCTGTTCTGTCTTCTGTCACATCATCAATAAACACCAATGACCCAGTGCCACTGGAAGTCATGCATGCCCATGCCATCACACTGTCTCCACCATGTTTTATAGATGATGTTGTGTGCTTTGGATCATGAGCTGTTCCAAGCCTTCTCCACACTTTTTTCTTCCCGTCATTCTGATACAGGTTAATCTTAGTTTCATCCGTCCAAAGAATGCTTTTCCAGAACTGGTCTGGCTTTTTTAGATGTTTTTTGGCAAAGTCTATTCTTCAGGCTTATGAATGGTTTGCACCTTGTGGTGAACCATCTGTATATGCTCTCGTGAAGTCTTCTCTTGATTGTAGACTTAACAATTTGACAATAAAACGCCCACCTCCTGGAGAGTATTCTTTACATATCTGGATGTTGTGAATGGATTTTTCTTTACCATAGAGAGGATCCTGCAATCATCCACCACTGTTGTCTTCCATGGACGTCCAGGCCTTTTTATGTTTCTGAGCTCACCAGAGCGTTCTTCTTTTCTCAGACTGTTGTACCAAACTGTTTATTTGGCCTCTCCTAATGTTGCTGCTATCTTTTTGATGGATTTTTTCATTTTTGAAGCCTTACGCCGCATACACACGAGCTGACTTTTCGACCGGATTGGTCCGACGGTCTATCCGATGGACTTTCGGCGGACTTCCGACGGACTTTCCGAACAAACAGACTTGCCTACACACGATCACACCAAAGTCCGACGGATTCGTACGTGATGACGTACGACCGGACTAAAATAAGAAAGTTGATAGCCAGTAGCCAATAGCAGCCCTAGTGTCGGTTTTCCTCTGTCGGACTAGCAAACAGACGAGTGGACTTTTCGATAGGAACTGGGTCCGGTGGAGTTCCAACGTAAAGATTTGAAACATGTTCCAAATCTAAAGTCCGTCAGATTTTCGACCGAAAAAGTTTGCTGCAGGTCCGATGAAGCCCACACACGGTCGAATTGTCCGCCGGACTCAGTTCGTCGGACCAGTCTGGTCGAAAAGTCCGCTCATGTGTACGCGGCATTACACTGGCTTGTTTCACTTGCATGGACAGCTCCTTTGAACGCCTTAGAATCAACTCCAGACCTTTTACCTGCTTAGTTGATGAAGAAATAACAAAGGAGTAGCCCACACCTGGCCATGAAACAGCTTTAGATTCACTTGTCCAATTACTTTTGGTCCCTTGAAAAAACAGGGTTGGCTAATCTTAATAGCTGTAATTCCTAAACCTTTCCTCCGATTTGGATGTACATACCCTCAAATTAAACCTGAGAGAGTGTACTTTCAGGCCATATCCATTATATAACCATAGCTTGAATATGTTTTGGTAAATATCTGAAAAAACTAAAAACGTGCCTGTGTTCAAATATATATGGACCTAACTGTATCTATTTAATATTTATAAGTTGAATATGAAATATTGAATATGTTTTTTTATTCTGGGCAGCAGGTTTATCTCCAGGGTCATTTTTAAATGTTTATCAAAAACAGTTGTTTATGGAATGTACAGTCGTGCTCATAAGTTTACATACCCTGGCAGAATTTATGATTTCTTGGCCATTTTTCAGAGAATATGAATGATAACATTAAAACATTTCTTTCACTCATGGTTAGTGTTTGGCTGAAGCCATTTATTATCAACCAACTGTGTTTACACTTTTTAAATCATAATGGCAACAGAAACTACCCAAATGACCCTGATCAAAAGTTTACATACCCTGTCAGAATTTATGATTTCTTGGCCATTTTTCAGAGAATATAAATGATAACATTAAAACATTTCTTTCACTCATGGTTAGTGTTTGGCTGAAGCCATTTATTATCAATAAACTGCGTTTACTCCTTTTAAATCATAATGACAACAGAAACTACCCAAATGACCCTGATTTAAGTTTACATACCCTGGTTATTTTGACCTGATAACATGCAAACAAGTTGACACAAAAGGGTTTGAATGGCTATTAAAGGTAACCATCCTCACCTGTGATCTGTTTGCTCGTAATTAGTGTGTTTGTGTATAAAAGGTCAATGAGTTTCTGGACTCCTGACAGACCCTTGCATCTTTCATCCAGTGCTGCACTGACGTTTCTGGATTCTGAGTCAAGGGGAAAGCAAAAGAATTGTCAAAGGATCTGCGGGAAAAGGTAGTGGAACTGTAGAAAATAGGAAAGGGATATAAAATGATATCCAAGGAATTGAGAAAGCCAATCAGCAGTGTTCAAACTCTAATCAAGAAGTGGAAAATGAGGGGTTCTGTTGAAACCAAACCACGGTCAGGCAGACCAACTAAAATTTCAGCCACAACTGCCAGGAAAATTGTTCGGGATACAAAAAAAACTCACAAATAACTTCAGGTGAAATACAGGGCTCTCTGAAAACATGTGGTGTGGCTGTTTCAAGATGCACAATAAGGTGGCACTTGAAGAAAGATGGGCTGCATGGTTGAGTCGCCAGAAGAAAGCCATTACTACACAAATGCCACAAAGTATCCTGATTATAATACACCAAACAGCACAGAGACGAGCCCCAAACCTTCTGGCACAAACTCATTTGGAGTGATAAGAGCAACATTTAGCTTTTTGGCCACAACCATAAATGCTACATTTGAAGAGGACAAGACCTATGATGAAAGGTACACCATTCCTACTGTGAAACACAGAGGTGGATTGCTGATGTTTTAGGGATATTTGAGCTACAAAGTCACAGGACATTTGGTCAAAATTGATGGCAAGATGAATGCAGTATGTGATCAAAAAATAATAGAGGAACATTTGCATTCATCAGCCAGGAAGCTGCGCATGGGACATACATGGACATTCCAACATGCCAATGATCCAAAACACAAGGCCAAGTCGATCTGTCATTGGCTACAGCAGAATAAAATGAAGGTTCTGGAGTGGCCATCTCAGTCTCCTGACCTCAATATCATTGGACCACTCTGGGGAGATCTCAAACGTACAGTTCATGCAAGACAGCCCAAGAATTTACAGGAACTGGAGGCTTTTTGCCAAGAGGAATGGGCAGCTTTACCACCTGAGAAGATAAAGAGCCTCATCCACAAATACCACAAAAGACTTCAAGCTGTCATTGATGTTAAAGGGGGAAATACACGGTATTAAGAACTGGGGTATGTAAACTTTTGATCAGGGTCATTTGGGTAGTTTCTGTTGCCATTATGATTTAAAAAGAGTAAACACAGTTGATTGATAATAAATTGCTTCAGCCAAACACTAACCATGAGTGAAAGAAAAGTTTTTGTGTTACCATTCATATTCTCTGAAAAATGGCCAAGAAATCATAAAATCTGCCAGGGTATGTAAACTTATGAGCACAGCTGTAATAGCTCAAGCTAGTATTCACACACACACAAGTGAATCCTGCCCTTCACCGCCTGTTCTGTTCATATCAGATTTATTTAGAAAAAGAGTCTGAAGGCAAACAGCTAATGTCGTGCACTCACTCTGGAAAGCCCATATTGATCTGTAAATCCGCATAACACTGTTTTTTAAAATTGAAATGTAGTTTAAAATTTTAAAAAGTAAAAGAATTGTGGCCCCAAACCCTTGTAGTTTCTTTTCATTTATGAACATGGGATGGAACCTACAAAACATTATATTGTGTAGTGAACCACATGAAGGAAATTTTAAAACACATATACAGTACATAAGGATTGACTGAAAGAATATCTACACTAGACGTAAGAAGTTTGGTAATACCAACATAATCACAGTGAAAGTGCCAGTAGAATATTGGGAAGCCAGGGTCAAGGATAACTTTTCTGAGAAATTGAATATGAAAAAGCTTTGAAAAATAATGTAAAATAATGATTGGTAATAGGAATGCAATGATTGGACAGGAATCAAAATAATTCTGACCCTTAAAAATAGTCACAAAAAGTTTACATGATGGAAATAACAATAATGGACAAACAGATAGCAAAGTAAGGATAAACCCAATCACTAAAATTTCATATAAACATTTTAAAACAGCTTCAAATGTAATTTTCAATATTTGTGAATCGGCAGGCTGCTTTCATTACCATGTCACCCCGTCACCCTGTCACATGTATTTTATTTTTAAAGTAGCAATTATTTTTAATACACAGTGCTTTAGCAAACTAAATGTCATTCAGAAGGATGGAAAGCAAAATAAGCAGTGCTTATTTTGAAATAAAGAACATATGCAAAGATACAGAGATTACTCTGGAAAAAAGGAATGTAAACCACGTAGCTGATGTGATGATAGATTCAAGACATAGCAGCAAGTGAAAAGACTTTAGAAGGATGGAGTGTGAAGCTAATCATTTTATGGATTTTAGGATAAGATATAAACAGGAGATAAGTGTAAATAAATAAATGGATATTCTATCACAACCATGTTTCCTAAGAATTTATAATAAATGATATATAGTTTACATTTTTTTTTTTTTACTAATGACGCATTTAAATAAAACACATCATTTCCAAATATTCACTAAAGGGAAATGTCTATTCATAATTTCTAATTTCCAGAGCTTGACCCTTTTTTGCATTAGGCACGTCCTGCAGCTTTTTTTTTTTTTTCTTAATGCATAAATATGTTTGTTTGAGGCAGTTTGTGGTCAGTCATGCATTCCGCTCACATCACACATTTTTCCCAGCAGCTCATCAGTCTTCTGATCTCCTTCCCCTCAATCCAAATTACTCTGCTGTTGATCTTGAATGTTTCTTAACCTCTCCCTTGGTGTTCAATTACTTTTTACTTTGCTTTTATTGTGCCACTTAGCTAATCTACATGCAGTGAAACCAGTTTCTATAAATGTGATATAAAAATATTTAACTACGCTGTCCCTTATCAAGTACTTTCGAAAAGGGGCTAAGTATTAAAGCAGCTTTAGGAATTTTAAATGACCTGGCCTATAAGAGAACCCATGCATATCCTTTATACATGGTATTCTTAGTAGATGTCTTAATATACAGGAAAAAAAGTTTGCTAATTTCATTGTCTAGATTTTGTCATCTTTGGATAATATGTACGGTAAAGCTGAACCTAAATATTGGAAAGAATAGTGGTACCAGCCCATCTATTGCACCTTTCTGTTATTACTCCTGAGGAAGAAGAAAACAGCTGCCGTGTTCTTTAAAGGGGAATTTGGGGAACAATCTATGTAGAGGGTGGTCAATGACCTAATTCATATTTTTATTAATTAATATAATTAATATTATTTCAATGCCGCTAATAATGCCTAAACACACAGCTACAGCAACTGTCATACACCCTTCTGGCTTCTGTTCCCAAGTCCCACCTCAGGCATGCAATAAGATCATTTATTGCACACTATGCTGCTGGGTGTGGGTTGGGGCATTTGTGCTTTGTAGGCACCAGGTGCTTGCAGACACAGTGACATAGGCTGCTGTGTACTTGCTGGCTTCCTGCATACATTGCTGGGTCTGAGTAAAATGTGTATGCATTTATTTACATTTGTTAAATAAAATGTAACATAACATATACAGTTGTTGCAGCATACTCAGTGCTGCAACCAGTGGTGGCTGGTGCTAAAAATATTTGGGGGGCTCAAACAAACTGAAAAATTCTGAAAAATACTGAAAAAAAACCCATCAATTGCAACCTCACTGTGTTATCAAATGCAGCCACTGTGCCATCAATTGCAGCCACTGTGCCCATCAAATGCAGCCACTGTGCCATCAAATGCAGCCACTGTGCCATCAAATGCAGCCACTGTGCCAATTGCAGTACAAATACTATTCAGAACGCGTAGCGCAACTCATGCAGTGCGCACCCGGCTGTAAAGCCGCAAGTTGTCACAGCCGGGTGCCCACACTTGCAATGCTGGCGCCGCGGAGAGGAGAAGGAGAGAAGCGAGGCTGCATCGCTGGACTGCGGGACAGGTGAGTGTCTGTTTATTAAAAGTCAGCAGCTACACTTTTTGTAGCTGCTGACTTTTAATAAACACAGAAATGGGTGGAACTCCATTTTAAGAAGAACCTACAGAGCCTTCTTGTTTGTAACCCGGGGACTGCCTGTAATATAAACATTTGTAAGTTTAGCCTATCCAAAGATGCATGTTTGTGCACAAAAGGGTGTACCTGTACGTCCTTTCGTATTCTCCGCTTAGTGGGTGCATGTCCACCTGCCGCATGCCTCGGGACCGTGCCCGCGGCCCCCGCGGACTAGATGTTCACTGGCGGCCCGCGATTGCAAGGAGGAGAGGCAGAACGGGGAGATGCCTATGTAAACTAGGCATTTCCCTGTTCTGCCTAGCAACAAGACAGGGATCTACTGCTCCCAGTGACCGGGAGCAGTGATCTCTGTCATGTTCTAGTGAGCCCATCCCCCTACAGTTAGAACACACTGAGGGAACACATTTAACCCCTTGATTGCCCCCTAGTGTTTAACCCCTTCATTTTCAGTGACATTTATACAGTAATAAATGGCTATTTTTACCTCTGATAGCTGTATAAATGTCAATGGTCCCAAAATAGTGTCAAAAGTGTCCGATCTGTCCACCCCAATGTCACGATAAAAATCACAGATTGCCACCGTTACTAGTAAAAAAATAATAATACAAATGCCATAAATCTATCCCCTATTTTGTAGACGCTATAACATTTGCGCAAACCAATCAATATACACTTATTGCGATTTTTTTTTTTACCAAAAATATGTAGAAGAATACATATCGGCCTAAACTGTGGAAGAAATTAGTTCTTTTTATATATTTTTTGGGGATATTTAATATAGCAAAAAGTAAAAAATATTGCTTTTTTTTCAAAATTGTCGCTCTTTTTCTGTTTATAGCACACAAAAAAAAAATTGCAGAGGTGATCAAATACCACTAAAAGAAAGCTCTATTTGTGGGAAAAAAGGACATCAATTTTGTTTGGGTATAACGTCGCACAACCGCACAATTGTGAGCTAAAGCAACGCAGTGCCGAAACGCAAAAAAATGCTCTGGTCAGGAAGTGGGTAAATTCTTCCTGGGCTAAAGTGGTTAAAGAATGTTTTACATTAGCTTTATACAGTATACGTCATCTTTTGACTTGCAATTAGATTCATAGGTAGGGCTGTCATGCCCTAATCTTTGTAGCATGTTATCATCTTTTGTCAGAAAAAGTAATATTTAAAAATGCTCACATTAAAGGGCAAGCCTACAGAAAACTGAGACTTCATTTTAAGATAGAAGCTGGAAAGGTATGTAGCACCCTCTTACGTAGGTGCTAAAGAGAGAGGATAGTTTTCGGTTTCCCTGCATACAGGCTATTAGGTGAATTTAGGTGTTCTTTGCCCACCAGGGAGCAGTGATCCATTGATAGGGTCTGCTCATTGTGCTCAGATGCTGCTCATGTTGTCTGCCTGTTTCACACTGGTCCAATAGGATGAGGCATTTTGGACAGCTGGAGGAAATCTGACAAATGGGAGCATAGGCGTAGGTACAGCACTGGCCATTTGCATGCTGGGTGACTGTATATATGCCTGGGGGAACATGTGCTCAGGGTCTTCAGCTGGAGAGCAGAGGGCCTGGAGAGAGGGGGCTGTTGCCCCTCCCCAGAACAGGCTGCCATGTGGCCCCAGGTGGTCGACCTGAGTGTTGGAACTGAGGAAGCTGCAACCCAGATATACTGTAGAGTTGACTAGGAGGGAGACGCATCTAGTTTCTGGCTACAGTGAGTACAGACCTGTTCTGTGAAGGCCATCCCTTCAGGCTAGTGAAGTCAGTGGACGGGTGTCAGCTAAAGGGAATACCAATGAGTGTCCTGAAGGAAAGTGGTGCATTGAGCCTGCTGCCAGAGCAAGCAAAGGACTTATCTTCCCATACAGCTATAGTGTGGTCCAGCAGTGAATCTGCTATCTGGATCAATTTAATGGGTCAAGTAAGAGTTGTCATCATCTGTGCATAGTTCAAGTTGGAGTATCAAACTAATCCCTTCTCCTATCCAAGTTCTACCAATAAATACCAAAAAAAAAACAAATACCCTAGACTGATCATTGGATAACGAGCGGAAGAGTGTGCAGGTGATAGTGTGAAAATACCCAAGTATTTTCACACTATCAGAGGGAGGCCCAGGAAAAACCATAATCAGCAACCCCTACGGAGGGCAGTGCTACAGTTAAACTGCCTAATCATTTTTTAAATAACTCTTGGGGACTGTCCACACGCTGTGACCATTATGATGAACAGGAAAACGTGGCCACACAAGTGGGTAGGAATACCCAAAACTCCTAGGAGGACAGGAACACAGTCAGGTACTATGGCAGGGGGGTAGACTCTGGGCACAAGGGAAAATCTATACCTTAAAGTGTTACTAAACCCACAACAGTAAAATCTGTCTGTATAAGCAGAATAGAATGCTTGTTATACTCACGGGGTAATCCTCTGCATTGTGTAAAAAGGCTGTTTTATCCTGTATGCACAGATCCTTCCCTCCTGCACTGTCTAGCCGATCTGCACATGCTCAGTTTAGTCTCACATGCTGGAGGGAACATTTCCTTGTTTTTAGAGCTAGCCAGGTCACATGATATTGGAAAACCTAGATCGTATGGTATGATCATACACTAACCAATCTGATGAACGATCGATACCAAGATTGATAAAAGTGAACAAAAGTGTGCAAATTGAAAGTACTGGATATAAGATATCCCACCTAATGGTGTAAAAGTGTCACGCTAACGTAACAATGACAATATAATCAATAAAAAGTTCATAGTAATTGACCACAAAGAAATGATACCAGAGAGGCCAAAACATTAACCCCCTTAAATAAATCCAGTACTAAATAGTGTCTTGAATGTTGAAAAAACTTGTGAAGGGAATCCACCACCGGTGAGTAAGGGGTAGCTGCTTACCAGAAGCCCATGACCCCCCACTACAGAGGGTCAAGGGAAGCCTGTGTAAAAGGAATCCTTGCAGGGCACGTCAGATGGATCAACTATAGACCTGGATTAGAGATGATACAGCGGTCTCCAAGGCTCTTTAGGGGCTCTCAATATTCAAAACTCTCCTCGTACCATAATGGGATCAAGAAGGTGGATGTACATGGCAGAAAAAGAGATAGACGCTCCATAGTGTAAAATCTTACTAGCAGCTTCCATGGATTGAATGAAGATCTGATATTGGCATCACACATGTGGGCGTCTATGCAGGCTATAGTGGAACTCTCCTCCTACCTGAACACACAGCTCTGGACAAACTCTGCAGGTTATCATGTGACTGTGGTATACAGATCAGCCAAAAAGTTATATAGCGCCAGTATTTTAATGTAAAAAGAAGATTTATAAGCTGTGGGCACTGTGGGTGGGCGGATTAACTATTTTCATATTACTGGGTTTGGTAACACTTTAAATTCCCTGGACCAACTGCTTACAGCTAGGCAGGCACCTGGTGAACTTGCCAAGTATAGATACTAAGGGGGTTGCCATACTATCCCTGCTCAATGGTGATCCCAGTGTAGGAAAAAACCTATTCAGTCTTGAGAATTGTAAGAGGGTACAGGGGCCATACAATGAGATTAGAGGAGAATTGGTTTACCTTTAAGCTGTGTAGGGGGTATTTCACTGTCAGGGCGATAAGGATGTGGAACTGTCTTCCACAATTGGTGGTGTCAGAGGGGAGTATTGATATTTTTAAAAGACTCTTGGACATGCATCTTAGTGAACACAACATACAGGGATATGGGAAATGATTTTTGACAGTGACACACATACACCTACACAGGTTTACTTGGATGGACTATTGTCTTTAATCCACCTTACCTACTTTGTAACTATGGAAATATGGATTGTACTTTTATCATTCATTTTTATAATTACCAATTCAGCAGGAAAAGACATTTAAAAGTTAAATGTGTATAGCATGCATTAAAAAGGGAATTTACTCCAGAGATAAAACGATAATTCTGCCACCTTATAAAACTCTGGTTCGAACACATCTGCAATATTCTGTCCAGTTTTGGTCACCAATCCTCAGGAAGAATGTGCTGGAACTGGAGAGAGCCCAGAGAAGGACAACAACATTAATAAGGGGACTGGAGGACCTTTATTACGAGGAGAAGAGACGCTTGAGAGGAGATATGATAGCGATATACAAATATCTCAATGGTGATCCCATCTTAGGTAGGAAATTATTCAGTCTCTGGGAGTGTAAGAAGACATGGGGGCACTCAGTGAGAGCAGTTTAACCTTAAGCTGCGTAGCAGGTTTTTTACTGCCAGAGCGGTAAGGATGTGGAACTCTCTTCCACAATTGGTGGTGTCAGCGGAAAGTAATGATTGTTTTAAATTCAAAAATTACCAAGAAAAGATTGAAGTGCAAGAAGGTGCAAACAATCAATAAAAATTGATATTACAAAAATAAAAATTTTATCAAACAGATATATTTAAAAAGAGAACAATTTTACATATAAAAAAGAGCATAATAAAGCTCAGTGGTCACAATACAAAAGAATGGTTGCCTCTATATGTTTCACCACAATCTTGGCTTCTTCTGGAGCTTTTGAAGGACCTTAATACATTACCACTAAAACGGAGAACAATGAAATAAATATAAATGAAATAAAATGAAAAATGAAAAATAAAAATAAAAAACAATAATACACATAAAGACCTCGAAGAGGTCCCTATCAGGTTAAAAAAAATCATACATTTTACATAATTAACATGACATATAAATCATCTGATGGCAGCACTCTTACCTTTTTGAACGATCATGGTTCCAAAGAATCATCTGGGACCGTCAAGCGTTCCAATGAGGTGTCTGTGTGCCAAAAATGAGGGGAGAACAACAACCTGCAAAATCATACAGTTAAAATCCATAAATCCTGGCATCATCCAAGTTTGCAACTTTGACCTACTCAGCTAAAACCTACCCTGTTTATAGTAAGAAGTTAACAAATTGATGGACTGATACTAATATCCTCCCAAATACGCCGACTTCATATACTGGCAGCGCATTTCAAAGGGACTAATTCGTCACGGGAATTTCCAATATATAAATCAAGAATTTTTCCCAATACCTATAACAATCGATTTTGCAATTCTTACCTGAGCACTTCCTTCTTTGAGAGTACCAGTGTTCCTTAATTTGGTATCAATATTATAACTTTGAACCAGGGAAGATCAAAATAGTTGGTCTAACCCAAAGGGATAAACCCCTAAACATGAATAATAGGTAAGTATTAAAATTATGGCTTAGGCTGCGTATACACAGGCGGACTTTTCGACCGGACTGGTCCAACGGACTTTCCGACGGAGTTTTGACGGACTTCCGACAGACTTTTGATTGAACGGACTTGCCTACACACGATCACACCACGTGATGACGTTCAACCGGACTAAAATAAGGAAGTTGATAGCCGGTAGCCAATAGCTGCCCTAGCGTGGGTTTTTCGTCCATCGGACTAGCATACAGACGAGTGGATTTTTCGACCGGACTCGAGTCCGTCGGACAGATTTGAAACATGTTCCAAATCTAAAGTCCGTCAGATTTTTGACCAAAAAAGTCCGCTGCAGGTCCGATGAAGCCCACACACGGTCGTATTTTCCGTCGGATTCGGTCCGTCGGACCAGTCCGGTCGAAAAGTCCCCCAGTGTGTACACGGCATTGTCATCCACAAGGAACTGAGGTCTAGCTGCCAGAATCAAACAGTTGTTAACTTACTTTTTGGCTTGGTTTTAAAGTCTTGCAGGTAACAAGGTGATTGGCCATAGCAATCTCTCTTAGCTTTTTGGGCTTTTAAATAGCAACCTAATCACAGCGGCATCTAATGTCACTGCTGGGATAAAAGCCATCATCGGCTAATCTACAGCTGTTATTTAAGTGAAAACAGGAAGCTGAATTGCCTGTGGCGCCATTCGGCGCATGCGCGAGCCCGCCGCGGCCGTTTTAGAAACTCTGTTTTTTTCCCTTACTAGGTCCTTTTTTCTTTCTACCTAAGCAGTGACATTCCACACTTGAGCGAAGCCGCCGTGGCCATTTTGGAACTTCCCCCTGCCCTAATTGCGATTACCACAGATGGGCAAATAAACCATGCTTAACTAAGATCATCACAGAGGGACATATGAGCTGCGCTTGCGCAAGACCGCCACGGCTATTTGTTTTAAAAGACTCTTGGACGAGCATCTTAGTGAACACAATATACAGGAATATGGGAAATTAAAATGAACATGAACACACATACACCAAGTACACAGGTTGGACTGGATGGACTAGTGTCTTTATTCAACTTTACCGACTATGAAACTATAGTGTAGCTATCTTTTGGTAAGACGATAATAAAGTAGCATTAACCAGATCAATCATTCCTACAAAGCCAAAGCTATGAGTAAATGAAAAGCGGCTTCAGCGTGGCTCCTGCCAGGCAATGCCCCTCTGATGCATTTTGCCCAACACACAGGGCTTAATCTTTAGCCTTCTATGAGTAAGCCCTGTGGGCGGGGTGAAACGCATCAGAGGATATGGACTGGGAGGAGTCAGGCTATAGTCCCTCTGTATTTACTCATAGCTTTGGCTGTTTTTGGTGTGCAGCAGTGGAGGTGCGTCCATTAGGGGTGCCCGGGCACCACCCACTCTGTCACGTCATCCCCTCTGTGTAGAATGGATAAATTCATGCATTACATGAATCTGTCCATGGCCGCCGTGGCCACCCCCTATTCAGGAGTCCAGCCCCTTTTCAGATGCCGGACGCCTGAATTACAGCGGCGGGGGAGTTTTTTTTTAATCACCTGATTAGAACCATAGACTCTAAAAAGGCTTCAAAAAAGGTGGATTGGGAGCACAAAGCATTACGCTCTGAGACCACCCAGGTGTAGAAAAGCGAATGAATATTCGCTTTTCTAACACTGAACCCCTCTCAGCCAATCAGGAGGTGCGGTTTTAATACCCGTCACCTGATTGGCTGAAGGCACAGGCGCTCCAGGCACAGTGGCTGCATTTTACGGGCACAGTGGCTGCATTTGAAGGGCACACTAGCTGCATTTTACGGGCACAGTGGCTGCATTTAATGAGCACAGTGGCGGCATTTGATGGGCACAGTGGCTGCATTTCATGGGCACAGTTGGCTGAATTTGATGGGTTTTTTCAGTATTTTTCAGAATTTTTTAGTTTGTTTGTGCCCCCCCAAACAATTTTGAGCACCAGCCGCCACTGGTGTGCGGCATCCCATTCTTTATTGCTATATGCTTTGAAGAGTACTAAGATGAGCCATTCAGATGTCGGCAGACACTAGCAGTTGATGTCACCGGATGAGCTTTGATTGGAGTAGAGCTTTAAGAAGTTCAGTTCAGAATCACAGATGTCTGCAGTCATTAATGGGTATTCTTGGAGGAAGAACAACACTCATCTTACTACACACCAGTCTCCACTGTCCTTCCTATGTCACAACACAGTATAGGCTCAGGGCTTGTGTTCATGGGAAAATGCAGCTACATTGTGTAAATTGCTTGCAATTGATATCAGTTTGAAATGCTACTAAAATCATTTTGTGCAGGCGTGATTTGACCCACTATTGACCTGCATTTGACCTCTTTCTAAGGTGCATTATCCTAATTCAAGCTGTTTTTGTCTTTTATGACATTTCATGTACAGTTCTGTTGCTAATAGTTTGCAGCTCCTCCAGATGAACCAGCTACTGTGGGGAATCCCAGTTGCTATCAGAGCACTGCAGTACCAGTGGAGTGATGCTTCATCCTTGGGCCTTGGATCCCTCCAGCCTGAGTTCACCTGAGTTACAGAGCTACCTTGGACTTCGCTGAGAGGTATGCTGTTTATGAGCATAATCGCAGGTAGCTGTTTGTGTTCTGAACTATTTCACTGAAAAGTTGATTCTCGGGTAGACTCTGTTGTTATACGTTAGAGTCCTATAAAAACTATGCTATGCAAACATATTTCCCTGATTAAGGCAGAGACATCACAGTGAAGAGTCCATGTTTTTTGTCATCCTGAATCTGTTTTCAATTTTCCTGTAGTGTATGCATGTTTTTTGCAATCTTACACCTATGTTGCATTGTTGCATCTAATGTTGCACCTGTTCAGTAAACCACAAGTTTCCGTTACTCCCTGTCTGATTATTCAGCCAATTACCTATTTCGTTTAAGTAGTAACCTTGTAAGTAGTAATGAACTGTACAAAAAATTGCATGAAATAGCATGCCTGGGGGTGTTCTACCCTGCCTGGGAAGTGGAACATCTGTGTGATGTATACAACCTACTACAGCAACACAAACATTTCCATAGAGAAAAGAGAGTCTATTTAAATTGCCGGCAAAATGACAGCTCCCAGCTGCTTTATTCTGTTTTTAAACAAAGGAATCAGGGAATCCACTAATCCAGGGATATGCAATTAGCGGACCTCCAGCTGTTGCAAAACTACAAGTCCCATCATGCCTCTGCCTCTGGGTGTCATGCTTGTGGCTGTCAGAGTCTTGCTATGCCTCATGGGACTTGTAGTTCTGCAACAGCTGGAGGTCCGCTAATTGCATATCCCTGCACTAATCTATACCAGACCCTTATACTAGATGAGGGTCTTATGTAGATGTTAATGAGGAACCCCACAGAAAAAAGTGACATGTGGTTTCCCCCTAGCAATTTTAAGGGGGACCTCATGCAAAAAAGAAAACAGAAAATGAATGACATGAGGCCCCCCAAGAATCCACACCAAACCTATTTCTGAACATGCAGTCCAGTAAACCAGGGAAGGGGTGAGGCGAGCATACACCCTCTCTCGAACCATGCCACGTGCCATTAATATGTGGGGGTACCTTTCCATGTTGATGAGGACAAGGGCCTTTTCCTCACAACACTGAGCCAGTGGTTGTGGGGGGGGGGGGGTCTGCAGGAGAGGGGCTTATCAGAATCTGGAAGCCCTCTTTAACAAAACAGGGGCACCTAGCCCCCCCCCCCACCCCCACCCCATGTGAATGAGTACCCTTACTCACTCACAAAACAAAAATAAAAAGTGTAAATAACGACAGAGACATCTTAGGCACTTTAATAAATGAAAAAAAAAATTGCCCACAATGAACATCCATCATCAATCACATTGTGCAGCTATGTATGTTTTGCTCTAGCCAAATGACAGGTGAGGCAGACGACACCTGTTATAAACAAAGTGGTGGAGTCTCCTGGTGACATCATTGACCATACAGTATACAAAAATAGCCATGTTTGCTCAATGACGTCAAGGGACCTCAGCACATAAAGAATACAGAAGACCCCACCAAGCAAAACAGTGATTAGACATCACTAGTAGAGGTTTACTGTGGGCCTGTCACGAATGTCACGTCTACCTCAATGCAGGTGGTCAGACACTATAGCTAGCTACTGTGTGCTTCACCTATAGCAGCCCCTTTTCCCCTAACGCAAGCAGGCCTACCGGTACTTGGTTGCCCCCAGGGCTTATATACAATGCTATAGTGCCTAGCCACCACACCAGGGCAGACGCGAACAGAGCAAACAACAGATTACTTACAGTTTAGCAGACAGGTAGCGTGGTTCTAGGACAGTCCAAGTAAAAGGCAGGCTGAGTTCAGGGAATAGTCCAATATCTGATCAGGGTCAAACACAGGGAAATCCAACAGCAAAGCAGGGCAGACAAATGGGAGGCTTGATCAGGAACAATGCAGGTAACACTGTTTCTATCCCAAGCAAGGGATAGAATGTTCGATTTGCTTATATCAGGTGACTGACCAGATCAATCACCTTGCAGGTGAACACAGACAGGGGGAAAGTAACAGTCTACACCCGGATGCTGGAATGAGGAGCATGAGCACTAAGTGATCCCGACAGGGCCCCAGGCTTTTTTCTATTCATGTGTTTGTGAAAACATACATTTGTGTTTTGCTTCTGATAAAAGGTATGTTAAACTTTTCTGCAGGATTTGGAGGATTTGTTTGAACTTTGATTTTGATGTTGTGGACTGTGTAGCTTGGTCTACAGCTTCTTTAACTTACCTGCAAAATGTTCCCCCCCGCTTGTAATGTTCCCCCATTTCTGCAATGTGAACAGTGTTGAACTGAAAAGCTTCCTCGGTACAGTGGGAGCAATGGCCATTTTGGAGGAGCCCAAGCGCTGAAAAAGACTCCCATTGGCTAAAAGCCTGGAACTGGGGCCCTCCCATAAGACAGAATGGGGAGGAGCCACACTGAGAGGAGACCACGTGGATGGCTGGAGCTGACTGAGGTGGGAGAGGGACAGTGAGTGCAGAGCGGCCTCAGACAGTGAGAGGTGTTGCTATACACAGTGCTGGCTACAAGGACTGCAACCTGTTGTTCCAGAGACCTACCTTCCTAAGTGTGCTGCAAGGCTGTGCTGTTGGCAACTGGGGGTAAAAAGTTTTTTTCCTACACCCACCTGAGATCATGTGTGAATTTAGTATTGAGGCTGCCATTTGCACCGATTAAGAGTTATATTATTGTGTTGTGTCTGCCAGAGTTACCGTGGGTGCAGTGTGATATAGTGGGACTCTATAAGGGAAGTCCTTGAGGATGCTGGTGTGTCATCTGGAGTTATAACAGCCTATTTGTTTGTGCTTTACATTGTAAACCCTTAAGAATGTCAGGGCCACGAAAGAATAAAATAGAGAAGTGGCCCCATGGAATTGCCACCCCTAACATCCATTTGTTTTAGAAATACACTTTACTCTTAATAGAGGGCTATGATAATTGTTAAGTACATGTCTCGCTATGGCTGCTTTGCTGGTTCTTTCTGTTTGTGTTTTAGGTGGCAAGCAGCCTGCTATTGCTAGGAGGATTTACCTCAGTTGCTGGGCACTGGATTGGTGACAAATCCTTTGGCGGGAAACATCTAGCCAATGAGTGTAACCTTTTACTTATATCCTCTCCTGTCACTGGGCGGTGTCAGCATTTACCTCAGCTAGACAGTTTGTCAGCTGGACTCACCTCTGGATTCTCCTCAGCCTTCCTTCTGGATTTTTTGACCTGCTCTCCCACCCTCCCTTCCCTTTGTCATTTCCCCTCTTTATGTGGGTAATTTCACCCACTTTGTGGGTGGACAGTGGTTGGTACGCTGTTACTTGGTTGGTATAAGAGATTGCTGCTTGAGTCTTAGTGACTAAGCATGTTGGTCTGTTATTGGTTACCAACAGTTCTGTTTGATATTGAAGGTCCATCTTTTTGGGTAATGTCGCCCACTTTGTGGGTGGACAGTGGTTGGTAAACTGTTATTTGGTTGGTATAAGATATTTCTGCTTGAGTCTTAAGCCTCATACACACTGTACGATTGTTGGCAGGGAATTGTCTGTTGACAGACTGTTGTCCTAAAATCTTACTGTTAGTACGCTCCTTTTGACAATTGTTGTCCAACTTTCAGACAACAAATGTTGGATGACAGGCTAGTAAATTTTCAATGGACAATGGTTTGACGTCAGATTTTCATATGGTCAGTATACAAATCCGTCACACAAAAGTCGAAAGTACAAAAACGCATGATCAGAAGCAAGGAACGAGCCGGACGTGGTCGTTCTTGTAAACTAGCGTTCATAATGGAGAATTAACATTCTTGACGTGGCAAATTATGAAATATCTAAATGCAGAGCACATTCTCTTCTTCTTTAATGGGATAATAATGAAGCTGCTTTGCTGGTGAATCTGATGGAGTTATGGCAAACGTATTTTAAAAGGCATTTTTTTATACTGATAGCAAGAATATTATTATAATGCTTTTTTTTTTTTTTTTTGAGCAAGTTACCACAACACCAATATCCCGGAGTTTTTAAGATCAAAGATACAACTATGTTGGTGTCCCTTGTTAATTTTACATTGTATTACATTGTATTGTATAATGTAACTGCCTACTCCCAAACTGTCATTTGAAGTAAAACACATAGCCAAGTATTATTCTACACATTTTTTTTATTGTGCAGAAAAAAAATAAAACAAATTAAAAGACATGCAATCTGCCATCCAAATACAAAGAACTTAACCCAAAAGTGCATTCTATGCATACAAAAATATAACAAATAAAATCATTATTAAATAAAAAAATAAATACCGTATTTATCGGCGTATAACACGCGCCGGCGTATAACACGCACCCCAAGTTTAGAAGAGAATTTTAAGGAAAAAAACTTTTAGGAGGGAAGTTTAAGGAAAAGAAACTTACATTAAAATGCCCATCAATGCAGCCTCATCAGTGTTCATCTGCAGCCTTGTTAGTGTCAGTGCAGCCTTGTCAGTGCAGCTTTGCCCCAGTGCAGCCTCGTCAGTGCAGCTTTGCCCCAGTGCAGCCTCGTCAGTGCAGCTTTGCCCCAGTGCAGTCTTGTCAGTGCAGCTTTGCCCCAGTGCAGTCTTGTCAGTGCAGCTTTGCCCCAGTGCAGCCATGTCAGTGCAGTCTTGCACCAGTGCAGCCTTGTCAGTGCAGTCTTGCCCCAGTGCAGCCTTGTCAGTGCAGCCTTGCCCCAGTGCAGCCTTGTCAGTGCAGCCTTGTCCCCAGTGTCCATGCCTACCGCCTGCCACTGCCGCCGCCGACATACACATGCATGTGATTTTAAATATGGCGCCGCGGAGTTCGGAGGGACTCGGCGCCGGCGGAACTGAACGAACGCCGAGATACACTTAGTCGAGTGTATTCGACTCTTTCCGGCACCGCTCACAGTCCCGCCCAGTCCCGCCCTATGATGGACATAACACAGGTCCAATGGCGGGACTGGGCGTGACTGTGAGCGGCGCCAGAAAGAGCCGAATACACTCGACTATGTGTATCTCGGGCATACCAAATATTTAATCCTAAATGCCACTGATTGCCCAAATATAAAGGCACATAGGATAAATATGGGGCGTTGAAAATATAATGTGTGACCAAAAATTTGTGTTAGCACAATAGTGGTGAGACCCTCTTATTGTGTTTGTATAACTCAGCTACTCTGAGATTGATAGCACTATTTGTTTGTCACGTGTTATACAAACACAATAAGAGGGTCTGACCACTATTGTGCTAACACAAATTTTTGGTCACACATTATATTTTCAGCGCCCCATATTTATCCTATGTGCCTTTAGGGGATATTTGGGCAATCAGTGGCATTTAGGATTAGATATTTGGTATGCATGTTATATATTTTTAAGGGGCAGCTTTTCTCATCATTTCTAATATTCATATTTTCACGTTTATGTTGAGCTTACCATTTAACACTGGTCAGCACTAATTTTTTGGATTAGGTATTTAGAGTCATTGGCGCGGTGGGGGTGTCTTTTGTTGGAAGGGCGCTTTATTTAGGATACCCAGTTATCATTGCTTATGTGTATCTCGGCTCTGTGATTTCGGCGGTGCTCGTTCAGCTCCACCGAGTTCCTCCGAACTGTGCGGCGCCATATTTAAAACTACTCGCTATGTGAATGTCGGAGGCGATCGCCGCCGATAGCTCACAATTAGCGGGGATCGGCGTATAACACGCACCCAAGATTTTCCCCTGATTTTTAAGGGGGAAAAAGTGCGTGTTATACGCCGATAAATACGGTAAATAGAAATTAGTAAATGGGGAAGGGGATAAGATCCCCAGTCCAGCGGCCTTGTTGGGGGTCTTGTGGCTGGTATTGCTACTGACCACCATGCTGCTGTAGTGGTTGGGGTGGCTGTGATGGGTGGGATGGCTGTGGAGGTGGGGGCCACAAAATCCGAAATGTGGGTGCTTGCAGAAATTTGGCCCCTCACTCCCTTGTTGAGGAGCTGCAGGATGAGTTCCTCACATCTGCTCCTTTACTCACCGACCATCTGCCTTAATTTATTGCCAGTCGCACACCCAAATAGTGGCCTGGCTGAGGAAGGAAGCTGTGGCCTCCTCCAGATTCATGCTCTTCCTGGCCCTTTTAGCAGCAGGACGTAGGGGAGAAATCTGCAAAAAATAGAAAATCATCATTCTGACCCCAGCATTTTTCATTCTTGTTCAAATCATTTTTGGTCACTACTGTCTATTGATATGGAAACCACTTTGTTAAGGCTGAAATATTTTACCAATAATGTCTAGTTATCATCATTGTATTTTTGGCTAAAAATATGTTCAACAATGCTATACCTGGGTCAAGCTGGGCTCCTCCACATCTTCATCCTGTGCATCAGGACCTGTGCAGACCTCAGGAGCTGTGGCCTCAGCAGATGTTGAAGGAAGCATAGACAGCGATTGCCTGGGTTCTGTTTGGTCTGTCAAAAACCGCAGGCTGTGTAATACCACATCCTGGGGACATATAGGTCATCCGCTGCTGCTACAGATCTCTTTGAGTCCAGGACCTTGTTCATCTCCCTTTTTAAATGTAGTCCTCAGGTTAGCAATCTTTTTCTTTACGTAGCTGGTGTCTGCCCTGGGGTACACTGGTTTGACCAACTGGACCAGATTCTCCAAAGCTGCCTTCCTCAATATTTTATTGGAGTAGTCTCTACTCTTGGCCTTCCAGAGACAGGGAAGCTCCCGGTACAGGTCAATGAATTGGGGTAGAAATTCAGGCGAAGCAAATGTATCCATCATGATAAATGATATGATGCCTGCAAGACAGAACACAAGACAAACCATAATGTCTGGCTTAACCCATAAGCTGGTCCCAATATAGGCCTCAATCTAAGCAGTATAGGCCACTACCCACCTATGCACCAATTTCCAATTGTACCTTCGTTTTATGCCTCCTTTCTTGCATTGGCAATTGTTTGTCCTCCACTCCAACATCGTTCCATCGACCATGCATTCTGGCTTTATATACACTGCGCATTCGTCAAACTCCACCCTCAGTGCATCATGACGCTGGGGCGTGACCATCTCTTTTCTGTATGCAACACGTGCGGCGGAATATTCGGGAGGGACAACATGACGGATTCGGAGGATTACATACAGCCCCGCCGTGGTGGAGCTCATAGGAGGCACAAAGCAACCCCCATGAGCAAGGGTGAGATGGTGGAGATGGTGCGCATCCTAGGCAAGCACAATTACAACTGCAAGCTGCACAGTTACAAAAGGCCCAACAGCCGAAAGGACATCACTTTGGAGAAGGTCATCGCCGTTTTGCAGTGCGAACGATCAGAGGATCAGATCCAAAAATGATAGCCTGATCTAAAACACTGAGAACAAGACCAGGTGGAGTATATACATCAGATCATAAAAAAGTAAGCAATATTTTGATCTAAACTATAGGTATATGTGTAAATTAGCTGTCTGTATATGTTCTTTCTCCAAGTAGTTCTAGAGAATTCTATATAAGCTTTTCTAAAATCTCTGTATGACTTGGCATTCCAAAGATGAAGGTAAATATAAAGCATATATGAACATTCTTATTTGGTCATGTTTTTGGCCATTCCTTTTTTTTATGGAACTTGTTTTTTTTTCTTTCAACAGGGAGGCACCAAAAAAGGAGGCTCCAGCCAAGCCACCAAAAGGGACGAAGGGAGGCTACCCTCTCTCGGGCCCAAACTGGGGAGGCAACATGGTCATCTTCCCCCCAAAAACGTAAGTGCCAACTTTAAACACACTCATTTAGCCACCAACAGGGGTATTTCAAGGTGGGCCAAAGGCCATGGGCTTAAGGCAGAACTAAGGGTAAAGAACACCTTCTGGTTGCTACCTGGCTCATCAGTGCCCATTAATGCAGCCTTGCCAGTGTAGACATGGGTAGAGGAGAGGCCCCAGGGGGCTCCCAGTCACACATTCAGGAGCCTCTTGTTTGCGCACAAAAAAAAAAACAAGAAAAATAGCCTGGGACTTTAGATGATGTTTGCACAAGTAAGTATTCTTGGAATCTTGCTTCAAATGTGTATACATGTCGAGTGTTTAGATGTTCAACCCAAACACCCACTCCACACATTAGAAAAGTATGTAGTGCCTTAACATTAGCATGGAGAAGGAAGAGGTGGAAGGAGCTGGCAGTGTTACTAGGTACCCGAGTTTGGGAGATCCAGGCACCAGGGCCAAGATTACAGAGTAGTTGCAGTGTGTACATTCCTAGTAGTGTAGGTGTCTAAAGGGCAAACAGGTTGCAAGCAACAATAGACTGGGTAGGTAAGTATTTCCTGAATTTGACTAGTAACTATGTGGCTGAGGCCACTTGACCATCGTTCCCTTAATACTTTTTACTCTTCTTACTAGGTCATGATCTTCCACGATGTACTATTGGCTGAATGAGTGCAGATATGTTGCATTGTTTGAAGGACCTGGAGCAAATCGATGAGTCTGCCACTGCTTTACAGCAAAGAATAAGAGATTTTGTGGACATGCTTGGCAAATTTTAATTTCCTCTTGCATGGTCTGAAGTATTATTGTTCCAGTTGTTGGCTCCTGTTTGCCCTTTTAATAATTACCATGTTTTATGACTTTTAAATGTGAACGTTTAGGGACTGAACTCAGTGTTTCTACACTCCACTCCTCTAGGTGCACCACCAGGTGCTGTTTTCTACATCAGTGTTTCTCAACTCCAGTCCTCAAGGCGCCCCAACAGGTCATGTTTTCAGGCTTTCCATTATTTTGCACAGGTGATGTGATCAGTTTTACTGCCTTAGTAATTACCACAGCTATTTCATCTGAGGGAAATCCTGAAAACATGACCTGTTGGGGCGCCTTGAGGACTGGAGTTGAGAAACACTGTTCTATATTTTCCTCAGTCTAAAAATGACTGCGCGAATTACTAACAGTGAAAATGACATCACCTGTGCCAAATTCAAGAAATCTCGAAAATATGACTTGAGTTTGAATCTTGAGGAGGAGAGTTGGGAAACACTGCATAACTGATGTGAATTGTAATGTTTATGTGTTTTTTTATAATATATAGCCCCAAATTTTAAGGTGCCCCCAAACTGGGCCTGAACATTCTTATTTCCCCCATGATCCCATGCTTAAAATGTGTGTAGTTCCATACATCTATTTTTCAAAAACCCCAAAACACACAGTGTGTCAACATGTGCTATCTCCCATCACATGGTTTCAATGGACGTGTTTTGGGGATGCATCCCCTTACCCATAACTAAAGTAGCTTGGAGGAAGGGGTTGCACCCCCGAAATGCGTCCATTGATACCCCCCGTGATGGGAGATAGCACATGTTGACACACTGTGTGTTTTGTGGGTTTAGAAAAATAGATGTTTGAAACTTAAAAAGTTGATGGAAAAAAAGTCCAATCTTGGATGGCATATACGTTTTTTTGACCGTTATTTAAGAGAAAACGTCAACCCCCAAGGCCTAAGGGTACAAATTTTCCCCTCGTTTGAAGTAACGGACAATGTGTTTTGTGAAAAATGGGAACAAAATCTGCTAGAATGCTCTGAAACTATGATGGAGATGTTGAGGGATAAACATAAATTGGATCTAATAGATTTGGACAGGGAGATTGAGGCACTCCGCACAAGTGGCAACCAGTTGTCGCAATGTCCCGAGTTCTAAAAGAGAGAACAAGATCTAATACAATATCTTGAAAAATATAATAAGAACGTAATCCTCAAAAAAGATAAAAAATTTCATAAGGACAGACTAGCATTCTCAGGAGGTTATGCGTATAAATGGCAAAAAGGAGGGTTCCTGCAATAGGAGAGGGCGAACGTTTAGACATCAGCAGAATCTGAGAGCCACCTGCCCACCTAGTATGAATACTGCATTATCTTTTAAGTCCTTTCTGTAATGCCCAATTGTAAACTATCTAGATCTGCTCCTTAGATCACTACATATGGCAACTATTGCGATCTATAGACATGCTATATAATCGGTTAAATATTCCCACTGTTACCTTCACACCACTGTCTATCACTATTATTATTATTATTATTTTATTGTTCTTTGAATACTTTAAGAAAATGTTTTATAAATGTTATATGATGGATATTGTTGTATTAGACTTTTTAAATACTCTGCCATTGCTGCCTATGTACAGTGGGGACGGAAAGTATTCAGACCCCCTTAAATTTTTCACTCTTTGTTATATTGCAGCCATTTGCTAAAATCATTTAAGTTCATTTTTTTCCTCATTAATGTACACACAGCACCCCATATTGACAGAAAAACACAGAATTGTTGACATTTTTGCAGATTTATTAAAAAAGAAAAACTAAAATATCACATGGTCCTAAGTATTCAGACCATTTGCTCAGCATTTAGTAGAAGCACCCTTTTGACAGCCATGAGTCTTTTTGGGAAAGATGCAACATGTTTTTCACACCTGGATTTGGGGATCCTCTGTCATTCCTCCTTGCAGATCCTCTCCAGTTCTGTCAGGTTGGATGGTAAACATTGGTGGACAGCCATTTTTAGGTCTCTCCAGAGATGCTCAATTGGGTTTAAGTCAGGGCTCTGGCTGGGCCATTCAAGAACAGTCATGGAGTTGTTGTGAAGCCACTCCTTCGTTATTTTAGCTGTGTTCTTAGGGTCATTGTCTTGTTGGAAGGTAAACCTTCGGCCCAGTCTGAGGTCCTGAGCACTCTGGAGCAGGTTTTCGTCCAGGATATCCTTGTACTTGGCCGCATTCATCTTTCCCTCAATTGCAACCAGTCGTCCTGTCCCTGCAGCTGAAAAACACCCCCACAGCATGATGCTGCCACCACCATGCTTCACTGTTGGGACTGTATTGGACAGGTGATGAGCAGTGCCTGGTTTTCTCCACACATACCGCTAAGAATTAAGGCCAAAAAGTTCTATCTTGGTCTCATCAGACCAGAGAATCTTATTTCTCACCATCTTGGAGTCCTTCAGGTGTTTTTTAGCAAACTCCATGCAGGCTTTCATGTGTCTTGCACTGAGGAGAGGCTTCCGTCGGGCCACTCTGCCATAAAGCCCCGACTGGTGGAGGGCTGCAGTGATGGTTGACTTTGTACAACTTTCTTCCATCTCCCGACTGCATCTCTGGAACTCAGCCACAGTGATCTTTGGGTTCTTCTTTACCTCTCTCACCAAGGCTCTTCTCCCCCAATAGCTCAGTTTGGCCGGATGACCAGCTCTAGGAAGGGTTCTGGTCGTCCCAAACATCTTCCATTTAAGGATTATGGAGGCCACTGTGCTCTTAAGAACCTTAAGTGCAGCAGAAATTTTTTTGTAACCTTGGCTAGATCTGTGCCTTGCCACAATTCTGTCTCTGAGCTCTTCAGGCAGTTCCCTTGACCTCATGATTCTCATTTGCTCTGACATGCACTGTGAGCTGTAAGGTCTTATATAGACAGGTGTGTGGCTTTCCTAATCAAGTCCAGTCAGTACAATCAAACACAGCTGGATTCAAATGAAAGTGTAGAACCATCTTGAAGATGATCAGAAGAAATAGACAGCACCTGAGTTAAATATATGAGTGTCACAACAAAGGGTCTGAATACTTAGGACCATGTGATATTTCAGTTTTTCTTTTTTAATAAATCTGCAAAAATGTCAACAATTCTGTGTTTTTGTGTCAATATGGGGTGCTGTGTGTACATTAATGAGGAAAAAAAAATTAACTTAAATGATTTTAGCAAATGACTGCAATATAATAAAGAGTAAAACATTTAAGGGTGTCTGAATACTTTCCATACCCACTGTATATGCCGTGTTCATGGGAGTTTTAGCTCCATTCCTGTGTTGGTCATACTGTTGGATGTTCAGACATCCTCTGGTAAGGAGGAGGCTTGGTCTCTTCGAATACCGGCTGCCTTTTCTCTTTTGGCAGCTGGATGGCGCTAACGGGGTAGTCCCCCTATATCCACAGCTTTGTGGCGATCGGGAGGCTGCCGCGCATGCGCAATTCAGGGGATGTCTGCACTGGAAGTGATGTCAGAGAGCTGACCCCGCTCGTTTCACTTTCGGTTGGAACCATGCATAAATAGGAAGCCGGAACCACCCAGCTGCTGTAACTTACATCATGGCAGCCGTGGAGGATGCATCAACGGGACTAGCGGAGGACTTAATACTTATCTTCAACTGGAACATTCAGGAAAGATATACTTACCGTTACCTCCTTGGCTGTCCCTCTTTCTTCCTCTTGTAGAAATATACACATTTTTTAGAATTATTTTTCACTTCGTGCTAAGTATTCGGCTATCATTATTATCTTTTAAAATACTAATTTGAGGACCTGTGACTTATTATATTATATTACATATGGCCCTTCTCAGTTAATGCTTACCTTTGCCCATGTATGGTCAACACTCTTATTATTAGATGGACCTAATCAGTCTTCAAAATTAAAATTAATGTTTAAGTAGGCTTGGTTATTAGGACCCTATGATACTAAATTACCATCACATGTCAGAGTGAGTTTTATCTCTCTCTTGATTATCATATTTATTTTCTTTTTTTAGTCCTCCTCTATTACACATGTGAAGTTTAACAATGTGTGAGCTCGCTTGTGGAATGTCCAAACTACTGAATATATTCATCGCTGCACCTGTGATATTTATATTCAACAATTTATATGTTTCAACTTGGGATGCCAATGCATCTTAAATATATATATATATGTGCTACTATATTCTAGATCTTTCTTACTTGCATACATGGTTCAACATCCACAAGACCATCTAGGCGACTCTGACATTGCCTTTTTTGTCACGGAATGGTGTCCGCCCTCCTCGATGCCGTGATAGGATCAATGTCAGACTATTTGGGTGAGCACTATATATTTTGTTATACTGCTTGTAAAATAATTGTTTGTTGGTACTAATATCAAATATTTTTGTAACCTGAATTATATAGATGCATGGGAAACAGCCCTGAAGAAGCAGTAACACTAAATGTGAAACCCGTCGGCTGCTCTACATACCCAAGCATCTGTTCAATACTAATTTCGGTCACTTGTTCCATGACTAAATATTGTTTTAACTTGTATATTTTTTGTAATAAATGAATTTTTCAAATACCTTTTTTGGTTATGCTTGCCTCATGACAGATATATGCATCCTTAAAAGTCCCAATTACTTTTAAGGGACAGGTTTTCATCTGTTCCTTTGAAACTTCTTTTATTTGATGTTTGTAACTACACACATTTTAGGCATGGGATCATAAGTGTACGTGGTTTGGGATGTGTATCTAATGTTTTAGAACATGCCTGTTTAGCCACAATAAAAGGAGAAATAATGCAAAACATACATGTTATACACCAAGGTGTTTGATTTGTTTTAAAACCTTAAAACGCACATATGAATTTACTAAACAATGTTTGGCTTATTATTTCATTGCTCAATACCAGTGTATTTCGTAAGTTGTAGTTACAGTGACAATGTGCTCTTAAATGTGGACAACTCCTGCAATTTTTAGGCCTCAAAAAAATTTAAGTAGTTGTAAAGTCATAATGTTTCTGAACTTCATGCATTAGATCCATTAGGAACAAAAACATTGTGTGTGTGTGTGTGTGTGTGTGTGTGTGTGTGTGGCAGATCCACAGCACACCATAATAGTTAGCTGAAGAAGATATTGTCACCTCATGCAGCAATTAAGGTCCATTTGCACGATTGGAGTAAGTGGCCAAAATAAAGCCCATTTGGGAACATATTAGACATATAAGAAACACAGACAACAGTAGTTCAAATGAAATAGGAGTTTATGATCTACAAAAAAAATATAAATTATCAGCTAGAATTTGCTGCCAAGCCACTGCCCCTCTACCCACAAAATATTCCAGGTATTTCTGCCATAAATCTCGGGCAATTTGTGAGGGCAATCCAGCACGGGCATTTTCAATAGCCGTCAGCACACCCACAGACGGATGAGCTGCAGCCTCTTCAGCTGGGCCTGCCACTGCAGGGTCCATGTCACTTGGCAGTGAGGCTAGGTAGCTGGTAGCATTCCTCCTTAAAAAATTATGGAGAATACAGCAGCACAGGGCCACATGGTTTATCTTGTAGAGTGCCAGGTTGATGGGAGTTAAAAAAAAGTCTGAAACGACTCAAATCGATAGGATGCCAAAGGCATTTTTGACCACCCTTCTGACACGAGAGAGCCTGTAATTGAAGATTCTCTGCTCTGGGGTGAGGTTCCTCATAGGAAACAGATTCATCAGATGTTCCCCCAGAGCAAAGGCTTCATCTGCCACAAAATTAAGCAGGTGGCAAGTTTAAGGTGCCATTCTGGAGCTGCTTGTAGAACTCTGTCTGCATAATCACTCCTCCGTCGGAGTTCTTCCCAACATCCAAATACAAGATCTCGTAGTTGGTAGACACTACAGCTAGCATGACTATGCTGCAAAAGCCCTAGTAATTGAAATAATAGGAGCCAGATTTGGGTGGTGGTACAATCCAGACATGCTTGCCATCAATAGCACTACCACAGTTGGGAAAATCCCACTGATGATGGAATTGGGCTGCAACGTCCTGCCATTGCTCTGGGTTAGAAGAAAACTGTGGATTATAAAAAGAAAAAAGAAATTACTACTTCTGCACATAAGATTGCAAGCACATTTGACACAAACATGCTTAGCCAACATAAGGATACACTTAAATGAGTATTTAAAGACAAAAGTGGAAGGTCAACTTATCTGATTCCTCCCCCCCTCTGGTGGCCCATTAGACAAATTTGGGGGGGGGGGTAATGTGTAGATGTTTTGGACAGGTAACCCTCTCCACTTCCATGAGAGCTGTTTGCATAAATAATCAGTGATACTTTGACCAGCCCCTCCTTACTTACACAATTGGCAGCCCAGTGGACAGTTAAGAAGTGTCATAATCTAAAGCTGTATACACACTGTCCAAATTGCAGCACATTTTGACATTATGATTTAACAAATCAATATAATAGGAGACAAAACTTAAGTTTCAATTTGTAGGTAATCAGGCAGGTCCTTGCACTACATGGTTTGGTGAATTTATACAGAAATTTAAACACAAACGAGGGATAGTGTGTATGGGTTTTGCAAAGTCAGCATATAGAGTATTTGGATCTATTGACTTAGCATTTTTGGGGGAGAGGGTTCAAAATGAGTTTGGGCCTAAAAAAATTGCCTCTTCCGCTCTGCCTGAATTTGAGAACAATAACATTTGGACACGTTTTAGGGGTTGTTTAGGGTAAACCCCAAAATTGAGCTGACAAAAAACATTGTTAAGATACTAGGCTAGGTGTGTATGGGCCCAGGATAGCATGCTGGGGAGGTTAGTGAAGGAAAATATGCATGTAGGCCAAAAAAGGAGCAGGAAAAGCTTATAGCATGCATGAGGACAAAGAGGACATTTACAGCATATTACAATATTGAGAATTATGTAAACAAATTAATACAATACATTAGCAAACATAGAATGTGATCTTAAAGTCCTTCTGCAGGACTTGAATAATGGCTGAGCAGGTATCTGGAATAATGACTCCCAGAGCCTGGGGGAGATCCCAGTCGTAAACTTGAGGTCCTGGAGACTTCTCCTCGTTGCCAAGTACCGCAAGGTGGCTATGAGCCTTTGCTCTGAAGTGATGGAAAGCATCATACATGTGTCCTGCTTCTTAATATAGGGGACACCAATGCCAAGAGTTGGTGAAAGCAGGGGTCTGTCATCCGGAGATAATTCCAAAAATCATCCGGATTATTCTCCTGGAGCTCCCGCAGCAATGGCAAATGACATAATGGGTCACGATTAAGCAACCAGTTTTTGGTCCAAGAACTCCTCCTCTTCCTGTTCCTAGACTGGACTTGGGTCAAAGCAATAACTCCTAGTCCAATAATCACATGTTCTCTCCTCTGCAACATGGCTGGTTGACGAACGGCCGTTCAGAAACTAACTGAAAAACGCAAATCAACACTCAAACTTCTACTAACACCAAATTAGCAGAAGGAGCCCAAAGGGTGGCGCTTGAGAAATTAACTTCTTCTTTATAGTCTCGTAGTACTTCTAGTACGTCACTACGTTCGTGTTTGTTTCACGACAATTGTGTACCATTAGTATGCAAGACAAGATCCTGGCACACGCCCTTAAGACAAAAATCTGATGCTCAATTGGCCAACAATTGTACCCTGTGTACTTTGTGGCTTTAGTGACTAAGCATTTTGGTCTGTTAATGGTTAACAGCGATTCTGTTTGGTACTAAAGGTTAAAGTTAATTTTATAATTAAAATTGTTTTAAACCCAATAAAGGGGCCGCGGCCTAAACTTTTCTGCAATCCTTGTTGTGTGTTTTATTTTATATTTTAGGTATGTTCTTATGGTATGATGGGTGTTAATGGGGTGTACAATCCCATACAAATACTCCCACTAGGACAGTGGTTCTCAACTCCTGTCCTCAGGACCCACTAACAGGCCAGGTTTGCAAGATAACGTAAAAATTTTACAGGTGATATCATTTGCTGCTCAGTGATTGCAGTATTCTAGTCTGCATCTCCCCAAGGTAATACTTAAAATCTGGCCTGTTAGTGGGCTCTGAGGACAGAAGTTGAGAACCACTGCACTAGGGAGTGAGCACTCCAACTAAAGAGGCCCCAACACTGGCTAACTGTGTTCAGAATCAACTGCCCAGTGGTTTAGAGAGGGACTCCTTTATCTTAGTCAGGCCCCTCGATAGTGCTACCCTCACTTAACGGTTGTGTTTACTTACAGTGCAAGTGCCTCTGTGGGTTGTGTCAATTGTATTATTGTGTGTGGCATAATTGTATTATATTGCTGTAAATCATTGTTTGCCTGTAGACTACTCTCTTAAAGTACTCTCCCACAAAACGTTTGCAAAACCCCAGGTGTGTTGGTGAGTTCAGGTAGTGGTTCACCGGGTTATCTCCCAAAGCAGAATGACACAGTCAATCAACCAGCGACTCTTTCAGGGTAGTGCTACAAGTTGTACACTCTTTCTAAATGGGCAGCACAGTGGTGTAGTGAGTGGGCAGCACAGTGGTATAGTGAGTAGCACCCTCGCCTAGCAGTAAAAAGGGTCGCTGGTTCAAATCCCAACCACGACACTACCTGCCTGGAGTTTGCATGTTCTCCCTGTGCCTGCTTGGGTTTCCTCCGGGTACTCCAGTTTCCTCCCAAACTCCAAAGACATGCTGGTAGGTTAATTGGCTTCTGTCCAAAATTGGCCTTGGTATATGAATGTTAGGGACCTTGGATTGTGGGCTCCTTGAGGGTAGGGACAAATGTGAGTGTGCGATATATGTGTGGCGCTGCGTAAAAATTTAAACAGCGCTATATGGGTACCTTAAAAATAAAAATAGGGATAATTGTAGACACGCACCCACACTCGTTCAGGTTGAACTCGATGGACTGGTGTCTATATTCAACCTTACTAACTATGTAACTATACTAACTATGTAAATCACTCATATGACTGTGGCAGATAATACTGAAATAAAATATGTACTGTGTATGACTGTTTCATATTCCTAAAGTATATCAAAACCCAATCACTAAAATCTCACACAAACCTAACATGTTAACAAAGTATCAAAAGTAGTTTTTGGTCTTGTTAAACTTGCACCGTTCATGAAAAGAATCTCTGGTGATTCTGCAACGAAGGTCCCTGTACAGACAGTACTTATAATTGGGTGACAACGGTCTCCCAATTGTGCTCCTGCATTGACACTCTGTTACATGCACCCCAGGTAAAGACTACAAGTGGCAGTCATGCAGTTAGGGTTTGTATCTACTGCTGATCACCTACTGAAAAAAGTCTACAGACCTGCAAATCTTAAAGCGGAACTAAAGGGTGTGAAACGTACCCTTCTTCCAACTGTCTCTGTCCCTCACTGGCACTGGCATTTTCTCCTGTGTGCCGTCTTCACTGGCCAGTGGGGGAAGATGTGACTCCTGCACATGTGGAGGAGCTGGCACATAGAATTCGGGCCGACATTGTAATCTCCCCCGGCACACCTGGCCCCTCCTTTGTGCCCCCAGAGCAAGCCGCTTGCAGTGGGGGCACCCAAGCAGGCGCGATCCTGAGCCGCTGCTATACGTGTCTTTGGGGTAGTTTGGGAGCGCTGTACTCGCGGCTCGGCCCCGCCCCCACTCTCTCCTCGTTGGCACACTGACTGATTGTCTCAGCCAATGAGGAGGGAGAGTCCCACGGAGAGCCGAGGCTTTCCTGCAAATCGCTGGATCAAGAGGGAGCTCATGTAAGTATCAAAAGTCAGTTTCAACTTCATTTTGTATTGTCTAGCTGTCATGCTTCAGTGACTGTGCTATTTACTACTGAATTATTCTGAATAGACAATATTCACAGTGTGAAACGGAGGCTGCAATTGTCACAAGCTGGTACTACTGAAAAGAAAGGGAAATGCTACACCACACCTGCACTTTACAATAATTATAAGATTGTTACATCTGTGGTTAAACTATTGGTGATCGGATATGTCTATCACTATAAGACTATGCCAGTTATCATGATTGACTAATTTCTATTGATCACCTGATGACTTTACCTTCAATCCAAACAGATTGTATGACCAATCAATATCTACTGGTGTATGTGTGTGTGTGAGAATGAGAGTTGTATGAGGTGATTTAGATAATGGTGGCCACCTTTTCCTCCTCCAGACTTTAGGTCTTTTAATGTGTACTGGGAATAGGGTTGTAGTTTAATAGTCATTTATATATGGAATTTTACTTTTGGATAGTCTTCAATAAAGATTTATACCTATATCACTGAATTGTCCTCATAGAAGAGTTCCTTTGTGCTTGTCACGTTTTTCTTTTGGATTTAATTATAACTCAGAGGACTACTAAATCCTAGTGTCTCTGGATTGCTATTTATCATCCGAGATACTTGGTTTAGACGGTGGAACCGTTTAGAAATCCCCATTACAGGTTCAGGCCAAGATATGGCCAGTATGTTCTAAAGGGGGATTATCGGAACAGTATTTAGGAGCAGTTGAGAATCCCCTTTTGTTTTTCTTCTTTTTCTTTAAGTATCAAAAGGGGCTGGGGGGACTGCTGCACAGAGAAGGTTTTATTACCTTCATGCATTCTAAGCAAAAAACCTTGAGCCTTTAGAACCACTTTAAACATGTTTTGTGTGTAAAAGGACTGTGGCATATATGAGCTGAGAATGGGGGGGGGGGGGGGGTTATTTAACTATGCCCTCCCACTGTTGGCACAATTTGACCACACCTACAATTCGGGATAGCATGTGGCTTTATTTATTTAAACCTTTTTATTTGGGTAGGAGAGTATAAAAAAACACTATTTAAATCCAGATGTATTAGATCAGCTACATATAAAAAATATCACTTGTTACAATAGTGTTATAGGAGCATGAACAAAAACCCTTACAGCTGAACTCCAGGATAAACAAATATTATCTATATATTAGAGGCATGTGTATTCTTCTATGTATCTTGGTGTGCTTTGTGTATTTCTTCCGGATTTGTGCAGGAGCTTTCTGTATAAAAGACCGGTCACTGCTGCTCCAGAATTGATAACGGAAGTGACGCTCCGTCGCCACCATCTTGCTACACCCCGCACTCCTCTACTGTAATGATACACCGAGAAGGGGGGAAGCGGACATCTTGTTACACCCACCGGAGCTTTGCATTTCACAGTTATTTTTAAACGTAAATGCAGCTCATAAGGTGAAATACAGTATTTAGAAATCTGACGGACTGTTTAGATGTTGAATTTTTAAAGCAGCAGCAAACCTTCCGATCTCACAGGTTTGCTAATCTGACAGAACACTGCTGATTTTATAATTCAACATGTATATAGTCCGATGGATTTACAAATACTGAATTTCACCTTTTAAGCTCAGTTTAAAGTTAAAAATAACTGTGAAATGCAAAACTCTGGTGGGTGTAACAAGATGTCCGCTTGCCCCCTTCTCGGTGTATCATTACTGTGGAGGAGTGTGGGGTGTAGCAAGATGGCGGTGACGGAACGTTACTTCCGTTACCAATTATGACGGGTCACCTAATCTGACGGAACACAGGAAGTCTATATTGGGTAGAACTGTTCACTCACAACTCTGCTCTCTGCACAGCACAGTTATGATGTCACTGCAACTTTTACAAGGTAATAACTGGGTCTGCAAAGGAATATGGTGCACACGACCTGGATTTCTATCCTTTGTAGCTAATGAGGAATATATTTAAATCTAAGTTTTTGAATTCTGTCTTAAAACTCCTAAAACTCTTAAAAATGGCAAATGCAGGGACCTGCATATTTTTTACAACATATTACCATTCCTCACACCAAAAAAATTCTAATTATTTTTGTAATTTTACTTGATTAGAACATTGTTTCAGCGTTTGTTACCCCCAACACTTCATATTCCTGATATGTGCCTGTTGTACCGTGTATTTGTATGAGAAAATATGCTGTATCTGTATTGCTTCCTTTATGTGAAATCCCTGGTGATCCCGCCAGTCCCCTTGCTGTCCTATTAAAAACTGACCACACTAAGCAGGAGAACACATCGTGGTCAGTTCTCTTGTTGTGCAAGGAACTCAGTCTGCTCTCCTTCAATGATCAGACTTGTTCTGACACGCCCCCACTGCACAGCCATTCACTGGGAAGCTCAGTGTGCTGCTGCTTCTCCTTCCCCCAGAGCTCTTATGCAGCTGAGAACAGAGGGAATGTGATCACTTATAAAAAAGGGAAAAAAGGTATTTATGTTTTTTTTTATATCTATACACAAATGTTTTGCCTTTTATTTCTATTTTAAACTAAATGGGTTGTTATACAAGGTTATCCTTTACAATCACTTTAATATCAGTTCCCCTTTATAATTATAAGTTTAACTGAAGTTGTAATACCAACATTACCTATCCACAGATTGTTATTGAACTCCATTAAATGTATTTATGTATTACAGGTATTTATATAGCGCCACCAATTTACATTCACATCAGTCCCTACCCTCAAGGAGCTTAAAATCTAAGATCCTTTTCACACTGAGGCGGTTTTCAGGCGCTTTAGCGCTAGAAATAGCACCTGAAAACCTCCTCCTATTCATTTCAGTGTGACTTGTCACACTACGGCAGTGTGCATGAGGGACATTAGGAAAGGTCCTGCAAGCATCCTCTTTGGGGCGGTTTGGGAGCGCTGTATTTAGCACTCCCAAAATGCCCTGCCCATTGAAATGAATGGGCAGTGCTTCCAAAGCGCCTGAAAAGCGATTCAGAAGTGCCACAACATGGGTGCTTTTAACCCCTTCTTTGGCGAGTGGCGCTTTAACGCTAACGCGGCCGCGGCCCCAGTGTAAAAGGTGTCTAGGATCCCTATTTCACATGAAAACACACACATACTAGAGTAATTTAAACAGGAGTCAACCTACCAGCATATCTTTGGAATGAGAGAGGAACACAGAGTACCAGGAGAAAACTCAGGCAATTACAGAGAGAACATGCAAACTCCATGTACATAATGTCCTGACCAGGAGTCAAACCAGGAACCCTAGAGCTTCAAGGCAGAAGTGATAACCCAATGGAATCAATAGCATGTCAATGTGCATTGTTGCATGTTTTCAATGAGAGTTGACCCACGCTTTATTTTGAATATCAAAATGCGTCATAACACAGTGTCATCATAACGCGCATAGATGCACTACATTATAGCATGCAGCAACACACAGTAGTGTAATGTGATGTGCTGGGTTACAAAAAAAAGGTCATGTGTGATTTTAAGTCCATTCATTTTCCAACACACATCAATTCTCAACATAATACACACTAGCATGTGTGTGCAAAACATGTAAATGGACATGAAATGCAGCAAAAAATGATCACTTATCAAGAACTCATTTAAGATTATCCATGCTGGTGAAGAGAATTCCTTCAGCTCTTTGGTATCATTATCTTTCTATTTATTCTGATAAAAATGACCATTTATCATACCAGCAGCACAGAAATGGACTGGGTTAGAATACAGGTTGAATTATATTATACAGTAGTTTCAGCAACCTAAGATGCCAGAAAATAAGTGCCCACTTGCAAAGCCTCCGTGAGCTGCAAGAAATATTGACTTGAGAGTAAAAGAAGAAAAAAATAAGGTTTAAAAAGCCTGCTAACACCAAAAAGCAAAATATTCACAAAAAGCTTCCAGACTCAACTGTGGATTAGCGATTTGGTCATTAAAATATGCACTTTACAATTAACTGCCAGTGACGGGTTCTGAAGATCTTGCCAAGATGGAATAATATTTTTCCGTGATTGGCAGTCCTTTTCAAGACACTTAAGTAGGCGCTGAGAAAGCAGACAGGAAGGAAGAAATAGGTTGATTTAAATCATTTGTGGCGCTGATTAACCTTCACAAAGATTTAGAATTCATTACAGAGCATGCTAAACTGACACGCTACCATCAGTGGGCTGAACAACTGCTCCATCGCCATGGCTACAGTCCTCACATTGGCAGTCTTTTTTTTTTTTTGTAGACAGTGAAAAACAATGTCAGATCAGGAGAAGCAGCTTGATATGAAATATATCCAACCACAGCCTCAAAGGGTTTAGAGTAGTAGGCTTATTTGTGAATGTGGACAAAGGATTTCAAGAAGAAGAAACCAATACAAGGTACTTTAGCACAGGAAACAATCATATATATCTCTATATAACTGAATTATTATGATAAATGGTACCAATGAACCTATTATGACATAGGAGGCACTTTTCATTAGGGCATGTAAGAGAGATATATTGAGTAATATATTTGCCTATATCCTCTATTTATATGACTTATGTCTATAATAAAGGTTATGAAAAGTTAGTATAGCATTAATAGATAACGCATAGAATTTGTAGAAATTCTTTTTATTGCATTTGTTTGTTTTTGTTTTTTAAAGGAAAATGTATTGATTCTAAATTCAGGTATAACATCAGGGATGAATATAATGTTGGGGAAGTCATTAGACAGCCAGGTCATTTTATGGGAATACTGTATGTACAGCAATAGATAACAATAGCAAATAGTAATAGCCTAGTCCTACACACTTGGTTTATGAGACATCTCCAGACATGAACATTTATTAAATGGGAGAATCTTGCTGATGAAAAATAAAAGGGGTAGGCAAGTAAAGGAGGAACAGTGCAAGGCAGCTTACAAAAAAATTCAAGGAATAAAGGGGGGAGGGGGGGTAGGTGGGTAAAGGGGTGCAGGGGAGGACTGGACGAGGGGAAGAGGAGGCATTTCCTCACTGGGCATGTACAAATAATACATCTTGGTGGCCCTGAGTGCACATACTCCCATTCAAGCTTCAGTGAGAATGGTACCTGCAGTCAGTGACAGCTGCTGGGCTCGTATAGTTATTTGCTTCCTGTGACAGTCCCTGGTACTCACAAAGAGCATGCACATAGTTTAAGCTTCTCTTGCTTGGTACCAGAACAATCCAGGATCCTTTAGCTCACCCAGTCACTTGGCAGAATACAGAAACACAGGCACAAAGAGATATACACTCTGGAGACCATCCCCCCTTCTTTGCATAATGATACTTGCCCTAGTGTATACCAGCAACCTAGAGGGCTCAATTCCAGAGCTCCATCCGAATCCGCTGCCTGAGCTCCAGGTGTTGATCCGCAGACAGAGTACTGGGGAATACTGAAAGAACGATCTGCAGCAGCCCCTGGAACTCTGATAACAGGTCCATATCTCTGCTGGGGTGACCAAAGTCTGCTATCTTGGATCCCGGTGGTGGTTTGGATGTGTTCACAGCAAGCATGCACTATCCCACCACTTGCCACCAATGTGACGGACCCTGGTACTCACAAAGAGTATGTCCATCGTATAAGCTTCCCTTGCTTGGCATCAGAACATTCCAAGATCTCTTAGCTCACCTGTCGGGACACATCGTAGGGTGGTGTGAAATATAAAACGGTTTATTTAAACACAGGCACAAAGAGATATACACTCTGGGGAAAATCCCCCCTTCTTTGCATAATGACACAGGGCGGGGTAAACTGTACATTCAGTAACATGAGACACAGGTACATTCAAACTTTTCAACAAATAATTCAATCAGCAACTGGGCACGTAGACAGCCAACATATACTATGATAATCTACCTCTAGCAACTAATAGCTCAGTGGTTCTCAACTCCAGTCCTCAGGACCCACCAACAGGCCAGATTTTAAGTATTACCTTGGGGGGATGCAGACTAGAATACTGCAATCACTCAGCAGCAAATGATATCACCTGTGATGTATTTCAGTTATCTTGCAAACCTGGCCTGTTAGTGGGTCCTGAGGACCGGAGTTGAGAACCACTGTAGTGAAATAATTAACATGAGCTAATTAAATAGTCACTTAAACCAGCCTAGGTGATCAGACCATTCGGCCCCTACAACCTGGATACAAAAATACTGTACAATCATAGGCGTGTGTTAGGGTGTGCCTGGGCACACCCTAATGTGTGTCCGGAGATCTGCTGTAAGATGCTGCAAGAGACTGTATAGGGAGCTGCCTGTGAGACAGTTTTCCATTGAGCAGTCAGGAGGCATGTAAGCGCCGCTTAGTGCTTTAAAATGTAATGTAATGTCACTGCTTGCAGATAGGACCTGTCAAAACTCGGGGCTGATGTCTGGGGTGGGTGGGACCAAACAGCTAGCCTATCAAATACGCTGATGTCGAAGGGCTGGGCGGGCTGCTCCATGTGTGTGGCTCTGCCCCTTTCTATCAGCTATTAAACCCAGACTGGACTTCTCGGTCACCCTGTGCCCCTAATGGACATAGGGTTACCTACATATAAGAGGGGCCTGGGGAGATGAAAAGGGAGTTTCTCAACCTCTCTAAGGTAAGCTGGGTTCGACAGTGTAAATTTGCTGTCCCCTCAAAATAACTCAACACACAGCCATTTTTCCAGTGACCAGTATAAGAGAGTGGGAGTGATAATACCAAATTTAACACACCTGCTCCCCATTCACACCTGAGACCTTGTAACACTAATGAGTCACATGACACCGGGGAGGGAAAATGGCTAATTGGGCCCAATTTGGACATTTTCACTTAGGGGGGTATTAACTTTTGTTGCCAGCGGTTTAGACATTAATGGCTGTGTGTTGAGTTATTTTGAGGGGACAGCTAATTTACACTGTTATACAAGCTGTACACTCTCTACTTTACATTGTAGCAACGTGTAGCAAAAATGTGAGTGTTATACTCACTTTTGTGAGATACTATACATATTATATATATATATATATATATATATATATATATATATATATATGTATATATATATTTGAAAGGGTGTGTTACAATAAACTATGCTGGTAGGTACAACACCTATGTTCATGCTTTATGTGGCATTGTTGTACACTTTGTATAGTGGACTTCCTTCAGCCCACAGGAAACTGTTTGTTGGTTCCTATGGGGTGTCAACTTTTTTAAAGAGCATCTATATTACCATAAAATAGGTACTACATCCATGTGTTTAAGAAGTAAAACAGCATTGAGAAGCATTATTATTATTATTGATAATAATAATAATGATAATATTATTCATAAAAATATACTGCAAAACAGAGGAAGAGTACTAATAACAATGTGTTAATGCAGTATATAGGAAGATAATTGCATGGGCAAAAACAAGAGCATTGGCCCAAGCCAACCATCCATTACTAACCCCAGATAATAAAAGCCATATATGACAAAACCAAACTGGTCTGTGTAGTGAAGTGTACACAGACCAGTTTTTTAGAAAGAAAGAAGACAAAATATAGAAACTTAGAACATTTTTTTTGTGATTGGGACTTTTAAGTCACACACAAAAATATAAAGAATATATATTATTTATTGCAGCAAAATCAATATAAAAACCATAAAGTTTAAAGGTTCATTGGCTGACATCTTATGTAAACTCCAACACTCTTTTAGACATAAACATCACCTAACCACTCCATTATCCACATGGAAAAAATGGTATATCTGTTCTTGTCATAGTGAACGAACAGTCCTATGTAGGCGTAGGCGTAGGAGTAGCTATGTATATATAGGAGTAGGAGTAGCTATGTATATATAGCTCATGTTAAGCTTGTAGGATTAGCCAAGATGTAAAAACACAGAGGTTCATCCCCCAAATGGAACTCCCAATGTACATCATCATTAGGGAAAATCGGGGGGACATGCGCAAAGATTGCAGGAGACACCTCAAATATAAGCTGTATTCATAAAAAAAGATGTTGGCTAATAATGCAACACAAAGTGGCTCATAATCCTTCCAGTGACCATCCCATAATCAGGTTTCTGACCACAAAATTACTTGCCCTCACTCGACTTTCTGCCCAGCCACGGAGGGGATCGGAGAAGATCAGATTGGCTCTGGGCTAACCGAAAGGTCCGGTAAGCCTGGAGACGACCAGGAAGCGGAGTGAGGGTACCTCTCCAGCCGCCTCTAAATGTGATCCCGTAGGCCTTAATGAAGCATTTCATTTTAAACCCTTCCTACCAGGGTTTATATCAGGGGGATGCGAACTTCATTTATATTTTATACACTAGGGAATGCATTGATGTATGCATTATCATGTAATTGGTAGTACATAACATATCAATTATATGCTTTTTTTATATATAATTTCTTCAAACTTTTTTCATTTCACTCCAAACTTTCCCTTTGTCATTTATTGTATGGTATGTTTTTGTTGTGTGCATTTTCCCCCTGTTCATTTTGTGATCCCGGTATGCAATCATAACTTTCCTTGAGTTTTATGCACAGCTGACAGTGCTGCAGGTTACCCATCAGGGGGCTCCAAATTGGACTCTCTGTAGAGTTCTTACTTACACCACCTGGCGGGTGGGCTCCCCGTTTGGCAGGCTTTCATTATTGGAAGCTTCGGGTTCTTCAGGTTCCTCTCCGGCCTGCACTATGGGTAGGAACCTCCTTTCGCCCTTATCACATTACCTGTTGGCGCAATTGGGCGTTCTCTCTGCTGGTGGTCATCCCGCCCCATGGTGCTATGCCTCGCGTCACTTATACTATACTTTTGACACTATATAGTTCTTGATACTAGATACAACTACTTTGACTGCTGGTGCAGCCCATAGGGCGGTTCTTATGGATGTCTGTTTGACTCATCCAGGGTGTTCACTTGTCCACCTGGTGGGTGGTCTGTGCACTTTAGCTCAATTTTTGGGATCCTCCATTGGTCCATATGTTTGCTCCATTGTTTTTGTGTTGCATACATTGTAAGTATTGTATTGTAATATTGTAAGTAAACAGCTATGAGTATACTTTGATATACCATGTGAAACTAACTGTTTTCTTTATATTATGTATTGTGATTACCAGTGATTACATCTGTATTTCAGAAAGAAAAATTACCAAGAATACAATTTTCCCTGAAGAGTGAATATATATTAATAATTCCGAAACATGTTGGGATATATTCAAGAAACCCATATGGACTAACCACATCACAATTCTGTTATTACAGGAGTATACTTGACGATATTGGGTTTGATTATACAATGTATTTCTGAATGGTGTACACTTTTTTCATTCTCTACTATATACTGTTTTTATGTACTGTATTTGCCTATAGGGTCAAGCTTGCCCTTTCTTTTATGTCTGTATTTAATAAAAGTGGCGCTACTGCCTTTTAAAGAAGCTTACCTTTATATTACTTTCTGCCTCAAAAGTCCAAGGGGGTTATAGTATATTTGCACATGATTAATATATTTTTTTATGTCTAATTTGATGTTGACAGCCTTATATACCCCATCCCTAACACAATTCCTACGTATCTGATCCCTTTGTTTCTTTACCAGTCTTATTGTCTGAAATACATGCATATGGAGTTCTGTCAGACTTCAAAGTCAAAAATCAGAAGCTCTTAATGTTACTCTGCCTTCAAGGTCCCTTGCCCATCTTAGTAGTAATTTCCTTTACCGATGGGCCTCTCAAAATATGCAATGCCAAGGGATGAAAATTCCCTCCAATCTTCAACTCATCTTCCAATACAACGTCCAGCTTTTGTTGGCTACCTTTTCTGCAGACTTGAAAAGGTGGAAAACTCTGGCTGTCTCCTGGTTTACACAATAGATATCTCTCTAATGCGCTCTGGTGTCCATGAACTAGACATGTGGTTCAGCCACCTAAAAAGGTAATGTCTAGCGTCTTGCAGCCCTCGTTTGAACAATGGGTATTCAAGATAGAAAAAAACAGAAAAGAAGGAGGGCGCACCAACCTAGTGCATTACCACTGATAAACTTTAATGCAGCATAAAAACAGCAAAAATTATACTCACAAACGAGCTTAAAAAACCAGCTTTAAAAGGGCGCAAAGGCGCTGTTTTGTGGATCGACACACCAGGACCTGTTGCCGAGAGGGTCAGACTGGTGCAAATGGCCAATGGCTAATGCGTTTCGGGGGAGCACCCCTTTCTTCAGAGCCTAGACGGGCAATGGTTGGTCTCTCGAAATTCCCCCTCTATAAGTGTATATATGTATGCATATATCTGTCACACCCAATTGGTGGCAATGCCCCCTCCCACAATTATTAAGTATCACCCACCCATTCAGGTTAACCCTCCCTAGACCCATACCTCTGAGTACGATCCCCATTTGTAGCCAGATAGTGGAAAACAAGCATCCCTCTATATTATCTGCTACATGCACCGAGCCAACAGATCAATATCACTCTCAGCATAGACCACATAGCACATAGCCCTGTTTATCTATGGTATGGGGACACTATTCAAGGTGCATGCAGGAGGTGAGGTAATTGTGTCTGGCGCGCCCCCCCCCCCCTTCCCCCCCCTGGGGTGGTCGTCCAGAGTGGCTGCGCCCTGTGCTATGTGGTCTATGCTGAGAGTGATATTGATCTGTTGGCTCGGTGCATCTAGCAGATAATATAGAGGGATGCTTGTTTTCCACTATCTGGCTACAAATGGGGATCGTACTCAGAGGGATGGGTCTAGGGAGGGTTAACCTGAATGGGTGGGTGGTGCTTATTATTTGTGGGAGGGGGCGTTGCCCCCTCCCACAACGCCCAAGGGGCGTCACACAGGGGGGGTGTGACAGATATATGCATACATATATACACTTATAGAGGGGGAATTTCGAGAGACCAACCATTGCCCGTCTAGGCTCTGAAGAAAGGGGTGCTCCCCCGAAACGCGTTAGCCATTGGCCATTTGCACCAGTCTGACCCTCTCGGCAACAGGTCCTGGTGTGTCGATCCACAGAACAGCGCCTTTGCGCCCTTTTAAAGCTGTTTTTTTAAGCTCGTTTGTGAGTATAATTTTTGCTGTTTTTATGCTGCATTAAAGTTTATCAGTGGTAATGCACTAGGTTGGTGCGCCCTCCTTCTTTTCTGTCTCCTGGTTTGGCAGATGCAATGTCTTCAAGATGAATGTAAAGCCGTGCTTCCTGTATTTTCTGCAGGCATTACCAGTTAGGATAACTCAGGTGTTTTTAAGATTTTTAATAAAGCATTACCTGGGTTAATACATACTTCACTATCAAGTACCTTTGTCCTGCATATTCCTGTACATACATACCTGAGATGTGGAGGCTGAGCTAGGATCCGCGCTGGTTCAGGACCCCTGATAGGAGCATAGCCACTTGTAATCAGCTGCCATTAGGATAACCCAACACTGGCAAGCGTGGATATAGGGATGCGATGGAGGCTCAGGACCTGGCGTTTTAGCTACAATTCATGCGGTTGACCTAGCACCGCTAGGTAAGGGGCCACTGCTTACATTAGTGTTTTATGCACGAAGAGGACACTGAGTGAATTGCATCCCAGACACCCCACTGTTGTTTTGTTGATTACACCAGAACTTGCTTTTGCACCTTCAATGACTTTTACACTGGCACTTTAAGTTTGCTGCACTTACTGGCATGTCATTGGTCATTTGTTTCGCAGGCCAGCACAATATATTTTATATCGCTATTATTGGGACATTTATTTATATTATTTATTATCCATATTGCGTTGGATTGATGTGTTTTATTTGCGATATCTAGATCACCTTTAAACACTGGCACTTTGTACGTTTTGCACCATTTATAAGGATATGTTTTTGATGGTTATTTCTGATTTATTCTATGTATTTTTATTTAGAATTATTCACATGAAGTAGTGTTTATGTCCCTTTGTGCACCAACACATGATTATCTAGATTTATATGTTTTTAGTGTCAAAACTTATTTATGCGATTTAACATGCGATTTTTTTGTCATGTAGTATATACCAATTTGAAAAGGATTTCTTATGCACTTTTTTTCACATACACATGATGCTGGTTATTAAGACTTGAATGTTTTCTAGTGTGAACACTTATTTATGCGATTTATTATGCGATTTTATGTCATTTTATTAATTGACCACAGACAGAGATTTACAGCTTTCTTCTGGTTAGCGCAGCACCTCCCCCCCTATACCTCAGTTTGATTTTGGGCTTATGTCTGACTCTTGCTTCGGTGCATGCAGCTGTCCAGTCGCATACATGCGTTTTTTACTATTTTTCTGAGTTCTTGTTTTCTTTTCTTTTTCCAATTGGGTAGCGCAAGAATATTCTTATTACATCTGACATAGTGTGACACTGTCCATATTACCGTCAATGTTCCCCGGTCACAGTCCATTGTGTTGGAGATGCAACACTTAACATGGTCGCTGCTCCACATCTTCTGGGATTGCCCAAAACTCCAACCCTTTTGGCATCAGGTTCTAGGGATTGTACAGAAACTTACAGACTTCCCTCTTTTTGACAACTCAGCGGCAGTGCTCCTTAACTATGTCCAGTAAGAGTTACCGCAAGTCATTGCTGAAACATCTCCTGAATTCTGCTAGGGCATGCATCCCCAGTATGTAGAAGCAACAGTCCCCGCCCACCGTGTCACTCTGGTTTGGCAGGGTGAATGACATCCAACAGCTGGAAGGCCTGACGTCTGATATCAGGGACAATACTGAAGACCATAATACAGGCTGGATATATTGGCACATGTTTCAATTGTCAGATGAATATTTGAATTATTCTTAGATCGATGCTGTCTACCCTCGGAGTTCACCTCCTGGTGCCGTCTACCCCTCCGCGCCAATACCCTACCTCCCCACCCCTTTTTGTCTTTTTTTTTCCTTTCCCTTCTAAACTCTCTTGGGGTCTACTTTTCTACTCCTACATTCTCTGGAAAATCTGGTCAGTGCGCTGATTGCAAGGTACTGTTACTATGGGTTTAAAGAATATTCTCCCTTAATATAAAGGGGTCCACAACTACCCCTGTCCTATAGCATTTATGTCATGATTGACAGTACTACCTTCAAAGTCTTGACATGTTATCACTGTAGATCTTAGATTATTGACCACATTGCAATGTAGTATTTCTGAGGCTGGGATGGCCCTCAGACTGGAGTTATATCACAACAATGTGGTATGCTATTTTTATTGCATTTAATTTCTAGTGTAATTTGCATTTTTGTCTATACCTATTTAGTGTGTTTATTCCAATGGATGTTTTCATTATGTGATAACATGTCATATTATTGTGTTCTGTTGCGTACCTTAAAAAAATGAAAATAAAAACCTTCTGCCTTTACAACTCCTTTAAGAGCTGAAAACCAGTGTGAGTAGCATAACATGTCCAGATTTTTATTCTTTATACTAAACATCACAAAAAAAAAAAATTGTAACCCAGATAGTGAGCCTTTAACCACTTAAGGACCGCCCACCACATATATACTGTGGCAGGGCGGCCCGATTGCGTGAAACAACGTACCCGTACAACGTTTCATGCACGAGTCACTGTGGGCGCCCACCCGCTGTACAGCAGGAGAGCGAATGCGCTGGTTCGGCGGCCGCGATGTCCGCTGGCCACCCGCAATCGCTCCTCACAGATGCAGAACGGGGATCTGCCAGTGTAAACAAAGCAGATCCCCATTCTGACAGGAGAGTTCAGTGAGATCATCTATTCCTAGTGATCAGGAACAGTGATCCCACTGTACTCCCAGTCAGTCCACTTCCCCCACAGTTAGAAACACCTCCCTAGGACACACTTAACCCCTTAATCGGCCCCATAGTGTTAACCCCTTCCCTGCCAGTGCCATTTATACAGTGACAGTGGCTATTTTTAGCTCTGATCACTGTAATAATGTCACTGGTCCCCAAAAAAGTGTCAAAAGTGTCTGATCTGTCCGCCACAATGTCGCAGTCCCGCTACAAATCGTTGTTTTCCGCCGTTACTATTAAAAATATATTTATATATATATAAAAATGTTATAAATCTTTCCCCTATTTTGTAGACACTATAGCTTTTGCACAAACCAATCAATATGCGCATATTGCAATTTTTAACAAAAATATGTAGAAGAATACATATTGGTCTAAACTTATGAAGAAATGTGTTTTTTTTTACTTTTTTTGATGTCCGTCGGGAAGTCCGTCGGACCTAGTCTGCTGGAAAGTCCGGTCGTGTGTACAGGACATAAGAGACTCTGAGTTGGAAATAGGCATGCAGAATCACAGGGATGCTCAGAAAAAGGTGTTCATGTTAGAGATTAGGACTGCACCTAGCATGGAGGCCTGGCCTCAATAAAATCCAGTATAAAATTAACCTATAAAAGCCATAGTTACGGTACATTTCTTTGCACTGATAATGTCTTTAGGCTCCATTCACACCAATGTATGTTTTTAAGCTTTTTGCCTTTTGCAGAAGTGCAGGACATTTTTTTTTTAAATTAAAAAATGTAACCCAATGTAAATGTAACCCAGATAGTGAGCCTTTAACCACTTAAGGACCGCCCACCACGTATATACTGCGGCAGGGCGGCCCTATTGCGTAAAATAACGTACCCGTACGTCGTTTCATGCGCAAGTCACTTTGGGCGCTATGGAACATGTTAACGTCAATGCATTTTTGTGCCTCTGCGTTTTCTAAAAGGGTCAGGGACTTTTTTAAAGGCAGAACAGTGCTTTTTTTGGTTCAATAGATTCAATGGAGAAGCTGCAGCATGTAGTGCATCTTTACTACGTTTTTACCACGATTTCGTCACAATTTGCTTTTTTAAATCTGCCCAACAACAAATTTTCCCTGAAAAAGCATAAAAATGCAATACGCAAATTGCGGTAAAATCGCAGTAAGGCCTGATTCACAACTATGCAGGTTGCAGTTTGCACAGTTGTGGCTTGTGCTTACTAAACGGTCAGCGGCGATCACCCCATGGAAGACACAGCAGCCAACAGCAATCACCTTAACTAGTGGTGGCATGGAGGCGACACAGCGGCAGGGAGAAGAAAGAGCCGGGCCGCTCCAGCGAGGACACGGCATTCTCCTTTCGGACGATTGGAACCCATAAGTGTGTCCTGAGACATGATTGGCCTGGGAGTCATAAGACTCCCGGGCCAATAGGGGCTTCCTGATTGGCCGGGAGGAGAATGTGGCAGAATAGCGAATATTCATTCGCTAGTGTCACACAACTGGGTGGGATCAGGACGCATTCTTAGCGCCCCAAGCCCAACCTATTTTGAAGCCTATTAGAGCCTCTGGCTCTAATCAGGTGCTTCAAAAGACACATCCCCCACCTATCCCCGCAATTGTAATTCATGTGCCCGACATCCTGAAAGGGGTCGGCACATGGATAGGGAGGGCGTCGGCGGTGTTGGGGGGGCAGCGCCCGTGAACCACTGAGTTTGCGTATTCCAGGTGCATTTTGCGTTTTTCAGTACACATTTTCAATACGTAGATGTGAACCAGACATAAAAAAACACAGAAAACAAAAAACACTGCATAAACGCTCAAAAGGAACATGCATAGAGCCTAACTATATATACACTATATTGTCAAAAGTATTGGGACACCTGCCTTTACACGATTCAGGGTTCAATATTGAGTTGGCCCATCCTTTGCAGCTATAACAGCTTTAACTCTTCTGGGAAGGCTGTCCACAAGGTTTAGAAGTGTGCCTATGGGAATGTTTGACCATTTTTCCAGAAGTGCATGCGTGAGGTCAGGCACTGATGTTGGACAAGAAGGCCTGGCTCGCAGTCTGCACTCTCAATTATCCCAAAGGTGTTCTATCGGTTGAGGTCAGGACTCTGTGCAGGCCAGTCAAGTTCCTCCACCCCAAACTCGCTCATCCATGTCTTTATGGACTTGCTTTGTAAACTGGTACAAATCATTTGGTGGAGGGGGTTTTTCAGGGGTAGGGCTGGGCCCCTTAGTTCCACTCGCTGGGGAGACACTGAACTGAATGTGCAGTTGCTGCTGACCGTATAAGTCATCAAGGGAGGAACTCCAATGCTTTTTCTTTCTGGACTACAGCTCAATTAGCTACTATAAACAACATTATAGTTCATTAACATCACTATAGCTGTAAACAGTTGGGTGGCTGTCAGCCACATGGTCTTCCATATGTTGGAGCGAGAGTTGAGATTTCCACTCTCTACACAACAATAGACAGACGTGACGCCCTTTGTGTTTGGTCTCGATCTGCTTATGATCTCGGTCTCGTGATGGTGGCGCCGCTACTCGGTTCTGGACCCCGGTGACTAACCATTTTATCCTCCCCCTTCCTTGGATTGGATGCTATGTGATGTTGACCTGGCAATACTACGACGGACTTACACCTCACCCTCAGCCCCTGAAGAAGAGGTTATAATCATTAGCAAATACCTTGAAACGCGTTGGGCCTGCACTGTCCAGAGCTTCTTGCTCAAGCAGCCTCCAAGGGTCAAGTGTAGTTCCGCCAATTTGCTTTGTATATATTTTCGTTTGTATTATTGTCAATCGTATATTCTGGCATCCATAACATTTGTCGGTATCTGTGATTACCTTCAGTATGTGCTATGTGTTTTTTTAATAATATTTTGATACAATAAAAATTGGATATAATTTTTTTATACCTTCTTTGCTACATTTTTTGGAGACCCTCCCCCAACTTAAAAATCCCCCAAGAGGAAAAATTTGTTGTTGCATACAGTTATATAGGGATGTGGGGGCTGGGTGTCTCCTTCCATTAAGTACGTGTCACCACCCATTGCTTTGTGTTAGTTCCAGTGAAGGGAACACTTAAGGCATCAGCATACCAAGACATTTCGGACAATTTTGTGGGAACAGTTTGGAGATAGCCCCTTCATGTTCCAACATGACTGTGCACCTGACCTCAACCCAATAGAAAACCTTTGGGATGATTTAGAGCAGAGACTGCTAGCCAGGCCTTCTCATCCCACATTAGTGCCTGACCTAAAAAATGTGCTTCTGGAGGAATAGTAAGCGAGTGAACTGATACCTCTGTCTTAAGAAAATTCTATTGTGGTTCATAATGGTTTTGTGGAGGGATTTTTCTTTAAAAGTTCCTTTTAGTCCCTCTCACTATAACCATACTTACCAATAGTCCTAGATTGGTCAAGACGGTCCATTTGTTAAGTTGTCCCACAGGGGTACCATGTTGTGTCCCGGGAATGGTCTGCTGAATTTGCATATGAATAAGCTATGGCCTATTTTTATGTAAACCATGCTGTAAATTCATATGCAAATCCTACAGCTCATTTATATACATATACAGTATGTTTGTGTGTGACAGAGGCGAGGCATAGTACCCCTTTAGGGAGAAAGCCGGGTTTACCGCTGTCAATGGAGAGGAAACAGTGAAAGAGCTGGTGAAAAAAACGAGAGGTGAGAATCTGTTCACCCATGCTGTGCACCACAGTCAGATATTCGGTCCAGATTCATAAACCACTCTCCAATTTATCATTCCTCCAATTGCAATATGAATTCTTATTTGCTAAATGCTTTCTTGGCAAGAAATACTCCAATAAGGATCTTCTTCTTAATTAAGATGTAACCAAACTAAAAGTGATCTCAGTGTACACATTTCTGATTAATTACACCCATGGTACACTCAATAAATGTTTGTTTATGCAAAGCAATTCATTATTTGTTGTTTTTCTATATCACATTAAAAATGGCACAAAAATGTACAAAAACTCTGGCATTTTGGTCCTGGGAGGGTATTGGTAGAAGGAATTTCTCTGAACCCTGCACTTTGTGCTTTGCTTTGTTTTGACCCATGCACTCTGTGCATTATGTATCCCTGGCTCCCTGCACTATGTATGTTACCCACTCCTGGACCCTACATTCTGTACATTAACCACTCCTGACCCCAGAACTTTGTAGTTACCCACTTCTGAACCTGCATGACCCATTCTATCCACACTGTGGACCTACACAGACACTTGGGAACCGTGGGGAGGCAAAGAGGGGCTAGCCATTTTAGGATGGAAGTGAGAGGTCTATTACTCTAGTTCCCCATGATTAACCTCCGGGGGCAGGGCGAAATGCATTCGGGGCATGGCCTGGTTGGAGCCCTGGCTGAGACTGCCAAATACTCATTTACAGTGGACTTGCAGCGATGTGCGGCTTATGGGATACTTTTCCTGCTACTTTTACTCCAATTTCTTACACCAACTTTGGGGCATAATTTTCCCACTGAGCATTACTTACCAATTCACTCTGTTCAGAATGCTGCATCTTACATAGTTTTGACCCCTGCGCTGCATTCACTATGTTGTACAATATACTCTTGACCCCTGCACTGTATACACTATGTTGTAAATTATACTTCTGACCCCTGCGTTGTATACGCTATATTGTATGTATTATATTCTTGAACTCTGCCCTGTATACGCTATGTTGTACTTTACATTTTTTACCCCTACACTGTATACCCTATCTTGCACATTATATTAACCATTTGCTGACCGCCCTATAGCACTTTTACTGCTACAGGGTGGTAGCAGTGGGCAGAATCACATATATATAGGTGATTTTGCATATGCGCCTGCAGGGGGTACGTGTGTGGCGTTGGCGGACCGCTTCTGCTGTAGTAAATCACAGCATAAGCAGACCTGCGGGTCCCGGGGCTCGATGTCCTCCAGCATCCACCGATCTATAGTAAAACACGGAGAACTGAGATATGTAAAGCAGAGACTAGAATCGATATTTTCCCCTAGTAAAAGCAGCACACTGCGTACACAAAAAAACACTAGCGAGACACACAGTTAATCCTTTGATTCGCCCTAGATGCTTAACCCCTTCCCAGCCAGTGTCATTAGTACATTGGCAATGTATAATTTTAGCACTGATCACTGTATTAGTGTCGCTGGTTCCCGCAAAAAGTCAAAAGTGTCAGTTAGTGTCCGATAGTCCACTGCAATATCGCAGTCCCACTATAATTTGCTAATAGCCGCCATTACTAGTATAAAAAAATAAATAAATAGAAATTCCATAAATATATCCCATAGTTTGCAGCCGCTATAACATTTGTGTAAACCAATCAATATATACTTAATGGGGTTTTTTTTTACCAAAAGTATGTGGCAGAATACATATTGGCCTAAATTTATGAAGAAATTAGATTTTTAAAAATGGTTTATTGGATATGTTTTATAGCAGAAAGTAAAAAATATTGTGTTTTTTTTTTGTTTTTTTTAATAGTGCAAAAAAAATAACAGTGTCTTATGACGGCGCAATTATCAGTTAAAGTAACGCAGTGCTTCATCGCATAAAAAGGGCATGGTCATGATGAGGGGGGGGGGGGAGTAAACATTCTGGAGGTCAAGTGGTTAAAGTAATTATAAAGCCTAAACATTCTTTACATTAATACATTCCTTACATTAAGGTGAAAAACGTTTAGGCATTAGGTAGCCCCGCTCCCCCCCTTCAACTCTTTTAATCACCTGAGCCCTCATTCAATCCAGCACTGTGCACATCTGCAACTCTTCTCTCCCCTCATCTCCTGGTCTCTCGGGCTTTGCTGAGGCAGCTGCTGTCAATCAAAGCCAGTGACGAGGGAGCAGGGGGCGGGGACAATAGCCCGCACAAGTGCCCCCATAGAAAGTGTGGGGGGGGCCAGGAGCACTGCCTGGGGACCCTAGAAGACGAGGATCGGGGCCAATACCATTACACAGAGCAGTTAAGTATAGAGCCTTTTTTTTTTTTTTTTTTTTTTTTTTTAGACTTTACATTTACAACTACTTTAAATTGAGTGACACTTGTGTAGTAAAACTAGCATTTATTACCACTTACAAAAACCTTCAACCCATCAGCAGCCATATCAGGTGTCAGAAGAAAGGTCAGTGTCAAACAATGGCGGAAATACCAGGGTTGCAGCAGTAGTAACACTTGCGACTGGGCCCTGGCATTCTGCGACTGTGGGGGGGGCCCCCCCAAGACCCGGCATCTCCCCCTGCACCTCTGGCTGTCAGTTTAGTATGTAGTGGGGGGAAGGTGGCGATCGGCAGCTCTATGGTGCCTGCAGGCGGCGGGATCTCCCTGAGGCTAGTAGTTCTCTTCCCGAGTGTATACAGTGGCGAGGGGAGGGGCCTCTGACCCGGGTATGTATCAGCAAGAGTGTACAAGCAGAACGACTCACTTGTACACTGAAGAGTGAAACTGATACATGCCCACATACCCGGGTCAGAGGCCTCTCCCCTCTCCACTGTATACACCCGCGAAGAGATCTACTGTCCCCAGGGAGATCCCACCGCCTGCGGGCACAATAGAGCTGCCAATCGCCACCTCCCCCCAGGTGGGTGGTAAGGAGATGTGCTGGGGGTTGGAGGTGGACAGCAGAGACAAGCTAGGTACATGGGAAACCTCTGGAAGGGGGTGGGGGTGGCTGTCTGGGGACCCTGAAGTAAGGAGAGTCTCTCTGGGGACCTGATGTAATGAGGGACTCTCTGGGGACCCTGCTGTAAGGAAGGGACCCTCTAGGGACCCTGATGTACTGAGGGGGCTCTCTGGGGACCCTGATGTAAGGAAAGGGCTCTCTGGGGACCCTGATGTAATGAGGGGGGCTCTCTGGGGACCCTGATGTAATGAGGGGGGCTCTCTGGGGACCCTGATGTAATGAGGGGGGCTCTCTGGGGACCCTGATGTAATGAGGGGGGCTCTCTGGGGACCCTGATGTAAGTAGGGGGGCTCTCTGGGGACCCTGATGTAATGAGGGGGGCTCTCTGGGGACCCTGATGTAAGTAGGGAGGCTCTCTGGGGACCCTGATGTAAGGGGGAGGCTCTTTGGGGACCCTGATGTAAGGAAGGGGCTCTCTGTAGTCCTTGATGTAATGAGGGGGGCTCTGGGGACCCTGATGTAAGGGGAGGCTCTCTGGGGACCCTGATGTAAGAAAGGGGCTCTTTGTGTACCCTGATGTAATGAGGGGGCTCTCTGTGTACCCTGATGTAAGGAAGGGGCTCTCTGGGGACCCTGATGTAAGTAGGGAGGCTGTCTGGGGACCCTGATGTAAGGGAGAGGCTGTCTGGGGACCCTGATGTAAGGGGGAGGCTCTTTGGGGACCCTGATGTAAGGAAGTGGTTCTTTGGGGACCCTGCTGTAATGAGGGGACTCTGAGGACCCTGATGTAAGGAAGGGGCTCTCTGTGGACCCTGATGTAATGAGGGGGGCTCTGGGGACCCTGATGTAAGGAAGGGGCTCTATGGGGACCCTGATGTAATGAGAGGCTCTGGGGACCCTAATGTAAGTAGGGAGGCTCTCTGGGGACCCTGATGTAAAGGGGAAGGCTCCTTGGGGACCCTGATGTAAGGAAGGGGCTCTCTGTGGACCCTGATGTAAAGAGGGGGCTCTGGGGACCCTGATGTAAGGAAGGGGCTCTCTGGGGACCCTGATGTAATGAGGGGCTCTGGGGACCCTAATGTAAGTAGGGAGGCTCTCTGGGGACCCTGATGTAAAGGGGGAAGGCTCCTTGGGGCCCCTGATGTAAGGAAGGGGCTCTCTGGGGATCCTGATGTAATGAGGGGGCTCTCTGGGGACCCCGATGTAAGTAGGGAGTCTCTCTGGGGACTCTGCTGTAAGGAAGGGGCTCTCTGGGGACCCTGATGTAATGAGGGGGGCTCTGGGGACCCTGGTGTAAGTAGGGAGGCTCTCTGAAGACCCTGATGTAAGAGGAGGCTCTCTGGGGAGTCTAATGTAAGGGAAGGCTCTCTGATGACCCTGATGTAAGGGAAGGATCTCTGATGACCCTGATGTAAGGGGAGACTTTCTGGGGACCTTGATTTAAAGGGAGGCTCTCTGGGGACCCTGATGTAAGAAGGGGGCTCTCTGGGGAGCTTGATGTAATGAGGGGGGCTCTCTGTGGACCCTGATCTAAGGAAGGGGCTCTCTGGGGACCCTGATGTAAGTAGAGAGGCTGTCTGGGGACCATGATGTAAGGGGAGAGGCTCTTTGGGGACCCTGATGTAATCAGGAGGCTCTGAGGACCCTGATGTAAGGAAGGGGCTCTCTGGGGACCCTGATGTAAGGAAGGGGCTCTCTGGGGACCCTGATGTAATGAGGGGGGCTCTGGGGACCCTGATGTAAGGAAGGGGCTCTCTAGGGACCCTGATGTAATAAGGGGCTCTGGGGACCCTGATGTAATTAGGGAGGCTCTCTGGGGACCCTGATGTAAGGGGGAAGCTCCTTGGGGACCCTGATGTAAGGAGGGTCTTTCTGGGGACCCTGATGTAATGAGGGGGCTCTGGGGACCCTGATGTAAGTAGGGAGGCTCTCTGGGGACCCTGATGTAAGGGGGGCCTCTTTGGATACCCTGATGTAAGAAATGAGCTCTCTGGGGACACTGGTGTAAAGAGGGGGCTCTGGGGACCCTGATGTAAGGAAGGGGCTCTCTGGGGACCCTGATGTAATGAGGGGGACTCTGGGGAGCCTGATGTAATTAGGGAGGCTCTCTGGGGACCCTTATGTAAGGGGAGGCTCTCTGGGGACCCTGATGTAATGAGGGGGCTCTGGGGACCCATGTGTAAGTAGGGAGGCTCTCTGGAGACCCTGATGTAAGGGGAGGCTCTCTGGGGACCTTGATGTAAGGGGAGGCTCTCTGGGGACCCTGATGTAAGGGGAGGCTCTCTGGGGACCCTGATATAAGTAGCTAGGCTCTCTGGGGACCCTGATGTAATGAGGGGGCTCTGGGGACCCTGATGTAAGGGGAGGCTCTCTGGGGACCCTGATGTAAGTAGCTAGGCTTTCTGGGGACCCTGATGTAAGTGGAGCATCTCTGGGGACCCATCAGCAGCCATATCAGGTGTCAGAAGAAAGGTCAATCAAAGCCAGTGACGAGGGAGCAGGGGACGGGGACAATAGCCCACACAAGTGCCCCCATAGAAAATGTGGGGGGAGGCCAGGAGCACTGCCTGGGGACCCTAAGAGAGGAGGATCGGTGCCAATACCATTACACAGAGCAGGTAAGTATAGAGCCATTTATTTATTTATTTTCCACTTTACATTTACAACTACTTTAAATTAAGTGACACTCGTGTAGTAAAACTAGCATTTTTTACCACTTACAAAAACCTTCAACCCATCAGCAGCCATATCAGGTGTCAGAAGAAAGGTCATTGTTAAACAATGGCGGAACTACCAGGGTCTCAGCAGTCACACTTCCGACTGGGCCCTGGCATTCTGCCGCTGTGGGGGGCCCCCCCAAGACCCGGCATCTCCCCCTGCACCTCTGGCTGTCAGTTTAGTATGTAGTTGGGGGGTGTTTCCCCGCCACGCGCCGTCATATACAGCCCCTCCTCTTTGTCCGGGCACTTTGATAGACAGATCACCCGTCCCAGGATTGGACGGGTGATCTGTCTATCAGAGTGCCCAGACAAGGGGGAGGGGCTGTATATGACAGCGCATGGAACACACAGCTATTGAAATGAAAGCTGTTATGTTCCCCGTGCTCTGATCAACCAGGCGGCGGCTCTTCTCTCCCTTTCCCTACACAGGTAGGCTGCATTGGGGACACATGGCTGCATTGGGGACACATGGCTGCAATGGGGACACATGGCTGCAATGGGGACACATGGCTGCAATGGGGACACATGGCTGCAATGGGGACACATGGCTGCAATGGGGACACATGGCTGCATTGGGGACACAGAGCTGCACTGGCGGACACATAGCTGCACTGGCGGACACATAGCTGCATTGGGGACACATAGCTGCATTGGGGACACATGGCTGCACTGGGGACACATGGCTGCACTGGGGACACATGGCTGCACTGGGGACACATGGCTGCAATGGGGACACATGGCTGCAATGGGGACACATGGCTGCACTGGCGGGCACAGGTTGCATTGGTGACACAGGTTGTACTGGCAGGCACAGGCTGCATTGGTGACACAGGCTGCACTGGCGTGCACAGGCTGCACTGGGGACACATAGCTGCATTGGGGACACATAGCTGCATGGGGGACACAGATAAAGTTGTTAATATCTATTTTTATAACGTAAAAATAACAGCAAAGAAATCATACACAAATGCAATCATCCTGAATACATTACTTAGCTGAGATACATTAATAGCTGAGATGTTCATTAAATTTATAATTACTAACTTACAAAATAATACATCTCTCCAACCCTGCCCCCCCCCCCCCCTCCTCTGTATTCAGGGCGAAAGAAGACAAAAAAAATAAAAAATAAAAATAAAAAAAGAAGGGGGAGGAGGTAATAAGAAAAGGTGGGGAAAAACATATATAGTGGTGTCTCACATTAATATAATTATAGAATCTTTTTTCAACTTTTATAAATTTGAAACAAGCAAAAATAGAACATATATATGCTCAATCAAAAATGAACTTACAAATTAAAAAATATCCAGGAACTTTGATGAGTCTCTAAATGTTATCCAGGTCTGCCACACCCCATCAAACTTCTGTATAGTATCATTATTTTCAGCTACCAGTATCTCCATATGCATAATACCATTTAGAGTCTCAATCCATAAATAAGGGAACAATAGAAGATTTCCAGTATCTTGGTATCAATTGTCGAATTGCTGAGGGAAAAAAACAAAGAAGAGATTTTTTAGTTTTAGATAATTATTGAGGTAAGAAGGAAAATAGAGCTAATTCGACTGAATTGTTGATTAATTCACCCATAGCAGTATTATATAAGCTGATTACTTGATCCCAAAGTTTATAAATAAGGGGACAAGCCCATCAGAGATGAGATAAGTTACCTATAGCGACATTGCAACGCCAGTATGCATCTGATTGTGATGGAAAAATTTGATTTAAGTTAACTGGGGTGCGGTACCATCTAGATAGCAGTTTAAAATTGTGCTCTTGGGTGTCACAAGCTATTGAGAATTTATGGGTATTAATAAAAATTTGATCCCAATCTTCCTCTTGTATTGACCAATTTCGTTCCAACCCCCATTTGACTGTATACGATGGTAAATCAGGTGAATTAAAAAATAGATAATAACATATATATATATCTTAGATATAGTATGTGTTGGTGATTCCGAAGATATGCATAACTGCTCAAAATCTGTAAGCGGTCGATGGATAAGGTATTTTTGGGTCAAAAAGGAGTAAAAACTCCGTAATTGTAGATAAACAAACCAGATACTTTTTTTCTGATCATGTAGGGCTTGAAAATTTACAAATGGCATATAGGTACCCTCCAGAATTATATGCCTAATCTGGGGCCAATAGGATTTGTCCCAGGTTAGAATAGTGTTTGAGTGAACACCAATCAATAGAGAAGGATTATCTATTAAAAAGGAGTGAGAGGAGCTGGAATAGAAGACAGAGGAAATAATTTTAAGTAATGATGCCAACACTCCAAAACCGTATAAGTAAGCCAGGGCCAGGAAGACCGTAATCCTATATCCTTAAGACAAAGCCACAATGCAGCTTTAGGATTCAATGGGGAGGAACCAATTTCCAATTGAACCCGTTGTTTATCATCGGGATGATGGAACCAATCCAAAATACGAGAGAATATAACTGCTTTATAATAACACTCAAAATCTGGCAGAGCTGCTCCTCCACGATCTTTAGATCGGCAAAGTGTTTTCCAGTTAATTCGAGGTTTAGTATTTTTCCAAACAAATTGCGATAACAAAGTGTTAAAAAAACAGTGAGTTTTTAAAAAAATGTTTTAGGTAGTTTAATAGGTAAAGTTTGGAATAAGTATAAATATTTTGGGAGAGTGTTCATCTTGATAGAATTAATACGGCCAAACCATGATAAAGAGAGCTTCGACCATAATAACAATTCAGCTTGCATTCGTAGTAAAAGTGGAAGAAAATTTAACTCGTAAACCAGAGTAAGATCTGTTGGAATTTTAACTCCTAGAAATTCAGCTACTAATTCTTGCCAGTGAAAAGGAAATAACGCTGCCAGTGAAGAGACCTCATCTCTAGGTAGTGAGATATTTAAGAAATCGGATTTCGTTAAATTTACCTTAAGGCGCCTTTCACACAGACGGCTTTTCTGCTGCAGTTAAAAGCATGGTTTTTTTTTCTGTGAAATTCAAGACATCAGGCACTGCGATCAGCTGCATTTGTACAGTGCGATTAGCTGCGGTTGCGTTTAGCTGCAGTTTGCCATTTCCATAGCAACCCGACAGGGTTCCGACTCATATTGAACGGGGTTCCGACTTGGATCCCCACCAATACCAGGCACTGTGTTTGGTATGAATCTTCGGTCTGGTATGGATTCCAAGGGGCACCCCCTACGCCGAAAATACGGCGTGGGGGTCCCCCCAAAATCCATACCAGACCCTTATCCGAGCACGCAGCCCAGTCGGTCAGGAAAGGGGGTGGGGACAAGCGAGTGCCCCCCCTCCTGAACCGCACCAGGCCGCATGCCCTCAACATGGGGGGGTTGGTGCTTTGGGGCAAGGGGGCGCCCTGCACGCCCCCCCCACCCAAAAGCACCTTGTCCCCATGTTGATGAGGACAAGGGCCTCTTCCTTCTTGTCTAATAAATTACTTTTAAAACCAGTGTAGTGTGTTTTTTTATTGACACTTTTTCCCAAGGTGAATGGCTAGGGGTACGATGTACCCCATACTCATTCACATAGGGTGGGGGGCTGGGATCTGGGGGCCCCCTTATTAAAGGGGGCTCCCGGGTTCCGATAAGCCCCCTGCCAGCATACCCCGACAACCCAGGCCCTTGTCCTCATCAACATGGGGACGAGGTGCTTTGGGGTGGGGGGCTCGCAGGGCGCCCCCCTTGCCCCAAAGCACCAACCCGCCCATGTTGAGGGCACGCGGCCTGGTACGGTTCAGGAGGGGGGGCGCTCACTCGTCCCCACCCCCTTTCCTGATTGACTGGGCTGCGTGCTCGGATAAGGGTCCGGTATTGATTTTGGGGGGACCCCCATGCCGTTTTTTTGGCGTAGGGGGTGCCCCTTGGAATCCATACCAGACCGAAGGGCCTGGTATGCTTTTGGAGGGGAACCCATGTCGGTTTTTTATTTAAAATTTGGCGTGGAGTTCCCTCTCAAGATTCATACCAAACACAGTGCCTGGTATTGGCGGGGATTCAAGTCAGATCCCCGTTCAATATGAGTCGGTACCCTGTTGGGTTGCTATGGAAATGACAAACCGCAGCTAAATGCAACCGCAGCTAATCGCACTGTACAAATGCAGCAGATCGCAGTGCCTGGTGTCTTGAATTTCACAGAAAAAAAAACATGCTTTTAACTGCGGCAGAATAGCCGTCCGTGTGAAAGGCGCCTTAAATTTCCAAATGAATTAATTTCTTTTAAGATAGAAGGAATACTTATCAATGGTGATGTTATATAAAGTAAAACATCATCTGCATAAAGTGAAGTTTTATAATCTATCTCATTAATAGTAATACCATGTATAGAAGGATTATTACGTATAGCTATTGCTAGATGTTCAATTGTAATCGCATAGAGTAATGGAGATAACGGACAACCCTGACGGGTATCGTTGTTAATCTTAAATATATTAGAGAGAGTACCGTTTGTTCGTATTTGAGCAGAAGGAATTGTATATAACGCCATGATTTTGTTTATCAAATTGTCCCCCAGATTAATTTGGCAAAGTGAGTGAAATAAAAATCTCCAGTTTAAACGATTGAATGCCTTTTCAGCATCGATTGAGAGCAGGCAAGCTGGAATACGTTGTTTCTGTGCCAAGGATATTAATGAGAGAGTCTTACTAGTGTTATCTCGAGTCTCCCTAGACCTTACAAAGCCAGTTTGATCTGTATGAATTGTTTGAGGCAATAAGGGTTGAAGTCTATTAGCAATAAGTTTAGCATAATACTTTATGTCTTGATTCAACAATGAAATAGGACGATAACTGTTTGGGTTTGTTTCGTCTTTCCCAGGTTTCAAAATAACCGAAATAAAACATTTAAGTGTCATTTCATGGGATAATTTTAAGAGAGCGTGTTTAGAGGGGGTTAGGGGCAGGGCATGGTAGGGGTTGGGCGGGGCAGGCAGGGCATAGTAGGGGTTGGGCAACTGGTGGCAAGTAACCCTTGAGGCTTGGCTAGTAGCTCAGGGCTTGAAATTTGGAGCCCTGTATATGTGTATATATATATATATATATATATATATATATATATATATATATATATATATATATATATATATATATATATTTTTTTTTTTTTTTATCTCACAAAAGTGAGTACACCTTTCACATTTTTGTAAATATTTTATTATATCTTTTCATGTGACAACACTGAAGAAATTACACTTTGCTACAATGTGAAGTAGTGAGTGTACAGCTTGTATAACAGTGATAACAGTGTACATTTGCTGTCCCCTCAAAATAACTCAACACACAGCCATTAATGTCTAAACTGCTGGCAACAAAAGTAAGTGCACCCCTAAGTGAAAATGTCAAAATTGGGCCCAAAGTGTCAATATTTTGTGTGGCCACCATTATTTTCCAGCACTGCCTTAACCCTCTTGGGCATGGAGTTCACCAGAGCTTCACAGGTTGCCACTGGAGTCCTCCTCCACACCTCAATGACAACTTTACAGAGCTGGTGGATGTTAGAGACCTTGAGCTCCTCCTCCACCTTCCATTTGAGGATGCCCCACTGATGCTCAATAGGGTTTAGGTCTGGAGACATGCTTGGCCAGTCCATCACCTTTACTCTCAGCTTCTATAGCAAGGCAGTGGTTGTCTTGGAGGTGTGTTTGGGGTCATCATCATGTTGGAATATTGCCCTGAGGCCCAGTCTCTGAAGGGAGGGAATCATGCTCTGCTTCAGTATGTCACAGTACATATTGGCATTCATGAATCCCTCAATGAACTGCAGATCCCCAGTGCTGGCAGCATTCATGCAGCCCCAGACCATGACACTCCCACCACCTTCACTGTAGGCAGGACACACTTGTCCTTGTACTCCTTACCTTGTTGCCACCACACATGCTTGACACCATCTGAACCGAAGAAGTTTATCTTTGTCTCATCAGACCACAGAACATGATTCCAGAAATCTTTGCCCTTAGTCTGCTTGTCTTCAGCAAACTGTTTGCGGGCTTTCTTGTGCATCATCTTTAAAAGAGGCTTCCTTCTGGGACGACAGCCATACAGACCAATTTGATGCAGTGTGTGGCGTATGGTCTGAGCACTGACAGGCTAATCCCCCACCCCTTCAACTTCTGCAGCAATGCTGGCATCACTCATACGTCTATCTCCCAAAGACAACCTCTGGATAAGACGCTGGAAATGGAGGATCCCCCTTGGGGTGGGACTTTAAAGGCACTACCAAAATGTAAGGCATATATACAGGGGCGTAACTACCACCATAGCGACCCATGCGGGCGCTATGGGGCCCGCAGCCAAGTGGGGCCCAGTGAGGATGAGAGCACCGCCGGCACAGTCTCCCAGCCAGGGGAAGAGAGAGGAGAGGAAGAGGCAAGCTGTGACCTGTGCCCAATGCAGCGTGACCTGTACCCAATACAGCGTTGCCTGTGCCCAATACAGCCTGGTCTGCCTGTGCCCCATACAGCCTCACCTGTGCAGAGGAAGAGGCAAGCTACTCGGATCAGCAGAGAGCTGAATTGCCCGATGTAATAGCTTTCATTAGAACTTCCAGTGTTCCCGGGGCTCACGTCACATAGCTCCACCTCTTGGCCCGGCGCCTTTGATAGACAGAACGCCAATCAAATGCGGGACATGTGACGTCATCAAAGGCGTCAGGCCAAGAGGTGGGGCTATGTGACGATGAGCCCCGGGAAGACGGGAAATTCAAATGAAAGCTATTACAGCGGGCAATCCCACTCTCTGCTGATCCGGGTGGCTTGCCTCTTCCTCTGCACGGGTGAGGCTGTATGGGGCACAGGCAGACCAGGCTGTATTGGGCACAGGCAATGCTGTATTGGGCACAGGTCACGCTGCATGGGGCACAGGTCACGCTGCATGGGGCACAGGTCACGCTGCATGGGGCACAGGTCACGCTGCATTGGGCACAGGTCACGCTGCATTGGGCACAGGTCACGTTGAATGGGGCAAAGGTCACGCTGTATGGGGCACAGGTCACGCTGCATGGGGCACAGGTCACGCTGCATGGGGCACAGGTCACGCTGCATGGGGCACAGGTCACGCTGCATTGGGCACAGGTCACGCTGCATTGGGCACAGGTCACGTTGAATGGGGCAAAGGTCACGCTGTATGGGGCACAGGTCACGCTGCATGGGGCACAGGTCACGCTGCATGGGGCACAGGTCACGCTGCATGGGGCACAGGTCACGCTGTATGGGGCACAGATCACGCTGTATGGGGCACGGGTCACGCTGTATGGGGCACGGTTCACATTGTATGGGGCACAGGTCACGCTGCATTGGGCACAGGTCACGCTATATGTGGCACAGGTCACGCTGCATTGACAAATCCATGCATCCAAATAAGATAATAAAAGAAGATGAGGCATGGCCAACGGCAGCACGGGACATTTGAGGATCGAGAGTCAACTAGATCAACACGCCTAAATGGTGAGCGATCAGCATATGTCATTATATGGAAAACATCAGGGGACTCTGATCCGATAGGTCACAAATCGTTGACCCCCGTATTCAACTGTGCTACATTGCATGGATGTCTGTTTTTAACTGATATATCCAGGTCGATCCCACGGGTGGATTTCTCACCTATTAATGCAGACTTAATACAGACAATTGTTCTGATTATAAGCCCATGGACTTTTAGTCTATTCTCAATACATCTGAGCAACTTTGGCTAAAACTTATCCATTAGACCTGGGTCTAAGACTATTGTCTGTATGTGTATGCAAGACGAGTGATTGAGAGAGGTGTGTATATAAGGTAGGGTGGCCACCCATGTTCCCTGTAAGACGTCTGTCTTATTTTTATCATTGGCTGGAGGGAGGAAAAGCCTTTTTTCAATTGTAGTCACTTTGTTTATATATGTACATTTATACTTGAGTGTTTTTCAATAAAGATAGTTAACAAAATATATCAGTGAGTCCTCATTGAAGAACTGCTGTCTGGAACCTTTTTCCAATATTTTTTTGTATGGAGTCTCCCACAGATCCCGTCCAATAGATGGCAATCAAAAATAGAGACAAGAACAAGCCCAGTACGTAGAAGGCGAGAAACAATGTCCGTCTCCTCACATCCGAACAACCCCACTGGGTTCTGAAAAATCAGACCCTAGGCGGGGTGACATGTGCACTGGGGCCCAAAGAGAAAGGAGGATCCGGGTTAGCAGGTGGCAGCACTCACAGGCCAGCGACAGAGTGGGGGAGGCAGTTGTGAGGTCAGGAAGGACGCACATATGAACTGCTGTCTATTGATAGTGCTAGACAAAGATTCATCCAAGAAGCGTCATGCCCCAGGCCCTGCCTCCCCCACTCTGTCACTGGCCTGTGAGTGCTGCCACCTGCTAACCTGGATCCTCCTTTCTCTTTGGGCCCCAGTGCACGTCACCCCCGCCTGGGTCTGATTTTACGGAACCCAGTGGGGTTGTTCGGATGTGAGGAGGCGGACATTGTTTCTCGCCTTCTACGTACTGGCCTTGTTCTTGTCTCTATTTTTGATTGCCATGTATTGGATGGGATCTGTGGGAGACTCCATGCCTCATCTTCTTTTATTATCTTATTTGGATGCATTTATGTACTTTTTTAGTGATTATGATATATTGTACTCTCTTTGAAAACCCCTGATGAAGGAGACTACAATTCATCTCTGAAACGTCGTTGGGTTTGGGATTATATATATTTTGTCATTTTGCTAAAACGTTTGCACCACATGATGCATCCTTGCTTTTATCATATTTTCATTATATGTTTTCGATGTATTTAATAAACTTTACATTTTTGATATATATGCCTTACGTTTTGGTAGTGCCTTTAAAGTCCCACCCTAGGGGGATCCTCCATTTCCATGTTTACTAGGGATGTGGCACACCTCTTTTTACAGTCTATTTTGGACACCCCTATTCATCTGGATAAGACGCTGAGCACGTGCACTCAACTTCTTTGGTCAACCATGGTGAGACCTGTTCTGAGTGGAACCTGTCCTATTAAACCAGTTGTGAGGTCAGGAAGGACGCACATATGAACTGCTGTCTATTGATAGTGCTAGACAAAGATTCATCCAAGGAGCGTCATGCCCCAGGCCCTGCCTCCCCCACTCTGTCACTGGCCTGTGAGTGCTGCCACCTGCTAACCTGGATCCTTCTTTCTCTTTGGGCCCCAGTGCACATGTCATCCCCCCTAGGGTCTGATTTTTCGGAACCCAGTGGGGTTGTTCGGATGTGAGGAGGCAGACATTGTTTCTCGCCTTCTACGTACTGGCCTTGTTCTTGTCTCTATTTTTGATTGCCATCTATTGGACGGATCTGTGGGAGACTCCATGCCTCATCTTCTTTTATTATCTTATTTGGATGCATTTATGTACTTTTTAGCGATTATGATATATTGTACTCCCTGTGAAAATCCCTGATGAAGGAGACTACAATTCATCTCTGAAACGTCGTTGGGTTTGGGATTATATATTTTGTCATTTTGCTAAAACGTTTGTACCACATGATGCATCCTTGCTTTTATCATATTTTCATTATATGTTTTTAATGTATTTGATAAACTTATCATGTTTGATATATATGCCTTACGTTTTGGTAGTGCCTTTAAAGTCCCCCCCTAGGGGTATCCTCCATTTCCATGTTTACTTGGTATGTGGCACACCTCTTTTTACAGTCTATTTTGGACACCCCTATTCATCTGGATAAGACGCTGAGCACTGAGCGAGGCCTGTTCTGAGTGGAATCTGTCCTATTAAACCGCTGTATGGTCTTGGCCATCGTGCTGCAGCTCAGTTTCAGGGTCTTGGCAATCTTCCTATAGCTTAGGCCATCTTTACGTAGCGCAACAATTATTTTTTTCAGATCCTCAGAGAGTTCTTTGTTATGAGGTGCCATGTTGAACTTCCAGTGATCAGTATGAAAGCATGAAAGCGATAACACCAAATTTAACACACCTGTTCCCCATTCACACCTGAGACCTTGTAACACTAACGAGTCACATGACAACAGGGAGGGAAAATGGCTAATTGTGCCCAATTTGAACATTTTCACTTAGGGGTGTACTCACTTTTGTTGCCAGTGGTTTAAACATTAATGGTTGTGTGCTGAGTTATTTTGAGGGGACAACAAATTTACACTGTTATACAAGCTGTACACTTACTACTTTACATTGTAGCAAAGTGTAATTTCTTCAGTGTTGTCACATGAAAAGATATAATAAAATATTTACAAAAATGTGAGCGGTGTACTCACATTTGTGAGATACTGTATATTATATATACACACACACACACACACACACACACACACACATACATACACATATATATATATATATACTGCTTGCAGTGACTGAATATTAAGTAAACACTGAATATATAGTCTATGCTAAATGCAGAGTATATATATACATATATATAATAGACTGACTGTGTATATATATATATATATATATATATATATATATATATATATATATATATCAAATACACTGCCACTAACTGAATAACCTGCCTGCTTAATCTAACTCAAGCTATTTGTGTGTCCAGGCCAACAACACTACACATGGCCGCCGTGTAAGCAGCCTTATATAGTGTGGGGCTTGGACTTAGTCCTCCTGATCCATGATTGGCCAAAGGCACCCCTAATTATGGCTCTCTCATGGCTCTCTCAGCAGCGCTGTGATTGGTCAAAGCATGAAGGTCAGGTGCATGCTTTGGCCAATCATCATACAGCAATACACTTCGATCTCGCAGTGCGTTATGGGGCGTTCTGCGGAGCCCTATAATGTTCGCTGTTCTGCAAACTTATGTTCGACCCAAACATCGAGCTCATCCCTATATACTAGTAGTAGTAATGGATGCACAGTTGGGCTAAGAGCAAAAAGGAATGGTTTGCATGACTCTGTCCCAGCCCATTATAATACTAAATGAGTCCCTTATTTTTTAGATTTCTGATGGAAGTGACACCTACAGATACCTTTTTTTTTAAGAAAGGTCTACTGTGCATTGAATTGGTTTATTTAAGGCCTTTTTAGTTCCTTTCAATCCACCTTACTATATATAACCTGTCTAGTTATACTTTTTTAGAATAACATCTTTGGACACGTAAAAAAAAAAATGTATATAAGTGAACAGCAATAAGGATAAAGTGACTAAAGTTGTTTCTACCTATAGTAGGATCTAAATCATGGTTTAAAACCATCTTGTTTAAACAAAAACCATCCGGTATGTAATGCGTGTGTAAGCATCACATTAATCATGGAGACTATGTGTGTACATATAATGACAATGCCTAGCAGTCATTTATTATGGATTGCTAGCAGGGTAACAATGTATCCATGGAAATGTATACAGAAAGAGTGCAGCTGTGACAAGAAACCATTCCATGAACAAAGATTTGGGTGTGTGAACAGAGAAAAGTCTATGCAAGGAGCTCCCTCTGGTGTCAAACTACACACTAAGCAATGACATAAATTCTTCTCTATTAAAAGAGATGTATGGGTTTTGTTTTTTTTAAGAATCACACTTACCTAGGTGGATGCAGCATTGGTCTGATGCTACATGTGTCCCCGGGCGCCTGAAAACCGAGCGATCGAACACCGCCGATTGCTCGATTCTCACAGGCACAGCCCCCTGAGTAGAGAACTGGTGACTGTCAGTCACGGACTATCTGCTTTGCTCCCCCCCCCCATGCTCACTGGCGCGCTGGGCTGTAGAGGGGGCAGGAGCGGGCAGCTCAGCCTCTCAGTGGCTCGCTGAAAGTCTGAGCCGGGTGCCGATCCAGGCATGTGGGCGGATCCCGACTCCATTGTCGCGATCTTGCCCGAGCCTGGGCGGGGTCTGTGATGTCAGCAGATAGCGGGCTTCAGCCCGCTGTTTGCAGAAAACAGGTCACAGGAGTGCAGAACGAATTGAGCTTTGGCTGTACTTCTCCTTTAAAAGAGGCATTAAACCTGAAAACAAAAATGTATAATATTGCAGCTTACCAATTCTTTGATGTGGTGGCTACATTAGTTTCCTTTTTTTAGGCTTTTTATTTTAATTTTCACCTGATGATCCAGCAAGTCTGTTAATTTTTTACTTCTTTTAACAGAAATATCTGTCCAGCAAAAGTGGAAGTAAGAGGGCTGAGACAAATCATTTAACACAGACAGGGGTTCTTACAATAGTCAGCTTTTATTTCTTTGTGCAAAACGTTTATTCCCAAAGGAGATAAAAACTGTTGCTGTAACTGGTTAAAAAGTGTTAGCTGACGTTCGGCTTTAGTCAAGTTTCCTCTCCACAGACTCACAATGCTGCTGTCCAAAAGGTGTCTTTGTTGCTACGCCAATGGAGTGGAGCCGCCCTAAGACAGGAAGTGTGATACTGGCCTGATCATTAGGTGAAATAAAAGGTAAATAAGCCTAAAAAAAGAAAATGAATGCAGCCACCACGTTTAAGGAATCGTAAGCTACAATATATTAAATTTTTGTTTTTTCAATAATGTTATGCAAAGTGCTTTTCATGAAGGGCTTGGTTCCCTTTGGTCCACCTCACTTAATCCTTAAGAGCTATCTAAACTTGCCGCTTAACCAAAAAAAATACAAGCGCGCCACCAATAAATATGTATCTTGATACAATGTATACAACAACTATATTCACGTGATTTACCACTATTCTCGTGAACAAATGTTTAAAAAAATGTGATACATTTTTCAAAAATAACCTATTTATGCAAAGTGTTTATATATCACAAATAAGGAGCAACTAATTTACTCCATACGTATGTACTTATACCAACATGTTAAAAGGAATACCTTTTCAAAAATGTGAAATGTAGGTAAAAGTTACTAAGTGCCTTTTGAAACTGGTGTTTATGTGAAAAATAAAAAACAATTGTGTAGATCTATGTGCTCATTGATCTTTTATCAGCAATCTTGTTGTTCCCACTTCACACACCAATTATATTAATACTTCACAGCAATTGCGCACAGCATTAAAAACAGCATTTCGGAAACTGCAAGTCAAAAAGTCAAATCAAACTGCACAGCAACATCACCGCAAATAGTGCACAGCAAAGTGAACCGGATAAAAAAAATTTTTTTGTAATAGCTCACAGGCAGCAGAGGGTTGAGCCTTCTCACTGCATGGGGAAAAAATGAATAAAACGTGATGACATCACAGCCACTTCTCGGGGACATCTCCGTTCTCAGTGGAAGCCTGTTGAGGGGAAACGCGCGTCGGATGGAGCAAGTGGCTGTGATGCCATCACGTTTTATTCATTATATGTTCAAAAAATGAACATATTTTGAAAATTCAACAAAACTTCAGAGGTAGACATGTTCTATGTCATAAATCAGTTCCAGTGTTGCCTGCAGTCTTTTTTTTTTTTAATTGGAAAACCAACTTTATTGAGAAAATATATGCTTGGTACATAAAATAATGTAAGCCAACATGGCCAGAACAGTAATACATACATGAGCACATTAAGTTATCTACATGATATAGGGTGAAATATACACTGGACATGAAGCCAGTACACAATAAAGAAGAAGGGGGAAAAGGGGGAGAGGAGAGAAGAAAATGAGAGATGAACATATCAACATTTCAAGTACATGTTTCACCATCTTCTAACCATCTGTTCCAGACCTGCTCGTATTTAAGCGGGCATCCTCTGTGTACATAAATCAGCTTCTTATATGGGAGAGTGTCATTAATTTATTTTTTCCAACACTGGATTGTAGGGGGGTAGGGCCTGCATCCAATTATGGGCTATCGCTTTTCTCGCCAAGAATAGCGTTTCATGTAGAAAGGTACAGAGGGGTTTGTCAGCGTCTAAGTCAGGTAGCAGACTGAGTAGACACATCTTTGGGTCTAGGGTAGTAGGAGAGCCCATCTGATCGTGCAGGAAGTATCCAGTATGCTTGGAAAGTTGGGCAGAACCATATAAGGTGATAGAAAGAGCCTGGGGTGTGGTCGCATCCTGGATTATACATGGGTTTGAAACGCGCTATCCTCTGAGGAATCAGATATGTCCTATGTATAATATACAACTGTGTTAGGCGGTCCGACAGTTCAGGGGAAACTTTTTTCACGTTTCCAAGATCTCATCCCAATCCTCATCCTCAATCACTCCAATGTCCACCTCCCATCTAATCTTAACATTATAGGCCAAGGCTATGGAGTTGGGAAGACAGATGGCGGAGTAAAGAGTGGAGATTAGTTTGGCTGGCCCAGCACCTGTGATCGTGTCAGCTATGGAGCGGACTGTCAGGGATGGGTTGGAGCCAGCAAACTGAGTTTGTATAGCATGGCGGAGTTGTAAGTACCTGAAAAGGAGATGATTGGGAAGTGAGAATTCGTCTTTTAATGTTTGGAATGTTTTAAGTCCCGTAGTGGTCATGATCTGGTGTATATACAAGATCCCATTACGTATCCAAACCGCGGGGTCTGGGATAGACAACAGCTCAGGCAGGCGTGTGTTGAACCAAAGGGGGGTGTGGGAATGAACCTGTGGAATCCGAGTTTTTGTAGTGCCAACTGCCATACCCTCCGGTGATGCGTCAACATGCCTGCTTTGTGTTGGGGGGTATGTCCTGTCAATCGGGCCCTTAGGACTGACTGAAGTGGGGTATGAGCTGGGTTATCAGGGTGTTCACAGAGTAGTAGCTGGTATCTTGGTAGCTCGTTCTTGTCAAAATGATAGAAGTGGGACAGTTGGGAGGAAAGATAATAATCCTGAAAATCTGGAAGAGCAACTCCTCCCAATGTCACTGGGTTCTTAAGTATTCTCTAAGATAATTTGTGTCTGCTGTGTCCCCATATAAACGAATTAAGAATAGATTCAATTGTTTTGAAAATTTGTGTGATATATACAGGTGAGCATGACAGACCAAATAGAGTATCTTTGGGAGAAGTATTATTTTGACTAGACTAATGCGTCCCATGACACCCAGGGGTAGTTGAGCCCAATTTTGTGTCTTAGTCTTGATCGGGATGTACAGGAGTTCAATATTCAAGAGTGTGTAGTCTGTAAGTGATCTAGTAACTTGCACTCCGAGGTACTTAATTACAGAGACCCTGGGGAGAGTTAGAGGAGCGTATCATCTGCGTACATTCCAATCTTTTCTTCTAGATTCCCTATCTTGAGGCCTCGAATATTGGTGTCCGCATGAACCATGATGGCCAACGCCTCCACAGCCAATACGTACAGCATGGGGGAAAGGGGGCAACCTTGTCGGGTCCCTCTCTCCAGTGGGAATTGATCGGAGAGCCAGCCATTTACAAACACCTTGACCTTCGGGGATTGATACAGGAGTTGAACCCAGCGAATAAAGTTGGGGCCAAGTCCAAATCTCGAAAGGCACTCCCATAGATAGTTCCACTCCACGGAATCGAAGGCCTTGGTGGCATCTAGAGCCACCACAACCCTCAAGCCCACTTCATCATGGGACCCCTGAATGTTCATAAATAGACGCCGAATATTCATAGCGGTGTTCTTTCCTAGCATAAAGCCTGTCTGATCAGGGTGGATCAGGGAAAGAATGACCTGGTTAAGGCGGGAGGCTAGAATCTTGGCGAGTATTTTAATGTCGACCTGTAGTAAGGAAATGGGTCTAAATGATTCCGGGTATTTGGGGTCCTTACCAGGCTTAGGGATTAGTACAATTTGGGCTTCTCTCAGAGGGAGGTAGGATTCCCGTGTCAAATATGGATTTGTATAGATCATGAAGTTTAGGGGTTAAAATTTCAGAGTAGGTGGCATAAAATTCAAGTGGTAAGATGTAGCCAGACAGGAGATAGCCTCAGAGATATCTTCCTTAGTAATGGGAGCTTCTAATGCCCCGTACACACGGTCAGACATTGATCAGACATTCTGACAACAAAATCCATGGATTTTTTCTGACGGATGTTGGCTCAAACTTGTTTTGCATACACACGGTCGCACAAAGTTGTCGGAAAATCCGATCGTTCTGAACGCGGTGACGTAAAACACGTACGTCAGGACTATAAACGGGGCAGAAGCCAATAGCTTTATCTCCTAATTTATTCTGAGCATGCATGGCTCTTTGTGCGTTGGATTTGTGTACACACGATCGGAATTTCCGACAACGGATTTTGTTGTCGGAAAATTTTATAGAAAGCTCTCAAACTTTGTGTGTCGGAAATTCCAATGGAAAATGTGTGATGGAGCCCACACACGGTCGGAATTTCCGACAACAAGGTCCTATCACACATTTTCCATCTGAAAATCCGACCGTGTGTATGGGGCATAAGAGTTCACGCTGGGCATCAGTCAATCTAGGGAATTTAATTCTCACTAAGTAATCTTTGGTATCTTGAGGAGTGCGAGTGACCCGGGAGGTGTAGAGTGCGCGATAGAAACTCGCAAATTCCTCCGCTACTTTTTGCGGATCAGTGACGTCGTTCCCCTGGGGGTTAGTCAGCGACACCACCACCGGGGGACGTGAATCTAAGTGAGCAAGATATGCAAGAAGTTTGCCCGATCTTTCTCCATACCCAAATACCCTTTGCCTACAGAAAAAGATGCGTTGCTTGGCCTTCTCAATATGTAACTGGGAGACCTGTCGCGTCTGAATCTTGAGATTGTTGGCAGTGCTGGGCGAGGGGTCCTGGTGTAACGCCTCCTCGAGCACCTGTAGGTGTTCTGTGGCCTGCTGGACAATCAGTTTCGATCGCTTAAGTCTGTTAATATGTGTGGAGAGCAGGGAGCGGGCTGGAGATTAAACGTCTCCCACAGGATGTCATGCGTGGCTGACTCCCTGTTGGCTGTAAAATAGTATTGCAATTCCGTGGGGATGTCATCCTGGTCCTGCAAGGCAGTCAGCCAAAACGGGTTTAACTGCCAAAGGGGAGCAGGGGAGGCTTTCAGGAGCTGAATCGTAATCCAGTAAGGGGCGTGATCCGAGAGTATTCTCGGAGCAAAGCCCGCGTTCTCCAAGTTTAGGTGTCAGGGTCCTTGAAATTATAATGAAATCAATTTGTGACATTGTGTTATGGCTGGCTGAGAAACATGAAAAGACTTTAAGAATGTGGGTGCTTGTGGCGCCAAGTGTCTACAAGAGCAAAGTCAGTCAGTATTCGGTGTAGTCTGGTATGGGCCGGCGGGTCTAGGGGGAGGTCCGGTGCGCCCATTCGGTCTAGAGTGGGAATGAGGGTCATATTAAAGTCCCCCATCCACACCACCCGTACAGAGGTGTATTGTGCTATAAAGGCAAGGCCCTCCTTAATTACAAGTGAGTTGTATAGGGGGGGGGGGACCAAGCAGGCTAGTATCAGGATAGGGGATCCATTAATAGCGGTGTGTAGCAGTATTAGGTCAAACGGAACCCTTTTAGCGATCAGAACAGATACACCTCTGGAGTAAGAGGTGTGGGTGGCGTGGTATGCCCAACCAATCCAAGGTTTTTTGAGAGAGGATTGTAAGTGGCCCGTGACGTGGGTCTCAACTAGCGTGATGATGTCAGCATGCTGGGACTTAAGGAATGTCAGGGCGGCTGTGCATTTAATCTTATTGCGCAAGCCTCTAACATTCCATGTGAGGAACTTCAGAGAACTCATGGCGGGTAGAGGGTGTATATGATGAACCGCAGCTGAACCAGGACCGGCAGAGCAGACATAGCCACATCAGATAGCATAAAACACAGTGATAACCAGTAACAACAGTGCATGTATGAAAATAGCATAGTACCTTTAGCATAAGTAAGCAGTTGAAAACATGGTGGTGTGAAAAAAATAATAACCACAACATTTTCCCTCCCTCCCAGTCCAGTGCCACCCAAACTTGGCACAGACATAGTATTCCATAACCAGGTATCAACAGGGGACATCCAACATTTAGGACCCGTTGGAGGCAAGGAACTTAATTTCAAAGGAGCATAGATACCCATAAGAAAAAAAACAAAGGGGAAAAGAAACCAGTCAAACGGTGAATGAAAAAATTCACAGAGACACTAGGGGGGCGACTTCTTCTCTGAGAAGTGCATGGGGTGTAGAGGCCACAAAGGTGCAGCGCCATTACAGCTGTGCAGGGTGGGGGGCTCCGCTTGCCATCAGGGTGGTAGATAAAGTAAAGTAACATAGTAATTGGTGACGTTTGACCTACTGTCCTTTACAGGCATCTCTCAGGTATAGGGGAAGTGGGGATCATGAGTCAATGAGGTCACAGTAGGTACACTGTGAGATTCAGTATAGGGCTGAAAAGGATTTGCAAGTCCGTCCCCCAGTTCCAGCAAAGGATATGTACGTGCAATGTGCCTACTGAGGGGCTCAGCAGTACAGCAACGGATGATATTGCGGGTACAGGGGGGAGCAGGGGGGAGAAAAGCAAAGTACTCACAGCGTATAGGCAAGGTGGTGCACTCAGTCTCGGCACTCCCTCTGATTAATCCAAGTGGATGCTATCTCAGGGTCTTCAAAAAAGTGGGTTTGGCCTTCACACTCCACACAAAGCTTTGCAGGGTACAGCATAGCGTATTTGAGGTGTAGTACTCGGAGGCGTCGTTTAACATCCTGGAACTTGGATCTTTGTCGTTGTACCTCATTGGAAATGACTATAAATTGTGGCCGGATGGTTGGGGGAGCAGGCGGTTATAGCAAGGAGAAACCAGGCTCAGGGGGATCAGGGAGTCTTGCAGTACTTGCACAGGCCCACTACAGGTGAAGCAAGATGGCCGCATTCCAGGGACCAGGCCGAAGCCGCGTACTGTTCCACTGGCTGCCATTGGAGGAGAAGATACTGCACCAACTGTTATAGGAAATCCGGTGGCCAAGGCAGGTAAAGATCAGTCTCTAGGGAGCCAGGCAGGCCAGGGAGACCTGTAGGGCCGTCTCTGGGTGTAGCAAGATGGCCGCCGCTCCAGGGACCAGGCAGGAGCCGCGGACCGTCCCACCAACTGCTGCAGGGTGTAAAAACGCTGTGTTAGTGGCAGCAGGCGATCCGGTGGCCAAGGCAGGTAGAGAGCAGTCTCGGGGGAGCAAGGTATGGCAGGGAGATGTGTAGGAGCCGCCCCTGGGTGGAGCAAGATGGCCGCCGCTCCGAGATCTAGGCCGAAGCCGCGGTCTGTATTACAGGCAGCCCCAGGGTGGGGAAGTCCGGCGATCGAGGCCGCGGGGGGCGCTCCAGAAGGCCAAATAGCTGCAAGGGCCAGGCAGAGGACAAGGCAGGCTTGCTGAGATGCAGATTCTAGGTAGAATCAGCAGGATGATGTTGCAGGAGTATGGGCAAGCGGAGCACTCGCTGCAAGTGTCCTACTCCATTGCTTTCCAGGCCACGCCCCGTCTCCCTGCAGTCTTAAAGCAGAAGTAAACCCATCCATAAAACAGTTTAATTTCTGGCACGTGACGGAAATGTAACACTCCTTTTGGTTGTGCTCTCAACCAAACTGTCAAACCATCCAATGGCTGGTGTCATAACTGATCACATGTGCAGCATCATGGCAGTTGTAGATTAAACAGGGGCCAAGATGGCAGCTTCCTTGGCTGAAAACGATAGGGGGGTTTACTTACACTTTAATGCACCAAGCTGAAGATAGAGTCTGACCATAGAGAATAGCCTGTCTGCCGCATACCTATCTTCACCTCGATGTATGCACCAAGAAGACAGGCATTAGATAAAGGTTACCCTTTCAATGTAGCAAACATTTTAATATTTTGTATTCCTTAAATTTGTAATTTCTTACAATTGTTTTGCGTTGTGATGTTGGCAGACCTAATGGACAAAAAAACATTTATGTATGTATATCATCTCTCCTAAGACTGCTGTGAGTTACGCTGTTTGCCCCTAAGTATAGGTGTGGTTGCATACAAGCAGACACTTGAATGATGGGTGCTACCTAAATGCTCAAGTACCCAAATTAGTTGTATGCTGCTGGGGACTTGCTTAAAGCGGAGGTTTACACAAAAATTGAACCTCTGCTTTTCGGAACCCTCCCCCCTCCGGTGTCACAATTGGCACCTTTCAGGGGGGAGGGGGGTGCAGATACCTGTCTAAGACAGGTATTTGCATCCAGTTCCTGGCATAGACTCCCACGGGAGCCTACGCCACTTCCCGTCCCCCCGCGCTGTCTGCTGGGACACACACAGGTCCCAGAGACAGCAGGGACCATTTGAATTGCGCAGCGCGACTCGCGCATGCACAGTAGGGAAGTGAAGCCGCAAAGCTTCATTTCCTGATTCCCTTACCGAAGATGGCGGCGGCAGCATCCGAGGACCGAGGGACGATTCGGCCTCGGGTGCCGACATCGCTGGACCCTGGGACAGGTAAGTGTCCTTATTTTAAAAGTCAGCAGCTGCAGTATTTGTAGCTGCTGACTTAAAAAAAAAAATTTGCGGGACTCCCGCTTTAAGCCTCGTACACACTATCGGATTGTTGGCCAACAGAGTGTCAGACTTTTGTCAAAAGGGCGTGTGCCTGGTTCATGTCTTGCATACTAAGCCAACAAACATTGGAATTCCAGCTCTTGAGCGCCACCCTTCGGGCACCTTCTGCTAATGTCAAGTTTGGTGAGCATTGATTCCGAGCATGCGTGTTTGTACTTTCGACTTGTGTGACGGACTTGTGTACAGACGATATGAAAATCTGACAACAGACCGTTGTCCTTCGAAAATTTACTAACCTGCCATCCAACATTTGTTGGACAAAAGTTGGACAAAAATTGTCTGGAGGAGCGTACTAACGGTCTGATTTTAGGCCAACAGTCTGTCATCACACAATCCCCTGCCAACAATCGGATCATGTGTATGAGGCTTAAGTTTTGTGGTGAATTATTTTTTTCTCCACTGCTAAAAGGTTATTGTCTGCAAAGAGATTTTAAAGTCTATTTGTGCAATGGTGTAATGATAATAATCCCTTGTGTCTGGAAGAGCTCACCCCCCACTCTTAATGCAATTTGGCCACAGCCACTGTTCACCGTAGTACACCTCATTACTACTCTCATTGGGTAACCCAAGAGGTGTCCCAGGTATTTTACAATTCTATAGAGTGTACTACAAAAAAATTGCTGTGCGACGTGAAAGTGTTCGGGTTTGGCTTGAAGAAAAGGTGGCAACCCTATATGTGACGAGTTAGCACATTGTACAATCTAGGATAAATAATAGAGAAAACTTTAGGATAATCATAAAAGGTGTATTTGCACATTAAGAAATTTGGATCCAATCACTATCCTCAACCTCCATAACAGCTCCAAAATACGCCCCTTCTTAACCAACGACATGACAAAGTTTCTAAATCACTTCCTGGTTTTCTCTCACCTCTTGACTAATGCAACTCCCTCCTTGTTGGCTACCTTTATGTAGGCAACACCCCCCCCCCCATCATGAATGCTGCTGCCAAACGTATCCATCTTATCAACTATTCGGTGTTTGCCACCGCTCTCTGTCAGTCCCTCCATTTGCTTGACCCCAGCCTTGTCTCAATACAAACAAAAATGCAAGCCCTCTTACTTTCTGGCTCCTTTGTCACCCACTCCCATGCTCCCCTCCAGGACTTTTCCAAAGCCTCTCCCATCTGTTGGAACTCCTTACCCCAATCTCTCCAACTATCTCATACTCTATCCACCTTTAGGAAAACCCTGAAAAACCATCTCTTTAGCCTATCCCGCCTCTAATGAATAAACTGTACTTTTACTTTCTCCATCAGCTCATCCCCCACAGTTATTACCTTTTGTATCACTTGACCCTTCCTTTTGGATTGTAAGCTCCCACAAGCAGAACCATTTGATTCCTCTTGTATTCAATTGTATTGTAACTGTACTGTCTGTCTGCATTTTGTACAGTGCAGTGCAAACTGTTGGTGCTATATAAATCATGTATAATAATAAAATTTCTTATTTCACTGGTGAAATTACATATATACAACATGTACAAGAAAAGAAATAGCCATAACTGTCATCTTTTGGCATTGATATTCCTAAAATAGCAACAGTTTTATGGCCATGTTATTCTGATAGAGGCTTCACCCAAGGCTTCGGGGAGACAAGCTGCTTGGCCAGCTAAGAAGCTTATTAAAAGTTCCTGAAAACTTCCATTCCCTCTGCATTTGCTATTGTTATTGCAGTAGTGCTGATGTAACTAGAAAATCAGTATGCTGAACTTCGAATTTATTTTAGACTTCACCTTACAGCTTATAGTGTCATTTACAGTGATCATTTTACCTATTAAATACTACTCTATTATTAAATAAATGCCATTATAAAAAACTCAGCACGTCTATGAACATAATGTCTAAAAGGCTGTTAATCAGTGGTTGTATTAAGCTTGATGACTCACAACAGACAAGTGCTCAGACTTTTATTTCCTTTATGTAAAAAAAGAATGTGAGCTACATAGTTGATGCAAATTGAATGTGAGGGCTTCCTTTCTCTCAATAGATCGCCTACTCATTAAAATAGAAATCCAGATTATGTATGTGACTGACGAATACAACAAAAGAAAATTTGGTATCATAAAATAGAAACAAAGGAATAGGGAGAGTGAACATGAGAGATGTCTGAATGGGAGAGAAGATTACCAGGTGACTTGAGGTAGATTCAGGTCAGGTCTGGTCAGGTCTACTGAAAGATCTAGAATGGGGGTCAGCAACCAGTAGATTATGGTCAGGTGACTGGTAAATCGTGGTCCGGGCTTGCTGACCTACCATCCCAGAGCATCAAACAGAGTGAAATGCAGAGGGACTACTTGTAAAGTTGAAGCTGTGGTAGAGACCAAGACCTACATAGGCTGTTGCCTCCTTTGTAGTGCTGGCTTCTGTCTCATGCGGAGTGATACCAATGCACTCCACCTTTTATCCCAGCTAGAGGTCTCCAGAGTGGTGGCAGCAGCATGAAAGAAGAGATCTTCAGGTCAGTGTGAAGCAATACACTGGGCATAATAGTATAGGGCTGCTTTCACACTAATGCGCTGTGGTTTACCTACGCCGCGCATACAGTGTAGTGTACCTGCAGACTTCCTGCAGGTTTGCTGCGCTTAGCCATATACTTCAATTATATACTGCAGGTTTGCTGTGCTTAGCCATAGACTTCTATTATATCCTGCAGGTTTGGTGTGCTTAGCCATAGACTTCTATTATATCCTGCAGGTTTGGTGCACTTTCTGAACTCACTAGTTTTGGTGCAGTTTCATAAAGTGCACCACACCTGCAGGATATACTAGAAGTCTATGGCAAAGCGTAGCTAACCCATAAAAGTTGCAAATGCACTGTGCTACACCCGCTCTGCAGGTAAACCACAGCACATCCATGAAAGCAGGGGGCTCAGTAAAGGTTAATTTGCATTTGCAGTTTGGGGGGTGGTAAAACCCCATAGTTAAGACGTGTTTTTATCACCCCAACCGCAGCCCCTTTAGCTGCAGTGGCCAGGAGTGTACACATCAGATTACAATGCACACATGCAAGAATGACATTTATCCTGCAAGGCTAGTTAAAAACACCTGAACATATCCAGCAAAGACCTTGCCATTGTGGACGTCAAATTCCCTGACACTAGTCACACTGAGGGCCAGAGTGACCCATAAGAGGAAGAAAGTATTTGGGAACCTCTTGTTTGTGCATGTAATGCCGCGTACACACGATCGGAATCTCCGACAACAAATGTTCGATGTGAGCTTGTTGGAAATTCCGACCGTGTGTAGGCTCAATTGGACATTTTCTGTCGGCATTTCCGACAACAAAAATTTATGAGCTGGTCCTCAAATTTTCCGACAACAAAATCCGTTGTCGTAAATTCCTAGCATGTGTAGACAATTCCGAAGCACAAAATTCCATGCATGCTCTGAATCAATTATGAGACGGAAGCGCTCGGTCTGGTAAAACTAGCGTTCATAATGGAGCACATTCGTCATGCTGCAAAGTTTTTAATCTTATAATGCAGCGCATTCTCTTCTTCGTTATAATGCTAGAATAATGAAGTTGTTTTGCTACTGATATTCACACAGAGTTCTGACAAACTGATTTCTTTATTATTTCTCGTGATCTCCTTAATCTTTTTTTTTTTGTAGCCAGATCTCCATAATAATGTTTATATTTTTTTTTTATAGTGATCTACTTTTTTTTGGTCAAGATCTCCTGATTTTTTTTTTTTCCTAGTGATCGCCATATTTTTTTCTCGTTTTATGTGTCAAGTTACCATAACACCATTACTATCTATTTTTTAACCTCAAGGAGATTGGTTGGTGTTGGTGCCCCTTGTTAATTTGACATTGTATTTTTGAAATGTACCTACCTACTCACAAACAAACTGTCCTTTTTGAACTAAAACACATAGCCAAGTATGTGTGATAAAAAATAGACATTTATTAGAGGTCATAACAAAATAAAGAGGAAGGATAAACTGGTGAAATTGGCAAAGCCTTTGTACCCCAGGGCACACATCAACTATTTGACAGGCAAAATTGGTAGCCTGAGGAGTCCATTTAATAGGGAGTACAATCCGGTCCATGACTCGTAGAGATCAGGAACTGCAGCAGGTGACATATATGTCCCGAGGCTGTGGTCATACAACAGCCTGCGTCTTTTGTCAGACCAGACCGAACCCAGGCCATCACTCTCAAGACTTCCTTGCACACTTCCTTCCACGCTTGCTTCCGGGCTGTGGCTCTGGTGTTGGAGTTGTGGCAGGAGGTGGAGGAGGTGGAGGAGGATGGTCCAACACACAGGTGGATTTTGCTTGTGAGTTCACCCCTCAACCCCTTATTTAGGGCCAGATAGATCACTTCCTCGCAAATGAGGCATTGGCCCACCTCTATTTTCTGCATTTTGCTGGCTACCATGCAGGCATAGGCCTCTTGAATATTGAGGGTGGTTCTGAGGGCCGCAGTAGCCTCCTGAATCAAAGAAAGCACTGACTCCTCCATGTTCCTCCCCTTCCTGGTACTTTTTGTTTTAAGGCAGGGGAGGGAACCTGGGATTCAGTTAGGCTACTGGGCACGGCCACCTCCTGGCTGCCACTTACCCCCGCCTGCTCCTGGCTGTGACTTTCCACGGCCTCCTCCTGGCTGTGACTTTCCATGGCCTCCTCCTGGCTGTGACTTTCCACGGCCTCCTCCTGGCTGAGACTTTCCTGTGTATGAAAATGGGATATAGTTTTAGTTTTTTTGGTCATCAATCACACACAATTTCGAGCTCATGACTGTTGCAAATTGAATGTTAACAAATAGAAAAGACTATCGTTTTGACCCCAGCATTTTTCATTCTTGTCCCAATCATTTTTGGCTACTACTGTCTATTGATATTTAAACCACTTTGTTAATTCCAAAATTAGTGATCAATACTAACATCTAGTTAACATCATTCAATTTTTGGACAAGAAATATGTTGAACAATGCTATACCTGGCTCAAGCTGGGCTCCTCCACATCTTCTTGGGTGGAAGGCCCAGGTTGTACGTCAGAAGCCTCATCTGAGGTGGAAGGAAGGGTTGAGAGTGATGGCCTGATTTCACTCTGGTCTGGCAAAAAACGCAGTTTGTCGTAATACCAGAGCCTGGGGACATAAATGTCATCTGCTGCTGCTCCTGATCTCATGGAATCCTGGACCTTTTTGCGCTCTCTATTATATGTGCTCCTCAGGCCACCAATATTGGCCTTCAAATAGGGGATGGTTGCCGTGGGAATCACCGGCTTCACCAATACCAGCAATTGATCCAGTGCTGCCTTCCTCTTTATTTTATTAGTAGAAAAAGGGCGTTTCACCTACCACAGACAGGGCAGCTCTCTGTATTTATTAATGAAGTTAGGGAGGAAGTCATGATCATTGAATCTATCCATTTTATCTGCAAGACACAACACAAGACAAACCCTAATGTCAGGCTAAACTCTCCTAATCTTGTCCCAATATAGGCCTCAATCTATAAACAGTATTGTAAGAGAAGTCCGGCTAACAGACGTGCATCTACGCACAAGCACTGGCGCACCAGTGTGTGTACAAAGAGGGACTTGTATTGGCACGTGTGCGCACATATGGGCGCCAAGTAAGCCTATTTAAACTGAACACTGACACATGAACATTGCTAAGTGGTCTTTCAGCTAGTGCCTTGTTTACCTGATCTGTTCCAGCTTCCTGTGTCTTGACCCGGCTTCACCTGAACCTTCTCCTTGACCTCTGCCTGCCTACCTGATCCCAGCTTGTGTTTGACTCTGCTTCTGCCTAATGTTACTGTACCTTGCTGCCTGTCTGTGTACAGAACCCGGCCTGTGTCCCCTCTCTGCCTCTGCCTCTCATCTCGGTACCTGCTATGTCCGGCTGTTGATGACCTCCTGGCTTACATCCCGGCTACGCCTCCCTCTGCTGACCCAGCGATATAGAGAACCAGTTTTCAGAGCCTGCCCAGCGCTCTTCAGCCACCTGGTTCCTGCCAAGGTCCAGCCAGCACCATCCACTACATCGGCCCTCGTGCCACTCTGTGTCCTTTACTCCCTGTCATCACTACCAGGGGTGTCGGACAGGAGGTGCAAGAGAAGTCCCCTCTCCAGCTCGATCTCCACCAGGTACGTGACAGTACCAGATGTCGGAGCTCGAGAGAGAGAGGGGCTTCGCCTCTGGAGTCTCTATGCTCGCAACTTGCGTCTCTCACCCAGGCAGTCTGCACCCTGCAAAAGAGCTACCAGCAGCTAGAGGATCGCATTCTACCCATGGCTCCTACTTTGGCACCTGCTACCGCACCTGGCTGCTCCTCATCTGAACTGACTTTTTTCATACCAATGGAAACTATGCCACCACCTGAACCTCGAGTTCCTGCACCAGAGCGATTCGCTGGCGACCGGCACAAATTCCGTGCATTTAAGAACTCTTGTGAGCTTTACTTTGCCCTACAGCCGAGAACTTTCTCAATAGAAACCACCAAGGTGGCATTTGCCATATCCCTACCTCTCGGAGACTCACAGTTTTGGGCTCATCAGCTTCGGGAACAGAACAGCACAATCTTGGACTCCCTCTCTTCATTCTTTGAAGCAATGGCTCAGCTCTACGATGACCCCAGCACACAACCACTGCAGAGTCAACCCTTCATACTCTACGCCAGGGTCATCGACCCGCTGAGGACTATGTGGCAGAATTCCGCCTGTGGGACTCTGATACAGGCTGGAATGATGACAAAAAAGAAGAATTACTCCTGCGCTCGTGAAGGCATTTTTGATGTAAATTGGTAGTACTGTTTAAAGTGACAGAACTGGAGAAGATGGTCATGCGTGTCCCGCTGCCTAAACTGACCAGATGTGGGCTGGAGAAGACTGTGTGGGAAAGGTGGATGGAAGGCGCATGATCAAACGCTTACATCAAAAACACACAGTGTATGCATGTACAATGGAATACAAACATGTAGGTAATACATATATATATATATACTATGTTTCATAAGAGTTAGGTTACAAAATATGCACTTAAAAGGTTAAAAGTGAGACATGCCCATGTAAAGGCAAGTTTTTAGAAATAGGCTGACGCGTTTCGAGGATAACCTCTTCATCAGAGCCTTGAGAACAGGAACAGTCTGTGCAAACCGGTAGACCAACATATATACATAAGAAGGAGTGCCTAGTTGGGAGATATAACCTGTGATGAATAATTTATTCTCTTTAGCTCCATACCAGTCCACATCCAAGCGCTCTAAATGAAATAAAAATCATATATGTATAGTACAGAGCACATAGAAAATGTATGCTACACAGTGCAGACTGGAGACGTATGGTTGAAGTATGAATTCAAAATGATATGATAGATAAAATCACACATATGTAGATTTTGAAATGATAAAAGATATAATAGCAATGTATAAAATAATAGAACATTAAAGCAAACAAACGTAAAAATGAAAATGTAAAAATAATATAAAAAAAATATATATATATAAAAAAAGTAAAAATATAGACATAGAAAAGCCTTGTTCACTTGGTGGTTTACCCCTAAACATGTTGTCTAGGGTGTTTTGTAAAAGAAGCATGTGAAAGAAATTGATCGTGCTTATACACTCACACTTGTACAGATAGATATCTAGATTTGTGAGAAAGAAGCACATGAGACACATAGAAAATGTGTGTATATATATATATATATATATATATATATATATATACGAAGTACATATACACTAATCTAATGTACAGAAAATCTCTCGCACCGCATGAAAAGTCATGTTATATTCATGCACAATGGACATGCGCATGCGTGTGCATACATCCCTGCCAGCACATGGACAGCTGTATAACAACAAAAATGGGTGCAGGCATATGAACACACACATATATATATATATATATATATATATATATATACCCACACATGTGCATGTGACATGTTCCTATGCAGAGTGTGCATCATGTCTGCGGAGTGGGAATCAACAGTGTATGTTGCATGATAGCAGGGCAAGAGCATACTGGATGTGAGTAGGTCAGTGTGCACCAATGCATGTGGACCACGCATGCAGAGGAGTGTACATTAGTGAGCTCTTAGAAGTGCTTATTACCATAAGTGAGGGTGACATACTGGTAAGTATATGTGGGAGAACTGGATCACACCTACCTATGAGGTATAGCGAAAATATTTTGAAAATTTTTTTTTTGCCTTTTTTACTGTGGGGCTGTCGAGTGTATCTGCAGAGGGAACGAAAACAAAGGAAAAGAGGTTGGCCGGGGGGGGGGGGGGATGAATAGACCTATGAGAGATCTCTCAGGATGCTTATAGGAAGTCAAGTGTAACCACATTAAAGTGGAGTTCCACCCATTTTTACAACTCTTCAGCATCCCTCACTAAACAGTGCACTGTAAACGAATTGGATATTTTTTTATTTTTTTTTCTCAGCACCAACTGTATATCTGCTGTATTCATTTTTCACTTCCTCCTCCCTGGCCGCGGCCCATCGCATCATTTCCTGTTTGCAATGCCTCCTGGGAAGGGGAGGCAACTTCCTCTGACACTGCCGTTGCTATGGAAACCTGACCTGAAACCTATTACACTGCTTGTGCTGCACTGAGCACTGAGGAAGAAATACAATCTGGCTTCAGATGCCCACACTAAAGATGGCCACGGCCTGCTGTAAGTTTATGAAATAACAATCTACTGCTATAAACTAACAAAACAGACCTTAGTTTAGAGACTAACTTTACTAGAATACATTAAGCTTGTGTATTATAGGGGTATTTTTATTTAAAAAGTATAATTTCGGCTGGAACACCACTTTAAAATAATGCAGAAATGTGGAGTGCCCAGAGTGTGTGGGATAACCGGATAGCTGACCTGTCTCCAAAGCTGTGGGGGGAAGCAGCAGCTTGCGTTCGTCCCTGGGGGCTGGAGAGTCGTAAATTCTGTGAGGGTGGGAGGTAGAAGATGTCTCCCCCAATATTCTGTACCTACAGAAATCTAAGGCTGTCTCCGTCCACCTGAGACATGGGTAATATAATGGAATGAAAAGTATGTGCAGGCTTGTATAAGAGCCGACAGGGGGTGGGTCCGGGGGTGGGCTTGTGAGTCCGTGGCTGACCAGGAAGGTGGGTAGGTCTTACATTTGAACGCACGCCATCCAGTAAATGGGCGTGGTTATGCGTTCTAGATACCGATCACATGTCTAGATATCTGTCTGTTCCCAGAGGAGGATGATCTAACAAGTGAGCAGTCTTGTAACGAGCCAGACCACTGTATGCTGTGAAAACAACAAACATAGGCGGCTCCAGTCAGCAGGCACATGATAGGTGTGTGGAGACGTATATCAAATGTGGGTGGAACCGTAGGTGCCATGCCTATCCGAGGTATACACAAAGACATATATATATACATTTTATATTAATAAATGGTATAATAGTAATAATACTGGCCTGCAGAGTGCAATTGCGATGTACAAGAGGCAAAATGTAGGGGAGATTCTGGTGTCTCAAGTTGGTTGTGGAAAAGGAAATATATATATATATATATATATATATATATATTTGCATAAAGTGCAGATAATGGTCACTGTAATATCTAGTACTGTAAGATGTATTTGTTTAGTGATGATGTATACAGATAGGGCTGTGTAAGTAAGTAAAAAAAGGGGGATGGAGGGAATAAAACAGACTGCTGGTGCAGATGGCTTTGGAAGCTCATGATGGATAAATGAGGAGACGGATGTAGAAATAATTGTAGTTTCAAAAATGAGAATAAAGTAGAATAGAAAAATGGTCATAATGGAAAATTGACAAGAGCAGTGCAGGAATGCTTAAAGTGGGAATAAACTCAATACATGCTGGTATGCAAGATCCTCATCCATTCCATCAGGAGCCATTGACCCAAGAGTGAAAATCCAGAATGATTCTTGTCTACAGAGTCTCTGAAATCTCCTCCCCATATCGTCATCTTTTTTGATGGCTTCAATGCCGAACACTTTAAGGCCTATTGGGTTTCCATTATGGCATTCTCTGAAATGCCTAGGCACTGAATAGTTGTGACTTTTCTTATTTTTCATGGACTGATCGTTCGTGTTGCTATTGATAATGCTGCATTTGTGCTCGCTGAATCTTGTCCTCAGTGGACATATTGTACGTCCGACATAAAGTAAGCCACATGGAAAACTAAACCATAGACCAAGTAGGAAGTGCCACAATTGATGAACTGGCCGATTTTGTGGTTCTGGCCGTCGGAACCTATGACTTCCTTTTTGCGGTGTGACATAAAAGCACAAGCTCCACAGTTTCTAACTCCACATTTAAAGTTTCCTTTTTGGTCAAAGATAGATGTCCAGCGGCCAGTGGTGGTTATTTGGTTTTCAAACTCTGCTTGGTGCTATCAGACTTCTAAGGTCTTTTGATTTTCGAAACACAATTTCAGGTCTGGATGGTAAGATTGGATTGAGGATGGTATCTTTTTTGAGGATGTTCCAATTCCTCTGAATAACTCTCTGGATGTTGAATGCTTTTGTATTGTATTGTGTACTGAATCTAATAGAATTAGAGCGATCTCTGTCGATGATCCGATTGTTTCTCCCGGTTTTGTTGACCTCCATCGCCATAGTGACTGAGGGATTTACATCATACTGTGTCCAATATTTTGAGAAAGCTTGTTCTATGAGGTGTTCTTCTTATCCCTTCTCAAGGAATTTCTTTTTAAGAATGGACCCTTGCTTTTCATAGTCGCCTTTTTTGGTACAGGTTCTCTTCAGCCTGCAAAATTGCCCATAGGGGATGTTGCGGATCCATTTTTGATGGTGGTGGCTTTTCGCATGAAGGTAAGAATTCCCTGCACTGGGTTTGAAATGAGTTTTAGACAGGATCATACCTTCTTCGTCGATTTGTAGGTCGAGGTCCAAGAAGACGAGTGATGTATCGTCAACCACATGGGTAAATAAGATACCAAATGGATTGGAATTACAGTATTCAATGAATTTGTTTAAATCCGTATTCTATCTGTTCCAAATGATCAGAATATCATCTATGTATCTGGTGTAGAGGGCAAACTGATCTTTGAAGGGATTATTGGCCCAAATGGACCTGTCTTTCCAGAAACCCATGAAGAGGTTAGCGTAGCTTGGAGCAAATTAAGCTCCCATGGCTGTCCCTCTAGTTTGTCTAAAGTACTCACCCACAAAAGAGAAATAATTATGGGTGAGACAAAACTCAATGGAGTCGAGGAGAAATTTGGTCTGTAGGGGATGTATATCACTCTTGGATAGAAAGTACTCAACTGCTTCTATGCCATATTTGTGTTCAATAGATGTATAGAGTGATTACACATCCAGGGAGAGCCACTTGAAATGCGGTCGCCATGAGAATGATGAGAGAATTTCGAGCATATGTCTAGAATCTTTCATAAAGGATGGGAGTTGTATTACTAGATCTTGTAAAAAGTGATCAATATAACATCCTAGATTGCTTGTTAGGCTGTCTATCCCCGCGATAATGGGTCTGCCCAACTGGATTCGTCTGATCTTTGTGGATCTTGGTGGATGTGGTAGAAGTGAAGGGTTAGTGGATATTGCTTGTTCAGGAAGATGTATTCGCTTTTTGTGATGACTCCATTCTCTCTGGCCTGATTTATTAGAACTTCAAGAGTGATTGAAAAAGATGGTAGTGGATCGGCAGGAAGTTTCTTGTATGTGTCGATATCACCAAGGAGTCTCAAAGCCTCTGCCATATAGTCGTCCCGATTTTGAATTACTAGACCACCACCCTTATTGGCTTGCCTGATAATTATATCTTCTCTGTCTTGGAATTTCTTGAGGATTTCTTTTGGGACTTCATGATCTTTGTTCTTGATATTTATAGATTTGCCATTGGGGCAGCTTTTTTTGCAGATCCTTTTAATCTCATCCAACACTATCTCATAAAAGATTGGAATAAACTTTCCTTTTGCCCAGTGGGGATGGAAAGAAGACATAGGTTTGAAATCTGTATGCAAGATCTGTTTTTTCATGAGGGCTAAGAGTTCTGGTTCCATTACATAGTCCTCGCAGGCTCCCTCTTGAAATAAGCTCTCTAGATTTTCAAGTGCGTTGTCCCCATTTTGTACATTATCGGATATAGTGCTTGTAGGTGACGATGACATTTTAGAGGGTAATTTAGGAAGAGCAAAGTACCATTTGAGGGTAAGGTTTCTCGTGTACCTATTGAGGTCCACAAAGATCTCAAAGAGATTTGGAGGATTTTTGGGGGCAAAGTTGAGACCCTTGCGTAGAACGTTGAGTTCTGTGTCATCAAAAACTGAACTAGAAAGATTGAAGATTTTGATTGTAGTGCGTGTTGGAATTACCTTTTCCCTCTTTTTGTTGTTCTTTCCTCCCCGTCGGCCCCTTCTTCTCCATCTTCTCATTTTCTTATCAGTCTCTGTGGCAGTTCCAGAGGGATCTCCTGTTGATCCGTGGGATTCCAGCCTCCCACAGCTCCCTCTCCTAAAAAAATACACGGTTACAGATTTTCCATAGGTTTTTGATGGGTTGGTGTATCAGCTGTCTGCTGGCTAGTGTGATTTTTGGTTGTAGTTGTTTCTGGCGATGGAGTTTGGTTCATACTCTTTGTATTATTGGTGATGTTATTATCAGTTTTCCTTGTATTGGTGGCAAGATCATTTGTATGCACTCTTGTTTCCTGAGCTTTGGCTCCTGATGATGGAGTTTGGCCATTTTCTCTGCCCAGTTTTTTTGTCCATTTATTTTTGTTTTTGTCAATGTAATTATGGGGGTGGGAGGATGCTGCCACCTGGTGGTCTTTATGGGTCAGTACGCTCCCCCCCCCCTCTCCCTTGAGTTTTATTTGGATGTTTTTGTTGATGGTTATTATGGGAGCCTCTGTTAGATCTCTGTCTATTGGTTTTGCGCTTATTAGTGTTATTTTTCATGTGGCGTAAGGGTGTCTTTTGAAAGAGTGGTTCTGGCTTTTGTGTATGAAAGCGGTCGCCATCCATAGGCCTTGTCCATTCGAATACTCGCCCATACAGGTAGTCCAGCCTGTCCCTCTCAACCTGATTTCTTACTAATGAGATTGGTTTCAAAGCTAACCATTTGGTAATTGATTTTCTTATCCCAATCATTGAAAGACGTGAGATCTGTAAAGGGGGCCAGATCATTCTGGACACCTTTTAGGTCACTGCGGATTTTTTGTAGATTTCTCTCTCTTTGGGTGATGATTGATAGGAGTAATTTTTTTATTTAGTTCTCTCATTTGAATAGCCCATGCGTTTTTGAGATCGTCATCTAGCCAAACGCAAGTCTTAGTCAGTCTTAGTCCTCTTGGCACACGGTTTGTTTTGATGTAATTTTCAAGTAGTAGGATATCCCACCATTGTGTCATTTCTTTCTGTAGAAAAACATAAAAATGTAAAAATATAAAATATATATATGTGTATATATATATATATATATATATATATATATATATATATATATATATATATATATATATATATATATATATATATAAGTAAAAATATAGCCATAGAAAAGCCTTGTCCACTTGGTGGTTTACTCCTAAACGTGTTGTCTAGGGTGTTTTGTAAAAGAAGCATTTTTTACATTTTTATGCTTTTACATTTGTTTTCTTCAATGTTCTATTATTCTATACATTGCTATTATATCTTTTATCATTTCAAAATCTACCTATCAATCTATCTATCAATTTGAATTCATACTTCAACCATATGTCTCCAGTCTGTACTATGTAGCATACATTTTCTATGTTCTCCGCACTATACATATATGATTTTTATTTCATTTAGAGCGCTTGGGAGTGGACTGGTATGGAGGTAAGGAGAATTAATTATTCATCACAGGTTATATCTCCCAACTAGCCACTCCTCCTTATGTACATATGTTGGTCTACCGGTTTGCACAGACTGTTCCTGTTCTCAAGGCTCTGATGAAGAGGTTATCCTCGAAACATGTCAGCCTACTTCTAAATACTTGCCTTTACATGGGCATGTCTCACTTTTAACCTTTTAAGTGCATATTTTGTAACCTAACTCTTACAAAATGTAGTATATATATGTATTACCTACATGTTTGTATTCCATTGTACATGAATAAACTGTGTGTTTTTGATGTAAGCGTTTGATCACGCGCCTTCCATCCACCTTTCCCACACAGGCTGGAATGATGCAGCCTTACGGCATCAGTTCCGCCTTGACATGTCTGAAGAGCTCAAGGATGAGCTTGGTCGTGTGGGGATCCCCAGTTTCCTTGAAAACCTTGTTAATCTTGCCATCCCGCTTGATCGGAGGTTCAGAGAGAGAAGGGCAGAGAAGGCTGGCATCTCCATTCCCCCAACGAATCGCTAGGCACATCCCATGCAACTTGGACTTTTGCGTTCTCCACTTTCTAGTGAGAAAAAGTTGCAGCGACGAAGGGAGGATTTGTGTCTATACTGTGGGGTAGCGGGACATTATCTTCAAAACTGCCCTGTGAGACCTACAAGAACCAAGACCATACCCTCTACCTATCTTGCCAACTGTTCCATAGGGAGTAGAGCTGCACATATCACTTTGTCCCTGTCACTTCAGATTCCAGGGAAAGATATCCAAGTATCAGCCATAATCGATTCCGGAGCCTGCAGCTGTTTCATAGACAAGGACTTTGCCCTACATCATCAAATCCCTTCACAAGCAAAAACGCACCTGTTGTCCATCCATCTGGCCGATGGATCCCGTCTCAGGTCTGGGCCTATAACGCATGAGACTTACTCACTACTGGCTGTATCAGATACCGGTCATCGGGAATACTTACGCTTGGACATTATTCCATCCCCTCTGTTTCCCGTTATCCTGGGCATCCCCTGGTTGCAAGCCCACAAGCCGCAGATAAACTGGGAATCAGGAGAACTGACCTTCTCATCCGCCTACTGCCAGCAGTACTGCCTTTACCCTATTCCTATGAAACCTGCACCCCTTCTTGGGGTACATACTGACTCTCCCGTGTCACAACTCATACCAGCCGCCTATCATGAATTCCTAGAAGTTTTTGATAAACGGAAAGCAGACATCCTACCGCCTCACTGCCCGTATGACTGCCCAATTGAACTGTTGCAAGGTGCATAAATTCCTTTCGGGCGCATCTTCCCCCTCTCTGAACTGGAACTTAAAGTACTACGTCAGTATATTGATGAAAACTTGGAGAAGGGTTTTTTCCGGCCTTCCACGTGCCCCGCGGGTGCTGGAATCTTTTTTGTAGAAAAAAAGGACCATACCTTGCGCCCCTGCGTTGACAACCGGGAATTAAACAAGATCACCATCAAAAACAGATATCCTTTGCCCCTGGTTCCGGAACTGTTCCAACGCTTCAAGACGTCCACAGTGTTCACAAAACTTGACTTACGGGGTGCAGGTAAGTTTGGATAGTTTGGATCCGCGAAGGGGACAAATGGAAGGCGGCTTTCCGCACTAGATTTGGACACTATCAGTATCTCGTCATGCCCTTCGGGTTGTGCAATGCCCCAGCAACATTTCAGCATTTTGTCAGTGACATTTTTAGAGATTTCCTTGATCTGTTCCTGACTGTCTACTTAGACGACCTCCTGATTTTCTCCAATTCCCTCTCTGCACACCGCGAACATCTGAAGAAGGTCCTCAGCCGGCTAAAGGATCATGGACTATTTGCAAAAGCTGAAAAATGCGAATTTGAAAAACAAACAATTCAGTTCAGTTCCTATTATTTCCACCACAGGCATCTCCATGGATCCCCAAAAAGTTAAATCTATCCTCCAATGGCCCACTCCTACAGACAGGAAGAGCACACATAGATTCATGATTTGCCAATTTCTATCACAAATTTATTAAAAATTTCTCTGCCATCATCTCTTCTATCACCCAGCTTACAGGACAAAACACCCATTTTTCATGGACACCTACAGCACAAGCAGCTTTTGACCAGTTAAAGACTCTGTTCACCTCGGCACCCATTCTGCAGCACCCAGACTCCGCATCACCTTATGTCCTCGAGGTGGATGCTTCAGAAAATGCCATGGGAGCCATCCTGTCTCAGCGTCGAGGAACAAAGTCCCTGTTACATCCCATCACCTTCTCGAGGAAACTCAGTCCCGCGGAGAAGAACTACGATGTGGGTGACCGAGAATTACTAGCCATAAAAACAGCCCTACAAGAATGGCGTTACTTACTGGAAGGAGCGCCGCACCCCATTTTGATCTTTACCGATCACAAAAACCTTGAGTATCTTAGAACTGCCAGACGATTGAGGCCACGTCAAGCCAGGTGGGCACTGTTCTTTTCCCGTTTCTCCTTCCACATTACCTTCAGACCGGGTTCCAAGAACGGTAAAACCGATGCGTTATCACGCATGTATGCAGAAGAGGAAGGACATCACCAGACAGACACAATCCTGCCGGCCCAGAGTTTTCTGTTGCTACAAGCAGACCTAATCACCCAACTTAAGCAGGCATCCACAAGGGATGTTCTACCACCAGGTGTCTATTTCCAGGAACAGGAGGGGCTATTCTTGCACAACCAAAAGGTATTTGTACCCCCAAGCTTTAGCCCCAAGATCCTCAGCTTGTGCCATGACCACCCCTTGGCAGGACATTTTGGGGTAACCAAGAAGGTGAAGCTTGTACAGCGGACCTTTTGGTGGCCAAATCTAAGGTCTGATTGTAAGGATTATGTCTGTACCTATGGGGTCTGCAACAGAAGCAAGAATGATAAAACCAAAGCCTGGGGCCTGTTAAGGCCATTGTCCATTCCCAAGAGACCCTGGGAGATGATCAGTATGGATTTTATCGTTGAGCTTCCACCTTCTGAAAGATTCACCACAATCTTTGTGATCGTGGACAGATTAATAAAGATGGCCCATTTCGTCCCTATGTTAGGAACCCCGTCTGCAACAGAGACCACTTGTGCTTTCGTCAAGGAAGTGGTGAGACTCCATGGAGTACCCAGCAGTATCACCTCCGACCGAGGGGTACAATTTACATCGAAGTTCTGGAGAGAACTGTGCAAGATGTTAAAGATCAAGACTTGTTTCTCATCAGCCTATCACCCCCAGAAGAATGGCCAGACCGAGCGCACAAACCAGACGTTGGAACAGTATCTTCTGTGTTTCTCATCCTCAAGGCCTATGGAAGCTGTCGTCATCCATAGGCCTTGTCCATTCAAAAAAACCTTGTCCAAAACCTCAAATTGAGGGAGCAGTATCAGTACAGAAGAATCAAGAGAGTGCTGCAAAAAAGTATTTTGTCGTGTGTTCCTATTATTTTTATTATTATGATGTTCGTGCTGCTCCATGTGCTTTTCTTTACTGTTGTACAGTTTAAAATGGTGTTTAAAATGGCAAGTTTCAGGTTCGTGGGCACAGTAATCGTTTGTAGTAAACATAGTTAATTTGCCCACTAATACAATGTTTTTGGCAGATGCAGGTTAACTACATTTGTTCATGCCTATTTGTCTTAAAAGAAGTTTGTTGTCTAGATGGGTTTGTAACTAGAATGAAATGCAAACTTGATTCAGTGTAAGTAGAGGACACTCAGCAAGCTGTTTACACATCTGGACGCAGGAGCACTAGTGTGGGAACCAGAACACCCTTTTTAGGGTGTCCCACACAGGTGCTCCAGTGGATACTAAGGGTGTCTCCATGTGTGAAACTTGCACAAAACAAGCAGGTATTCTAGCTTTAGAAAAGGAAAAAAAATAATGTTTATAGCTTGGAACTCTGCCAAAACAGACAATTGTACGTCACTTCCAAGCAATGTTTCATATACCTAATTCTGTCCTCAAATATCTGTGTCCTAAGTATACCTATTTTTTAATTCACATAGGGGAGAAAAGACTCGGGACATCAGAGAACACCAGGGACCCCCAACCTCAAACAGAAGAGGAGGTCACCACACCACAACCTCAGGATGTGGAGGAAGGGGAGGTTTATGAAGTGGGCGAAATAGTGACCACAACAGGTGAGTGTCTGAGACCACAGCTTCAGGTAATAAATGTATGCCTGCATATTTATAATACATGGGTGCGTTTTTTTATTTTTAGGTGATGTGGATGTTGTGGAAGAAGAATCTCATTTCACCAGTGCAAGTGCACACGTCCTCATCGGGGAGATCATGGTGTGCAATCATGATTTAGAGCTGATAAAGGAAAACATCAATGATGTTCAAAAAAAAAAAGAACATCATTGATGTTTTAGGCAGAATCTAAAACACACAAAAATTGTACCGTTTTGTTGTGTAAATTTTTCTTTTAAATCAAGTTTTAAAGTATTTTAAAAGCCAAATTTTGAAGATGCACACAGTGTGTCAACATGTGCTATCTGCCATCACGGGATATCAATGTACGCGTTTTGTGGGTGCAACCACTTCCTCGCAACTAAAGTAGGTGAGAGGAAGGGATTGCACCCCCCAAAACATTGATCCCCCATGATGGGAGCTAGCACATGTTGACATTAGGCATGGGATCAGGAGGGAAATCCATATTTTGACTCCCAATTTGTGTGCATCTTCAAAATTTGGCTTTTATAGGGGTGACATCACCCCATCTGATGAAGGAAAAATCATCACAGTTTGGACATACTAATGACTGATATTGCCTTCACTTTGTCAAAGTTGAACTTTGTAAGTTCCTGAGTTGTGTATGTTTTTATGGTTTAAAACATGCCTGTTTAAAGCAAAAAAGGCTATTTGTACTGTCAAATCTAAAAATGTTATACAACAAATATATTGGTTTGTTCAAAAACCCTTTTCTAACGCACATGTGAATGTGCTTTGAGTAAAATGTTTTATACTCAACAATGTGTGGCTTCTTCTTTCAATGCTCAATACCAGTTTTTGGAGTAAGTTGGTGTTTACAGTGACAATGGGGGTTATTTACTAAAGGAAAATCCACTTTCAGTGCAGTTTCAGTGCAGTTTCAAGTGCACTTGTCGTGCAAAGTGGATTTGCCTTTAGTAAATAACCCCCATAGTGCTCTAAAATTTGCCACAATCAGGCCATTTTTGGTACTCAAAACAATTGATAATTCATGGTGCTGAAAATGATCTGTTTTTTTTTTTTAGCATTAATGCATTACATACATTAAAACAAAATTTAAGGTGTGTGTGTATCAGACCCACAACATAATAGTTAGCTGAAGAAGAGATTGTCACCTCATGTATCAAATAAATTACGTTTGCACTATTGAAGAAAATGGCCAAAAAGAAAAGCCCATTGGAGAACCTAGGAGACAGCTAAAAGAAACACAAGCAGTAAATCAAATGAAATATTATTTCAGTTTAACCACTTAACAACCGGCCCATAGCCAAATGAAGGCTACAGGGCGGTTGCTTAACTCTGGGAAGGCGTCCAGGGACGTCCTCCCAGAACTCCGCTCTCGCGCGCCCCCAGAGGACCCGGCGCACGGATCTCGGTAAATGGCCGCTAATCGCGGCTGTTTACCATGTGATCGCTCCGTCAAATGACAGAGCGATCGCATGTAAACAAACCCGGTTCCTCTCCTCCCCTCTCTGTACCGATCGGTACACTGTGAGGGGAGAGGGGGAGGGATCGGATGGTAGCAGCGCTGTGGGCTGCATCTGTAGTGCCCACAGCGCTGCACAGTGACAACTGCCATCCATCCCTCCATGCTCAGCCATCCCTCAATGCTCTGCAATACCTTGCACTACTCTGCAATGCCCTGCAATGCTGTGCAATACTCTGCAATACCCCACAATACTCTGCAATGCCCCACAATACTCTGCAATACCCCACAATACTCTGCAATGCCCCACAATACTCTGCAATACCCCACAATACTCTGCTATACCCCACAATACTCTGCAATACCCCGCAATACTCTGCAATACCCCACAATACTCTGAAATACTCTACAATACCCCACAATACTCTGCAATACTCTGCCATACCCTGCAATACCCAGAAATACCCCACAATACTCTGCAATACTCTGCAATACCCTGCCATACTCTGCCATACTCTGCAATACCCCGCAAAACTCTGCAATACTCTGCCATAACCCGCAATACTCTGCCATACCCAGCCATACTCTGCAATACCCAGCCATACTCTGCAATACTCGGTGATACCCAGCCATACTCTGCAATACCCAGCCATACTCTGCAATACTCGGTGATACCCAGCCATACCCAGTCATACTGGGCGATACCCTGCCATACTCAGCCATACCCAGCCATGCTCAGCCATACCCAGCCATGCTCAGCCATATAATCAGCCATACCCAGCCATGCTCAGCCATACCCGGCCATGCTCAGCCATACTCAGCCATACTCAGCCATACCCAGCCATACCCAGCCATGCCCAGCCATACCCAGCCATGCTCAGCCATACTCGGCCTCTGTATGTGGCCAGGCTGTGGAAGTCTCACACATGTGGTATCGCCGTACTCAAGAGGAAAAGGAGAATCTATTCTGGGGTGTAATTTTTGGTATGTACATGCTATGTGTTATAAATATTGTATAAATGGACAACTTTGTGTTAAAAAAAAAGTGTTTTAACCACTTCCCGCCCGCTGTCATACGACGTCCTTGACTTTGTGCGGGGATATCTGAATGATGCCTGCAGCTACATGCATCATTCAGATATCAGCTTTTTCATCCGGCGATTCCCTACACCATAAGATTGATCATGGCAGGTGTTACACTGCTTTATCGTTCTTACGGGAGGCGAGAGGGGACGCCCCCCCTCCCGCCGCCCTCCGGTGCTTCTACTGACTCACCGCTACAATCGAAGCCAGAATCGTTTTTTGGGGTTTTTTTGTTTTTTTTATTTCAGGCACAGCCTAGAGGTGAGATGTGGGGTCTTACTGACCCCATATCTCACTGTAAAGAGGACCTGTCATGCCATATTCCTATTACAAGGGATGTTTACATTCCTTGTAATTGGAATAAAAGTGATCAAAAAAATTTTTTTGGGGAAAAAAGTGTCAAACTAAAATAAAGTAAAAAATTTTTAAAGCGCCCCTGTCCATGTGCTCGCATGCAGAAGCGAATGCATACGTAAGTCCCGCCCACATATGAAAACGGTGTTCAAACCACACGTGAGGTATCGCTGCGATCGGTAGAGCGAGAGAAATAATTTTGGCCCTAGACCTCCTCTGTAACTCAAAACATGTAACCAGTAAAAAATTTTAAAGCGTCGCCCATGGGGATTTTTAAGTAGTGAAGTTTGGCGCCATTCCACAAGTGTGTGCAATTTTGAAAGGTGACATGTTAGGTATCTATTTACTCAGCGTAACTTCATCTTTCATATTATGCAAAAACATTGGGCAAACCTTACTGCTTTGGTTTTTTTTAAAGCACAAAACTTTTTTTTTCCAAAAAAAACGCGCTCGAAAAATTGCTGCGCAAATATCGTGTGAGATAAAAAGTTGCAATGATCGCTATTGTATTCTCTAGGGTCTTTGCTAAAAAAACATATATAATGTTTTGGGGTTCTATGTAATTTTCTAGCAAATAAATGATGATTTTTACATGTAGGAGAGAAATGTCAGAATTGGGAGCTCCAGAACGCCTGAAGGTGCTCCGTGCATGTTGGGCCTCTGTATGTGGCCACGCTGTGTAAAAGACTCACACATGTGGTATCACCGTACTCGGGAGTAATAGCAGAATGTGTTTTGGGGTGTAATTTGTTGTATGCATATGCTGCGTGTGAGAAATAACCTGCTAATATGACAATTTTGTGAAAAAAACAAACAAAAAAAAACTTGATTTTGCAAAGAATTGTGGGAAAAAATGACAACTTCAAAAAACTCACCATGCATCTTTCTAAATACCTTGGAATGTCTTCTTTCCAAAAAGGGGTCATTTGGGGGGTATTTATACTTTTTTGGCATGTTAGGGTCTTAAGAAATGAGATAGGCCGTCAGTAACTCAGGTGTGATCACTTTTCAAATATTGGCACCATAGCTTTTGGACTCTAACTTTCACAAAGACCAAATAATATACACAAATTTGGGTTATTTTTACCAAAGATATGTAGCGGTATAAATTTTGCCCAAAATATACGAAGAAAAATTGCTAATTTGCAAATTTTTATAACAGAAACGAAGAAATGTGCATTTTTTTTCAGATTTTTTGGTCTTTTTTCTTTTATAGCGCAAAAAATAAACAACCCAGCGGTGATTAAATACCACCAAAAGAAAGCTCTATTTGTGTGAAAAAAAGGAAAAAAATTTCATATAGATACAGTGTTGCATGACTGAGTAATTGTCATTCAAAATGGGAGGGCACCAAAAACTTTTTAACATTTTAAAAATGTTTCTCAAACATTTGCTGGCATATCAATGGCCCCCCTACCTGCAAAGTATTCCAGATATTTTTGATGGACTTCGCGGGCGTTTTGGGGGGGCAAGCCAGGACAGCCAGCTTCAAGCACCGTCAGGGTTGACTGATCTGGCAATCCTGTCTCAGGCCCAACTGAGGCCACATAGTTCGAAGCATTTCTCCTTAGAAAGTTGTGCATAATGCAGCATGCAAGTACGATATGTTTTATTTTGTATTCTGCCATGTGAATTGGCATCAGGAATAGGCGGAACCGGCTGGCGTATGTCGCCGACACCACCGCTAACATCACAATACTATCAAACCCCTTATAGTTGTAATAGTATGGCCCCGAGTTGGGGGGTGGCATGATGTGGACGTGTTTCCCATCAATTGCCCCACCGCAGTTGGGAAAGTCCCACCGCTGGGCAAGTGGGATGCCACAGTCTGTCATTCCTGTGGCATTGAAGGAAACTGTGGAGTCAAACAAGAAAAAAAAAATGTACTTTTGCACATAACATTGCAAGCAGATTAAACACAAACATTCTTGGCCAACATCAGTATAACATTTATTTTAAGGAGTATTTAAAGACAAAAATATAAGGTCCACTTATCAGTATGCTGAATGCATACATAATGGGTGTAACTTTGGCCAGGCCCTCCTTACACTATTGGCAGCCCACTGGACAGGTAAGAAGTGTCATAATACAAAAATATGAATACACACTGTACAAATTGAAGCACAATTTTACATTCTGGAATTACCTATCAAGATAATAGGAGAACAAAACTCGAAACAGTACCATTTGAAAGTATTTAGGCGGGCCCTTGCACTACATGCTTTGGTGAATTCATCCATAAATATGAACACAAAAGAGGTAGGTATAGTGTGTATGGGTTTGGCAAAGTCAGCAGATAGAGGACTGGTATCGGTTGACTTAGCGATTGGGGGGAGGGAGGGTTCCAAATGAGTTTGGGACCCCCCCAAAAAAAAGCCTCTTGCAATCACATTTGTACACATTTTAGGGGGTGTTTAGGGTAAATTAGCACAATGGAGCTGACAAAATACATTGTTACGTGACTAGGCTACGTGTGTATGGGCCCAGGATAGCATGCTGGGGAGGATAGTGAAAGCAAATATGCACGAAGGACAAAAAAGGAACTTTAAAAACTTCCAGCATGCATGAGGACAAAGGGGACGTTTGCAGCATATTACAATCATGGTAATTATGGAATGATGAAATAAATACAATATTAGCATTAGCAAACATTAAATACATAGAAAGTGATGTTAAAGGAAAAAATTTACCCTAATATAGTCCTTCTGCAGGAACTGAATGATGGCAGAACAGGTCTCTGGAATAATGATTTCCAGAGCCTGGGGGGAGATGCCTGTCGAGAACTTGATGTCCTGCAGACTTCTCCCCATCGCCCAGTACCGCAAGGTGGAGACTAGCCTCTGCTCGGGAGTGATGGATTGCCACATGCAGGTGTCCTGCTTTGTAATATAAGGGGACAGCAAAGCCAACAAACGGTGAAAAACGGGGTCCGTCATCCGGAGATAATTCCTGAAATCATCAGGATTATTCTCACGGATCTCAACAAAGGCATGTGCGAGTATTGGTCACGCTGGAGCATCCAATTCTTCGTCTACAAACTCCTCCCCGCCCTGTCCATGGACTGGGCTTGGGTCAAAGTAAGAACCCCAGCACCAAGCCCCCACATAGCACGAACTCTACGATGAGTACATTCCGGCAACATGGCTAGAAAATGGTCGGATGGTCAGAACGAACTAACAGAACGCACTGAAAATCAGAAAGGCCTGAGAAGAGCAACCTGAAAATCAGAAACAAGCGGACAAGAACGCACTGAAAAACAGATACGAACTATAAAAGAACGCACTGAAAAACAGATACGAACTTACAACACGCACTGAAAAACAGAAATGAACCCACAAAACACAAACTGAAGAGCAGTAACGATCTGAAAAGCACTAGGCTGAAAATTGCGAATCGTCTCTCACCAAACTTCTACTAACATGAGATAAACACGAGATTAGCAGAAGGAGCCCAAAGGGAGGCACACTGGCTATTGAACTTCCTTTTATTAGTCCCGTTGTACATGTCCTACGTCAGCGCGTTCTTGCTGATCGGAATTTCAGAAAACATTTGTACGAGCGTGTGTATGCAAGACAAGTTTCAGCCAACATCTGTCGGAAATAAATTCACGGTTTGGTTGTCGGAAATTCCGATCGTCTGTACGCAGCATTAGTATTCTTGGAATCTGCCTTCAAATGTGTATACATGTCGAGTGTTTAAATGTCCAAACAAAACACCCACTCCACACATTAGCAAAGTATGTAATGCCTTAAGATTAGCATGGAGAAGGAAGAGGTGGAAGGAGCTGGCAGTGTTGCTAGGTCCCTGAGTTATGGAGACCCAGTCACCAGGACCAATATTACAAAGTAGTTGCAGTCTGTAGATTCCTAGTAGTGTAGGTGTCTGAAGGGCAAGCAGGTTGCAAGCAACAATAGACTGGGTAGGGAAGTATTTATGGAATTTGACTAGTAACTTGACCATAAACTCAGTATGTAGGGTCTTAGCCACTTGACCATCGTTCCCTTAATACTTTTTACTCTTCTTACTAGGTCATGATCTTCCACGATGCACTATTTGCAGAATGAGTGCAGATATGCTGCATTGTTTGAAGGATCTGGAGCAAATCAAGGAGGCTGCCACTGCTTTACAGCGAAGAATCCGAGATTTTGTGGACATGCTTGCCAAATTTTAATTTCCTCTTGCCTGGTCTGAAGTTTCTTGTTACACTTGTTGGCTCCTGTTTGCCCTTTAAATATTTACCATGTTTTTATGACTTTAAAATGAGAACGTTTAGGGACAGAACTCAGTGTTTCTGCATGCTTCTCCTCTAGGTGCACCACCAGGTCCTGTTTTCTGAATTCTCCTCAGTGTAAAAATGACTGTGTGAATTACTAACAGTGAAAATGACAACATCACCTGTGCCAAAGTCAACAAATATAGAAAACATGACCAGGGTTTGCATCTTGAGAAGGAGAGTTGTGAAACACTGCCATAACTAATATGAATTGGAATGTTTCTGTGTTTTGGAGAATCGCAAAGCCCAAATTTGGAGATGCCCACCAATTGTGCCTTAACATTCTTATTTCCCTCATGATCCCATGCCTAAAAATGTGTGTATTTCCATACATTTATTTTGCTAAAGCCCCAAAACACACAGTGTGTCAACATGTGCTTTCTCCCATCACTGGGTATCAATGGAAGCGTTTTGGGGTTGCAACCCCTTCCTCATAACTAAAGTAGGTCAGAGGACCCCCAAAACTTGGTCATTGAAACCCCGTGATGAGAGATGGCACATGTTGACACACTGTGTGTTTTGTGGGTTTAGAAAATAACATGTTTGGAACTACACACATTTTCGGCAGGGGATCATAAGGGACATTTAATAGTTCTGCCTCTACGTGTCCGTGGCTTCAAATTTTGGCTTTTAGAGGGGTGAGATCACCCCATCTGAGGAAGGCAACAGCCCACACAGTCTTGGGATACTAATGTCTCACTTGGCCTTTACTTTACCAAACTCGAACTTTGTAAGTTCCTGAGTTGGGGATGTGTATCTAATGTTTTCTAACATGCCTGTTTAGCCACAAAAAGGAGAAATAATGCAAAACATACATGTTATACACCAAGATGTTGGTTTGTTTTAAAACCTTAAAACGCACATGTGAATGTGCTTTGAGTAAAATGTTGTTTACTAAACAATGCATGGCTAATTATTTCAATGCTCAATATCAGTGTATTTGTTAAGTTGTTGTAGTTACAGTGACAATGTTCACTTAAATGTGGCCAACTCTGGCAAATTTTAAGTTGAAAAGGCATAATGTTTTTGTACTTCATGCATTAGATCCATTAATAACCAAAACATTTTGTGTGTGTGTAGCAGACCCACAGCACACCATAATAGTTAGCTGAAGAAGATCTTGTCACCTCATGTAGCAAATAAGGAACATTTACACTATTGTAGCAAGTGTCCAAAATAAAGGCCATATGTAAACATATTAGACAGATAAGAAACACAGAAAACAGTAGTTAAAATGAAATATGAGTTTAGGATAAAAAAAATAAAAATATTATTCCTTATCAGCTACAATTTGCTGCCAAGCCACTGCCCCTCTACCCACAAAATAATCCAGGTATTTTTGCCGTAGATCTCTGGCATTTTGGGAGGGCAATCCAGCACAGGCATTTTCTAGAGCCGTCATCACGCCCACAGACGGCTGAGCTGCAGCCTCTTCAACTGTCCCTGCCACTGTAGGGTCCGCATCAGTTGGCACTGAGGCAAGGTAGCTGCTAGCATTCCTCCTTAAAAAATGATGGAGTATACAGCAGCACAGTACCACATGGTTTATTTTTACAGTGCTAGGCTAATTGGTGTTAAAAACAGCCTGAACCAACTGGAGAGGATGCCAAAGGCATTTTCGACCACCCTTCTGGCACGAGAGAGCCTATAATTAAATATTCTCTGCTCTGGGGTGAGGTTCCTCATAGGAAATGGCTTCATCAGATGTTCCCCAGAGCAAAGGCCTCATCTGGTGGTGGGAAAATCCAGACATGCTTTCCATCAATAGCACCACCACAATTGGGAAAATCCCACTGATGATGGAACTGGGCTGCAACGTCCTGCTATTGCTGTGGGTTGGAAGGAAACTGTGGATTAAAAAAGAAAAAACTACTTCTGCACATAACATTGCAAGCAGAGTTGACACAAACATGCTTGGCCAACATAAGGAGAAAACTTAAATAAGTATTTAAAGACCAAAGTGTAAGGTCAACTTATCTGATTCCTCGTCCCCTCTGATGGCTCATTATAAAAATTTTATGGTGGGGGGGGGGTTTGGGTAGATGTTTTGGACAGGTAACCCTCTCCACTTCCATGAGAGCTGTTTGCAGAAATAATGTGTGATACTTTGGCCAGCCCCTCCTTACTTACACTATTGGCAGCCCAGTGGACAGGTAAGAAGTGTCATAATCTAAAAATAATGATACACACTGTCCAAATTGCAGCACATTGGGACATTCTGAAATAAACTATCAATATACAGTAATAGGAGACAAAAACTTTCTATGCTACAATTTGAAGGTTATCAGGCAGGCCCTTGCACTAAATGGTTTGGTTAATTAAGCCAGAAATATGAACACAAAAGAGGGATAGTGTGTATGGGTTTTGCAAAGTCAGCAAATAGCACTCTGCCTGAATTTGAGGACAAGAACATTTGGACACATTTTAGGGTTTGTTTAGGGTAAGCCCAAAAATGTAGCTAACAAAAAACATTGTTAAGTTACTAGGCTAGATATGTATGGGCCCAGGATAGCATGCTGGGGAGGTTAGTGAAGGAAAATATGCATGTAGGCCAAAAAAGGAAGATGATAAATGGTTTTCAAATTTTTTGTATGAATAAATATCTGAAAATTGTGGTGTGCATTTGTATGCAGCCCCCTTTACTCTGATACCCCTAACTAAAATCTAGTGGAACCAATTGCCTTCAGAAGTCTTCTGTGAAGCTCTCAAAGGTTTGTTAGAAAATCTCAGCAAACAAACAGCATTATGAAGGCCAAGGAACACACCAGACAGGTCAGGGATACAGTTGTGGATGAGTTTTAAGAAGGTTTAGGTTATAAAAAAAAAAATCCCAAGCTTTGAACACCTCACAGAGCACTGTTCAATCCATTATCCAAGTATGGCACAACTGCAAACCTACCAAGACATGGCCGTCCACCTAAACTCACAGGCTGAGCACAGGACAACTATTACACAGGCCACGCCTCCGAAACATGTTGTCCTAGCAATTGCATGAAGCTTACGAGAGGAGTCAGCTGAATCACTGTGCATCCCCTCCCTGGCCACGAGTGACGTCAGGCAGCACCGGCTGGTCCGTGCGAGTGCTTTGGGCGGTGTGTGTTACAAGGAAGCAGGCGGTCTGTGCTTACTGAAATACTTTACCACGCTGCTAGTTGCTGTGAGCTAACTGATCCCTACATACCAGGAGAGGAGGCCATTATGGAGCTGTTTATGCCATTTAACGCTGGATGTTTGTGAGTGCAACCCTCGTTTTTTATACACTTATCTTCATCTATTAAATTATAACACACTAGGGCTGGCATGCGCTCTCTCTTGTCTTTATATATTTTCAGAATCATGTCTATCACCCAGTGGACTTTTGGGAGAGCTGCAACACCTTAAGTGAGAAATATACATACAGACTGTTTACTGTTGAAATGGGTATAGTGGGGACAGCGCTAAACTTGGTTTGTTGTATGTGTTTTGAGTTACTGTACATACAATGTATAAATGTATTTGTCATTTATAAAAAAAATTTTTTTTAGGGTATTGAGACTAGCACAACAAACAGAAGTATATACTGCCAGCACACCACAATTTTTTTAGTGTCCAAATGTTCATTCATTACATCACATCGGTAAGGTGCAGCATTTTATCACATGCCTGATGAAGGGGTTCTGCAAGCCTGATGAAGGGTTGCACCTTACTGCTGTGATGTCATAATCTGAATCAAAGTTTAGACACATCTGTGGTGTGCTGGCAATATGTACTTCGGCTTATGATTTTACCAGTCTCCCGCTGGTATTTTCTTTAGCACCCACTTGATTGCCATTTCCAGGACCACTCCATCTCCATCGCTTTAGCCCTCCTGCATGCAAACATACTTCAAATTGATACAAAAATATACAAAGAGTATTTATGTATGCAATGGGGGGAAAAAGATTTATGTTGACACATTTCACATTCCACCTGCACAGAGGGAGAGGCAATGTGCCCCCATACATTGTAAAAGATGGGAAACATTGTTTGGTTCTCCAACTTTGCTGTAGCTGTGATTGTTAGCTTTTGTAATAGGAAGAGATTGGGTGCAGTTCTGCTAGGGGGCGGTCCCACCATCTGGAGGAAGGTGACTCGCTTGGTTGCCACTACCAATCTCAGAAAGAAGGGATTTCACTGTGATTGAGAAAACCACAATCAGGTGACAGTCTGTGGAATAACTGCTTCTGGGAACTTTGTTGAAATTATTCCTGAACCTTTGCGTTACTTACTACTGAACCCCTGCACTCTGTGTCCCTTTAAGCCACAGCCAGTATTCAGTGCAATGAAAATCACACCCAACTTTTGCTGCAGCGCAGAGTGCCACACTTTTTCTCAGCTGTGAGGGGCCCAACTTATGATCCTGCACAAAGGCCCACTGCTTTCAGAAAATGCACCTGACCTGAGCTCATCATTGCCCATCCATTTCAGATGCTTGTATGTGACATCACATACATCCACGTGGGCTGGATGCAAGAGGTGAATCAGCAGGATGAGTGTGCCAGGACAGGTAGATGTGTCTCATCTCTGCTTCCTTGCACCACTCTGCAAATCACACATATCATAGATGAGAAGAGGGTACAGCGGTGGAGCAGATGAGCAGGAGGGTACAGAGGTGGGACAGAAGAGCAGGAGGGTACAGTAGTGGGGCAGATGTGCAGGGAGGTACAGTGGTGGAAGAGATGAGAAGGGGCTTCAGCAGTGAGACAGAAGAGCAGGGGGGTACAGTGATGGGGCAGATGAGCAGGGAGGTTCAGTGTTGGGCCAAATGAGAAGGGGGTTACAGTGGTGGGACAGATGAGCAAGGGTGTTTAGTGTTGGGGCAGATGAGAAAGGGGTTCAGTGTTGGGGCAGATGAGAAGGGGGTTCAGTGTTGGGGCAGATGTGAAGGGGGTTCGGTGTTGGGGCATATGTGAAGGGGGTTCGGTGTTGGGGCAGATGAAAAGGGGGTTCGGTGTTGGGGCAGATGTGAAGGGGGTTCAGTGTTGGGGCAGATGAGAAGGGGTTTCGGTGTTGGGGCAGATGTGAAGGGGGTTTGGTGTTGGGGCATATGTGAAGGGGGTTCGTTGTTGGGGCAGATGAGAAGGGGGTTCGGTGTTGGGGCAGATGTGAAGGGGGTTCAGTGTTGGGGCAGATGAGAAGGGGTTCAGTGTTGGGGCAGATGAGAAGGGGTTCAGTGTTGGCGCAGATGAGAAGGGGTTCTGTGTTGGAGCGTATGAGAAGGGGGTTCAGTGTTGGGGCAGAAAAGCAGGGGGGTAGAGCAGTTGGGCAAATGTAAAAGGAGGTGTATTGGTGGGACAGTGGTGGAAGAGATAAGAAGGGGCTTCAGCAGTGGGACAGAAGAGCAGGGGGTACAGTGATGGGGCAGATGAGCAGGGGGGTTCAGTGTTGGGCCAAATGAGAAGGGGGTTACAGTGGTGAGACAGATGAGCAGGGTTGTTCAGTGTTGGGGCAGATGAGAAGGGGGTTCAGTGTTGGGCCAGATGAGAAGGGGGTTCAGTGTTGGGGCAGATGAGAAGGGGTTCAATTTTGGAGCAGATGAGCAGGGGGAACAGAGGTGGGGCAGAAGAGCAGGGGGTACAGATATGAGACAGATGTGCAGGACGGTACATTGGTGGGGCAGATGAGAAAGCGGGTTACAGTGGTGGGGCAGATAAGTTCAGTGTTAGGACAGATGAGAAGGTGATTCAGTAGTGAGACAGAAGAGCATGGGGATACGTCGGTGGAGCAGATGTGCAGGGAGGTACAGTGGTGGGGCAGATGAGAAAAGTGGTACATTGATGGGGCAGATGAGCCGCAGGCTTACAGTGGTGGGACAGAAGAGCATGGGGGTACAGTGGTGGGGCAAATGTGCAGGAGGTACAGTAGTGGGAGGGATCAGAAGGGGGTTCAGTGGTGGGACAGAAAATCAGGGGAGTACAGTGATGGGGCAGATGAGCAGGGGGTTACAGTGGTGAGACAGATTAGTAGGGGGTAGTTCAGTGTTGGGGCAGATGAGAAGGGGTTTCAGTGGTGGAACAGATGAGTGGGGGGGTTCAGTGTTGGTGTTGGGGCAGATGAGAAGGGGGTTCAGTGGTGGGACAGAAGAGCAGAGGGGTACAGCAGTGGGGCAGATGTGAAAGGAGGTGCATTGGTGGGACAGATGAGCAGGGGGTACAGAGGCGAGGCAGAGGAGAAAGGATGTACAGTGGTGGGGCAGATGAGAAAGTGGGTTACAGTGGCGGGGCAGATGAACAGATAAGTTCAGTGTTAGAACAGATAAGAAGATGGTTCAGTGGTGAGACAGAAGAGCATGGGGGTACGAAGGTGGAGCAGATGTGCAGGGAGGTACAATTGTGGGGCAGATGAGAAAGGGGGAACATTTTTGGGGCAGATGAGCAGGGGGTTACAGTGGTGGGACAAAAGAGCAGGGTGGTACAGTGGTGGGGCAGATGAGCAGGGTGGTACAGTGGTGGGGCAGATGAGCAGGGGGTACAGAGGTGAGGCAGATGAGCAGGGGGTACAGTGGTGGGACAGAAGAGCAGGGGATTACAGTGGTGGGGCAGACGTACAGGGGTTACAGTGGTGAGGCAGATTTGCAGGGAGTTACAGTGGTGGGGCAGATGAGCAGGGGGGACAGTGATCTGAGGTGTGAAGGTGCATGAATTGAGGCTGATCTGAGGTGTGAAGCTGCATGAATTGGGGCTGATCTGAGGCGTGAGTGCAGGATGTTAATTTCTCACTACTACTCAAGTAGTTTACAGCATTTACTTTATAAAAAATAATTTTCGTGATTGAGAGTGTGAAGTTGACATTTTTATGTTATAAAATCGGCACTCTCAATTTCTTTGAAAATATTTTCCGGCATACTGTGCTCAAAAGGTTGCCTACCCCTGTCATAGACTATATCAGCCACTTCCTTGGAAGACTAATGATGTATGTATATATAAAGAAAATAAATAGAATTATAATTAAAGCCAGCCACATTTAAAACAAACATATAGACAACATCTGGACATGGGCCTGGGAAATGCCACCTTGATGTTTCTGAGCATCTGCCGGTAACCTCAGTTGCGTGCTCATGCAATGCGTTGATGTACGACCATGGCGCCATAATGCGCAAAACACCACTACATGATGTGATGACATCAACACGGCACATGGGTAGTGTGATTGTACCACATGGCACATATGGTGGAGAATATAAATAAGACTGCCTTCACTCCCCACACTAATCTGTGCTCCTTGGTCTGATTACCTGACATTTTACGGTAGGTTACCTGATTTACCTCATTTAGATTTGGGAAGTAATGAAAGATTTTGCACCTGAATCGGACCCAAAGACGCACAGAACCCTTTTTGAATGCGGACCACGGCTGGCCCAGGTCTGTGTGAACCTGCTCCTTTGAGAGTCTGTCACACTCGCCAGTCATGCGAATTGGATGCGGGAAAATCCACATCCAATTTGCATATGTGTGAACCCAGCCTAAATGAAGAGATTTTATATTAGCCAGTGAACTCTCTGTGCAATTACTCAGTCTTTCTCATAACAACAGTTGAGATAAGACATCAGACACACATGCAGTGCATCACCCTTAATGACTTAGCTGATATATAGACTTGTATTTTGAGAAGGAGCAGAAAACCACAACTGTTGTATAGCACTGCAAATCAGGGAGCAAATTCTTTGCATGTAAGGAGCAAATATGGTTACCCAAGCATACATATAAAATTAGAATCTATACATTCTATTCATATATTGATAAGATAATATGTTTTAAGCTGATTTCCTTTCCATTTATCTGAAAAAATATAAACTATGCATTCCCTTTAGGAACTCATTTGCAATGTTTAATTCTCTATCCATTACCAGCAGCAGATAAGGATTCGCAAGAAATTAATCGGACAAGGAGGCAGCTGTGCACAGAGAATGTAATTAAAGTTCAATCTGGAATTACACACTCATGGGATTTATAAGCATATAACGGCAAATGAAAGCTATCAATTTGAAATCAGAAAAAAAAGTTATTTACAAGTACATCAGCACAACAGATTCTTATTAACAGTAGTGAAAAGGACAGTGATGTACAGTAACCCTCAGTAAACAGCCTCACACAACATTTCAGCTGTCTAATGATTTTAAAAAGCCAAAATTAGATCTGTAGGTATGCAGGTTTCCACACATAACATCATTCTGGATTTTAAGATAGAGCTTAACAAAACAATAATAATTGGGTGCACACTTGGCTATGACCTCGGGGAGTGGACCATGATTTTGGCATATTGGGTTCAGCAGATCACAGGTTTGAAAGTGAATTGGTGCTGCATATCACTTCCATAGACCGCCTGAGTAGAATAGAATGCAATTTTCACTTGGGCCTCATAATCACAGGTGTTTGATGCATTTATTGCATTGTCTAAATATGATAAAAATGGTAAAGACCTTGACTAAGGGACCTGCAGAATGCAGAGGCTCCAATTATCTATAAAACATTAAACACTTGACCAATCCCTCCTTCCAAAATGACCAGACGACACATTTTATTTGGAGTCGAAAGGCCATAGCAGCCTTTTATTACAAACCATGAAATACAACATTCACAACAAGAAGTTTAATGCATATAATACAGTCAATGCTTAACAAATAAACCAACCTCAGCTTATGTCCGGTCTAAGATCTTTGAAGGCCTATACACTCACGATTAACCAGTTGTATCTGCCACCACAATTATTTTACCAGCACCACCTTCAAAGACCCAACAGACTCCCTGCCACAGCCAATGAGCGTGACACCTTACGCACGTGTTGCCCCCCCAAACTGGAAGGCCCGCTGAATACCCTCCTGCAATTCCAAATGTCATAAATCAAGGCTGATGGCATTCAGATGCACACCATCTCTTCTCAGATATCACCAGGTCTCATCCTACAGCTCTCGATGACGTATTGCCAGGTCCCCGTTTCGGACAAATAAAAAAACTTGCTACCTCCTAGTTCACCTTTTTTCTGGCTTTGTTGATCTTTTCAACAGAGCGAGCCATAAGCCAATCAGACCTGGAAACGATATCAGACCACACAACTTAGCCCGACCCAACAGTTAGCAAACCTTATAAGTTACAATAAATGAGGGCGCACATATTACCAAAATCTGACTGATTCCCACTTCCCAAAGCGCTGAATGACCTGGTCATTAAGTCCCCATTGGACCGCTTTCATTACCGCCCTAACCCGAAAGAAATGAGAAGAATAGTTGTATATACTGCAACCAGCGGACAACAGGCATTTCCTGAACACCGCCCATAACTGGAATCGAGACACTGCTGTTCCATCTGCATGCATAAAGAAAACTCCCGGAAAATTTGGCCGAAACCAAGGAAAAAAAAAAAAAACCACAGCCCGGACAGGGCAACCTGGAGAAGAGGGAACCACACACAACTCAATCCAAGAACCCCTGCCCGACTGATCAGTGTTAGATTTTCTAAACAGAATACCCAATGTAGTGTCCCGTAACCGCAAATCCTGTACGCTCAAACCACCCTTACCACGTTTGTTCCGGCTTACCAATCCCCCCCCCCCCCCCCGAAAATCCCCATAAAAGGCCAGCACAAAAATGGCCCAGAACAAGGCAACCACACAAACCCTATCCAAGTGACCCACTACAGCACCAAGAACCTCAAATGAAACTGGGCGTCTGCCACAGAGTGACCCTTCCCATAATCCCACATAGCCTGCCTGGCTATGTAAACCTTTGTAACATCTCTGTGACCAGACAACTTAAACATGAAAGCCAGACTGGCCAACTGCTGAGACATAGCAAAGACAGACACACCTCGTTCAAAATTCCTGCCAATAAAATAAAGCAATACGTGTACATCGTCCTCACGAGAACACTGCACACTTTGCAGTATGAGGACCAAGTTGACACACATACTGAATGACGAATTGAAAACTTGGAAGCGGCAATGCAATGCTCAACAGATGCTTGAGGCATGGAATTCTGCGCTGCTCTGCTTCCAGTGCCAACTGACGGAATCTGTCCTATCAGCCAGTAAGTTATCAAGTCCTGGAACGTGCATAATTCCATGGACAGTACAATGGGCAAAGATTTCCCGAACATCCAAATTACGCACTTAACCAACCTCCCTCCATTCCACTGGCCAACCAACTCTCAGCACTTTAACGACCCTGACAGTAGGTTCCATAACCAGCAGAGCCCGCTGCCTCAATGAACAGTTCTAGATCAAAATTGTAAATCACCTGCTCCACCCAAAGAGAGAGACCAGAATGAATCCCACACTCGCAAGTCCTCATGCTGATCTTGTCCCAGCCGAATATAAGGATGTGGCGCCTTAATGCCAGCTGTAGCAGCCGCCATTTGCACCCCAGCTGATGGCTACAACTAGGATGTACCGGCAAAAAATGAAAGGCCGCCTCAATATCAGTCTTGGCCAACAACGTACCTTTACCATATCTAAGAACTTACAACACACTGCCAAATTAAAAGAAGTATAGGACACCATGCAAAGCTCCGGATCTATGGCATCATTCACTGAAGCCCCTTTAGGATGCGACAAGTGATGAATGAGGCGTAACTCATTCTGTTCTTTTTTGGGGATAATTCCCAAAGGGGGAATACTGGCGGTGAATCAAAAGGAAAAAGGGGGATCAAACTGCGCTAACAGAAACCCAAATAAACCAATAAACACGTGAATAAGTAAACAAAATCATAGACAGCAGCAAGTCCAGTGCAGAATATAAGGAAAACAATAGAATCTCCCTAATTAAATAATCAAATGTGAATTGAAAAATCAAACTATGAAATTAATATATGAGCGAACATATAATAAATACAGTGATATAATCTAAAACAACCCACTCACTCATGTGTATTGTCACAGTGTTGTGCCATAAAAAGTGCAATATGTGAGAAACTGATTTAAATCAAATAAACAATATTAGAAAAACCAAGGGGTTTGGTTCCCGTGAATAAAAAAGTCCCTTTAAATGAAAGTGATTTGTGCCAATTAGGTCTTGAGAAGAAAAAATCCGCCACCGATAAAGAAGGGGTGACTGCTTACCGGAGCCCCATGATCCCCCATTACAAAGGATCAGTGGAAGCTGGTATGTAAAAACTCCTGCAGAGTATGACCAACAAGACAACTGCTGGGCTAATTTAGAGATGATAGCTGTTTCTAGACCTCCTCTGTAAGGCTCCTGATGTTCCCAGCTCAAGCAATCCCCCCTCCTCTCTACCCACTACAGGATACACCCTCTGCCTTAAGCTCTTCAATCTGCTAAGCAGACTGCATCATTCTTAATCACCCACTAATACTCCGCCTCTTCTGCAGGTCCCAGTCATGCTGGCCCTTCTCCTAGTTTCACTCAGCTTCAGGCCATATACTTGAAGTTTAAGAGTTGTTTTATTATTATTGATTCACATTGCCATGTATTTGACTGCACCATCAGTGGTTATTCACTATACATGGTCTGTTTTTTAGGCCTTGGTGTGTGGGGGGGCTGTGATTGTAAGGGGGACTTTGTTTGGGGGGAGCTGTGACTGTAAGAGGGCTTTGTTTGGGAGGGAGCTGTGATGTGAGAGAAGGGACCTCTGATATGGGGGCTGCAAGGGGAGCTGTGGTGTGAGGAGGGGGACTCTTGTGTGAAAAGGGGGGTCTGTGATGTGAAAGGGGTTGTGATGTAAGGGATGCATGGGCATAAAAACAAGCTGTCCCTGCCTTGGGTAGGGATGAAGAGCTTACAAAGCATGTGCACTGAGGATGGTCAGAAAGGAGGGGATGAATCGGCTGAAGAGAAGCAGTGGACAGCAGCGGACAACATTATGTATAGCCATCATTACCCCGCATTTCCTCCTATTGCTAAAAAAAATACCCAGGGTATTTGTAATAAGATGGTTAATTGACCCCCAAGAGTCTTCATTGCATGACTTCCTTAAACTGTTTTGCGTGTTTCTTTTTGTACTCAAGTCAATTTGCCAGTGATGCAATTATGTTTAGTCCCAAAATCTTTAAAGCGGTAGTAAACCCTCAAAAAATCATTTAAATTTACATATATTCTCAAAGGCATCATCACAGATAAACGATTGATCACTATTTTGTGTTCTAAAACGTTTCTCTTACTGTATAACTTTCTTGTTCTATCGCTGTTTATTTGGTGTCCTCGCCGGCGCCATCTGTACTGTGGGTCTTCCGCGTCTGCTGTGATAAGCGCTTCCGCCCACAGTACCTATTCGACGTCTTAATCCCGCGCATGCGCAGTAACAAATTAGCCAAGCCTCTTCTTTTGCCGTCTGTCTCCATGAACCCTGTGACGTAGGAGTCACATGGTACCCAAGATCCTCTTGGGGACGAAAATGATGAGGAAACATCGCGGGAGGTCGGGGCTGACGTCTACAACAGGAAATGACGCAGCCCCGACATACACATCCATCTGTCCGGCCGGGTCTCGAGTTGCCGGATTTTAGCGATGTTACGGCGCATGCGCTTGTGACGTCATTCTACGAAAAAATTGCAAAAACAGAGGAAGGAAGCAGGTAGGCAAAAAACAGAAATTTACAATAGCTTGGGGATGTTGGGAGCCATGACAGGATAAAAAGTATTAAATTAGAGTATACAACCGCTTTAATTTCCATACAGAGGTGGTTTTCACTGTAGACACCACTTTTCTCAGTGTATGTCTGTTGCTGGTACAATTAAAAGAGATATGCAAGTTGCCACTAGAGACTGGTCCTTGATGATAAATTCTCCAGCACTGTCATCCTTATTCTTGCTTTAATATTTTCCTCAATCACTTTTCCATTGAGATCAAAAACACAATCATCAGTCCCTCCACTCAATCCGGGGTGCTAGGTGTAATCCTGGACTCTGATCTCTCCTTTCAGCTCAACCTCCAATCACTGTCCAAATCTTGCCACCTTAACGTCTGTAACATCTTCAAAATATGCTCATACTTATTCACTAACACCACAATGCTACCATTTCGCTCCCTCGTTATCTCTCGCCTTGACTGTTTCAACTCCCTCCTGCTGGCCTGCCTTTACACCAGCTATCTTCCCTTCAATCTATCATGAATGTTGCTGCCAGACTTATCCACCCTACCAACCATTCCATATCCACCATCCCTCTCTGTCAATCCCTCCACTGGCTTTTATTCACCAAATACAATTTTAAATATTAACAGCAACATACAATGCCACCCACATTTCTGTCCCAAGCTACATCACCAAACCTGTTTCAAAGTATGACCCAAACTGTCCCCTCCACTGCTCCTCTGACCTCCTACCCCCAACTCCCTCATCACCTTCTCCCGTGCTTGATTCCAAAGTTTGTCCAGAGCCTCTTCATCCTCTGAAATTCCCTACCCAAATATGTCTGCCTTTAGACGATCCCTGAAAACTCATCTCTTCAGTGAAGCCTACCCTTCCACCACCTAAAAACTGTACTTTTACTTTCTCCATAACCTAATCTCTCACAGCTATTACCTTTTGTATCACTTGCCCCTAACTTTTTCATTGTAAGCTTTTACAAGCAGGGCCCTCCTAACTCCTTTGTATTGAATTGTACTGTATCTGTACTGTCTCCTTTTATTTTGTAAAGTTCTGTGCATAATGTAGGTGCTACATAAATACTTATTTAAATAATAATCCACTTGAAGACCAAGCCTTTTTTGACACTTTTTTGTTTACAAGTTTAAATCAGTATTTTTTTTACGTTTCTCCGGTCCTTCAAGGCCATAGAGGTGATTAAAAACGGTCTAGTCTTTGATCGCCTCTATGACCAGCCGGCGGCACTGTTGGGTCATTTCTCGGGCGAGCCGGGGGAAACGGCAAACCTGAGAAACAGAGGCAGGAGGGGGGTGTCTCCTCCCACCGCTTCTGAATGTGTTTTAGCAGCTCATGAGCCGTTCAGTGCGCTTTCCAGAGAAAGCCAGCTGTTGGATGAAAAAAACAATACTGGGGTTATGGCTGATAGCTTCACAGTGATAAGCTCACCTCTCACACTCCAGCCCTGCTGTTTAGGGTCAGCAAGCAACTGATACCAGGTCAAATACAGGTACTTACACTGCTTGCATTAAAAAAAATAGCTATAGTGAAACAAGAGTTGTTATAGACATTAATATGGTTCCTTATCCAGGCATAATTGATTCATTCTTCAAGTGTTACGGATTTCAAATTATCCTGCTCACCAAAGATTATAAAGATTTACATGGAATAAAACAAATTTACAATGGAAGACTTTGACTATGGGCCTGTTTAACACTAAACACACTTTTACAGAGTTATGAAAACAGAATTGGGTCATTTTCAGACTGAATGAGATATACAGTAGCTACACAGCATGTTGGTAAGTCCTCTAGACCAGAACATGGTGTGAATTCATTGGTACATTATTCTGTAGACATATGTTTAAGGTTAATCTAGCCACGAAAATACAAAGCCTACATAGATAGTCTTGTTTATAGGATTTATTCTGAATGGTAGAATACTTCTGAGGCTTGCTTCAGGAGTTATTGGCCTTCCAATGCATTATAAACAAAGTGCTAATTTAGAAGAAAATTATTTCTGGGTCAGTTATCAGGCATTATAGGAAATTTAGTGTCTCTTTCTCTAGGATTTTTATTTGCCACCTCTATTTTGCACAGAACTACAGTTCCTTTTAAAGCTGCATGTGTCAGTGAGAATGACATGGAATTAATTACCTCACCCAAAATGTCATTGTTCTCCAAGCATAATATCAACAACAGATGCATACATTTAGGATAGGAAAATGATATGTCTGAAAAAGCAGCAAAGCTAACTTGGTCTAGAACAGTGGTTCTCAACCTGGGGGTCAGGACCCCCTCGGGGGTCGAATGATGATTTGCCAGGGTCACCAAATCCTGGGCTGTTCCTGAAGCCTGCACCGCTCTCCCAGCCTTTTTGTGGCCGACCAGCAGGGCTGTTCCGGGAGCCCACCCACGCAGCCTCTTCATAGGGGCCCATTCATTTCACGGCATGGCTGGGGGACAGAGACTAGAGGTCAGCTGACTGCTGAGGAATGTGAAGTGGGAGGGGCTGGAGGAGACCCTATCTCCTGATTTCGGCATAGGTGTCACTGCTATGAGACACCACAAAGTCACAGACACAGTGAAGCCAGAGACACAGTGAGTAACACTACCTGTGATTATAGTTGCCATTAAAAGGACTCAAGGAGCGCTAAATATCTGCGGGAAAGGGGCGCAAATTACTTGTCTTGCATTGGGTGCTGACAACCCATGCTACGAAAATAATTTTACAGTTAGGGGTCCACACTACTTGGGAAATTTAATCAAGGGGCCACGGCACTAGGTGGTTGAGAACCACTGGTCTAGAACAAAAGCTTACCTTTATAGCATTATTCTACATTCCAAGAAATGTTGGTTCTTTTAAATCTCATTGCGGGAGTAAGGTATGTTCTCCTCCAGAAGGACATTCAAGACACAATCTTTCATAATCCAGGATGGGCAATGCAAGGCCAAATCCCACCAAGTTGGTGTACTGGTGATTGAACAGAATCCTGACTTTTTCTGCAGTACATTTTTGAGAGCACAGTTAATTGAGTCTTTGTCTCCTAGGACATTCAGAAAAATTCCACTTGATAAATCTAGGTTTTGTCAATGACAGATGGATCTATTTGCAATCAGACACTCTGCTAAAACTCTTCATATTGTTTCAATTAATTGGGTAAAGCAGTCATAGTGGATTAATGCTTTTTCTTTCCACTGAACAGGCATGGTGGGTTCTTACACATTATTGGAAGTAATGGTGGATGCCCTTATAAAAAAACAATGTATGGGTATTCTATTGCAAATATATTGTGGTCGCAAGGATTTTAGTTAGGTGGCAGTGTACCGTGTTTCCCCAAAAATAAGCCAGGGTCTTATATTAATTTTGGCAACAAAAGACACAGTAGGGCTTATTTTCTGGGTAGGTCTTACCATGTAACGTACTGTCTTCTCTCCCCCTCTTTCTCCCTGCCTGATAGGAATCCCCAGTGTGAAGTGAGTTAAAATGCTTGTAAAATCCTATAATCCACTCTATTACAGTAGTATATAATGTACAATGTGTGTGTTTCTGTAATATAATTGTGCCGAACACCTTTGTTATAGCGCCGCTCTGTGCTTCTGTGACCCGCCGGAGCCCTCTTCCCTATAAATATCTATTTATTTTGGGACATAACCAGATATTTAAAAAGGAAGGTCATATTCAGACCAAACCTAATGCCGCGTACACACGGTCGGACTTTGCAGCTACAAAAGTCGGACAGCCTGTCCGACATACTTCCGGCGTACCTTCGGCGGACTTGGGGCAGACTTTCTTACGAACGGACTTGCCCACACACGACCACACAAAAGTACGCCAGCTTAGTACGCTGTGACGTACACCAAGTCCGACGAGACTATAAAACGGAAGTTCAATAGCCCGTACGACACCCTTTGGGCTCCTTCTGCTAATCTCGTGTTTATCTCGTGTTAGTAGAAGTTTGGTGAGAGACGATTCGCGCTTGTGAGACTCGTATTTTTCAGTTCGTTTTAACTGTTGTTCAGTCTGTGCTTGTGAGGTTTGTATCTGCTTTTCAGTGCGTTTGGTCAGTTGGCATTGAGAAATCTTTGTTTTATTGGCCGCTCGTTCCTGATTTTCAGGTCGTTCTTCACAGGCCTTGCTGTTCTTCAGTGCGTTCTGTTTAGTGCGTTCTGACCAGCCGACCGTTTTGAAGCCATGTTACCTGTACGTACTCGTCGTAGAGCTCGTGCATTGTATGTGCTTGGTGCTGTAGTTTATTCTTCAGCCCAAGACCAGTCCATGAACAGGGCGAGGAGGAGTTCATGGACCAAGAATTGGTTGCTTCAGCGTGACCAGTTCTGTCACATGCCTTTGCTCCGTGAGATCCGTGAGAATAATCCTGAGGATTTCAGGAACTTTCTCCGGATGACGGACCCCGTTTTTGACCGTTTGGTGGCTTTGCTGACCCCCTATATCAGCAGGCAGGATACCTGCATGAGGCAAGCCATCACTCCGGAGCAGAGGCTGGTCGCTACCTTGCGGTATTTGGCCACAGGGAGAAGCCTGCAGGACCTTAAGTTCTCGACAGGCATCTCCCCCCAGGCTCTGGGGATCATTATCCCAGAGACCTGTTCTGCCATCATACAGGTCCTGCAGAAGGACTATATTAAGGTAAGATATTTTTCTTTTATTAGCATCACATGTTCTTTTATGTAATCTTTGATAATGTAATGTATTTCTTGCTTCAAACACTACTTCCCATCATTGCAATATAGTGTGAATGTCCCCTTTTTATCCTCACACATGCTGGGATTTTTTCCTGTTATTTTTTGTCATGCATGTATAGTTTCCTTCAATAACCTTCCCAGCATGAAGTGATGGGAACATATCCACCTAGTCTACTCATTTTGAATGTATTTTGTTGGAGTGTATTTAGTGTGCTTATAATTAGCAATTAGCTAGATTTCACAACCCCCCCCATCTGAACTCACTCCAAATAGTGTGCTGCTAATTAGCAATTATCTAGATTTCACAACCCCCCCCCCCCACCTGAACTCACTCCAAATAGTGTGCTGCTAATTAGCAATTAGCTAGATTTCACAACCCCCCCACCCCCACCCTCGTTAAAATTTGCTTGAATGTTCTGTGGTGTTGATTTGTCTAAAGCAAATCTATGTTGTACTTAGCAAAATGTATGTGCACTCTACAAGTGCATTTGTTCCAGTGCTTTAGTAAATGAGCAGAAGCTCTGCTGATTTCCATCATCAAATCATATGCAAGCCTCAAAGTGTTTTCATTAATTGCCCTTGCATGTGATTGTGTACTCTTTGCAACATGAATGCCTTTTGACATTACCTCATTTACTGTAAGCTGGTTAGCAACTGCACCTGCAGAGTGCGACAACTGCAGTCTTGTAGCCTTTGTTAGTCCCTAAATTCCTGCGTGTTGTTAAAGTAATTTTTTTTAGGGATTTCACAACCCCCTAAAATGTAATCAATGTTCTATCAGAGGGGGTGAGCAATCTGATAAGTGTGCCTTTTTCCATATTAGTTATTCCAGAAGAATTAAATTATTGAATGTTATACTGATGCTGGGGAATAATGTTTTTAATTGTCTAATTTTCTTGCAATGTTAGCTTCCAAATTAATTGATTTTGGTTTTCTTGTTTGATTCCCCAGTTTCCTTCAACGCCACAGGAATGGCAGACTGTGGCATCCCATTTTGCCAGCCGTTGGGACTTTCCCAATTGTGGAGGGGCTATAGATGGGAAACATGTCCACATTGTGCCACCACCCCATTCGGGGTCATATTATTTTAATTATAAGGGGTTCCACAGTATTGTTTTAATGGCGGTGGTGTCGGCACACTATGATTTTTTATATGTGGACGTGGGGAAGAATGGCCGGATGTCGGATGGAGGAGTATTTGCCCAGACGGAGTTCTGCCAGCGTCTCCAGAGTGGTGGCCTGGGATTGCCACCTGATGAGGATAACGTGGAAGGACTCCCCTTTGTCTTCATTGCCGATGAAGCCTTCGCTCTGAGCAAGCACCTCATGAGGCCATTCCCCCAAAGAACCCTCACCCCGGAGAGGAGGGTTTTTAATTACCGGCTGGCCAGAGCTAGAAGAGTGGTTGAGAATGCGTTTGGAATTCTGGCCAGCCGGTTCCGCCTGTTTCAAACAGCCATTAATTTGGCGGAATACAAACTTAATTTTATAATTTTATCGTGCTGCATTCTGCACAACTTTTTAAATAAGCATTCTGCCAATTATATAGGCACAGTTGGGCCTGAGGCCGGACAAATAGAAGCCAACCTTACAGGCCTGGATACTGTCCGTACTGGCTTGGCCCCCCAAAGTTCCCGTCAGGTTAGACAGCAATATGTTGATTATTTTATGGGTAGGGGGGCCATTGCAATGGGCCAGGATATATAATTTTTTGACAATAAAAAAAATATTGCTGAAATCTGGCATTATATTTATTGCTTGCCTTTCTTTTGGGCTGTCTCCTAGGTTATGGTCGAGCAGTTGTAGTGCCAACTGTATTTGAATTTTAAAAATGTCTAAATAAGCTCCATTGCCACTGTAAACAACTTTTTGACAATTATAACCAAACTGATACTGAGCCTTGAAATAACAAACCACACATTTGTTAAAATCCTATAAAAGGAGATGTTTTTATTAATGGTTGTTATGCATTCAGTTCTGCATTTAGTATAAAATGTTCATAGACAAAAATATAATGGTATCTTAATGATGTAGCAAAATATAATTATATTTAAATATTTCTACCTAATCCACAAAAAAATATTTTTGGCTTTTGGATTTTCGAAAACAGGCTTTTTTTTTTTGGAAAATCAAGTTTTGTTTTTTTTTAAAAGCAAGTTTTTTTTTTTGTTTTTGGTTTTTTAAAATCAATTTTTTTTACTTTTTTTGGTTTTTTAACATTAATTCTTTTTTTTAGTTTTTGGTGTTTTAAAATCACTTTTTTTTTTTTTTGGGTTTTTTAAAATCAATTTTTTTAATTTTTTTGGTTTTTTAACATTAATTATTTTTTTTAGTTTTTGGTGTTTTAAAATCACTTTTTTTTTTTTTTTTTGGGTTTTTTAAAATCAATTTTTTTAATTTTTTTGGTTTTTTAACATTAATTATTTTTCTTTTTTTTGGTTTTTTAAAATCAATTTTTTTACTTTTTTTGGTTTTTTAACATTAATTATTTTTCTTTTTTTTGGTTTTTTAAAATCAATTTTTTTACTTTTTTTGGTTTTTTAACATTAATTATTTTTCTTTTTTTTGGTTTTTGAAAATCAATTTTTTTTTGTGTTTTTTTGTTTTTTTAAAATCAATTTTTTTTTTATTTTGGTGTTTTTTAGAAAATCAATTTTTATTTTTTTGTGGATTTTTGACAGCCCTCCTTTTTGACATTAGGTTAAACAGCCATTTAT